>OZ038509.1:13163402-13173402 GCA_964036315.1 Acanthosepion esculentum | reverse complement strand
CATCAAGAGAACGGTGAATAAGTTTTAAAAAGAGGGAAAAGTGAAGAGCTATGGGAGACAGAAGTTGAAAGGTGGAGATTAATTCGTCACCCCCAATGGTTCCGAAACATTTTTGAAATCTATATATCGATAAAAGAATGGTTTTTCTTCAGAAGATCTTTCAAGGAATCAAATGCAAAACAGAATTTTTTGCATTTCGTTATATGATAACCCATTATTATATTAATATAACAGTTCTCATTAATATATATATATATATATATATATATATATATATATATATATATATATATATGTATCTTGGATGGGTTGGCGCTTCTCTGTTTTTATTAATGAAGCCGTGTGTTGTTAGTGAAGTTTTATGTATGTAGGAATCAAGTGTCTACTAGAGGTTATATATTATTGAATGACCCTCGTAGTTTAGGCTTACTATTTACTCATAGCTGGGACCCTAAAAGGTGCTACCATCCCGGGTCAGACAGGACCTGGGAACAACAGCAATTAAGAGGTGGTTGTACGCTGCTCAAAACTTCCCGATCAGAGGCCTTTCTGCCGGATGTAGTTTATCGTCATGCACAGGGTGCTATTTGGGAAGGATATTAGAATAATCCAGAATCTATACTGGCAGCAAACCCCCTGAATGCAGAGAGAAATTGATTTCAATAAATATACAAAAACAGAAAGAGTTATAAGACAAGGATGTGTCTTCTTGCTGGGTTTATTCAACCTATTCAGTGAGGCTATTCTGAGAGAATTAGAAGTCTTATCTGGATTCCTTATTGGCAGCCACAATCTTAACAACATAAGTTGAAATTAAGTGAATATAAGACGTTTAGCCACTTGCCACCATTTGTCGTAAGAATCACTGAAAAAACCCTTTCAGTTATTTAGATAAAAAGAGAAAAGGCTAAGATTGTTTTGTGTCAGACCCACTGTTTCTCAGCTGACCCAAGGGGAGATGGAAAAGATCTGCAGTAATGGTACTTACATTCATACAGTGGCTTCGATCTTCGAAGTGCATTCATCAACCATCAAGAGGATAAAAAGTATAAAAAATACGGAAAATTATAGACGAAAACTGGATAAGGTGGTCATAACAGGAAGAGGGATCATCATTTCAGCTTAGAGTTTAACACATTCTTTTTGTTCATAGAGAATTCCAGTAAGATATCTTTAATCATTTCAAGGTACAACGCTTCAAAAGAAGCTAACATTTGGACAAATTTGCTGTTACAGAATATCAAGATTTGGACAATTTTGCTGTTACAGTCGGCATATATATATATATATATATATATATATATATATATATATATATATATATATATAGACAGATGCGCAAAAACATTGATTTTTTACTTTCAGAAAGTTTGCGAGCAGAAATGTATTGCGAATATATATGATAAGGTTAAAAATTGAATGCCTTAATTAATAAGTCATGAACGCCAAAAGACTTACGATTCCAAAACAAGAAATACAGAGTGAGAGAAGAAGAGAATGTGAGAGAAAAAGGGGAGAGGGCGTCAGGTATTTGAGAACAGTTATAATTTGAGACTACCATTATTTAATGTAGAAACACATATACTCTTACCGATTTTTGCACACCTATTTTTAAATAAATATAGAAAATATAATTGCCATCAGCTTCGATTATAGCCATGATGCGGCATCTAAAAATCTTACATATGTTGGTCACGGGATCTTTACTCACGCTGGCCATGATCAGAAAAAACTTCAGCGACGTCATGGTATTGTTGGCATGCTTGTTGACGTGGACGACGCCTCAAAAGTAATAGTCCATGCAGGCCAAGATATTTCAGATAAAAATTTTCAGCGAGTTTTTCTTATTGTTGACAGGCTTTATGACCTCAACGACGCCGCAAACGTAATAGTCCATGCTGGCATGATATTTGAGATAGCAAACATCAGAGAGTTCTTCATATACTGGACATGCTTTGAGAGCTCGACGACGTCCCAAATGTAATAGTCGCTGCAGGCAATGATATATGAAATAACAATCCATATTGAGTTCTTCGTATTGTTGACATGTTTTGAGAGCTCGACGACGCCCCACATGTAATAGTCTATGCTGGCCCTAACATTTAAGATAACAATCTTCATCGAGTTCTTCGTATTGTTGATATGCTTTGTGAGCTCGACGACGCCTGATATGCAAAATTCTATGATGGCCATGATATTTCAGATAACGATCTTCACCGTGTTCTTCGTAATGTTGTCATGCTTTGTGAGCTCGACGACGACACACATGTAATAGTCTATGCTGGCCATGATACTTCAGATAACAATCTTCATCGAGATCTTCGTATTGTTGACAGGCTTTGTGATCTCGACGACGCCCCATATGTAATAGTCTATGCTGGCCCTAACATTTAAGATAACAGTCTTCACCGAGTTCTTTGTATTGTTGGCATGCTTCTCGACCTTGACGGCATCCAAATGTAATAATCCATAGTGCTTGTATCAGGCGATGACGTAACATGATCCTGTGAGTATGTAGGAACTGGTTTATGAAAGCAAGGCTTAACAAAATCAATCTCTGTATTTGTTTTTTTCTGACATCTAACAAGTGTCTTGGTCTATTTCTCTTTGTAGATCCCAATTCATAGTCCTTTCCTCCAGTTTTCTTTACTATCTTGTGTAGGATTTCTTTCTGTTTTCTTTCTGTTTCTGAAGTCCAAACTCTTGCAATAAGCTTTTGAAATAAAATCGTAATTTCCATTTTATCCGTTTTTTTTTATCTCATAAGACTAATTTCTTATTCGACAAATATTAATTATCAGCTGGACTTCAATTTTCTTAGTTGACCTTTAGTTATTTTGTATTTCCTCCGCAAATTGAATCTAATTTATCATCTTAAAGAGAAAATCCATTTCAATTAATTTTGCACTTAAGCGTTAATTGAGGTACGAGGTCTTGTTTATTCTGAGAGGTCCAGACTTTACACACACACACACACACACACACACACACACACACACACACACACACACACACATACATATATATATATATGTATATATATATATATATATACTTCATTGCACACACTTGTTCTACGAAATCAACCATTTGTCTCAAACTGCCCGTATTCACGAGTGCAAATAGTATTACAAAACAGTTTTTTGCTGTCCATTACTGTAATTTACAGTTAGTTTTGTATTACTACGTACACCTCTGAAGATGATCTTAGAAGATCGAAAGTACTTTGGAAATGGAAAATAAAAAAAGGTTTTTCAGCGTTATAGCACATTTCCCCACATCATTTAATTGCAATACACGGATTGACAGTCATAATGTCTGTAATTTATTTAATCCGATATGCATAGGATGAAAGAAAGACAAAACTTTACGTGAAAACGTGTTTTGTGATCTCAAAGGATCTGTGGAGACTATAAATGAAAATAAAATCGATTACCTTATCACAGACAGTATCCAGAATCATGAGAGTGTCTGTCATCCTGTTATGTGTTTAGGCTGCAAATTCTCTTTTAGTCATGTCTGATTAATCTGCTCATATTCATGATTAACACAGTTTTGGATTACTACTTGCACTCCTGAAGATAATCTCGGAAGAACATCGAAAGTACTTGAGAAATGGAAAATAAAAAAGATTTTCATATTTATAGCATATTTCCCACGTTATTTAATTGCTATACACGGATTGACAGTCATAATGTCTGTAATTTATTTAATCAGATATACTTAGGATGAAAGAAAGACAAAACGTTACACGAAAAAATGTTTTGTGATCTCAAAGGATCCATGGAGGCCATAAATGAAAATAAATTGGATTACCTTATCACAGACAGTATCCAGACTCATGAGAGTGTCTGTCATCCTGTTATGTGTTTAGGCAGCAAATTCTCTTTTAGCCATGTCTGATTAATCTGCTCATATTCACGATTAACACAGTTTTGTATTACTACTGGCACTCCTGAAGATAAATATTTTTCTTTAAAGTATTTATTTTATTTGGTATCATATTTCATTGAAACAATTTTTTCTTATTAATTAACATTAATTATTAAAAAGGAAGAAGCAGTAATCTACCCAACCAGAAGTTACTGTTTAATGTTTCATTAATTCTGTGAATGGAGAATGTAAACAGGAAACTTCCTTCTTGTCTATGTGAAAAAGATTTGATCATAGGACATGTAAATATTTCAAACAAATAACTTATTTCATGTTAACTGCATTTAATGTTATACTTTATTACTGTTTAGTTTATTGTTAAATTTCTGAGAAAATGATTGTGCATTTGACTGGGTTAAAATGAAGAAATTGAAACCATGAGAAAAACTCAGATCTGCTTTCGACACGGTAGATTAATGGATAGCGACAAGGATTGAGGAGGAATACCAAAGCTGAGTTCGAATTCCAGTCGAATCCATTATATTCATTTACATGAAGATGAGACCATGTGGAAATTTACAAATGACGCGTTTTGCCGAGCATCGGCTCACTTTGGCTTCCTCAGCTTAGGATGAGAGAAAAACAAAACTTTACGTGAAAAAATGTTTTGTGATCTCAAAGGATCCATGGAGGCCATGAATGAAAATAAATTGGATTACCTTATCACAGACAGTATCCAGACTCATGAGAGTGTCTGTCATCCTGTTATGTGTTTAGGCAGCAAATTCTCTTTTAGCCATGTCTGATTAATCTGCTCATATTCACGATTAACACAGTTTTGTATTACTACTGGCACTCCTGAAGATAATCTCGGAAGAACATCGAAAGTACTTGAGAAATGGAAAATAAAAAAGATTTCCATAGTCATAGCACATTTCTCACATCATTTAATTGCAACACATGGAAGCTTATCCTTGAGTATGAACGAATTTTATTTAAAATAAGCACACATAATGTCTTTATTTTATTTAATCATATATATATATATATATATATATATATATATATATATATATATATATATATATGTAACGTAAATCATTCAAACAAAAAAACAAATACTGAAGCTAGTTATATGGCGAGAATCACTCTCACAAACAATATTTAATAATAAATTACATATAACTAGCTTCAGTATTTGTTTTTCGTTTGAATGATTTACGTTACATAAATTGAATACGCACTACAAAACCGATATATATATATATATATATATATATATATATATATATATATATATATATATATATATATATATATATATATATATATATTAAATACCCTACGTTGAATGCACGACTCGGACTTTTATACTATTTGGTATCTTCAGGTGCAAATTTAGGGTAACACCTTTTGTTTAATATTTCTGGTCATCCCGAGATATTTTATTGTTAGGGTGGATAATTTTTGTTGTTAATTATTTGAATGAATTGTAGTTTAATTCTGGATTTAAATTTAAGCTCAGATTAACATTTAAGATTGAAAATAAGAGTTATAAAATTTAATTTAAAAACTGACGTTGTTATCAACGGAAAACAAAAAACGTTTGGAGATCAAGGGAGGCAACTCTATTTCTTGAATGAAAATCAATAATGAATTTAATAAGATAAGTAATATTAATAATATTAATAAAATATGCAGTGATAAGATTAAGATACTAATAAAAATAATTCATGACAATAAAATAAATATATAATAATATAAAATATAAAATAATAATATAAAATAGAAAAAAACAGAATAAAATAAAATAAATTGAAAACATAAATAATAAATAGATAAATAAATAAATAAATGAATAGTAATAATAATAATAATAATAATAATAATAATAATAATAATAATAATAATAATAATAATAATAATACAGTTTTCTGAACCAAAATGTCTAAAAATAAAAATAAGATAAAAACAAAAATAATGCTTATATAGTAAAAATATGAAACTATATTTATCCATTCGAGTATATATATATACACATATGGTGGACTCTCCCGTCGTATTTGATGTGATAGGGTCAAGCAGTTCTGTTCCTAGGAACCGACAGCCAGACACCAGCACAAATGGTTTCATTATGGTGGTGAAGGTTTTGTGCAGAACTAACCACACTTTTTGAATGTGCACCACAACGACCCTCCGTAGGTTTTGAATTCAGAGTTGTCCTTCTCCTAGACCAGATGCCATCCAACGCTATAGAACCCAGTCTGTCCTGGAGGCAGAAGCAGAGGATTAATACCTTTTCCAAGTGTATTAGCACGTAAGTGAATATAATGGATTCGACTGGAATTCGAACACGGCTCTCCGATTCCTTAGTCCGAGCCACTACCCACTACTCCACCATTAAAAAAGTCTAACATGGTACTGCTGTTAATTTTTTGATTAAATTTTAATTGTTTTCTCATAATTTTCTTAATTTTCTAAATTATATAGAAATTTCCCGGATATTTCCGAGCGTTTTCGGATACACTTCCAACCATTATCAAGAATTAATTTTATTTTATTTTTTTTTCAATTGAATATATGGATTGTTTTATATATGAGTCTAGTGGTATAGGAAGGTCTTGTTTTCCAAATATCTTATATATTGAGACATGTTTCATTGAATAATTTAGACAAGTTTTGTCTACTTATTTTCAATTGAATCCTTACATACTCACGGACAAGCTTTTTCGTGTAATTATTAAAGAAAGAGAGAAAATTAGCGTGTTGATACATATTATTTATTCCGAGTACTTTCAACATTAGCGCAATGCCATCATCAGGATGTTGTTCATTTTAAGATAAATATTGTAGTGTTCATCATTTTCAAAGACAAATTTGCAGGGGTCATCTGAAACTTAAAAAGAACTACTTGTGAAGTGAAGAACGTTGAGTAAATTGCTGTGCGATTGGCTTGAGTAACGCTACAGGGAAAGTAACTAAGTAATGGAGATGATTTTTTTTTAAAGAAATAAGTATTAAAACTATTAGTACAAACCTCGATGTTTTAAACTATCTGCTATAAACATTTTAAAAAGAATACTGCACAAACGTTTTAAAATGTTTACAGTAGATAGTTTAAAATATCGAAATTTGTACTGATAGTTTTAATGCGATGCCATAATGGCAGAGCAATTAATATATTAATCAAACTAACAAAAATAGTAGATTTCTCACAGTTACTTTCTCACGAACGCGCTTATGCATCGTACTTTATATACTGTACACCTGTCTTTGTTTACAATTTAAAGGTCAGCCACACCTGCTAAGCTGTCATTTTGAGAATTAATACGACTCGTTCCCCTAAGCCCGCAAATTTTGAAATATATCGATGACGATTTGGAAGTGTTTTTCCTGCGGTTTTTTTTTTCATTTTGCCTGCAGATTTTGTCTGTTGCATCCGAAGTTCGTTGATGGGGGGAGGGTCCATAGATGAGAGATTTGTCTGTATAAAACAACTACTTTTGGGTAAATTTAAAAATTACCAGTTGTGGCCTGAAACTTTTGAACTTCAATCTCTCTCTCTCTCTCTGTCTATATATATATATATATATATATATATATATATATATATATATATATATATATATACATGTGTGTGTGTGCGTGTTGATATATTATTAGTGTAACACGTTGACTGTTAATTACGAAATGTCTTTTTATTGTTTTAAGAGAAATTGTAATAAATTTTATATTAAGTTTAGATAAATGCTTTCTAACTGGGGTTGTGATAGATTTGGTAGGAACATTAATGTATTTTGTTTCATTGGGTTTGTCAGAATGGGGCCTGTACTGTATGTGATATAATAATAAGGCTCATCACGCACTCCATTCAAATTCGGCGGACTGAAGAATTAGAAGAAAAGAAATTCGCGAACCTATGTGAAATTTTTGCCTTTCTCAGAAATTAACCGTTGAGCCGAGAAGAAGGAAAGGAATTCGAGAGCCTTTGCGAAATTGTTTTTGGGCCAATGAAAACCTTGTCTTCATAGAAATTAGCCAGTCGGCCAAGAAGAAGAAAAAGTAGTGATGAGGTTACAAGAAATTCTTTTTGATATAAAATGAGGAGAAAAAATAAATTAATCACAGGTGTAGGAAGTCATGTGAAAGGTTTCGTTTCAGTTCCCTGCGACCAGCGTTGAAGTACTCACTAGTGTAAAATTACTCGCCAATTATATTATCGGCCTCTAACAAACACTCGACAATCCAAGAAGGTAAGTGTTTCAAACTATCATTCTTCGTCTACTTTTGAACGGATACAAACCATAAATCCCTTCGGTGAGCAACGAACGTTCTTACTTTTCTCTTATATATCTTTGAATATTATTTTGTGTCAGTTATTTAATCTGTTGTATGAACATGTCCTCTTCATGACAATACGTTAAAACTACGGACTTTACGAATTCTGATTTAATTTTCTGAGGGCAATTAATGGTACAACTTCAAGCGTGCAAATTTATAAATAAATTCCTTATCAACCTATATAGCGAGCCAGTTCTGAGAGAATTAGAAACCCTACCGTGATTTAGCTCTGGCGGCTACAATCTTAACAACATAAGATACGCAGATGACACTACTGATAACAGACACGGAAAAGTAATTACAAAATCTCCTACAGAAGGTAGCGACGGAGAGTGAGAAGATGGGACTAAGGATAAACTACAAGAAGACGGAGTGCATGGTCGCCAGTAAGAGGATGAGCCGGAAATGCGATTTGAGGGTCGGGAACAATAGAATCAAGCAGACGCGGAAGTTTAAATATCTGAGAAGCGTTTTGACAGAGGACGGTAAGTGCGACACTGAGATCCGTAGACATACTGGGATGGCGAAGGACACATTCCAAAAGCTGGGCAGAGTATTGCGAGACAGGAGGATTTCTTTGTTACGTGGCATCTGTCCTTCTTTACGGCAGCGAATGTTGGACGATTTCCTCAAAGATGAAGATGAGACTCGAGTCGACGGAGATGTGGTATACAGAATGATGCTAAGGATATATTGGACCGAGCGTGTGGGCAACGATGAGGTCTTAGAGAGGATTCAAACAAGGAGGAGGCTTATACTTAACATCAGGAAGAGGGACACGTAATGAGGAAGGAGGGCCTGGAGAATCTGATACTCACTGGTCAAATAGAGGGAAAGCAAGACAAGGGAAAACAACGTATGATATACCTGGCCGGCTTAAGCAAGTGGATGAAAGAACGTGGTTTAAGGGAAGTGGCAGATGGAAGGAACTTGTTGAGAGCTGCAAGAGATATCGTGAGGTGGAGAGCCATGATGGCCTACGCCCTGAAAGGACATTGCACATAAAAAGAAAGAATCATGTTTTGTTAAAATTACCGGTGTGTTTCCTGGTCATTATCATCCTTTATTAATCTTCTTGGCGTGGGTAAATCAGCTATTCATATTAACCCCTAAAACCAACGCCATTTTGAAATAATTTATGATTTTAAAGTTCTGGTATATAAGAATTAATTATCCTTTTCGTTGGTCCGTATCGTGAAATATAAATCATATAGAAGTATGTATATGAGAATATATCGGCTTAGTGTGGATTTTGGTGGTATACAAGTGTACCTCCTATAATGTTAAGGAAAGCTATTATTCTGTTTTAGTTGTTATTTTTCGTGCTTAAATCTGATATAGTGTTGTGTATTTAAAAAGTAATATCTCACTTATTACGTCTAAAAATTCTGTTTCCTAAGATGGGGACAATCTTTGTTGTTAGGAAAAGAAGAAAGAAAAAGGTATTGGAAAGAAAAGTTTTGCATTTCGATAAAAAAAAAATATCAAAAGCTTCTGTAAAACGTTTCTACAGTTCTTTCTGATTATTTTAAGACTAGCTTTCAAACAGTTGTCTAATTCCCAGTGTACCAGATCTTCGAAAATGGCATTTATTTTGAAAAGAGACATTTTCGTCTTCCCGTCCTCTCTCCTCCTACCCACTTTTAAGCCGATATCCACATGGAATTGTACGTCTGCCTTTGTGAAAACGCCTGGCAATGGTTGCCAATAATAGACGACGCTAAATCCATTATCTGTAAGAAGTTATTTCGATAATTTCAGTATGGTTTGCCCAATTCTGTTGCAG
>OZ038509.1:13148402-13158402 GCA_964036315.1 Acanthosepion esculentum | reverse complement strand
GAGGTTTGAGGAGCGTGGAACCACTTCTTAATTGCTGGTGTTCCCAGGTCTACCCGGACCCTGGGTTGTAGCACCTGTCAGGGTCCCAGCTACAGGCAAATACTTAACTGAAAACACTATGAAAGTATAAAAATAGGTTTTAATACCAGCAAAACCTCTTTGGAAAAATTATTACCAGAAATACATTTTTTGAAGATAAAATTTCCCCTACTATACATTATTACCAGCAGTACCTTATTTAAAAAGAAAAATATTACCAGCACTAATTTGGGGGAAAAACATATTGACGGCATTAAGTAACCCATTGAGGTTGTTATTCCGAAAAACAAACCAAACTAAACCAAACCCTTATGGGAGAGAAGTAGTAATTTTTGGAAATAATTTTTGAAAATATTTTATTGAATTTGAATTTTGCATAATTGACAATATGAATACCATAGTGTTTTCTAAATTCTTCTTGTCGCTAAGGACATTTTGTTTGTTATTAATAGTTACTTTGTTTTCAATAAATTCATTTCTTTTTTGCCTTGAAAATGTCCACATTGGACGAAACACGTCGGCTAAGAATACAGATTTCCTATTGTCTTTTTACCTTTATACATATTGTCTTTTTCTATACAGGAGTATTCATGCCTTTCCCAAGGGTATTAGCACGTAAGTGAATGTAATGAACTCGACTGGAATTCGAACTTAGCTCTCCGATTCCGAGTTCGAATTCCAGTTGAATCCATTACATTCACTTACGTGCTAATATCCTATGTGTAAATAGCAGGACAGGCCGGGTTCTCTAACCTTGGATGGCAAATGTTCTACCTCAGAAAGAAATGGCAACCTACTTCGGGAAAAAGGAGAAATGGATAGCGGCTCGGATCGAGGAATCGGAGAGCCAAGTTCGAATTCCAGTCGAATCAATTACATTCACTTACGTGCTAATATCCTTGGGAAAGGTATGAATCCTCTTCTTCTCGTCCCAGCTATGGGTAAATAGCTGGACAGGCCGGGTTCTTTAGCCTTGGATGGCAACTGGTCTACCACAGAAAGAAATGGCAACCTCCTGCGGGAAAAATCTGCCTCGTCAGTCATGTATCGAAAGGTATATGATCGCCTTAGAATATATCACGCATGGCACATAACTGACTTTTTCTACAGGTTAACTCTGAGAAATTTTTCATAACTGTCTTGTATGACTTACATATTTCGTAAGTGCTTTTATGTAATTTTAAATAAGTAATTAATTATATTAATCAAATCAGGCAATAATTATCAAAATATTTCCTGCGTATTTATTAATATATTTCCTGTCCCTTCTCAAGTGGGAAGGGAAGAAAATCAAGTTAAGTTAGTAAATTTATGAAAGCTTACTTCCCTTAGTTGCTTTGAATAATCTATACAAATAAAATATTTATCTGCATTCAGAAAAATTAGATCGCAAGCAAAATGAAACCCCATTTAATTAAACAGTTCATTTAAACCTATATTGCAGTCTGATTTGTTCAAGACTTTCATGTGAAGTACTCAGATACGTTTATTTATCAAATGATCGACTTGCTTCTATTAGGTGTTGAAATGAGCTTCGACGCCGCTGTTTGTCGTTCTGTTGCTAATCTTTTTCTTCCGAGAGGTATTTCTACATCACTCCTATATTAAACACATAAAAAGATTAGCGTGAAAGGATATTGAGCAAAAAGTGATTTATATGATACCATAAGTAATGAACGGATTATAGATATCACTAAAGGTCTAAAAAATGTAAAGGGAACGGATTGATGAAAAGGTTCATTGGTCTCTAGTTGTGAATTATTTACCCCCGCTTCATTGAATTTCAATATTTTGTTTCAAGACTATTCTTTCATTGCAACTCACCATTAAGATTTTCAATCAATTGTCGTCGTTTTTTGACGTCAGAGATACAGTAGTATTTTAACAATTCTTACGGTACCATATTCATTTTTACTAGCATTATGGTCTAATCATTTATTTGTTTCTTAACTATTTGACTGTAAAAATACTATTCGTATCTTTTTAACATAAGGAAGAGGCAGATGAAATTTCTGGGACATGTGATGAGAAAGGAGTGCCTGGAGAATCTGATACTCACAGGTCGAATACAGGGAAAAAGAGACAATGAAAGGAGCGCACACGTGGCGGGCTTCGGCAGGTAGATGTTGGAGCGTCATCTGGGGGAGTTGGTAGAAACACAAAACCTCTTGATAGTCACAAGGGACAGGAGGAAGTGGAGGGCCATGATCGCCTACGTCCTGAAATGAGACGGTACACAAAAAGAAAGTCCTATATTTGGCGTTTTGGTTTGACTTTTTTCAGTCACGTTCTCTTCTGCCCATGTCATATTAGAGATGTTACAAATGGATATACATTTTAGGATATAAGTAGTATTTTTGCCTCGACGCCATTATGTATTTTAAAGTTTCATAAATATTACACAGACTAAATAAATGAATGAAGTAATATTTCATATTAACAATGTCCCAAAATCGTTATGACATTTGCATACCCATTGCATACCCTAAATGTAACAAATATTATGGGACAGATATAGCATTTTAAAATTTTCTGTCCCATTATATATGTTACACTTGCATATACATTTCATATACATAATGTAACAGTCATTTTGGGACAGAGTAGCAATCTTACCGTTATGTATGCTACATTTGACACACACTGAATACATAAAATGTAACAATTATTTTAGGAAAGAGGTAGCATTTTAACATTTTCTCTCCCATTATATATGTTACATTTACATATTTCACATATATAATGTAACAACTATTTTGTGGCAAATTATCAGTTTTAGCATTATGCATGTTACATTTGTATATACATTGACTGCACTAAGTTTTCCCAAATGTTATGGGACAGAGGTAGAATTATTAAAGTTTCTGTCTCATTATATATGTTACATTTGCATATACATTTTGTATCTATAATGTAACAACAATTTTGGGACAGGATAGCAATTTTAGCATTATGTATGTTACATTTGCATACACATTTATTACACTAAGTTTATCGACTGCCATGGGACATAGGTAGCATTTTTAAAAATGTCTGTCCCATTATATATGTTATATTTGCATATACATTATGTATACATAATGTAACAGCAATCTGGGGACAGAATCGCAATTTTACTATTATCCGGTCATCCCATAAGTTCTGTCCGAATTTTGAATAAAGAAAACAAGTGACCACATGTTACATTTAATTACAGATTCAATCAACAATGTATTTTCCCTGATTATCTATGACTTTCTTCCATCTATTAACAAGCTTACTTATTCCATTACTGTAAAATTCTTTTGGCTTTGATTCGAAGAACTCACAAATGTCAGTTTTAACCTCTTCCTGTGTTACAAAAGCTGTTTCTTCCAAATGATTCTGTAAGCTACGAAACAAATGGTAGTCTGAAGGTGCAAGGTCGGGAGAATAAGGTGGATGAGGAATTTTCTCCCAACCTAGTTCTTCGATCTTTTGTGACGTGATTCTTGCTGTGTGTGGTCGCGGATTGTCCTGATGAAACATCACCCGTTTTCGATTCACTAGAGCAGGTCTTTTTTTCCTCAAAGCTTGGTTCAAACGCTCTAATTGCTGACAGTATATTTGAGCATTAATTGTTGCATTAGGTGGTAAGAATTCAAAGTGGATTATTCCTTGGCAATCCCACCAGATTGAAAGAAGAACCTTTTGCCCATGAAGTTCCCTTCTCGGCTGTGGCTGGGTATCCTTCCCCTTTACCAAGTCACTGTCTATGACGCTTAAAATTTCGATAAAACATCCATTTTTTGTCGCCAGTCACAAGTCTATCCAAAAATGGTGAAACAAGTTGGCGGGAATGGAGAGAAGAGCAGATGTCAACTCGGGATTTGAAGTTGTTTTCAGACAATTCATGAGGCACCCATTTTCCAAGTTGTTGAAGACGACGATGAATAGTTGTATGGTTTGAACTGAGAACCACTGCCAATTCCTCAACTGATAAAGCAGGATTTTCTTCAAGGGCTGCTTCAAGAAGCTTTTCATCAAACTCAACTGGACGTCCGGTTCGATCTTCATCTTCAAGGGTGAAATCTCCACCTCTGAATTTTGCAAACCATCTTCTGCAAGTTCTTTCATTCACACATTCCTCTCCATAAACTGAGTGAATGTTTCTAGCCGCTTCGACTGCTGAGTTTCCTTTCTTGAACTCATAAAGCATTATGTGCCTCAAATGATTCTTGGGTACTCCCATGTTAGCAGCGTTTTAATCAAACAAAATTTAATTTTATTGTTTTCTGAAATAAAATTTGATCAGTTTAAATGCATCTAAACATAAAATAATGTTCAGCTCCATTAGACATTATAAAATACTCTTTAAATTTCGTTCATTTTAACAAAATGTTAAAATTCGGACAGAACATACGGGATGACCTAATATGTATGTTACACTTTGTAGAGACGAAATGTATGAACCATTATTATAGAGGTTTTCTCTTTATGTGCCGTGTCTTCTCAGGGCGTTGGCGATCATGGCACTCCACACTTTTCTGTCCTTTGTAGCTCTTCATAATTTTTTCTTTTCTTTATTTCTCCTAAACCCTACTCTGGCATGTATTTACTCAAGCTCACTAATCCAGTCGGATTAGTGTAAATTATTGTGCGTCGATAATTTGGGTTTTGATTTAGGATTTACCGAACGTTTAAGCGGAGCCATGCTACTAAAAAGGTATTCACTGAAATGGATAAGTATCTTTAGTTGACTTTTACTTCTTTGATCTTGTTAAGTTTTTATTTGCGGATTTAATTAAATACTGTTGAAGTTGAAGTCTTGAGTTATACTTAATTATTAACGGACACCGTATGTCACAGAATGAACAGAGTGAGATAGATAAATATAAACAGACTGACATAGATAGATAGATAGATAGATAATTAACTGTCATGTAGGTAGAAAATGAGTAGCTACCGATGCCGAAGTTCGAGAGTGACACTCTGGACATAAGAATATATGTTTTCAACCAGGTGTATTAAAAGCGGTGTTAGGCTAATGACTGGAGTGACTATTGAGTGGAACTATCCAGTCGAATTAGTGTGAATTATTATGCGTCGAAGATTTGAGTTTTGATTTAGGATTTACTGGACGTTAAGCCGAGTCTCGCAACTAAAAAGGTATTCACTGAAATGGTTAATTAGATTTGGTTGACTTTTCATTCTTTGCTCTTGTTAAGTATTTAGTTGCAGTTGTAATTAAATACTGTTTTATCTTAACATTGAAGTCTTGAGTTAATTAATGGCGATCGTGCATCACAAAATGAACAGAGTGAGATAGATAGATAGATAGAGATATATCGAATGAACAGACTGAAATAGATAGATAGATAATGAACAGACTGAGATAGATAATGAACAGACTGAGATAGATAGATAGGTAGTTAGATAGTTAGATATCTAATGAACAGACTGAGATAGATAGATAGATAATGAACAGACTGAGATAGATAGATAGAAGGATAGATAGATAATGAATTGACTGAGATAAATAATGAACAGAGTGAGATAGATAGATAGATAGATTGATAGATATTTAATGAACAGACTGAAATAGATAGATAGATTGATAGATAGATAGATAGATAGATAGATAATGAACAGACCGAGACAGATAATGAACAGACTGAGATAGATAGATAGATAGATAATGAACAGACTGAAATAGATAGATAGATAATGAACAGACTGAGATAGATAGATAATTAGATAATGAACTAACTGAGATAGATAATGAACAGAGTGAAATAGATAGATAGATAGATAGATAGATAATGAACAGACTGAGATAGATAGATAGATAATCAATTAACTGTCATGTAGGTAGAAAATAAGCAACTACCGTCACCGAGGTTCGAGCGTGACACTCTGGACTTATGAGTATATGTTTTCCGCGAGGTGTATAATTAGCGGTGTCAGGTTACTGATTGCATTGATTATTCTGTGACACTTGAGTAGAACTATCCAGTCGAATTAGTGTAAATTTATTTTGCGTTGATGATTTGGGCTTTGATTTAGGATTTTCTGGAAGTTAAGTCGAGCCGCGCTACTATCAAGGTATTCACTGAAATGGTTAATTATCTTTGGTTGAGTTTTACTCCTTTGTTCTTGTTAAGTTTTATTTGCGGTTTTAATTAAATACTCTTTTATCTTGACATTTTACCCTTGAGTTATACTTAATCATCAACGGCCACCGTACGTCACAAAACACTGCATTAAACATGGAACTTTCGAAGATCAAATTTGACTAGAAAACATGGAACCGGAAGAGAGTTCCACAAGTGTGAGAAAACAATCTGTTCGCATAGAATTTACGATTCCATCTAGCCAATTCAACTATAAATTAATAAGACCTTGCCGAAAATCTACTACTACCTTTAAATTCATTAAGTCTAGGTACCATAAAGTAAATTAATCAGAAAAATTGCCATAAAAATATTTATAGAAAGAGCGCATTGAAGGAACTTTATGTAGGTGGAAAAGTAACTGAAGCCGAGATGCCATGTCATAACCAATAATATTGCTGATTCGTTTTGGGATCTTATTAAGAATCTCTAAATATTTGGCAGGAGCATCGGACTATATGTGGCAGTAATATACAAAGCGTGGACGAATGGTAGACATATAAATATGTAAGATAGATTCTGGAGAGAAAAAAACTGTCAACCAGTAAACCATCTTTCTTCGCAGCTGACCAAGCAATGGATTCAATACAGCCTGCATGTTAGCCTAGAACGTCAGCACAATGATTCCTTCTCACGGAGGTTAGCATCAGCCATTCTGATGGACGGCAGAAAGAATGATTAATACGACACTTTCCTCATTATGAAAGAAAACTATAATAAAAACGTGTATAAAAGAGATATTGCTACTGCAAAACACACAGAGACATATAAACACACACACACACACACACACACACACACACACACATATATATATATATATATATATATATATATATATATACAGGGTGTCCATAAAGTTCGTGTGCATTTACCAGTTATAATTTTTTTTTAAGTGCACACAAACTTTATTCCCACCCTGTATATATATATATATATATATATATATATATATATATATATATATATATATATATATATATATATATATATATTACACACGCTCTATCTCTGATATTGAGCACTTTATCCCATAAATATAGCACACTTTAAGACTATATTTCTTCATATATATATATATATATATATAAATATATATATATATATATATATATATATATATATATATATATACATATATATATATATATATATATATATATATATATATATATATATATATATATATATATATATATATACATACGATTAGAACGCATTTAAACACGCACACAAATACCGGACTCCATTAGAAACATACTAGTAGAAAACACAAATATATTAACTGCTTCTATCTGAAAAGAAGATTAAAAATAATGGAGGCTTTAATAATAAAAAAAGAAAAAGCCAACTCTTAAAAATATTAACTACGAACAAGGCCACAATGTGCTAACCGTAATTAAAAACATTCCTACTACATAGACATACACATAATGCAGACACTCAATTAAGCTGAAAAATCAAATCATCCTTGATAAAGGCTAAAGGTATAGCCGAAAGCGCTCGGACATCTAAAACATTTGAACTGTTCTTACACACCAATTGTCCTGTAAAGCTCTTGTTCGAACACAAGAAAAATTAAATAAAAACCTCAATCGTAGTACCTTGTCTGTCGTTTTTAATGAAACATGCATATATATATATATATATATATATATATATATATATATATATATATATATATATATATCCGATGCGATGAGAACGAAAGTAATATATAAATTCTAACGTTCGCAGCGTTAATTCAAAAAAGAGCTCGATGCAGATAGTAGAGCGATAATTATTTATTTATTATAATTTTATCATATAGACAAAACCATTTTACTCACAACAAAGATGCAACTTGGTTTCAGTGCAGTTAAAATGCACTGAAACCAAGTTGCATCTTTGTAGTGAGTAAAATGGTTTTGTCTATATGATAAAATTATAATAAATAAATAATATATATATATATATATATATATATATATATATATATAGTGGTACTCGTTTGGAAAAACCTTGGGTAGCTCAAATTGCAGTAGAAAAAATCGGTACCCGAGGAAAAATGGCTAATAAAAAAAGAAAGAAACAAGAACATTTTAACAAAGTGAAAACAATCACCCGGTGTTCAAGAAAATCGTCCAGTGTCCAAAGAAATAAACAAACCTAAAACGAGTAAAAATACCACTACGTAAACTGCTCAATACACTAAGTGGAGCAAAACCTAAGATAATCCTAAGGAGCCATATACTTATGATGCAAAAATGCAAAAACACAGGTATCTCATTTTAATATTTATTAAAATTACACAAAAATATCACTAAAGAGTAAATCTATTCAATGAAATCCCCATTGGCTTCCAGAGTACTTCGGAATCGCCTGCAACTCTTCTGGGAGGTTTCCTTGTTTAAGTTGTTGAATGCTGTCAATATTCTTGCCTTCAGTTCATTATTGTGTTACAAGGAGTTTAGTCGGTTTCTCGCTCAACTTCGCCCCACACAATAATCAAGGGTGTGGCAGTCTTGAGAGTTAGGGGAGTCAGATATAATGTGTGATGTGGTCACAGAAATTTTCTGACAGCTTGTGTGGTATGGTGCAGAGTCCTGTTGTCAGATTTAGGGTCTTCCAACAGCCACCCTCTTGAACTAGAGCAGCACTACCTCCTCAAAGCATTTGATGTAGGCCTCTGTGTTGAGTCTGGGGCCCTCACCAAAAAATTCGGGATTTCTTTTTTTATCAGAACGATCAGACCTAGTTTTCCGAGCTGCCGTACCTTCGTAATCACCATTAGACTCAACCAACTCTTTCCGAATCCTTTGCACTGGCCTCATATTGACACCTAAACACTCTGAATCCCAAGAAGTACTGCATGCCGTTTCCAAATTTCTGGCGGAGTAAATTGGATGCTGGTGCTCTTTTTCTCACAGACGGTGCTCAAATGCCACTACTATACCGTGCAGTCGACAAAATCAAAAACAATCAACGCTTATGCATGAAATTACTGTGATGAGTTGGTCGGTCAACTTGACACCCCGAAAGCGAGTGGAGGTGGGCAGGCGCGGAAACTGTGATTGGTAGCTGGCTTGTTGGTGTTTTGCATAGGCGAGTTACCAAGACCTATGCAAAGGGCTGGAATGAGAAACAGGGCAGTTCGTCTCAGAAGTGGAGACTATGCCCGTCGCTACGACAGTAGGAGAGAGACAATTTTTTTTATTTTTCTTCGTGACACATTTCAACACAATTACAAATACATAAAATGGCGACAATTTACCCAGCGCACATCTATCTCTCTCTCTACACAAACACACACGCACACACACACACATATATATACATACACACACATATATATATATATATATATGTATATATATACATATATATATATATATATATATGTATATATATATATATATATATATATATATATATATATATATATATGTATATACACCAAGAACAATACAGTGAAAAATGCATGACAAAATGTGAAAAAGGTTTTCTTGTGACGCGTTTCGTCCTTTAGGACTTCCTCAGATTAAATTTATTATCTTGTCTCGAAACAAGCAACACCCTGATGATGGCATTGTGCTATGCCGAAAGTACTCGGAATAAAATAATGTGTATCAACACAGTAATTTTCACGCTATCTTTAACGCTGACACTAAAAACGTTGTCCGTGAATACGAAAAGATCCAATTGAAAATAAATAGACAAAACTTATCTAAATTATTGAATGAAATATGTCGTAATGAAAACACGCTGCCAAAATATACGCAATATATATATATATATATATATATATATATATATATATATATATATATATATATATATCTATGTATATA
>OZ038509.1:13118402-13145902 GCA_964036315.1 Acanthosepion esculentum | reverse complement strand
TGCGCAGGTGGGTTTACAGGGAGTGAAAGTGAGAGAAAAGACTGAGTATAGGGAGGATTGAGGAAAGGACAAAAGATGAATGGGTTTCAAGTAGATAGAAGATGGCGAATGACGTGGCATTTAAACTTTTGAAGATTGTAGTTATCAGGGAAGCAAGCTAACGGAAGTCAGTTCCACAGGCGGTAAGTGCGAGAAAAAACTGTTGGAGTAGAAGTGGCCGTTGCACTTAACTATTTAACCAGTAAAAGAGTTGGACACAGCTTAAATTCATGTAGTGATGGCGTTGAAGCAGTTGCCATGGAAATATTTGTAGAAAAGACAGAGGGAAGCTACACGTCGTCGATAAGAAATTAGCTGAAGCCGAGATGCCAAGTCAGAATCGATTAGATTACAGATCCTTCTTTGGATTTTGTCAAGAATCTTGATTTGAATAGCAGAGGCACCAGACCAGTTAGGCAGTAATATTCAATGCCCGAACGAATTGTAGATCTGCGAACGTGCAAGATGAATTCTACCGAGAAAAAATCTTCTCGCACTACACGGTAATGCATGTTTCCTTTCAGTAGATGCAGCGGTTGGTTGTATGTAGTCGCCCCACTTTATGTTAGCTGAAAACACAAGGACAAAAATGAGTGGTTAAATGGGGGCGGTTTTGCTTTGGAGATATTAAAAATCACAAGCCATTTGCTGCTCCATTTAACCACTGATTAGAGGACCTTTTCAAGACCAGCAACCAGATTGACATTGTCATCTCTAAGTACAGGGTGTTTCATAATTTTCAAACAAAATGATCGGACACAATTAAATTTATTGAAAGGTAAAAAGAATAATATTTTAAGATCTGCAGTATTTCGTCTCAAACATGAATAAAAAATGTCAAGTGGTGCCCTAGTGTCCACACTCCAGATGTCCTTCGTTGAGTTGAAGGCAGTGTTTAATGCAAAGTTGTTGATAACGCGTGCACATTTTACCTGGGTGTTCGCTTCCATCTTCTCAGTGATGGCTGCCGTCAATGCAGCAATGGATCGATTACATTACAGATTATTCTTTGGATTTTGTCAAGAACCTCGAATAGGAGCACCAGACAAGATATGGCAACAGCATTCTATGCACGTACGATTGGTAGATTTGTGAACGTGCAAGATGAACAAGAAACATCGACACAGTGACCCAAGTTTCCTTGCAGTAGATGCAGCTATTGGTTCTATGTAGTTGCTCCATTTCATGTCAGTTGAAAACGTTACTCTTCAGGAGACAAGCGTCAGCCATGCCGATGGCAAGCAGAAAAGATCTCTATGGTGATTAAATGAGAGTAGTTTCGTTTTGGAAGAGTTAAAATTCGCAAGCCATTTCCTGCCCCAATTAATCATGTGATTAGAGGACCTTTTTAAAGAACAGCAGCTAGGTTGATATTGTCAACTTTAGTAAAGGCTGTTTCATAATTTTGGAAACAAAATGATCAGGTACAAATTAAGGACCACAGATGAAAACAGTCTAAACGAGGGCAATAGTCCAAATCGAAGAAGGTTGTAGAATACAATCTGCGTAATTCTGTGAACATAACGATTCCTTAAGAAAAACCAAACTGCAATATGAGCTCTGGTAAAAATTATTACTGAGACATTAATTTGTAATTCCAAAGATTCATGCACAGATCTCCTCATGGATGACCGAGTGGATAAAGCGTTGACTGCATCAAGTGATTTGACCCAAAGAGTTGTGAGTTCAATACTTGGCCACTGCAGTTGTGAACAAAAACTTGGAGAGTTGAGTTAAAGGGTGACACCCGGAAGAGGTATGCCCCGTGGAACTAGAACAATCTACCCCCTGTTCGAAATTCCAATCACCTGAAGAAGGTTCGAGCGTACCACGGCCGAAACGTCGTGAATATGGCAATAATGACGATGATAATAGTCCGAACAATACAAAGAATGTAAATAGCTATAAAGTTTCATCTATTTTATTTTCTCGTCATCTTCAGACGTCCGTTTTATCCAACATCTTCCTTGGAACATCGAACCGCACCGCAGCATTGGCAGTAGAATGAAAACAGTTTGGTTACAGGATTTGGACAAAATAATTGAAACGTGCAAATTCCACTCCTATATTTCAAAGACCTATTATATTAAGAACTTTAACTAAAACTTCGTAATTACAGGTTATATCTATTGTAAATACGTTTATTTATCTAATTTACTGTCTTTGTCTTATTTATTTTTAGAATTTAGTAAAAATTAGACTAAATGGATCAGTGATAGTTTGGGCTGCCATATCATGGAAATGTCTCGGCCCAATAATTGCCCTGCATGGTAGAATCAACAGCAAGGATTACTTGAAGATTTTGGGAGATCATGTTCATCCAATGGCCCAGACTTTATCCCCTGATGGTGACTACATCTTACAAGACGATAATGCGCCAATACATACCGCTCGAGTGGTTAATAATTGGTATGAAGAGCATTAAAGTGAGCTAGAACACATGGAGTGGCCTCCCTAATCTCTAGATATCAATATTATTGAACATTTGTGGTGCATTTTGTAGCGACAAGTAGAGAGCCGCTATCTTCCACCGTCGTGTCTTAAAGAGCTAAAGCAGGTGTTAATGGAAGAATGGCTGAAAATTCCTCTGGAAGAAGTCAGGAAACTGTATGATTCCATTTTTTGACGTATTAAAACTGTCTGTGAGACTAAAGGAGGACCAACTCCATATTAAATAAATTTTCATTGAATTTAACAAGTGATTCACTTATTTTGTCCAACCCCTGTATAATAAAGGTTTTCGTGCCAGTCACTGAATACGACACCAGAAGATGGTTATTATTTACAACAGTCCAAATCGAAGAAGGCTGTAGAATAGAATAATAGAAATTCTGTGAACATAACGATCAAGGCAAGAATAAAAGTTAAAATATAATAAGTAATTTGGTTTTATTTTTAAAATTCGACTTTCGTTAGTGTTTTTTGCATTGTTGCTATTTAGAATTTTGCGTTGTTTTATGGTTCGTAAGTTGTTTATTGTTATCCGTGAAATTGTAACTGAGGTTCTTATTAATATTTTGTTAACACGGTGCTTTTCATGAAGTGATTCTCTATATTGCTAAATTATTTAATGCTATTTCAGGTTTTTATTTGACATTATTAAACGAATTATTTAATGCTATTTCAGGTTTCTATTTGACATTATTAAACAAATTATTTAATGCTATTTCAGGTTTTTATTTGACATTATTAAACGAATTATTTAATGCTATTTCAGGTTTTTATTTGACATTATTAAACGAATTATTTAATGCTATTTCAGGTTTTTATTTGACATTATTAAACGAATTATTTAATGCTATTTCAGGTTTTTATTTGACATTATTAAACGAATTATTTAATGCTATTTCAGGTTTTTATTTGACATTATTAAACGAATTATTAAATGCTATTTCAGGTTTTTATTTGACATTATTAAACGAATTATTTAATGCTATTTCAGGTTTCTATTTGACATTATTAAACGAATTATTTAATGCTATTTCAGGTTTTTATTTGACATTATTAAACGAATTATTTAATGCTATTTCAGGTTTTTATTTGACATTATTAAACGAATTATTTAATGCTATTTCATGTTTTTATTTGACATTATTAAACGAATTATTTAATGCTATTTCAGGTTTTTATTTGACATTATTAAACGAATTATTAAATGCTATTTCAGGTTTTTATTTGACATTATTAAACGAATTATTTAATGCTATTTCAGGTTTTTATTTGACATTATTAAACGAATTGTTTAATGCTATTTCATGTTTTTATTTGACATTATTAAACGAATTATTTAATGCTATTGCAGGTTTTTATTTGACATTATTAAACGAATTATTTAATGCTATTTCAGGTTTTTATTTGACATTATTAAACGAATTATTTAATGCTATTTCAGGTCTTTATTTGACATTATTAAACGAATTAATTAATGCTATTTCAGGTTTTTAATTGGCATTACTAAATGATCTTTAACCTAGAAACGATCCTAATGATATAATCAAAATGCCAACTTTTCACATTACCAAAAATCAAAAGGGTTGGAAGAAAACTCCCCTTAATACTCTAAAGAGCGATAACAATCACTGGACAGGAGAGGATATATTGCGCTGGAAAACGCATTTACAAAGAACGTTTTTATAAATTTCAACTGACAATAACTTTATGTCTTCCCTCCATGAACGTCGACTATAGGGCGATTCACAAACTTTAAAAAAATAATTAGTCACAAATCAAGGACCACAAATGGTAGAGTTTCTGGTCAGGCGAGTTAGGTACGCATTCCAGCTCAGTTTGTGGCTGATGAGATGCTCCCGAAAACTTTCACGGAGCCATGTCATGCTAATATCTTTCTGGAACCACTGTCCCTCATCATCAAGATTATATCTCTACTCGAGCTCCTCCGCCATCTGAAAGGCTGCTGCTTGGTTTCAACATCTCTATCTATAAAAGGCAGGATGTGTGTGTGTGTGTGTGTGTGTGTGTGTGTGCCTGTGTGTGTGTGTGTGTAATGAATGCACGGCTGCAATTTTCGACGGATTTGCACCAATATTTATATGCACATGCTCCAAGTTAGTAAAAAAGGCCAAGACCGACTTTGCATTTCCCAACTCCCATCGATAGTGGAAATAATCGATTTTTTCGTGTTTCTACGGTAGTTTTCATGTAGTTTGCGGCCATTTTCTGGCTGCCACGAATAGGCAGGAAGATTCTATTGGCCAGCGTGAGAGTCAACAGCTAACTGACACGAATGTTAACTAGCATGCTAGCATGCAAAAAAATCGATAGCTGCATTCGTCACAAGTGGGAAAAACTTAAATCTGCATGGCACTTTACTCCAATTGGCTCATGAGCTTGCTTAAACTTAACGTTGATTCTGATTCCGCAGAACTGGGTTGGGTGTGAAAAAATATTTTTGTTAACATTCTTTTTTCATTCGGTTTTTCCAGTTACAAGTCCTTTTTTAAAGCTGATCGTTTTGTGTTCATTTTGTTTAGTTCTTTTTTCGTAACAGTTTTAATGTTTAGTATAGAGCTTAGAAAAAGTTCGCAGTGTAAGGCATGTAGCAACATCAGCACGGCAAAGTGCACTCCTTTAAAGGCAAGGAAGGGCAAAAAATATTTTACGTCAAGTGATAGCGATTGCTGTATGAGTCGTACGATTATTGAATCAAGCACGGGCAACGAAGGGCCATACTGCTAGTCTTATATAAGCTTTTGATTATGGATATTATTAGATTGGTTGGGTGGTAGCTATCAATATTTAAATAACAGTGACTGTCTATTGGGTTGGTAAAAAGGGGTATAAATATCCTATCGTTGTCGATGCCTACTCATAAGTCAAAACTCGTGCAAGTATATTCTAATGTGAATTTAATGTTCTTATAGAAATGTTAACTATATGTATTAAAGGTGTGTAGAGCGTCCTTATCGTGCGCCCATATAAAAATATTTCTCCATATTTATCTCCCTTTTCCTTTCTCTTTTTTCATTCGTTATTTATTTCCGTCTACTTGTCTGTATCTTAGTCTGTTTATATCTGTCTCCTGTTTTCAAGTTATCTCTCTGAGTTCCGGTCCTTTCTTACTTTCCTTCTTTCTGTATTGTCTCTGTATCTCTGTTTGCTTATATATCTCAAACTACTCATACCTATCTATCTATCTATCTATCTATCTATCTATCTATCTATCTATCTATCTATCTATCTATCTCAGGTTATTCGTATCTATCTATCTATCTATCTATCTATATATCTATCTATCTATCTATCTATCCATCTATCCCAGACTATTCATATCTATCTATCTATCTATCTATCTATCTATCTATCTATCTATCTATCCCAGACTATTCATATCTATCTATCTATCTATCTATCTATCTATCTATCTATCTATCTATCTATCCCAGACTATTCATATCTATCTATCTATCTATCTATCTATCTATCTATCTATCTATCTATCTATCTATCTATCTATCTATCTCAGGTTATTCGTATCTATCTATCTATCTATCTATCTATCTCAGATTATTCATATCTATCTATCTATCTATCTATCTATCTATCTATCTATCTATCTATCTATCTATCTATCTATCTATCTATCCCAGACTATTCATATCTATCTATCTATCTATCTATCTATCTATCTATCTATCTATCTATCCTAGACTATTCATATCTATCTATCTATCTATCTATCTATCTATCTATCTATCTATCTATCTATCTATCTATCATAGATTATTCATATCTATCTATCTATCTATCTATCTATCTTTCTCAGATTATTCATATCTATCTATCTATCTATCTATCTATCTATCTATCTAGGCATATTATTATCTATACGTATACGTTTGATCTGTAATTTTTATTGGTATGTTTTTATGGACAGTACATATCTCAGGTTCTGGACGCTGGTGATGAATAACAAAAACTAACTAACTAAATAAATAAAAAATAACACACTTTGTGAGATGAACTTCAAAGAAAAAATATAGAAACAATTCCAAGCCATCAGAAAATAAAAGAAAGAATCTCGGGCGATGAATGTTTTAAGCAGATTAGAAAAACAACAAAAAACAAAAAAAACCTAAAAAGTTAAAACTCGGGCAAAGCAAAAACGTACAATGAAGTTCAATAGAAGAATTCGATGAAGAAAATGGTTTATAGCAAATCGAATTTGACGTCATCGCCGTTGTCAGCATTATCTCGTATCCAAGAATTTAATTTCTTCTTCACTGATCGCTTCCTTTATGATGAACGCGTTGATGGCTAATTTAACCGCCAACGTGGCCTGGTTCAGGACTGGAAGCTCCCAGTTTCACGAAAACCTGTTTCTGTTATCTATTCTCCATCGCTGTTTGCCTTTTCAAGAGTTGGTTCAAGGTGAAAGAAAATCAGAGAAGCAAGTGCCGATGGCGAGAATTTGTCTCAAATTCTCGGATTTTAATGAAAATTTTCAGGACTTATTTACAAATTGGAAACTTCGTCAATTCCGGTTGTTGAGCAATTTTGCCAATTGCGCGTAAACATGGCCAATTACTCCGTCCCAAGTTTGCATTTGTCATTTAACCAATTTATTTTACAAAATGTCATGTCCTTTCAAGATATCAGTGACCAGGGCACTCCAAAGCTGAATATTCTTTGGAAATATAATGGATTAATTTCTCATTGCATTCTCCACAGGCTTGGATTTCAGAGGTTTACTTCTAGATTAATTACCAACCAAGGCTAAAGAAACCAATCCGCCCTTCTACTTAAGTGAACCACACAATTAATTTCAAGACCTTAATCTGCGGCACATATGAAATATATGCAGAATCCAGTTATGAACCTGGAATGGACTGCCGCTGACTCTAATAATTTCGAGTTGCGACTTCTGTAGCATGTCCGTCATGCGTAGCCCTCTTCCTCAGCTCGTTCAACCGTTGAGATCTGTTGTAATCAACATCCGCTTGTTCCACCGTTGTGGTCTTCGGGGTTGGCCGCGCTTCGACCTTACTGCCAAAAGTGGGCCTAGCCATTTGGCTTTGCAAGAGTTGGTTGCAGGTGAAAGAAAATCAGAGCAGAAGAATATGACGAGAGTATGACGATAAATTACATCCGCGTCCTGGGTAAGACGATAAACACTACGTCTAACAGCACGACCTCTGATAAGGAGGTTTTGTTCCCAGCTCCGCCCTGATCCGAGGTGGTAGTACCTGTTAGGGTCCTAGCTATGGGCAAATAGTTAACCCCCCCAAACTGAGGTGAAAACATTATGAAAGTATAAAAATAGATTTTAATAGCAGAGACACTTTTTTAAAATTTGAAGAAAAAAATATTACCAAAAGTAGATTTATGAAGGAAAAATATTACCAGCAATAAAAATGTTGTCGGCATTAAATAACCCATTGAGGTTGATATACCGTAAAACAAAACAAATCAAACCAAACCAAGCTTAAAATCGATCATGAACGAAAATGACATGTCCATCATTAATTACTTATAGCTAAGGATCGGAAGCTCATGAAGGATGGAAATTAAGTTCCAATATATATATTATTTCAGGATCATTTCTCAACTTATTCACCATGATCTTTCCCCTCTCTAACCTTCTAACTTTCTGTCCTGGAGTAACAAGGTGTCTCACACGTTTCATGTACAATTTTATTTGCAATTCTTTGTCACTGCTCTTTTGACTGTCGTGGTTGAAACTCTTCTCTCACATTCCAAACGTCTTATGGATTGACTTGGATCAAATTTTAACTGATCTCTTTAGCTCTAACTTGAAATGATGATCCCTTTTCCTGTTGTGACCTCCTCATCCAGTTTCCCCCCCTATTGTTCCTTCTCTTTTAAACTTATAAACCGTTTTCTTGATGGTTCTTGAATGGACTTTGAAGATGGAAGCCAGAGTATGAATGTTGCTACCATTATTGAAGGCCTGAATGATCTTTTCCCTCTCACCATTGCTCAGTTGGGAAGATATAGTTGGGCTGACACAAAACGATTTTAACCTGTTCTCTCTCTAGCTGAATAACACAAAGGGTTTTCAATTATTCTTATGACAAATGGTGTTAAACTAACTAAACGTCTTATCTAAAAACCTGGAAAAATGGATAATTAAGCTGTTACACGATTTGTACTATTTTGTTTTCACACCCGGCATATATATATATATATATATATATATATATATATATATATATATATATATATATATATATATATATATATATATATATATATATACGCTTAAATTCACCTTCATCCCTGCTGTGCGCCAACGCCTTAGGGGTAGAATGCCCAACTGACGCCAATTCAACCGGGTTTCGATCCTAGCTAGAGGCAACCTGACACCTAGCCACACTGATGAGCTATGATACAGCGAAACAGTCTGTCTGTGGATGACAATATATATGCTCTTGAAAAATTTATTTCGGTTGAGCTCTCTGGGGAGGATGTGTGGGTTTGTAAACAGTGACTATTACGGCTAATAATGCAAGACTCTTCGGTAAATCGAATCGAGTTCTCTCAGTCACTGTATGTTTATCTAAAAATAAATACACTTAAATTCACATTCATCCCGGCCGTGCGCCAACGGCTTAGTGGTAGAATCCCCGACTAACGCCAATTCAGACGGGTTTTGATCCTAGCTAGTGGCAAGCGGACGTCTAGCCACATTGATGAGCTGTGATACAGCGAAACAGTCTGTCTGTGGATGACAACACACACACACACACACGCACATATATATATATATATATATATATGAAGAAATATAGTCTTAAAATGTGCTAGATTTATGGGATAAACTGCTCAGGATCATAGATAGAGCGTGTGTAAATATAAAAGTAAACATAGTATTGACTTCTATGTTCACTTTTATATATATATATATATATATATATATATATATATATATATATATATATATATATATATATATATATACTGCGTTTCAAATTATTAACGAAATCTACTAGTTGTAATTTAACGAAATTATCAGAGAATGATGACAACATGGATATACACCTACTCTGTAAAATTGTAAGGTCTTAAAAAAAATAGCAGAAGTTATGGTCATTTACCTAATTTACGTAAATTATCAGTGTGTCAATTTATTAGCGAGGTAAAAAAAACCTGTAAAAATGAAAATAATACTTTAATTGCTTCCTTTCCAAATAATTTATGTAATATTAATGAAAATTCATTAAATTAATTATGCCACGTATGCAAAACAAATAATGTAACGTGGATTTTTTAATCGCTGTTGCATGATGATTCTTTCTCTTCTAATGTCATTCTCAACTTTTTCCGCATTTCGTTTTGATTTTGTTCTTGAATTTTTTAAAAATAAAAGACACTTTTAAATCTGCGCGAGTTATTGCAATCGTCATAGCTGAATGTTGGCTACTCGATGACAACATGTATATACACCTACTAAATTGTAAGGTTCAAGAAAAAGTAACAGAAGTTAAGGTCATTTATCTAAGTTACTTAAATTATTAGTGTCAAATTATTAGCGAGGTGTAATAAAAAAAACCCGTAAAAAAAGAAAATAACACTTTAATTGCTTCATTTACAGATTTTTATGGATCCAGACAGGAACTATGATGAAATTAAATCGAAATAAAAAAGTAAAAAGAGTTCAAAAATGATAATGGATTTGCTTAATATGAAATACGTGATCCTTTTTTAAAAATAACTTGGAGAAGGCGTTGCTCCTTCAGACATGTCAATTTCAAATCCCGTCCACTGTAAAAACAGTTCCCACTTATTTAAAATTTTGTATTTCTTTGATGATGTCATCTCCAGTTCGTACTTCGTATCTTGAGATGTTTCATGTGTGGATGACCATACTACCTGTCTTTTTGGATTAGTCCTTTCTTCTCACTTTCCTTTATTACTCTGTGTAGGAGAGCCTGTAGTTTTATTTTTGTGTCGGACATCAACACAATGTTATCTTTGTAACATATGTTGTTAAGATTACGTCCAGAGATAAACTAAAAACTATATTATAACGAGGATTTTTTAATCGCTGTTGCATAATGATTCTTTCTCTTCTAATGTCATTCTTAAATTATTTTTTTTTATTCGAAGGCGTGTGGCATCAGTATTGTTCAACGGCGTACTATAGTTGTATCTGCGATTACAAAGTCTCTACTACCACGAGCATTACAAAAATGACAACGAGTATTTCTTGGAATTACAAAAGTGGCAACGAGTGTTCGTTGACATCACAAAATCTTCCATAAGACCGTGTAACATGATTTTTGTACTTATACAACTTTTATTTCCTATTTGCTCAAGTTTATTATCGTGAATTGATGTGGAATGGATAATTTTGCTGTTACACCCGATGCATACATACATACATATATATATATATATATATATATATATATATATATATATATATATATATATATAGATAGAGAGATCGATATATATATATATATATATATATATATATATATATATATATATATAGAGAGAGAGAGAGAGAGAGAGAGAGAAATAGATAGATAGATAGATAGATAGATAGATAGATAGATCTTTTGAACAATAAAAAATATTAACAATTTAAAATCTTCAGACACACTGAAGACACATTCTAAGAGCCGTCGACAGTGCTTTTTTGCCGATTATGATGGTAAGGTTGTTAAGCATTTTTTCGAGATGAGCTTGTTAACCATTACTGCATGGTGATGCTCTTTTTAGCTTAGTATAAAAATATATTATTCCGCTTTCACAATTGAATACAAGGTAGATAATACTCAGCTTTTGTGTATATATATGTTTGTATGGACATGATTACTAGCAGCAGTGATATTTATGTTTTATGATGTAGTTTTGTTGAAGTTATATTTTGGAATAGAGTTTGAATTAAATTGTAGGTTGTTATATGGTTTAAAGCAATGAAAGAGTTGTACTATATTGGTTGGTTGATTTTGATTAGTAGCATATCAAACTCTAAAGGTTATTTAATAACAAAATTTAAATATATTGCATACGATTTCATAGCTTCAAATGAATATATATTGAACGCAATTTTATGCCTTCAACTACAGATAAAATGTAATGCTGATAATTCTACTATCAAATGTATTGCTGGCAATTCGACTATGAATTGTTGGTAATTTATTTATATAAAATTTATAGCTGGTATTTTTACTATAAAAATGTATTGTATGCTTACATTGTGTCTATTTTTGTTTGGGAGTTCACTATTTTTCCGTAGCTTGGACCCTAACACATGCTACCACGCTCGGTCAGAGTGGACATGGGAATAACAGCAATTAAGATGTGGTTCCACGCTACTCAAAACCTCCAATCTCATGATCAGAAGCCTTTCTCCCGGATGTAGTTTATCGCCATGCCCAGTACAAGTCAATCACAAGCGTGAAACCCCGTTAAATAATTGTAGAAAAATGCAAAAAGGGCAAAAAGACAAGCTACAGAAATACAGCGACCTCCAATCTCCCGATCAGATGCCTTGCTGACGGAGGGAGTTTATCGTCATGCCCAGTACAAGTCAAGCGCAAGCGTGAAACCCCGTTAAATAATTGTAGAAAAATGCAATAAATTTAATTTATATTACTTCAACTCATTCATTTATTGTGTCACTTTTCGGCTCCAGTTTGAACTTTCATATTCGCATATATTAACCAATCAGAGACATTATTTGTAAGCGCGTGGAGACATTTTAAAATTTCAGACAACAATGTTCGTTGTCCGCTACGAAACTTTGAAGTAAGCAAAAAGATTTTCCTTCCTAAATTTAGTTATTTAGAAATTGGGAAATATTTATTAACCAATAAAATTATGAATTTCATAAAATCTAATAAATAATAATAATAATAATAATAAACAACAACAATTGGTCTTCAAAGATACCTGGAAACTACAGAAGATTGGATGATGATCTGTGTCAAAGAACACGAAAGAAGTGAGTGACATTATTCCGTAATAAAGTAAGCCAACAAGTTCAAAATAGAGTTTCAAATAAGTGTAGAAATACAAGTAAAGCACAATACATCGACTGAAGCTGCAAACTACTTAAAAAAGAAAGCAAAAGCAAATGCAACCGACTAGATACAGAATAGATAGATGGCAAGATAAACCGCTTCATGGCCAATACTCTGCCCGTACCAAACAGGCTGATGTAGACAAGCCCCGTACCCATCGGTGGCTACGTAGTGCAGGGTTAAAAGCTGAAACGGGAGGTAATTATCAAGCACACATAGTAAAATATTGTGTTAGCCCAAAATGCAGATTCTGTGAAAATTACCCAGAAACAATTGACCATCTTGTATCAGGTTGCACGGTATTGGCACCCACGGAATATAAAACTCGGCATGACAGAGTGGGCCAATATCTGCACTGGAAAATCAGCAAATTCTTCGGGAAGGAAACACCACCCAGACCCGGTTACGGAGATAGGACCTGTTACTATTTCATGGGACTACCCAATACCCAATCAAAGCTAATCGCCCAGACAATGTTATTAGAGACCGCAAACAAACAAAAATGTATCCTTATTGATTAGGCAGTCTCGGAAGACGGCAATGTACGTCTGAAGATCTTCAAAAAGCTACCAAAATATCAAGACCTTTAAATAGAAATCTCAAGAATGTGGCACATGGTAACATCAACAATCCCTGTTGTAGTTGGAGCCCTCGGACTGGTTGGAAAAAATTCCAGTAGCCACATTGAAGGGATTACTGGAAGCCCATGTCTTAAAAAAATACAAAAAAATGTTCTCACGATGGCAGCCCACACCTGTTGAAGGGCTTTATCTATGTAAAATATGTTTTTTAATTCCTCAGTGGAAATATCTTGATGCCATTTCTAACTTTAGATCTCTAGGTGGAACCCGGAAAGAAATGTGCACACACCAGAAATTACAGGAAATAATAATAATAATAATAATAATAATAATAATAATAATAAGTCAAAATTTGGAACCCATTGAATACAAAACACGGCACAACAGAGTGGGCTAATGTATGCACTGGAAAATCTACAACTTCTACGGAAAGGAAACTGAATGAAGTTGGTATGAACACTACCCAGACCCAGTTACGGAGATGCATAATTAAAAGAAGAAACTGGTTTGAGACTTAGAAGAAGAAAGAGAAGAAGAAGAAGAAGAAGAAGAATAAAGTGGTTCGTGACAGCTAAGATGAGGGTGAAGAAGAAGAAGAAGTGATTTGAGACAGCGAAGAAGAAGGAGAAGAAGAAGAAGAAGAAGAAGAAGAAGAAGAAGAAGAAGAAGAAGAAGAAGAAGAAGAAGAAGAAACTGCTTCGAGACAGCTAAGATGATGATGATGATGATGAAGGAGAAGCAGAAGAAGAAGAAGAAGAAACTGGTTTAACACTGCGAAGAAGAAGAAGAAGAAGAAGAAGAAGAAGAAGAAGAAGAAGAAGAAGAAGAAGAAGAAGAAAACTGGTTCGAGAGGGTGAAGAAGAACAGACTAGTTTGAACCAGAGAAGAAGAGGAAAAAGAAGACGAAGTAGAAGAAGAGAAAGATGATTATGATGATGATGAAGAGGCGTAAGAAGAAAAAGAAACTGATTCGAGACAGATTAGATGATGTTGATGAAGAAGAAGAAGAAGAAGAAGAAGAAGAAGAAAGTGGTTTGTGACAGCGAAGAAGAAGAAGAAGAAGAAGAAGAAGAAGAAAACTGGTTCGAGAGGGTGAAGAAGAACAGACTAGTTTGAACCAGAGAAGAAGAGGAAAAAGAAGACGAAGTAGAAGAAGAGAAAGATGATTATGATGATGATGAAGAAGCGTAAGAAGAAAAAGAAACTGATTCGAGACAGATTAGATGATGTTGATGAAGAAGAAGAAGAAGAAGAAGAAGAAGAAGAAAGTGGTTTGTGACAGCGAAGAAGAAGAAGAAGAAGAAGAAGAAGAAGAAGAAGAAGAAGAAGAAGAAGAAGAAATTGGTTCGAGACAGCGAAGAAGAGGAAGACGATGAGGCTGAATAAAAAAAGGACGAAGAGGAATAGACACCATCAAAAAAAAGAAAAAGAAACAATAGCAAAAGAATGGCTACTGTGCCAACGAAGTAACCAGAAATAAAACAAAAAAAATCAACTTGTCTTTGGTAAAGAAGAGTAAAAAACAAAAAAAAAAAACCCAAAAAAAAAACAAAACAAAAAAACAAAAAACAAAAACGGAGACAAAAAAGAAAAAAAAGTAAATTAATAAATAACTAAATAAATAAAAAACAAATAAATCGCCCAAAAAACTCAAGACTGGACCTGGAACTAATTTGTTGCATCCAATAAATTGTCTAACAAAGAATGCCTTGTGCAATCTTTTTTTTTTAGGAATGGTATCTTCTGTGATTTGCCTTCTTTTGTCTTATGCAACATCTTTAGGTTTTTATTCTTCCCATGATTCATCATTCGCTTAATTCTACTTCTGTGTACGTAATGCAGTTCAATAAACTGGTAATCTCAAAGAAAGGAGTCGGCAGTTTTAGCAAGACAGCCATCAACAGAGAATTTGAATCAGCCCTTACTTTTTTTTGTTCTTTCTTCCTTTGCACCCACAACACCTCCTTCTCTATACTCCTGAAATTCCTCAAGGAAACAGAGATAAGATAGTCGCATCGTCGTAATTTCATTTGTTTTAGAGCAAAAATAGGGAAGGTATGAAAATAAGTATATATATATATATATATTTTTTTTTTTTTAAGACTCATATTTTGATGATAGCGGAAACAATAAGAAAACTGAATTAGCCCAAACACGAAGATATGACACGACATTCTAGCGAGATTTTTTTGTGGGGGTGAAATTCAGGGGTGGGTGTGCAGGGAGGTTTCCGGCAAATATTGCAATTTATTTTTATTTTATCGGGTGTGACAAATGGGTAATTGATTTACACTGACACAGCGGAAACTGAAAGGGGGAGAATGGAAGCGGCAACGAATTTAGTGGAGTAGAATCGAGAAGTAAAACAAAAGAAAATTTCGACTTGAAGACGTAGGCCACCTATTTATAGTGAATGAAAAATTCCCTTCAGAAGATTGGGGGAAGAGATCGACCAGATGGGCTTTTATCCTTGAGTGCATTACGAATTTGTTTCGATTTCACTTTTTCCCATTTATCTAATATTTGAGGAATAATAAATCTAACCATGTGCATGCAACACATTTATATTAAAATATTCCGTCATTATTCGATCGATCTTACTTTCTTTGGTTTCTTTGTTTCTATTTTTTCTGTCTATCACGGCATGTTAACATCTATCTATCTATCACAGTCTGATCTATCTATCTAACTATCTATCACAGTCTGAACTATCTATCTATATATCTATATATCTATCTATCTATCTTTAATTATTCTTGACATGTTCACATCTATCTATCTATCTATCTATCTATCTATCTATCTATCTATCTATGACAGTATATTAATATTCTATCTATCTATCTATCTATCTATCTATCTATCTATCTAATTTTGTTCATTATCTATCTAATTTTGTTCATTATCTATCTATCTATCTATCTATATATCTATCTTTGTTCATTATCTATCTATCTATCTTGACACGTTAACATCTATCTATCTATCTATCTATCTATCTATCTATCTATCTATCTAATTTTGTTCATTATCTATCTATCTATCTATCTATCTATCTATCTATCTATCTATCTAATTTTGTTCATTATCTATCTATCTATCTAATTTTGTTCATTATCTATCTATCTATCTATCTATCTATCTATCTATCTATCTATCTATCTATCTTGACACGTTCATATCTATCTATCTATCTATCTATCTATCTATCTATCTATCTATCTATCTATCTATCTACCTAATTTTGTTCACAAACTATCTATCTATCTATCTATCTATCTAATTTTGTTCATTATCTATCTATCTATCTATCTATCTATCTATCTATCTATGAATCTATCTTGACACCTTCACATCTATCTATCTATCTATCTATCTATCTATCTATCTATCTATCTATCTATCTATCTATCTATCTATCTATCTATCTTGACACCTTCACATCTATCTATCTCAAACTATTCGTATCTTTATATAACTGGACGAAATAAAGAGTTCAGTTCGAAATTCCAATCACCTGAAGAAGTCGTAGAAGAATCACAGCCGAAACGCTTATTGTGAATATGGCGACAAATATGAAGGCAACAGTCCGAACAATGTAAGTAATGTAAATAATTACGATACCTCATATCGGAAATATGGACAGGTCTTTCCGAATGTTAAGTATAAGTGTCCGTTTTGTTGATATTGCCTCTAGAACTTCGTTGTTCCCCTTTTCGGACGATGGTATTCGCAGCATCCTTCTGTAGAACAACACTAGAGGGACTGATATCACCTAACGATTCAGTATCCATTTCTTTGTTTCTAACGACAATCTCCTGGCTGTTCATAATTTAGGAAGGCATTTTTCGCTCTCCCAGTGCGCCTTCGCATTTTGGTGTCGAAGGTACCGTCTTCTGCTACTATGCTCCCCAGGTATTTAAATGGTAGCACCTGTTTGATGTCGGTATCTCCAAACTGACATTTGTATGTTGGGCAAATTTGGCTAAGAAACACGAACCCAGTCTTCTTGCCCTTGATATTCTTTATCGCTGTTTTTTCTTCACTACCCCCTGTAGGAATTATTGTAGTAAATATTTAGTCTATTTGGTGCGCCAAATGTCATAGCAGCGTTTCCGAGCATCATGTAGGGCCCCCAGAAAACGGCAAAGTGTAGTTGCTGTAAAATGAACACTATTTACATTATTCGGACTATTGTCCTCATCTTTCTCGCCATATTTATCACAACGTTTCGGCCGTTGTACGCTCCGGCCTTCTTCAGGTGGACAATATGATGATATATAATGAGGACAATAGTCCGAATAATGTAAATAGTGTACATAATACCTCATCCCAGAGATATAGACAGATACTGTGAAATGAAGTTTTTCAGAAGACTTCTGGAGCGATGTTCAGTTATGTCATCTCGGTAACTGTCCAAAGCTTTCTGATATTTACCCACAGTGATTGGTCTCGTTTGCATTGACTGAATGATTTGTTTAACGGCATATCGACTGCTGATGGGTCATTTTATATGATTTTGAGGGTATCGTTGTTAAGTATTTTTTCGAGATGAGCCTGTTAACCATTACTCCATGGTGATGCCCTTTTTAGCTTTGTAAAGTCCGATTGACTCATTTGTTTTTTTAACGGCATATCGACTCCTTGTGGGTCATTTAATGCTGAAATTTAATTTTCTTGGGAGCTTTAAAGTAATAAAATATGATATATGTTATTCTGCTTTCACAGTTGAATACATGGTAGATGATACTCAGCTTTTGTGTATATACATGTTTGTGTGGACATGATTACTAGCAGCAGTGATACGTGTGTTATGTTGAAGTTATATTTCGGACTACATTTTGATTTCTTTAAGAAATTGTAGGATATTATATGGATTAATGTCACGAAAGAGTTCATTCATGTTGCTTGTTTGGTCGGTTGATTTCTGTTTGGCGGCATGTAAAAAACGAATCAATCAATCAATGAAATACGGATTAGCTACACAGGCATGTCTTTTAGATTTATTTACATTCTCTGGAATATAAATGTATAGAAACTACAGTGGTCACAAAGTGAGGGGTCGATTTATATATTGATTGTAATGTAGAATTGATCCCACACTTTGTGTCCACATTATAAATTCTGGCTTTAAATAACCTGCAAAGTGTTGATAATCCGTAGAAAACGAATCAATCAATGAAATACGGATTAGCTACACAGGCATGTCTTTTAGATTTATTTACATTCTCTGGAATATAAATGTATAGAAACTACAGTGGTCACAAAGTGAGGGGTCGATTTATATATTGATTGTAATGTAGAATTGATCCCACACTTTGTGTCCACATTATAAATTCTGGCTTTAAATAACCTGCAAAGTGTTGATAATCCGTAGAAAACGAATCAATCAATGAAATACGGATTAGCTACACAGGCATGTCTTTTAGATTTATTTACATTCTCTGGAATATAAATGTATAGAAACTACAGTGGTCACAAAGTGAGGGGTCGATTTATACATTGATTGCAATGTAGAATTGATCCCACACTTTGTGTCCACATTATAAATTCTGGCTTTAAATAAACTGCAAAGGGTTGATAAGCCGTAGAAAACTAGAGTTAGGGACCAGAAAGAAAGACACGGAAAGAAGAGGGTAGGTTGAACAAGTGCATTGAAATACAGAACATATATACAAAATGAGAGTGTTATTAGTCAGCAGATAGAAGTGCCCGTCCAAACAGTCAGGTTACAATGTGTCTTGAATGCCGATATTTAACAGCCCCTCCCCATGCGGGATATATGTGACACAAAGCCGAGTTTACCGTGGGTTCTCCGAGCCCGTAGTCTCGGCCAAAAATATTCCCTTAGAATCCGCATAAACGGATTCGGGATCTGACTACCTCCGCGGACGAAACTTTGCCCTTCGGCAAAGCTTCGTCCGGGTTCCTCTCTGCCAAAGCAGAGAGTTCGGCAGAAGTCACAAGCAGTCAGAAGACTGCGTGTTGCCTGCCTCCTTAGGAAGTCTCGCAGGTTAGTATTTATGAAGGAAGAAGAATTCATTCTAATGTAGATAGGTCACCATAACAGTATCCATTCATACAAGCTCGTTAGCTATCTCTCTTGCCCTCATTATGCGCCGTGAGTGTTAAGTTTTCCAAGCCCTCATTCCTCATTATGTGTTCAAGGAATTTTAGATGTTTTTCCTGATTCGAAGTGTTCATTCCGCTGCCATTTTTATGATTACCTTGTTGCTTACTCGCTCCGTTCGTGGAATTTTTTTTTTATCTTTCTGTAAAACAGCATATCCGATGCCTCTTTCATCATTCATGGCGAGATTGCCCAACATTATATTATTTACAATATTCGGGCTCTTATCCTCGTTTTCATTGCCATATTCACAAAGTTTCGGTCGTCGTACGCTCCGGCCTTCTTCAGGGGATTGGAATTTCGAACCGACCCCTTTATTTCGTTCACCGGGGTAGATAATTCTAGTTCCACGTGCCCTGCGTCTTCCGGATATCTCAGTTATTTCCCTTTAACCCAACTCTCTAAGTTTGGTTCACCACTGCTGTGGCCTGGTATTGAATTCACAACTCTTGGGTCACGGGATCTAACCAACGTGTTTATCCACTGGGCCATGTGTTAACCATACGAGGTAGAGCTTACGGTCATAATAGATTGAAACACCGGTTCTGATCGGATCATCGAAGTTAAGCAATGTCGAGCCTGGTCAGTACCTAGATGGGTGACCTCTTGGAAATACCTGGTGATATAAGCTTGGATGTGCGGATGGTGTAATTAATCGGAGAGCAGAGTTCCAATTACTGTTGTGTTCGTTATATTCACTTATGTGCACACTGCCACTTCTCCCCACATCGTATCGTATCGTATTCGTCCGTCTCGGGAGACGATGGAGTAGCGCTGTAGGTGATAGGCGATGGAGTTACATCGCCTCAGGTGACTGTGTAGTCCCACTCTAGAGCGGCAGTCTCCCAGGCACTTGGTGAAGACGCTACGAGGCTGGGCGGGATGTATGGAGAACTAGGGCTGCCCGGACGCCTAGTCCCCCCTCTCGGCCTTGCTAGTAGAGTTTAAAGGAAAGCATGAACCAATACAGTTTGGCATCAGCGCGGCAGCAGGTGTTGCCGGAAGGTAGCACAGTGTCCCGTCGATCCCCCTTAGGGGCCCCACTCCGGATTTGTGTAGGGTTTACACCTTAGCCTTTTTTTCTCCCGAAGATTTCCACAAGGCAATGGAGTTATTTAACCCATAGCTGGGACTTCCCCACACCAGCTATGCGTTAATTAGTAAGACTTGTATCAGTAAACCATGATCTAAAAAAAAAAAATTCTCACAATCTAAAAATAATTCCTGGCTTTAAGTAACCCAAAAAGATTGATAAGACGTACAAATCGAATCTATATATGTACATATAGACAAACCTCTCATCAATGGACAAATAGGGGGATGGGTGGTCCGTTAAAGCCGATTGTCTGTATATGGGAAGTGATTATTTTTGAGTTATAAAACCACGATAGTTATAATCATAATGTAAATAATCTAAACACACACACACACACACACACACACACACACACACACACACACACACACACATATATATATATATATATATATATATATATATATATACATATGGCATAAATAAATAGATGTATTAATCAAAATAACAAAAATAATAGATTTCTCACAGCTGCTTTCTCATGGACGCGCTAATCTATCGTACTTTTTATACTGTACACCCGTCTTTGTTTACAATTGAAAGACCAGCCACCGCCGCCAAGTGGTCACTTTGAGAACTAATACGACTCGTTCCGCTAAACCTGCAATTTTTTAAATACATGGCTGTTTATTTTTGTGCAGAAATATTTTTTTTGCCTGCAGATTTTGTCCGTTGCATCCGAAGTCCGCTGATGGGGGCGGGTCCGTAGATGAGTGGTTTGTTTGTATATGCGTATACATTTCTCATATAGTATATCTGTAAAAGGACAATATAAATGGACAGTAAAGGAAAACTTATCATTAACGAGGCGTTTCGTCCCCTGAGGGAGTGTATCAAGCCACATTTGCCTTGATAAAGTCACCCAGGGGACGAAACGCGTCGGCCGCGATAAGTTTTCCTTTCATTTTTATTCATATATTATTTTGTATTCATATATATATATATATATATATATATATATATATATATATATATAGTGCTCTGTTGTACTTTTTGAATTCTTAATGTGTAAATTGTGCAGCAAACTATTTAATTATTCAACCATTTAATTAAAATTAAGGTAAATAAAGAAAATATTCAGTTAAACAATTTGTATTTTGTAAGGGACTCACATCACAGCAGCAGAAATTAGCTTCGTGTTCACGTAGTTAAAAGCATATTTGAAAGGAAATAAAACGTACCCAAGTAACAAGAAATTTATGGTCATTGTATGTTAATTTCATACAATTTATATTCTTGTGTGTATTTTTGTGTGATTTTTTACGTTTCAATTTTTTATGGTAAATGTGATAAAAGGGAGAAATTACTCCGTAGTATTACTATCCCTATCATACAGAAAAGTCGAACACGTGTTGCTCGTACCAAGGTTAGTGGTGAAGAGATTGAATTTAGCGTATTATGAAGGGTGTCCGTATTTTCGACAGGTACAGTTTTTATGGCATTCTAGGAGTATTTTTTTATTCTATTTTTTTATTTAATTTATTTTATACAACGTTTTTATGTTATTGTTTTATATTTTATATTATTTAAAATGTTCATTATTTTATATTTTAATTTTATTTATTTATAATAATAATGTCACTACAATGTACAATTGGTATCTACCGCTTGTAATATGCATAATGCATGTACATTGTTAATACTAAGAAATACACATTTTTCCACAAACTTTTAACTGTACCCTTTTTCCATATGTATGTTTTGAAAATTTAGTTTATTCATTATGAAAAATGATTGAATGATAGTTGCAGGTAGTCCTTTTTTCTGCTGGTAACCAATATTGCTGGTAATAGACCGTGTCCATCATTGCATGTTCCATCCACAGTAGTCTTATGAGTCTGTAGAACAACGTCTCTATTGCTTCAAGTCTCCTCTTCATCTGTGAGGAAACTGCCTCGCATTCAAAGCCGTATAGAATGATTGCTATTGCATATCAGTTCAGCGCTCATTCTTTTGTTTATAACGAAATAAAAAAAGTTTGCCGAAAAGATTTGAACTCTTTTCCTGTATATTTGTAAACCAGTTTGACTTGGAGAGCGCCTTACTGCCAATGCTTCATCAAATAAAGTGTACATTACATTAGTCATTATTTTGATATCAACCGTTCCTGCCACCGGCGTTTCTGTCTCTTTGGTCATTCGATCTGACCGTCATTTCCTGTTCGACCAATCACTGTTTTCACCTATTGTGTTTGAGAAAAGCATTGCCGACTCACTTTATCGATACGACGCATTCGTTAGTGACTGCCTATTTCCTTTTATGTGTCTACTAAAGAAAATATGTCCTTTCAAAATGGCGACGTGTCGACTGATACTTTTTTTCCAGCCTCGTTTCCGTTCGCTCACTCGCTTCCACCATCTTCCAATCATAATGCATTCAATGGCATCATACTCAACGATGACATGTCGATTCTTTGGTTTTCTTTTCATTTTCTCGTTAATTTTAACGTCCAAATTCTTGCCAGTTTTATTATTTGAAGAAATTTTATTTTTGGTCATATTTCTTATGCTACTTGACAAATATAGGAGGTTACTTTGTGTTTATTAAAACTGAATGGGACCCAAAGTTACAATTTATGGTGTGGTCCGTTTAGATTAGCTGTGATATCCTTAACAAAATTTAGTAAAAATATAGAAGGTTACTTTGAGTTTATTCAAACTGAATGGGACCCAAAGTTACAATTTATGGAGAGGTCCGTTTAGATTAGCTGTGATATGCTTAACAAAATTTAGTAAAATTTTTTAAACAATCTTAAATAATTCAAAATATATATGGATTATATAAATTATATGAGAATGTCTGATGACAGGATACCCAAGATCCTAATGTACAGCCAGTTAGATCAAGGCTACAGGAATGTAGGACGCCCATGGCTACGATACAAAGACAACCTGAAAAGCAACTTTCAGCTGTCACTATACCACATAGCAACCTTGAGCGCTAAGCCTTGGAGCGGGTAGAATGGAGATCAACGTGGTTTAGTGGAATCAGCAGTTATCAATCTGCTTGTCTGAATCATCTTCAAGAAGTGAGAGCAAGAACTAAAAGGTCAGCCAATCTAACCGTGATCTCATCTCACAGTCCTCACTCTTGCTCCATATGTGGCCTCCTTTGTAAATCATTAGCGGGTCTTAAGTGCCACTTAAGATTATCTCACAAAATTTCATAACTGAATCAACTAAGCTGTCAGATCCTCATACGTCGAAACTGACGGGAGATTCCATTATATATATATATATATATATATATATATATATATATATATATATATATATATATATATATATATATGTGTGTGTGTGTGGGTGTACATATATATACATATATATATGTAATTATACATATATATATCTATACCTATTTATACATATATATATTTATACATACATGCATACATATATATATATATATATATATATATATATATATATATATATATATATATATATATATATATTATAGTAAAAAGTAAGAACAGTAAGATATATAATCTTATATGTTCTTATTGATATTTTTATTTTTACAAAACAGTGCTCAATGTAAATTTACAGAGCATGAATATTACAAATTAACTGATTTAAAATATGGTTTCTTTGCTACACAGGAATTACCATGTTTCAAGAACCGAAGCTAAACACTTCAAATGTAATTATATAAATAAATTAAAAGCATTAGTTCTGTTTCATCTTCAAACGAAAACATGGTAATTACTTTGTTGCGAAGGAACCATATTTTAAATCAGTTTATCTATAATATATTTTTACATATATATACATATATATACATACATATATATATATACATATATATATATATATATATATATATATATATGCACACACACACACATACACACACACACACATATATATATATATACATATATATATATATTTATATATATGAAGAAATATAGTGTTAAGGTATGCTCTATTTATGGCAAAAAGTGCTCAGTACCAGAGATTTAGCGTATGTAAATATAAATATAAAAATGAACATTAAAGTCAACACACAGAGGCAACAGACTGTTTCATGCTAAACGCAATCATCAGGCCACATGCGTTGTGTTTTTCTCGACTATTTATGTAGACGTGTCAGTGGTGCATTGTAGTTAGTCTGTTGCATTGTGGGTAATCTATACTGACGGTTATTTTAGCGGGAGTCGTTTGTTAATTACTTTTTCTGAACTTTATTTATTTGGATTAATTTATTTTAATTGTTTTTCCTTATTTATTTTTATTTTATTTACTTTTATTTATTCTTTTCAGTTTTCGGTTTTAAGTAACGTAGTAAAAAATTGTTTTCGTGTTTGCATTTTGAGATGAGGTCTAATCAGTTATTTAGTAGTTTGTTTTGGTCTGGGAAGATAAAAAGAGGTAAACACTGCTCTTTTCAATGATGTTTGGGTCAGTTCTCATTGGTCAGACACGTGTCACGTGCATTAAAACCGTAGATAATTCTATGTGTATGTAAGTTTGTGAAGATTCTTGTATGTCTACGTGCGCAGCGGGATGATAATGTATATTCGTAATTGTGTATGTGTGTCCGTCTAGTGGGAGTTGTGATATTTTCATCTTGAATGTCACACTAAATAAAAAAGAACATTATTATTTCAGGAGAAAATACATTGAAAACTTAATAATGACATTATGAACAACTATAAACACACGCTTAAAACATTTCATCCCATCGCTATGAGGGAAAAGTATTTCTCACGCCCTCTAAATACTCACGCCCACATCATTTGAAAATTTTTCAAGTGTTCACATTAAAATACACCAATCAAGCCTATGCAAACAAACAGAACAGTTTACCAGCTTATTAAGTTTGGAGGTCGTGAGTAATACTTATCCCTTTTATACTCACTCGGAATATTTATTCGGTAATTATTATTTACTATTAAATTGTTTTACTTATGTTCCCAAATTAAGTTTCCACACTTCAACTACTATTTTGTTCTTGTGAATATAGTCTTATGTTTTTGTCTGTATTTCTGAGATGAGGTATTATGTACACTACTTATATTATTCGGATTATTGTCCTCATCTTTGTCGCCATATTTATCACAACGTTCCGGCCTTTCAGTATCAGTCTATATTTCTGAGATGAGGTATTATGTACACTATTTATATTATTCGGACTATTGTCCTCATCTTTGTCGCCATATTTATCACAACGTTCCGGCCTGTCAGTATTTATCTATATTTCTGAGATCAGGTATTATGTACATTATTTATATTATTCGGACTATTGTCCTCATATATGTCGCCATATTTATTACAACGTTCCGGCCGTTGTGCGCTCCGGCCTTCTTCAGTTTGTTGGAATGTCGAACTGAACCCTTTATTTCGCTCGCTGGGGTAGACTGTTCTAGTTCCACGTGCCATGTTTTCATGGATGTCAGTTATCAGTCATCTCCTGTTAATTCCCCTCTCCAAGTTCTCCACTGCCTTATTGTAGAAATGATTTATTGAAATTAATACACACACACACACACATATATATATATATATATATATAACTTTATTATTTATTGAAATTAGTACACACACACACACACACACACACACACACACACACACACACACACACATATATATATATATATATATATATATATATATATATATATATATATATATATATATATATATATAACTGGCCACTCATTTATCCATCTACTAGGGCGGCTAGCCAATCCATATTTGACGCTCGGTCAGGTATATTTTGTGTTTTTGCTCAACAACCACAGATCCCACCCGTGGTTTATACTGCAATTTTGTTACAGTTTCTGGGAGAGAGTGTGTTATCTAGCGTGATGAACAATTATATTAGGCCATGAATTGTGGCTTCATGCTAGCCCACATTTTACTCACAAGTCTTGAGTCCTGGGAACTTTCCAAAGGTGCCGCACGCTGGGATCGACCTCGATAAACGGTTCGATAACATCAGGAAGTCTCCTTCCTGACAAATCGAATATGGTGAGATTCGAAACCAGGCCTCATGATCAGAAAGCGAACGTTCTAACCACTCGGCCACGCAAGCAGACAAGTTTGATTAAAAAGAACCGATAGGGTCTCTCTATTACTTTCGGCCATTGTACGCCCCGGCCTTCTTCGGGTGGTTGGAATGTCAAATTGAACCCTTTATTTCGCTAACTGGGGAAGACTGTTCTGGTTCAACATGCTATGTTTAATGGACGTCAGTTATCGGTTATCTCCTGTTAATTCCCCTCTCTACGTTCTCCACTGCCTTAACCGGGTATTGAGCTCACACTCTTTGGGTCCTGCCACTGGATCTAACTAAACAGGACACATGGCACAGTGGATAAAGGCGTTAGTTAGATCCAGTGACAGGACCCAAAGAGTGTGAGTTCAATACCAGGTTAAGACAGTGGAGCACTTGCAGAGGGGAATTAACAGGAGATAACTGATAATTGTCACTGGATCTAACTAACGCTTTATCCACTGTGCCATGTGTCCTTGAGGAAGAAGGCCAGAGCGTACAATGGCCGAAACGTTGTAATAAATATGGCGACAAAGATGAAGACAATAATCCGAATAATGTAAATGGTGTCTTATGTTTTGTCCCAATTACACGAACGAATCGTTATGAAGAACCGTTGGTCCCAAGAGTTCTTAAGAAAAAACATCTTTTTAATTCAGTATAATTTATTCTGTAGTATCAAATCATAATTCATATATATATATATATATATATATATATATATATATATATATATATATATATATATATTTGTCGGGTGTATCAGCAAAATTGTCCAAATCGTGTAACAGCAAAATTGTCCAATTGTTAGATTTAATTTTGAATCGTTGTATCGTATAAATGATTAAAGATATCTAACATGAATACTCCGATGTTTTTATAAAACTATTCGACTCTGTTTGGAACAATAAGAATGTATTTAGTTCTAAGTTGAAATAATGATAGCTCTTTCTGTTGTGACCTCCTGATCCATTTTTCCTCTCTACTCTTCCCGCTTTTCTAAACTTATTCTCTGTTCTTTTGATGGTTCTTGAATTAACTTTGAAGATGGAAGCCAGAGTATGAATGTTGCTACAATTACTGAAGGCCTGAGTGATCTTTTTCCTCTCACCACTGCTCAGCTGGGAAGATAA
>OZ038509.1:13100902-13113402 GCA_964036315.1 Acanthosepion esculentum | reverse complement strand
GCAATGTGATTGGATCTGATCTGGCATATCGTCTATAGTCATTTTCTCAGAGACACGTCGTTGCTTCCCTCTGTCTTTTCTACAAATACTTTCACGGTAACTGCTCCGACGAGTTACATTCGCTAGTTCCAGACTGCATGAATTTAAGCGTTCAACTAGGCTGGCATCTCGATCCCACCCTTTCACTGTCGAAACGGTTAAATATAGCCGTCACTTCTACTCCAATAGCTTCATGTTTCGCACTTCCCGACAGCGGAACTCCCTCCCTCTTATTTGCTTCCCTGGTAACTATGATCTTCAACTATTCAAATGCAATGTCAATCGACAGCTTCTGGTGCCTTGATATAATTCCCCGACCATCTCTACAACCTTTTCTCTTCCACGTCTCTTTACTCTTGCTCCCACTCTCTGTAACCCTTTGCATGCTAGTGGCTCTCCCGCCTTGCTCTGGGTGAGAAGCTTAAAAAAATATAAAATAAAATTAAAAAAAACAGACACCACATTGTTTCTTGCTAATGATCGCGAATGTGATTGGGCCTGATCTGACATCTCGTCTCTAGTCACTTTCTCAGACTTATCGTCGCTTCTCTCTGTCATTTCTACAAATACTTTCACGGTAACTTCTCCGACGAGTTACATTCGCTAGTTCCCAGACTGCAGGAATTTAAGCGTTCAACGAGGCTGGTATCTCGATCCCACCCTTTCACTGTCGAAACGGTTAAATATAGCCGTCTCTTCTACTCCAATAGTTTCATGTTTCGCACCTCCCGTCTGTGGAATTCCCTTTCTATTACTTGTTTCCCTGATAACTTTAATCTTCAATCATTCAAATGTAATGTCAATCGACATTTCCAGATGCCCTGATCTATTCCCTGTCCTTCTCTTCATCCTTTTCTCTATCACGCCTCTTTACTCTCGTTCCCACTCTCTGTAACCTCTTGCGCGCTAATGGCATCTTGCCTCCCTTGGGCGGAAAACCGTAACAAAAACAGAATCCACATTGATTCTGGGTAATAATGGGGAACGTCGAAAGTAATTGAAAAAAACAAAACAAGCAAATTATAAACTTTGGACAGTTTACACTTTTAAGCACAATATTCAACACCTTATACGAAAATTGGAAAAATGCAATAAAGAATTAGAAAGACCCTGTCGATTCTTTTTAATCAGACCTGTCTGCTTGCGTGGCCGAGTGGTTAGAACGTTCGCTTTCTGACCATGAGACCTGGGTTCGAATCTCACCATATTTGATTTGTCAGGAAGGAGACTTTCTGATGTTAACGAACCGTTATCGAGGTCGATCGCAGCGTGCGGCACCTTTGGAAAGCGCCCAGGACCCAAGACTTGTGAGTGAAATGGGGGCGAGTACGAAGTCACAATTCATGGCATAATATAATTGTTGATCAAGCTAGATAACACACTCTCTCCTAGAAACTGTTACTAAGGACTGCTTAGCATCGTTGCAGTATAAACCACGGGTGGGTCCTGTGGCTGTTGAGCAAAAACACAAATGTACCTGAGCGAGCGTCTGCAATATGGATTAGCTAGCTGCCCTAGTATGATGGATATACGAGTGGCTAGCTATTATATATATATATATATATATATATATATATATATTATAATGAATTATTCATACAAAAAGTAAATTATTAAATTTAATGTGATAAAATGGCGAATTCACTTTTTGTATGAATGATTCATTGTAATACAAATTTAATTGCACAACATAATTGATTTAAAAGAAATGTGAAAACTTTCGACAAAACAAATGAGTCATTTCTCTTGTTATTAAACTATTTGGTTCATGCCACGTTGACTGATAAACACCTACAACAAAAAATTCTTAAATTGCCATACTAGTAAAAAAAAGACTCTCTCACTTAAATTTTCAAAAATTCAGCCTTAGCATTGCGATTACACGTTCCACAAGTTTGCATCTGTTATCAATAACACACCTGAAAAAACATATTTCGATTTGCATTATATTTTTTCTACTTGAATTTAACAAAAACAAAATAATTTCCATGCCTGAAGATGACTGAATGTACAGTCGAAAGTACTTGCGTATTTAAGAAAGACCTTATACAGTTTATATTAAAAAAAAAACAAAGATCATAACATTTATCAAGTGGTTAATTTGTTAATGCATCTTTAAAATATAAAAATAAATAAACAAATAAACGACTTCGGGTAAAATAACTGCCAAAATAGACTACACACAATGCACCACTGACCCGTATATAAAAATAGACGAGAAAAATAACAGCACTCATGGCCTGACGATTGCATCTAGCATGAAACAGAGTGTCGCCTCTAAGTGTTGACTTCTATGTTCAATTTATATTTACACACGCTCTATCTCTGATATTGAGGACTTTACCCCATAAATATAGCACATCTTAAGACTATATATATATATATATATATATATATATATATATATATATATATATATATCAATTATGTAGTGCGTATTCAATTTATATAACGTAAATCATTCATACGAAAAACAAATACTGAAGCTAATTATATGGCAAGAATCAATCTCGCAAACAATATTTAATAATAAAATACAATCAACTTCGAATCCGTTCATGAATGGTATGATCCTTGTTTATAAATTACGGTTTTATTAGGTCTTATTTTTTCTACTAGCCCGGCTTTCAATCGTTTCGAACGACCATCATCAGGTAGACATTTGAGTGTGTTTTTGTTAAATTCCAGGTAATAATGAGACATCGAAAGATAGTGCAAACCGAAAGAAGTGTTTTTTAGTAATGTGATATTGTTAAATGTAAGAATAATTTTGGAGCGTGCAGTCGCGACGCTGAGGTATATATATATATATATATATATATATATATATATATATATATATATATATATATATATAATATTTATTAATTGAATTAAAAAAGATTTATCTGTACGAATTTTTATTCTATCTTTACAATTTCTGAACGAGGTGCTGTACATCGGGATTGAATACATTATGAATACATTGTTCAAAGTTCATGTTTTTATTCATGTTATATTCAAGTACGTTATGCAAAAATAATGTTGATTATGAATTCTTACGTCATTTAGAAAATTGTCACTTCAATACTAATCAACAAATAACATTGGTCACACATGTATAACACACTCTTGGAGGTTGCCATGTCGCTTGTCGAAACTTAGTGCAAGTCTTGCTAGTAGAGATTAGTACATAGCAAGCAACGAAAATACTACTGACATAAAACAAAGGTTAACTGTTAACAATAAAATTATATATAAAGCATATTGACTCTAAATTATAAAGGAGCATATATATATATATATATATATATATATATATATATATATATATTGAATAGAACACATATATGTAATATATAATAGAGTATATATAATAGAGCATATATATATATATATATATATATATACATACATACATACATACATACACAGACATATATATATATAATAGGGCATATATATATATATATATATATATATATATATATATATATATATATATTATAAATTAATAGATTTAAAATATGGTTTAACCGCTACACAGTGATAACCATGTTTCAGAAATGGAAGCTAAAGCCCCTGAATTTAATTTTGTTATTAAACCAAAGACATTAGTTCCATTTCCTCGTCAAGCGAATTTTGGAGTCCAATATATACGTATATATATATATATATATATATATATATATATATATATATATAATAAATCATACTGACTCTAAATCATAAAAAGCTTATATATATATCATACATCTGATATATATATATATATATATATATATATATATATATATACAATAGAGGATATCTATCTATCTATCTATCTATCTATCTATCTACCTATTTATCTATATATATATATATATATATATATATATATATATATATATATATATATATATATATATATATATATAGATATATATAAATATATATATATATATATATATGAAGAAATATAGTCTTAAAGTGTGCTATATTTATGGGATAAAGTGCTCAATATCAGAGATAGAGCGTGTGTAAATATAAAAGTGGACATGGAAGTCAGCACTTAGAGGCGACAGTCTGTTTCATGCTAGTCGCCTGACGATTGCACTAGCATGAAACAGACTGTCGCCTCTAAGTGCTGACTTCCATGTCCACTTTTATATTTATATATGTATATATATATATATATATATATATATATATATATATATATATATATATGATAGAGCATACTGACTCTAAATTATAAAAGTCAAAATAATAGATAAGAGCCCACATTAATCAAAATACCTTTCTCCACCTTAGATGGCATATTGAAATATGTATAATACAGAAAATGAATATATAGATATTCGATATATGATTTTCCATCCGTTCAACTGTTACAGATGATGTCACTTAGAATTCATTCCAATGTTAATTCCAAAGACTCCAAGCAGCCCACCTCAGATGTGAATTGTGAGTTTTAATTACTTGGTGCCAACAAAGGCAAGAGATCTCTGTCAACTCGAAGATTTAATCTCTATAGCCAGAGAACGAGGAAGTTTATGATGTTTCAAGGCTATTATCATGAAGTCAACGATGCAGTATTGTCCGGAATTTGAACTCGGGTCGAAGATTTCTCCTGCTTTTTTATCGTTTCACCCAGGAGAAGTCGGAATATCCATTACAGTGCAAAGGGGTTTCAGGAAGCGAAAGAGAATGAGAAGATCTTAGTGCGGCGGACTGAGAAAATGAACAGGGTTCAATGAGACAGAACACGGCGACTGGTATTGCATTTAAATTTTTCAAGATTGTAGTTATCAGGGAAGCAAGAAATCGGAAAGGAGTTCCACAGGTGAGAAGTGCCAGATACGAAATTATTTGAGAAATGGCGGTTGCATCTAGCTAGTTCAACAGTAAAACAGTGGGACCTAGATACCAATCTAGTAACGCGCTTAACATCATATCGTCCGGGCACCAGGGAAAAATGCTCATCAGAACAGTGCCATGACAATATTTGTAGAAAAGGCAGAGGGAAGCCACGTCGGTGAGAATGTGTCTGAAGTGTGCTGAAAAGCGTTACATTATTGTGTGCGTATCATTTTTTACAGGTACTCGACTCAGATCCGTACATAAATACACTGCCCATTTTTTATGGGTACTACGCTAGTAAATGTATTAAATAATTTTACTCAACGGGGAATAATATTTTGCAACGCAAAGCGTATTTCCGGAAAGGCGGTATGGAATTGGGAATTTTATAATGAAAGTTGGAATTATGAAAGCCAAAAAAGGCGTTTCTTTTAACGAGGAAACCATTTAATGAATATATTCACTTCTCGATGCCAGCAAATTTATTAAATTTTAATAATTGAATTCCTGTATATTTTTAAAATGAGAATTTGGAATTTAAATTTTATTTATTTTGATTATTCAATTTAATTTTCTTAAAAACGAAAAAAAAAAAGAAAACAGTTCACCTAGAGATATTTTATGCCGAGCGATCTATTATGTGCTATTTCAAATCAGGATGCGGATGATCATGACTCTCCACAACATCCGGTTTTTTGTTACTCTAAGTAACATTTAACCCTTTAGCATCCTTCTCTTTGCTTGCTCAGCCATCCATTCACTTATTTTTCATGAGCCGACTCCCTCCAGGAAGTGGGCGATTATGGTTCTCCACAACGTCCTGTTTTCTGTTGCTCTAGTAACATTTGACCCTTTAGTATCCCTCTCATCCCTTGTTCTGCCATTTATTCACATATTTTTCATGTGCCAACTCCCTCCAGGAAGTGGGCGAACATGGCTCTCCACAACGTCCTCTCTTTTGTTGCTCTAAGTAACATTTAACCCTTTAGCATTCATCTTTTTACTTGTTCTACCATTCATTTTTTCAACGTTTTTATGTGGGATGCCTTTCAAGAATTGGACGATTATGGCTCTCCACAACGTCCTGTCTTTTGTTGTTCTAAGTAACATTTGGTCCTTTAGCATTCCTCTATTTCTTGTTCTGCCATCCATTCCCTTCTACGTTTTTAGGTGGGAGGACCTTCAAGAAGTAGCCCATTAGAGCCCTCCACAACCTCCTATATGTTGTTGCTCTAAGTAACATTTGACCATTTACTATTCCTCTTGTATCTACTGGGTGCGATTGATAAATTGTCGCCAATTTATATTTTTCATTTCGCGCATGCGCGTTGTTTGTCTTTAATTTTGCCGATTGCATAGTATAGTAGGGTCAGTTGCACAGTGTCTCTGAGAAAAAGAGCACCATGTCGCAAATCACTCCGCTAGAAATTTGTAATCCGCGTTCTGTACTACTTGGCATTTTCGTCTGAAGCTGTAATATGAACATCTAAGAGTGTTTGGATGTCAATCTGAGGAGAGTGCAGAGGATTCGGAAAGAGTTGGATGAGTCTAATGGTGATTATGAAGGTACGGCAGCTCGGAAAACTGACTCGGATCGTTCTGATAAGAAAAGAACTACCGAATCTTTTAGCGATGGCCTCACACTCAACACGGGGGCCTACATCAAATGCCTTGAGAGGGTAGTACTGCCCTGGGTCAAGATGATAACTGCTAGAAGACCCTATGTTGGGTAACGGGACTCTGCATCATACCATGTCACACAGGCAAGAGAACCGAGTCATGGCTGTCAGACAATTTTACATTTCGCCATTTACATTTGGCCACCTAACTCCCTAGGCTGCAGACCTCTTGATTAATATGTGTGGGGTGCAGTTGAGCGAGAGACCAAGAAAATTACTTGTAACACCAAAGATATGCTGAAGTTAAGGATTATGGCAGAATTCACTAACTTAAACAAGGAGACCATCCAGAAGAGTTGCAGGAGATTCCAAAGGTTGTCTGGAGGCCGTGGTTGAAGCCAATGGCAATTTTATTGAATGAATTTACTCTATAGTATTTCAAGGTAATTTTGTGTAATTTTGGTATATATATATATATATATATAAATATTGGTATATATATATATATATATATATATATATAAAAATAAATATTGGTATATATATATATATATATATATATATATATATATATATATATATATATATATATATATAAATATTGGCTCCTGAAAAATTAATTTCGGTTGAGCTCTTTGGTTTGAGGTGTGAGTTTGTAAACAGTGACTATTTACGCTAATATAGCATGACTCTTCGGCAGAATTGAGTCACTGTCAGTCACTGTGTGTTTATCTAAATCTAAAAATAAACAAGGTTAAAATTCACCTTCATCCCTGCCGTGAGCCGACGGCTTAGTGGTAGAAGTTCCGACTGACGCCATTTCAGTCGGGTTTCGATCCTAGCTAGCCACACTGATGAGCTGTGAAACAGCCAAACAGTCTGTCTGTGTATGACAAATATATATATATATATATATATATATATATATATATATACGAGGGTCATTAAATAAATAAGGTGAATTTTTCGGTATAAGGACTTCTAATACAGATAGAAGCTTACTCTTTTTCATTTTTTTTGTTTTACTTATTTTTCACATGGATTTAATTTCTTTTGCTCATTAAAAAAAACTTGAGAGTTTTGGCGATTATCAAAGATGGCCGACCAAGAAGCATGCTCCAGGATTGAACAATGGTCAGTTATCAAGTTTTTGGTTGCTGAAGGGTGCAAACCAGTTGAAATTCATAGGAAAATGTCAACTGTGTATGGTGCCACATGTTTCAGCCAAAAATGTCTACAAGTGGGCTAAATTGTTTAAAGAAGGACGGAGCAGTGTTGACGATGAAGACAGGCCTGGGAGGCCTACAGAAGTGAGGTCTCCTGAGGTGATCGAATCAGTCAATTACCTCATTAAGTCTGACAGAAGGGTGACAGTGGATGACATTGCAAGGACTTTGAGCTTATCTGTTGGGACAAACGCAGGGGTCATCAGTCAGAAGGAGTCATCTTGCATCATGACAACGCAAGGCCTCACAAAGCAGCCCAAATGGTGCAGACCATCAACGAGCTGGGCTGGGAACTGCTCCCTCATCCCCCTTACAGCCCAGACCTTGCCCCTTCAGACTTTCACCTGTTTGGTCCCTTGAAAGCGTTCACGAGAGGCACGAAGTTTAAAAGTGACGATGAAGTCAAAATGTTGTGAGCGACTGGCTGAGACATCAGTCCAAAGATTTTTACGCTGAGGGAATACGGAAGCTTGTGCACAGATGGGAAAAGTGTGTGACAGTTCTGGGAGACTACGTTGAAAAAAATGAAGAAAGTAAGCTTCTATCTGTATTAGAAGTCCTTATACCGAAAAATACACCTTATTTGTTGGATGACCCTCGTATATATATATATATATATATATATATATATATATATATATATACAGGGTGACCACAAAAAGGGAACTTTTTAACAATCTAATAAAACCAAGAGTGATGGAAGAGAAATATTTAATTCATAGTAATTGAAACCTTAAAACATGCCATTTAAGAAACAATGATGGAATTTTCATTTTTTTTAAATTACGTCCTGTAGATGGCGTCCTCCTGTACGAATGCATTCTTGAAATCTGCTGTTGAGATTCCTCATTGGCTGCTGCAACATCTCAGCTGGGATACTGTGAATTTCATTCTCGTTACTAAAATGGCGAAATGTTTACTTGCTCAAGGTCACTGTCTCGCAGTGTTGCCACTTTCTCATGTCTGGCAATACGCACTTCAAAAATTCCAGTATTTTTGGGTCACCTTATATATGTCTGTTAAAATGAGATGTCAGTATTATTTTGCTTTTTACGTAATTTAGATGACAATTTATCCAACGCACCCTTTATTCACTTCTATGCTTTTATGAGCCGAATCCTTTTAAAAATTAGACGATCATGCCGCTCCACAACTTCCTGACTTCTATTTCTGTAAGTAACATTTAAACTTTAACCATTTCCCTTTGCAACTGATCTGCTATACATTCACTTTTACTTTTTCTTGAGTCGAATCCATTCCAGACATTGGCTATCATGGCTCCACAATATCTTTTCTTTTATGGTTTTAAGTAACATTTGAGCAATTACCATCACTTTCTGCCCCTGTTCTGCATCCATTCACTATTTGTTTATGTACCGACTCCTTTCAAGGCGTAGGTGATCATGGCTCTCCGCAACATCCTCTCTTTTGTTGTTCTAAGTAACATTTGAGCCACTACCATCACCCTTTGTCTCCGTTTTGCCCCCTATTCACACATACTTCTAAGAACGGTGGCAGACTGTTTACCACTGATTCCCTTGTCTTCATTATGGCCTGCGTGTGTCAAAATCTCTAGACTTTCTTTCCTTATCAGGCGTCTCTCTTTCTGACTGCATGTAGAAATGTCCCTATAATTCCGACTTTCCTTCAAATTCCCATATTGCTTGTAGGTTTAGTCGTTGTCTGACCAGCTCTTGCCTGTCCTGGGTATGACGATAAACTACATCCGGCAGCAAGACCTTTGATTGGGAGGTTTTGAGGAGCCTGGAAACACCTCTTAATTGCTACTGTTTTCAGGTTCACCATGTCCCGAGAGAGTAGCACCAGATAAGGACCCGCCTATGGGCAAATAGTTAACCCGCAAATTGGGGTCAAAATATCATGAAAGTATAAAGTTTTTATAGTAAATATACCGGCAATACATTTTCATAATAAAAAAAATATCCGGTATATATCTCTGTAAGAAAAAATATATTAGCAGCAATATTTTTTTTAAAAGAAAAAACATTAACAGAAATCCTTTATTTGTCAAAGAAATTACTAATGCTACGTAGACAATTAAATTTCGGCATTAAATGTCCCATAAGGTGTGGATATGCTGCTAATTTTGCCCTCTTTTGCGTTCGCCTTCAACATTGCCTTGCATGATAATCTTTCAGAGGCATTTATGGTGTGTGACTTAGCCAAATCAAGAGATTCCTCACGGCCCACGGGACTTTTGACCTGGTTTTGTACTCCCAGATGCAGAGGAGATTTTCTCAAGGATTTGTTCTCGAACACCTTGATCCTTTTTTCCTGGCTCAACCAAAAGTGTCCAAGGCTCAGAAGAGGAGGATGAATACGGCTAACGATTTGTAGGGTGTGAAATTGGTATGGAAGCTGATGTTGTTTTCTTTATATCATTTCCTATCTGGAAACAGACAACCTTCTCAAGGATGATATGTTAACTGAGGGTTCTCAGGAATTCCGGCATTGATATATCCGTCCACTCTTTGATGTTGTCTGACTAGATCTTACGTTGCTGTCCCAGCTGGCGTCCGCCTACAACATTACCTTGCATGATGGTCTTACAGAGACCGTTATGCCTTGTGGCGTGGCAAAACCATGTCAACTTCCGACGCTTAATAGTGGCGATGAGAGATACCTGTCGGCCAAGGAGACATTTAACCTGGCTTCGTACATCGCCATTGGATTTGTGCTCCCGGTAGGAGATGCAGGGGAGATTTTCTCAAGAATTTATTCTCGAATACCGTGATCCTTCAATCGTGGAGGAACGTCAGGGTAGAAGAAACAGATAAACTCCTCCAGGATGATCTGTTGGCGGTGGCTCTCAGGGGTTACGGCATTCTCATGTCGGTCCAATCTTTGATGTTGTCTGACCAGCTCATGCGTTGCCCTCCCCGTTTGCGTCCGCATTAAACAGTGCCTTTCATGGTGATCTTGCAGAAGCGGTTATGCTGTGTAATGCGGCCAAACCATGACATCTTTCGAAGCTTAATAGTGGCAAGGAAAGATTCCTTTCGGCCCACGAGACTTTTAACCTTGCTCTGAACATACTCATTGGTATTGTGCTCCCAGTCGGAGATGCTGATGAGCTTTCTCGAGCATTTGTTAATCACCAAACTGGAGTCAAAAAACTATGAACCTATAAAAATAGATTTACATAGCAAAAAAATCCCAGCAATAGATTTTAAGAGTAAATAAAAATTACCAAAACTCCCAAAGAAACGAAATTTCGGAATTATATGACCCATAAGTTGTTGATATACCATTAAACAAATCAAACAAAAAATTAACGAAGCAATCATCATCATCATCATCTGCCACTCGACTGCATCAGTCGTCGGGGATGGAGGCCTAAGAGCAGAAGAAACCGACAACCTTCTCCAGTATGATCTGCTGGCATTGGATTTCAGGAGTCCCGCCATTGTCATGTACATCCATTCTGTGATGTTGTCTAACCGGTTCTTGCATTGCCCTCCCCACTTTAGTTAGCCTGCAACAGTGCCTATCATGATTGTCTTACAGAGACAGGTATGCCAATTGACGTGGCCAAACCATGACATCTTCTGACGGTTAATCGTGGCAAGGAAAGTTTCCTGTCGGCCCACGAGACTTTTGACCTCGCTGCATACATAGTCGTTGGTTTTGTGATTCCAGTAGAAGATACGGAAAATGATCTACGTTATACCAAAACATGTTTAGCGCAGTGTAATAAACAAGGATTTAGCTCGCTTCAAACCCGAAAGATTGGTGCTATACAATCTTCATTTTGACGTCCCCTGTCCTAATTGTTTTTGCACGGAAAGCTTAACTCGTATCGATATAACAATTGCTATTTTTCTACATGTCTGCAGAATCAATTGCAATATGGCTATTAAGACTGTAACAGGAAGCAACTACTGAGAGCAGATGCATTCTGGGCAATAAGTATCCATTGATTTCTTGCAATTAGACAACATTTATTTCGTTTATTTACCTGGTAATCTCGTCGGCCATTTTCAACTGACAATTCAAATTCAATGCATTATTATTTCTCGCGTCATTTTATTTCAGTCGATGCTATTTTGTTACAAAAAAGACCTTTTTAAGAGAACATAATAAAAGGAAGAAATAAGAGAAGAAAAACCATTTTCTTCGATGTTTCTTGCACTTTTTCGAGACGTCTGCCTTTTAGGAATTTCGGGAAAAGAACTAAAGTAGGAAAAAAAAGAAAAAGAAATAAAAATAAGAAAAATAAAAGAGAGCAAATTAAGAAGCCACGAGTTCAGAAAGACTCTTGAAGACCATCATCGATTTTTGCTAAGCAAGTAAAATTCTTAATGGAATCGTCCCTTTATCAGAAAATGGCAAATTCCTGTAGACTGAAACAGTTACCGGAAGGTGAAGAACACAAATGTCTGGGCAGCCATATTTGATTTTATGATCAGAAACGTTTTCATATATATATACATACACTCATACATACATACATACATATATATATATATATATATATATATATATATATATATATATATATATATACATATATATATATATATATATGTTTGTGTGTGTGTGTGTGTGTGTGTATAAAACGTAAAAAGAGAGTATTAAATTACTAAATGGCAGAAAATCTCATATACTTATCTGTTTGCGTATGTATGTGTATGTATACAAAAATAGTAAATGCACACAAACGTATATATATATATATATATATATATATATATATATATATATATATATATCAGGGAATACACATATATATACATATGTTTATACACATATGTATAAATATAACATATTT
>OZ038509.1:13095902-13098402 GCA_964036315.1 Acanthosepion esculentum | reverse complement strand
CATTAACTTCACTATCTGCTTTGTGTATGAATGATTCATGTAATATATATATATTAGTAAACACACACACACACACACACACATATATATATATATATATATATTTTTTTTTCCAAACATGTAGTGTTGAATGTTAAAGACAACATAGTCTTACATATTTTCTTTTGAATTTTCTCATATTCTCTAATGAGACTTTTTATTTGAAAATAGTTCCGAAATATGTATTTTCCATACGATGACCTAGCGCTTTCGAACATCATTGTTCATCTTCAGGGTCAATATTTTAGTCAAAAAAAGTATTTTATTTTATTTATATTTTAGTTTGTAAAAAAGTAGCAACATGATTACGCTACAAGATAATTGGCAAATGTTTGTTTAAAAAAAAAAAAGAAAAAAAAAAAAAAGGTCATCGTATGGAAAATACATATTTCGGAACTATTTTCAAATAAAAAGTCTCATTAGAGAATATGAGAAAATTCAAAAGAAAATATGTAAGACTATGTTGTCTTTAACATTCAACACTACATGTTTGAAAGAAAAGTTGCTGCCAAATTACACACACACATATATATATATATATATATATATATATATATATATATATATATATATATATATACGAGTTATGCCTGAAAATTAACGGAACCGGTGTATAAAACAAATTATTTCAATTCCAAACAACAATCTAAATGGTTTCCCTTTAAAGTAAATCCCTCGAGTCTTTCCATCCTACTCTGCCACGATCCTCTGCATTGCTGGAAGGATTCTTCTTGCATGCCCCCCCCCCATTTCCGTCGTTACAGCTTGATGGCATACACGCCTTCATAACGGCTGCACTTGATGATCCCTTTGAGCTAGGACAAATAAAAAATATCAAGTGAATAGTGATGTTGTTCAACTACGGCGATGTTCTTCTTTGACCAGGAACTGCCGGATGCCCAGGGTGTAGTGAGCCTGTCTAGAAATGCTATGATTACAGATATATACCAAGATATCATTTAAATTATTTACAATTTTCGAACTATTGCCCACATCTTTGTTGTCATATTTATCACAACGTTTCGGCCGTTGTACGCTCCGGCCTTCTTCAGGTGGTTGGAATGTCGAACTGAACATTTTATTTCGCTCATTGGGCTAGACTAGTTCCACGTGCCATGTCGAATGGATGTTAGTTATCAGTTACCTCCTGTTAATTTCCCTTTCCAAGTTCTCCACTGCCTTAACCAGGTATTGAAAACAGATGTCCTTAATGAGACATGACACAGTGGATAAAGGCATTGGATAGATCCAGTGACAGGACCCAAAGACTTGTGAGTTCAATACATGGTTATGGCAATGGAGAACTTGGAGAGGTGAATTAACAGGAGATAACTGATAACTGACATCTATTAGACATGGCACGTGGAACTAGAACAGTCTATCCCAACGTTTGAAATAAAGGGTTTAGTTCGACATTCCAGCCACTTGAAGAAGGCCGGAGCATACAATGGCCGAAACGTTGTGGTAAAAATGGCAACAAAGATGAGGACAATAGTCTGAATAATGTAAATAGTGTACATAATACCTCATCTCAGAAATATAGACAGATACTGAAAGGCCGGAACGTTGTGATAAATATGGCGACAAAGATGAGGACAATAGTCCGAATAATGTAAATATTGTACGTAATACCTCATCTCAGAAATATAGACAGATACCGAAAGACCGGAAGAGTTGTAATAAATATGGCGATAAAGATGAGCACAATAGTCCGAATAATGTAAATAGTGTACATAATACCTCATCTCAGAAATATAGACAGATACTGAAAGGCCGGAACGTTGTGATATATATGGCGACAAAGATGAGGACAATAGTGCGAATAATGTAAATAGTGTACATAATACCTCATCTCGGAAATATAGAAGCTCAAGATATCATGTCAGGTGCTAATGCAATCCGCCGATCCCACTTTCGGCATAGCTGACACAGTACACACAGACCCGTTACTCTTTGGGAGACATCGTATATAAGCGGACACTGCTGATACCTCCTGACGAGTGAACCGAACGATTACAATAAAGGTTTGTCTACGAAACTCTGGAGTTGGGATACTGAATCTAACATCAATCAGTTAAGTGACAATTTTCATAACTGTATTAATCCTCTATGTGTTGTGCGTCTGTGTGTCTATGTGGGTGTCCGGTGGAGAGGAAACAGTTGAGAGAAATCGGTTGAGTCACAGAAAAAAAAGAAAAGAAAATGATAGACTTTTAGAAACTTCTAGTTTGATAAAAATTTCTTCCCATCAATCGTATTCATTCCATATTGTCAGACATTCTTAGACAAAGACCGTGAAAAACAAGTAATGGTAGTCGGAATTGATTTCTCGGTGCGTTAGCCATTTTAGAAGATGGCGGCTTCCGTCTGAAATGCCTTCAACGCTATCTGTACAGAATAGTCTAATGTGCTGTGCATTCAAATCAAGTTAACCAATCAACTCACACCGTCGCTCCGAATC
>OZ038509.1:13048402-13090902 GCA_964036315.1 Acanthosepion esculentum | reverse complement strand
ATAATAATGATGATGATGATAATGATAATAATAATAATGATAATAATAATGCTGATAATATTAATGATAATAATAATGAAAATGATATTAATAATAATAATGATAATAAAAATAATAATAATAATGATGATGATAATATTATGATGATAATAATAACAACAATAATAATAATGATAATAATAATGATAATAATAATAATGACGATAATAATAATAATAATAATGATAATAATAATCTTGGTGCACAGGCCCAATGCTTCTTAACAAGAAATTATCAAGCACACACAGTAAAATACTGTGTTAGCCCAAAATGCAGATTCTGTGATAAATATCCAGAAACCATTGATCATCTTGTATCAGGTTGCAAGTTATTGGCACCCACTGAATATAAAACCCGGCATGACAGAGTGGGCCAATATCTGCACTGGAAAATTGAATCGAAATAAAGTAAGTTCCTATTTGTGTGTATTTTTTTAAAAAAATCATTGGTTTTATTTGATAAATATTGTAATTCTATACACTTTAAAGATTTTGCTAAGTGTGTCGTAATATTTTAATTTGCTGCTAGGTGTGTCGTTGCTTAAAAGGTTGAAAAAAAACTGGCCTACAGCAAAGGACCTTCTGTGTTGACCACCACTTATAGACGGCTACACGCATTTTTCTAGCCCAGCGTATCAATTTTCACATTAGACAAATCGGCGTCCACAACCTGTTCAGTTTTATAGTTACCTTTACATCTGATAAAGGTAATTCGCTTTGACAACATATTCTAAATAAGCAGGTGAAAAAGCTATCTTTTTGGAGTAAATAGGAATAACAGTACGCGTGAAAATTGGCGCGTCTAGTAAAAATAAGGAAGCAAATAAAATTAAAAAAATAATAATAATAGTGGTGTCGTATTCTTATCACCTGAGAGTTTTTCTTTTGTGGGGCTCGTAATATCGTCGCATTTGTTGAGGTTTCAAGCTGAAGCAATATCGAAGCTGCCTTTGTACGCAGATAAAAGCCAGTCGTTATCTGGTAAAAACAGCGAAACACTAACGGTATTCTCCCATTATTTTAAGGAACAATTTCAGGACTGGTCAAATATGGAGAAACGACATTTTATCAACATACACAGTCCGAAAGTTTTCAGTTGAGAGCATACAATACACCGGGAATTATACTCTTGATTAAAAAAAATATAATAATATAATAATAATGATAATAATAATGATAATAATAATAATGACGATAATAATAATAATAATAATAATAATAATAATAATAATAATAATAATAATAATTACTCCTTTTTAGAAACAAACAGCATTCTTCCACTGGAACAGAAGGGATGCAGGAGGGGTTCATATGGCTGCAAAGACCAATTACTAATAAATAAAATGATTCTGGAAAATTGCAGGAGCAGACGTAGAAATCTCAGTGCAGCGTGGATTGATTATCGTAAAGCTTTTGACAGTGTTCCACATTCTTGGATCCTTAAGACTTTGGAAATGTACAAAGTCTCCCCTGTGGTATTAAATTTCCTTAAGCACAGCATGGGAATGTGGAACACCAAACTATACCTTAGTCACACCAGGGGCACTGTCATATCCAACCGACTAAATATCCGACGTGGAATCTTTCAAGGAGACTCTTTGTCTCCACTTCTGTTTTGTTTGTCCTTACTCCCTCTTACGCATGAACTGAACAACAGTAGCTATGGCTACAAAATAAATAACAACATATTCAATCACCTACTATACATGGATGATCTCAAACTCTTTGCCAAAGACGACAATGAGTTGAAGGGCCTACTTAATATTGTAAAATACTTTAGTGACGACATATGCATGAGCTTCGGATTAGATAAATGTGCTAAAGTAACATTTAAGAAAGGTAGAATTTTAGAAGCACCCTTAATAGATTTAGATTTTGCCACGAAGATTAGAGAATTGGAGCATGAAGAAACTTATAAGTACCTAGGAATTAGTGAGGGAGATGGCATACAACACTCCCAAATGAAAGAGAAGGTAAGAAAGGAGTACTACAGGCGTGTACGCCTGGCACTAAATACTGAGCTAAACTCAAAAAAACGAATATCAGCTATAAACACCTTAGCTGTTCCTGTGGTGCAATACAGCTTTAATGTACTTAACTGGACCATAGCTGAAATTAAGCGAATGGACGCCAAAACGAGAAAGCTCCTCACTTGCTACCGCATGCATCATCCCAAAGCTGATATTGATCGCCTGTATGTGCCCAGATCCGAAGGAGGCAGAGGACTAGTTCAACTAGAACTATCCTACAAAAGTACAACAATTGGCCTCCAAAGATACTTGGAAAAAACAGAAGACTGGATGATGGTATGTGTCAAGGAACATGAAAGTAGGAAGTGTCTCTACTCTGTAGTAAAGGAAGCCGAAAAATTCAAAAAAGAGCTTCAAATGGGCACAGAAATTCAAATACATCACTGTACACCGGCTGAAGCTGCAAAAAACTTTAAAAAAAATGCAAAGACAAATGCGACCGACCAGATAAAGAAACAATGGCAAAATAAACCGCTCCATGGCCAATACTCTGCCCGTACCAAACAAGCAGACGTAGACAAAAACCGCACCCATCAGTGGCTACGTAGTGCAGGGTTGAAAGGTGAAACTGAGGGTTTTATAATTGCTGCACAAGACCAATGCTTGTTAACTAGGAATTATCAAGCACATATACTAAAATACTGTGTTAGCCCAAGATGCAGATTCTGTGACAAATATCCAGAAACCATTGATCATCTTATATCAGGTTGCACGATATTGGCATCCACTGAATATAAAAACCGGCATGACAGAGTGGGCCAATATCTGCACTGGAAAATTTGCAACTCCTATGGGAAGGAAACTGGAAGAAATTGGTACGAACACCACCCTGACCCGGTCACGGAGATAGGACCTGTTACAATTCTATGGGACTACACAATATACACTGACAGAACAATCAAAGCCAACCGCCCAGACATTGTTATTAAAGACCACAAACAAAATAAGTGCCTCCTTATTGATATGGCAGTCCCTGCAGACTGCAATGTGTCTTTGAAGATATTCGAAAAACTGTCAAAATACAAGGACCTTGAAATCGAAATCTCAAAAATGTGGCACATGGGAACATCAACAATTCCTGTTGTAGTTGGAGCCCTTGGACTGGTTGGAAAAGATTCCAGTAGGCTGATTGAAGGGATCCCTGGAAGTCCATGCCTCAAAGAGATACAAAAAATTGTTCTGACAAGTACAGCCCACACTTTACGAAGGGCTTTATCTATGTAATTATTTTTTTATTTTATTGTATTTTTTTTGCAGTGGAAAGTGTCATGATGCCATTTCTAACCTTAGGTCCCTGGGCGGGACCCGGAAAGAAATGTGTAAACGCCAGATATCAAAGGAAATAAATAATAATAATAATAATAATAATATTAATAATAATCTTGGTGCACAGGACCAATGCTTCTTGACTAGAAATTGTCAAGCACACATACTAAAATATTGCGTTACCCAAAATGCAGGTTATGTGATAAATATCCACAAACATCTTGTATCAGGGTGTGCGGTATTGGCATCTACTGAATATAAAACCCGGCATGACAGAGTGAGAAGGAAACTGAAAGAAGTTGGTATGAACACCACCCAGACTCGGTTAGGGAGATAAGAACTGTTACAATTTTATGGGACTACACAATACACACAGACAGAACAATCAAAGCTAATCGCCCAGACAATGTTATTAGAAACCGCAAGCAAAAAAAAAAATTGGCTCCTTATTGATATGGCAGTCCCAGCAGACTGCAATGTTTCTTTGAAGATCTTCAAAAAGCTTCCAAAATACAAGGACCTTGAAATCGAAATCTCAATAATGTGGTACATGGGAACATCAAAAATCCCTGTTGTAGTTGGAGCCCTCGAATTGGTTAGAAAAGATCTCAGTAGGCTCATTGAAGAAATTCCTGGAAGTCCATGCCTTAAAGAAATACAAAAGTACAGACCACAGCTTACAAAGAGCTTTATCTAAGTAAAATATGTGTTTTTAATTAGTCAGTGGAAAATGTTATGATAGCACTATTTACATTATTATGACTATTGTCCTCATCTTTGTCGCCATATTTATCACAACGTTTAGGCCGTTGTACGCTCCGGCCTTCTTCAGGTGGTTGGAATGTCGAACTGAACCCTTTATTTTGCAAACTAGGGTAGACTGTTCTAGTTCCACGTGCCATATCTAATGGATGTCAGTTATCAGTTATCTCTTATTAATTCCCCTCTGAAAGTTCTCCACTGCCTTAACCGGGTATTGAACTCACACTATTTGGGTCCTGTCACAGGATCTAACCAACGCCTTTATCCACTGTGACATGTGTCCTTGAGGACATCTGTGTATGAATTTCAGAGAGCATACAATAAACTAAACAAAATTTCAGCGACCATTTCTTACCAGTGCTCATATTGCAATTTTTTGCTGTTATCGTTCTATGTTTTTACCAGAGCTCATATTGCAATTTTTGTTGTTATTATCGCTTTTCTCTGGCACTCCTTATTACTGGTTCCCATATTGTATTCATTTCTATGCTTGGTCGGCTCAGGAGAATTTTGTGGCCACAAAATGAGGACAATAGTCTGAATAATGTAAATAGTGTACATAATACCTCATCTCAGAAATATATACAGATACTGTCATAATGTCATTTCTAACCTTAGGTCTCTGGTCGGGACCCGGAAAGAAATATGTACATACCAAAAATCAAATGAAATAAAATCATAATAATAATAATAATAAAATCGCAAAGATGTGGAAAATGAGTTGTAGTTGAAGCCCTCGGATTGATTGGAAAAGATTCCAATTGACTCACTGAAGGAATCCCTGGTAGCCCATGTTTTAAAGAAATACAAAACATTGTACTCACAAGTACAGACCACATTTTACGAAGTGTTTTATCTATGTAAAATATGTGTGATTTTTTTCTTTAAAACTGCTCAGTGGAAAATGGCATGATGCCATTTCTAACCTGAGGTCTCTGGTCGGGACCCGGTAAGAAATGTGTATACCCCAGAAACCAACGGAAATATAGTAACAATAACAACAATAATAATAATAATAATAATAATAATAATATGTGGAACATAAGGACATTAACAATTCCAGTCGTAGTTGGAGCCCTCCGATTCACTGGAAAAGATTTCAATAGACTTAATGAAGGGAAACCTTGTAGTCCATGCCTTAAAGAAATATAAAAAAAATGTTCTCATAAGTACAGCCCTCATCTTACGAAGGGTTTATGTAAAATATGTGCGATTTTTTTACAAAACTATTCAGTGGAAAATGTCATGATGCCATTTCTGACCTTAAGTCTCTGGTTCGGATCCGGAAGGAAATGAGTACACGCCAGAAATTAAAGGAATAATGATACTACTACTACTGCTACTACTACTACTACCACCACTACTACTAATATTAATAAACAAAGAGGAATGCAATAATAGTAATAATAATAATGACGGCGGTGGTGATTGTGGTAATAGTGGCTTATAGGTTATTTTTTAATGGTCTTTTTATTGTGGGGACCTACCTACAAAAGGACTCTTCCACACCTATATAATATGGCAAATAAATCTGAGTAAGGTCAGTCACCAAGTAAGGTGTCAGCTGTCAAACTCTCTGCCTCGGCGGAGAGGAACTCGGACGGGGCTTTGCCGCAGGGCAAAGTTTCGTCCGGGGAGGTAGACAGTCCCTGAACCCGTGTATACGGGTTCTAATGGGCATATTTTTGTCCGAGCCTACGGGCTCGGTAAGCCCACATTAAGCCGGCCTTGTGCCACATTCGACCCGTGTGGAGGGGGGTTGCTAAATATCCAGTCACCAAGTAAGGTGTCAGCTGTCAAACTCTCTGCCTCGGCGGAGAGGGACTCGGACGGGGCTTTGCCGCAGGGCAAAGTTTCGTCCGGGGAGGTAGACAGTCCCTGAACCCGTTTATACGGGTTCTAATGGGCATATTTTTGGCCGAGCCTACGGGCTCGGTAAGCCCACATTAAACCGGCCTTGTGCCACATTCAACCAGTGTGTGTGTGGGGGGGTGCTAAATATCCAGTCACCAAGTGAGAGTCACCAAGTGAGTGTCACCAAGTGAGTGTAACCAAGTGAGAGTCACCAAGTGAGTGTCACCGAGTGAGTGAATGAGTGAGTCGGGACACCAGTGAGAGAAAGTACTCTCCAGTCCACATTTACCTTTGTACTACGTTTCCGAGAATATACTATTACACCTATATCCGAGCCCGTGTTATCTTTCTATGGTTTTACACCATAACACTTTTGTTATTTATTATATTAGTAATTTATATACAATTTTTATTTTCTAAGACATACAATACAAACACTTATAATAAACCTTTCTTTGACTATTATTATCAACGTTGAATATTATTAATTGTATTTAGAGGTCAAATGTATTCGTATAATAACAGGATTAGGAATATTTGAATATAGTTTCATATTATTCAACATAAGTAAGAAAAAGAGAAAAAGTAAAAAACAAATACCATCGAAAATTGAAGTCGGAGTCTCGTCAAGCACGTCGAGTCTTCTTGGGGTCCAAACGCTTATAATTTTTACCGTTGTTGTTAATAATAGCAATAGTAAAAAAAGAAAAAAAAACATAGTAGGAGAGGGTCTGCAATCCCCCACCCCCTGAACGTGATGGCCCAGCATGGTAGTGATATACTCCGGCGCCCACGAATCAGCCCCAACGTATGGGTAAATACGAACTAACTATAATGCTGACACAACGAAAAATATTACTAAACTGCATCGGTCGTCACGCGGGTCAATAAGAACTAAAATCCAGAATGAGAAATCAGACTAGGACCGAAAAGTTTGCAACTGAAAGAAACACTGCAAATCGAGAATCAGAGGAAAACCACAAGGACAGTCCTCACCGGGGCCCTCTATATTCATCAAAAGAAAATTCCATATAAAGAACAATAAATAAATTGTCTATGGAAGAGTATATTGAAGTAATCATAGTAATCAATTACGCTACTATGATAAATCCAATAACGACCTAAGCTTCCTATAATATCTGGCGAGAAAAACATCCCTGTGACTAAACATCAATGCCAGCAAATTAACCAGTGTCAAGCGTGATATCACCAGGAAAAACACCTGACATAGAACTCGAAAGCATACCAGAAAACATACAAAACAGATTAAACGTTGACATCGAGGGGCTAAATGCCAACAAACCAGAGGAGAAACACACAGAGAAACAAATAGAAATCAGTTATAATAATCGCTCTGAGGTACACAAGCAAATGGAGGAAGATAATGACGAATATGAAAGAGAAACAGAACCGATAAAAAACAACCGATATAAATAGGAGAATGTAAAGGAAATATCTTTCGAGGAAATGCCAACAATTCCAAAAGTAAGAAAGAACCGTCAAGTGAAGGAATCCATCAACCTCGCTAGACAAGCAATTAGAAAAATAAGGGAAGAAATGAAAAGACCGAAGAACCTGGCGGAAATTAATCATCTTATATACGCGGCCTCGGCAACGATCGCTGAAACAATACGAGAAAAGTAAAAACACAAAGTACACGAAAAAGAAAAATGGCAGTCTGGAAAGAAAAAGTAGAAACCGAAATAAATAAACTACGAGGACAATTGTCACTTGTAAGTGAAGTAGACAAAGACTCCAAAACGAACAAAAGGAAGACAATTGAAACGAAACCTTGACATAAAGAATAAGACTGACGTACCAAAAGTTAACGAGAATTTGAAAAAAACAAATTCAAACGGAGGCACAGAGAATCAGGCGTTATGAAAAAAATTCTTCTGGCCTCATGAATTTAAGCGTCCTACGAGGCTGGCATCCCGTTCCCACCCCTTCACCGTTGAAACTGTTAGATGTAGACGTCTCTTCTACTCCAATAGCTTCACGTCTCGCACATCTCGCCTGTGGAACTCCCTTCCCTATTCCTGTTTCGCTGACAAATACAATCTCCAACTATTTAAGTGTAACGTCAATCGACATCTCCAGTTGCCTTGATCTACCCACTCCCCTTCTCCACATCCTTTCTCTTTTCATTCCTATCTGCTCTCGCTCCAAATCTTCTGTAACCCCCTTGCCTTGATCGATCCACTATCTTTCTCCACATCCTCTCCTTTACCACTTCTATCTGCTCTTCCTCCAAACCTTCTGTAACCCCTTGCGTGCTAGTGGCTTCCAGCCTTGCTTGGGGTGAAAAGCTTAAAAAAAGAAAAGAAAAAAGAAAACCTTCAAAGAGAATTTATTTTTAAGCTTATACAAGGTGCCTCACCACGTTTCACGTAGGATTTCATTTTCAAGTCTTTTTTAACTGATTTTTAGACTGTCATAGCTGAAACCTCTCTCTCAGACAAACGACATGGATTGAGTTGGATCTTTTCTAATTGATCCCTTTAGCTCTAATTTGAAATAATGAATCCTCTTGTTGTGACCTGATACAGTTTTCATCTCTACTGTTCCCTCATTTTAAAACTCATTCACCGTTCTCTTTGATGTTTCTCGAATTAACTTTGAAGATGGAAGCCAGAGTATGAATATTGTTAGCATTACTGAAGGCCTAAATGATCTTTTTTCTCTCACCATTGCTCATTTGAGAAGACAGTAGGGCTGACACAAAACGATTTTAACCTGTTCTCTTTCTAGCTGAATAACTTTTGTGATGCCAACGAAAACTGGTTGCCACTTTTGTAATGTCAACGAATAGTCATTGTCACTTTCGTAATGCTCGTTGTAGTAGAGACTTTGCAATCGCAGATACAACTATAGTAACGCCGTTGAACAGTACTGGTGTCAGAATAGCACTCGCGTTAATAGTAATTGCTCGATAATACACGCTCGAAAAGTAACGAAAAGCAACTTAAACAAAGCGACCGCCCCGAAGATATGCAGTCGATTCCGAAGTCGTCTGGAGGCCGAGGTTGAAGCTAATATGGATTTTATTGAATAAATTTACTCTTTAGTATTTCAAGATATTCTGTATAATTTTGGTAAATATCTATCTATCTATCTATCTATCTATCTATCTATCTCAGATTATTCATATCTATCTATCTATCTATCTATCTATCTATCTATCTATCTATCTATCTCAGATTATTCATATCTATCTATCTATCTATCTATCTATCTATCTCAGATTATTCATATCTATCTATCTATCTATCTATCTATCTATCTATCTCAGATTATTCATATCTATCTATCTATCTATCTCAGATTATTCATATCTATCTATCTATCTATCTATCTATCTATCTATCTATCTATCTATCTCAGATTATTCATATCTATCTATCTATCTATCTATCTATCTATCTATCTATCTATCTATCTCAGATTATTCATATCTATCTATCTATCTATCTATCTATCTATCTATCTATCTATCTCAGATTATTCATATCTATCTATCTATCTATCTATCTATCTGAAATAGTAAAATATGGATTACAAAAGCAGTTTCAATGGATGTTGATATACTTGTAAAATCTGGATTGAAAAAGAGTTATGAATGCATGTTTGTATTCTTGTAAAATCTGGCTTGTAAAAGAAGTAAGAGCACATTTTTATACACCTCTAAAATATGGATTGCAAAAACAGTGTTAATTCATTTTGAGAGGGATGTTTTAGTACCGATTGGCGATGTTCATGTCCAGTTAACAGTAACCGAGACGTGCCCCTTGTGATCAGTCTTGTGTAGTGACGAAATAACAGAACATTATGGACTGGTATAAAAAAACAAGAAATGCACTAAAGAATGATTGTTGTCCAAATACGCGCCCACGGCAAATGTAAGGATTTCATTTTGCAACACGTGTTTGATATACTTATAAAATCTGGAATGCAAAATGAAAATATAAATGCATGGTGTTATAAATGTAAAATCTGGATTGTAAATGCAGTAAGAATGCATTTTGATATACTTGTAAAATTTGGATCTCAAAAACAGTACGAATGCATGTTGCTATACTTGTAAAATCTAGATTTCATACGCAGTAAGAATGCATGTCGATATACATGCAAAATCTAGATTGCAAAAGAAATATGAAAGCGCGTTGATACACTAGTAAAATCTGGATTGCAAAAGTAGTAAGAATGCATTTTCATATACTTGTAAAATCTCAATTTCAAAAAGCGGCAAGGACACGTTGATATACTTGTAAAATCTGGATTGCAAATATCGTAAGAATGCATTTTGATATTCTTGTAAAATTTGAATTGTACAAGCAATAAGAAAACGTTAATATACTTGTAAAATCTGGATTTCAAACGCATTTAGAATGCATGTCGATATACTTGTAAAATCTAGATTACAAAAGAAATATGAAAGCACGTTGATACACTAGTAAAATCTGGATTGCAAAAGTATTAAGAATGCATTTTCATATACTTGTAAAATCTCAATTTCAAAAAGCAATAAGAACGCATGTTGATATATATATATATATATATATATATATATATATATATATATATATATATATATATATATATATATTAAGCATTTCACCCCATGCAAGGCGGGGGTGCCACTAGCACGCAAGGGGTTACAGAGAGTGGGAGCAAGAGTAATGAGGCGTGATAGAGGAAGGGCTGAAGAGAAGGACGGGGAATAGATCAAGGCATCTGGAGATGTCGATTGACATTGCATTTGAATAGTTGGAGATTATAGTTATCAGGGAACAGACTACATTTAACCTTTTCGACAGTGAAAGGGTGGGACTGAGATGCCAACCTAGTAGCACGCTTAAATTCACGCTGTTTGGAAACCAGTGAAAGCAGCGATATTTACTCCCCCCCCACACACACACCGTAGGCACGGCCAAAAATGCCCGTAGAAAAAAATCTGTAAAAACAGAATCGGGTTGGTCAACCTCCCCGAACGAGACTCTGTCCTTCGGCGGAGCCTAGTCCGGGTTCCTCTCTGCTCAGAGGCAGAGAGTTCGACCGTCTTGCTGGAACAGGTCGCAGCAAGCCAACTGTCAACTGTAGACAGCTCTCGTCCGAGCAGTTATCGTGAAAAGACAGAGGGAAGCGAAGAGACGTTTCTGACTTTAAACGAAATGCCAGATCAGGACCAATCATGTTGCATATCCATCTCTGGATTTTGTTGAGGACCTTGAGAGGAACAGCGGGGGCCGCAGATCATATATGGCAGCAGTATTCTATGCAAGGACGAATGGTTGATTTATAGATTTGAAGGATGGATTCGGCAAGAAAAACCCTCTGGCGCGACACACAGAACCAATTTTTTATAAAATCTGGATTGCAAATGCAATAAGGATGCACGTTGATATACTTGTAAAATCTAGATTGCAAAAGTAGTAAGAATGTATGTCGTGAGAGAGTTTTTAGCGCAGAAAGATGGTGTTCTTGTTTAGTTAACAGGAATCGAGACATGGCCGTTGTGATCAGTCTTGTGTTACGACGAATTAACAGAACATTATCGATAAATATGGATTCGAATGAAGAATCTATCAGTAGGGCGTTTTCTCTCCATAGTTGTCGGTCCGGAAATTAACGATAAGTTCCTTTCATAGAATATGGCGAACAAACATCTCCACACGAGGTTTTCATTGCACGGCATCGGGCCCAGCGTAGGCAATAGACGACGCTTATTCCCCTGAAAAGGACCGGAAGCCTCGAGTGGCAGATTACGAAAGGGGAAAAAAAAACCTGTATAAGGGAATGCATTCATAACACCTCGACTGTTTATTGTGCAAGATGAGATTATATATCAACGTGAAAGGCAAACTGCGCAAAGCTTATAAGAGTTCTACTTGCTGTCAAAGCTTCGATGATCATCCGGCAGTTGGTGTGTGTGTGTTTGACGGATGGGTGGAGGGGGGTCGAAAATTGTATAGAACCGAAGGACGAGGTGAAGGAAAAATGGTTTGGAATGTTTCGGTCAGACGAATTCGGTCGACTGCTTCGAGAATTCTTTCATTCCCAAACTTTTATATCCAAATGTATTTATTTATTTCAGATATTCATTTTTTTTCCTTCCCCGGTAGCTCCGTTCCAGTGAGTCATAAATCGCTCTAAACCAAGAATATTAACGAAAAGAATAATTGGTCTATTTTATTGGTTACCATGGTGACGGCAAACTCCTATTTTCAATACGAGCCGAATTCTGGTAAAAGATCTAAAAGTATATTAAAAAGATAAAAAAAGTGTATCCTTGCACACACACACACACACACACACACACACACACACACACACACACACACACACACACACACACACATATATATATATATATATATATATATATATATATATATATTATGAAAGGGACAAAGTTGGACAATTATTTTAAAGACATTTTTATGTTTATACATTCTTTTTATAGATACAAATATTTAAGTAAATGCTCTGTTTTATAATAAACAGTATTAAACAACATTTACTGACCTGAATGTCCGAGAAATTTTCTGTTGGAGAACGAATATTTTCTATGAAAATTTCTCGGACATTCAGGCCGGTAAATGTTGTTTAATACTGTTTATTATAAACCGAGCATTTACTTAAATATTTGTATCTATAAAAAGAATGTATAAATATAAAAATGTCTTATATATATATATATATATATATATACATACATACATATATATATATATATATATATATATATATATATATATATATATATATATATATATATACATATACATATATATATATATATATATATATATATATATATATATAGTCGCCTGACGATTGCACTAGCATGAAACAGACTGTCGCCTCTAAGTGCTGACTTCCATGTCCACTTTTATATTTACACACGCTCTATCTCTGATATTGAGCACTTTACCCCATAAATATAGCACACTTTAAGACTATATTTCTGTATATATATATATATATATATACACATACATACATATATATAAAGGTCATTTTGGCAAGAAATAGGCCTCTTAATGTTATCAGCATGGGGAGAAGTCCTCAACCTGCGGCATTGTTGTAAAGCGTTTGAAAAAATCCTACTAGTTCATGTTTCATTTTTGTAGCAAATTTGGTCAATAGAATTGTCTAAAAGACGTCGATTGTTGTACTAGCACGAAGTCACAAGTCATTGTGACCGAGTGTTTGAGTGTACAGGCCTTGTTCAAACTAAATCACCTCAGATGATGCGGTATTTCCCAGGAAACTGTCAGTAAAGTCTGCTCCACAGATTTTCAGTATAAACCATAGGTGTGCTCCGTGCGTGTTAAACCAACACAAATGAGCCTGAGCAGGGATTGGCTGACCACTCTCGCAGAAAATTGCGCTCAGAAATGAGTAATCGGCAGTTATTATCAACCAATGAAATCAGTTACTAATAACCAATATGTATTTATTTATTCAGCGGGTTGACCTTCATAAGAATTCTTGTGTTGATCAAGTACCATGTTGAAGTCTTGGATAAATTTTAATGGATTTGAATTTCTTAGGACAGCTTTTTTTTCATATTAGCCATTTGGGATTCAATGCTATTTAATTCCCAAATAATGTCTTGTCGATGTTTAGGTTTTAAAGACATATGCTGCAGCCTTTTTCCAAGATAAAAATATCAGCTCGTCAACACAGCTGCTGCCAACAATCTGCTTTCATGGAAAATTGGCACCGATATCAATAACAGAAAATTATCAAATAAATCGAAGTTAAATGTCAATAGCCAAGCTGAAAGTCTGAATAAAAAGCAAAACCATTTCGCAAATCTCTTTGGGGAATGTATCTGATATTTTAGATACTGAGGTCGAACAAATCGCTGAACATCCTCTTGACATTAAACATGGAAGATTTACAAATGCAGAACTTGAGGTGGCGTAAAAAAATACCAAAAAAATAGGAAAGAAGCGGGACTTGATACCATTCAGCCGGAGGTTTGAATGACCCAGGATTTCGACGATATTCTGCTTCAACTCTGTAACGCCACATATAATGGATAAATTACAGAAGGATGAATAGAAGGCTGCAGACTTCCTTTTCCGAAGAAAGGAAAGTTAGGATCGGCAAAAAAAAAAAAAAAAAATGGAAGACTAGGATCGCTAAAAGATTAGAGAGGAATTACACTTACCTCTATTGTAAATACTAAACACTTCAGATATCACGGATTATGGATTAGTTATATGCTTTAAACTGACGCATTCATATTTTAAATATTGGCCTTTTAATTCGATCTTTCAAAGCAAAACCTTTTGTTTGTTCTTTGGCATTTTTAATAATCCTAAGCAGACCAGGCAAAGACATAAATACAATATTGAATACAGTAATTCAGAGGGCTTTAATATTGAAAACAGTAATACAGAGGGCTACAATATTGAATACAGTAATAGAGAGGGCTACAATATTGAAAACAGTAATACACCGGATTACAGTATTGAATACAGTAATACAAAGGGCTAAAATATTGAATACAGTAATAAAGAGGGCTACAATGTTGAATACAGTAATACAGATGGTTACAATATTGAAAACAGTAATACAGAGGGATACAATATTGAAAAGGGTAACACAGAGGGCTACAATATTAAAAACAGTAATAGAGAGGGCTACAATATTGAATACAGTAATACAGTGGGCTACAATAGTGAAAACAGCAATACAGAGGGCTACAATATTGAAATCTGTAATACAGAGGGCTACAATATTGAACACAGTAATACAGAGGGCTACAATGTTGAATACAGTAATTCAGAGGGCTACAATATTGAAAAGTGAATGTATAGAGTATGGGGCGAATGCTAGAGTAAATGAAAGATATAGGGAAGGGTAACAGACGAGAGAAGGGCAGGATGTCTAAATATGAAGGGGTAATTAAAATTTAACAGAGAGAAGTTTTAAAGAGGGGTGTCATACATACACTTTCACTAAATTTTATTTTTTTTATTATCCGGAGTTGTTTTTTCTGTTTTCTTTTTGAATTTGTAGGTCTGATGAATTGGATCGTATTTACGATTCCAATGGAATAAATTATGACCATGGAATATTAGTGTTTAAGCTTTTTTATTATATTCTCCTCTGTCCTGGACATTGAGTTCTACCTGGATTCTATCCTCTTGGAATTATTTTTTATACATATATATATATATATATATATATATATATATATATATATATATATATATATATATATATATATGTATATGTATGTATGTGTATGTATGTATGTATGTATGTATATATATTTATATATTTTAGATATACGATTGCATATGTATGTGTATATTTACCATTAATATTATCTATCTATCTATCTATCTATCTATCTATCTATCTATCTATATATATATATATATATATATATATATATAGTTATGCACATACGTCTCTCTCTCTCTCTGTATATATATATATATATATATATATATATATATATATATATATATATATATATATATAATCGGTGTCACCCCAAGCAAGGTATTACAGCCACTAAATCAAGTTAAATATCAGGGGCTCCGGACTATATATGGCAGCAATATTCTAAGCATATATATATATATATATATATATATATATATATATATATATATATATATATATATATATATATATATATGCACATTTCATTAAAAACGACTGACAAGGTGCTTTTATTTAGTTTTTTAGATAATTTCTCGTGCGATCTAATAAAGTTTTTCTTTTCAGAGGATAAATTATATAAAAACTGTCCGAATGTTCTTTTTATCCGAGCGCTTTCGGCTATACATTTAGCCATTTTGAAGGATTATATTTCAACTGTTAGAATTAGAAATAGAAATAGTTTCTTATATGTATGTTTTATAAAGTGATTCATTTTTTGTTTGTTTCAAAACACGGTCAAGATATTATGTCCATATATATATATATATATATATATATATATATATATATATATATATATATATATACATATATATATATATATATATATATATATATATATATATACTCCACTCAAAGTTGTGCACATCTTACTGTCCTTGTATGTAAATTGGCTTCGAGATCTTTGTCAGATTCTAATTTGTCTGGCCAAATGTATCTGGAGCGGAGACGGCCGGGTCAGGGTTGACAGACGTTATCTTATCTACTAACGCTCGTATTTCCCTATGGTTATACACATTCTCTCTCTCTCTCTCTCTCTCTCTCTCTCTCTCTATATATATATATATATATATATATAAATATATATATATATATATATATATATATATATATATATATATATATATATATATATATATATAATCGGTGTCACTCGAAGCAAGGTATTAAAGCCACTATGGCACAAAGATGTTACAGGGTGTGGAAGAATTAGGAACAGAAACATTAATAATGAGCGTGAAGAAGAAAGAGTATTCAGGAGGACAGTAGATAGCGATTGACATTGGATTTAAATTTTTGTTGATTACAGTTGGATGGAAAACAGGGAGCTGGAAGAGAGTTCCATAAACGAGAATTGCGAGAAAAAAACTGTTATCATAGAAATTAGTGCTACCTCTAGCCATCTCAACTGTAAATGGATGAGATCTCGACGCCAGTCTAGTACTGCGTTTAAATAAAAAAAATAAAAAGAAAAAAGTACCACAGCAAAGAGCTTATCTGAACAGTTACCATGAAAGTATTTACAGAAAAGACAGAGAGGCAACCATAGGGCGGTGGGAAAGTGATTGAATTAAAACCGCCAGATCAGGACCAATAATATTGCTGATTCTTCTTTAGATTTTATCAAGTAAATCAAGTTAAATAGCAAGGTCTGCGGACTATATATGGCAGCAATATTCTAAGCATATATATATATATATATATATATATATATATATATATATATATATATATATATATATATATATATATATACTCCACTCAAAGTTGTTGTGCACGTCTTGCTGTCCTTGTATGTAAATTGGCTTCGAGATCTTTGTCAGATTCTAATTTGTCTGCCCAAATGTATCTGGAGCGGAGACGGCCGGGTCAGGGTTGGCTGACGTTATCTTGTCTACTAACGCGCGTATTTCCCTATGGTTATACACATACGTAAGACATCAACCTGATCTTGTGTGATCTTCTTAGGTTGAAATTGCTTCACTGATCTTAATAGACAAGTAAAATTACTTTGGGGACGGCGTGCCATGTTAGCTTTGATGATGTCAACAGGCGGATCACGTGTGATGTGTCTTCATTAGATAGACTCGGACTGATCTGCCTTTTTTTTCGATGATTTTCTCTCTGCGTTCATTTAAAGGCTGGGCTACACAAGGGATTAGTGTCGTGACTCATTTGAAAATTACAGTGTCATTCACTGAAGGCCCCTGCGTATAAGTCGATCTAGTGTATATGTCAATTTTTGATTATTAGATAAAAAGTCATACTTATATGATATGACTTGTGTATTAGACTAGCATTTATTATTGGCCAAGTAATCAGTTGTCTGTGATATGACATATATACAGGGGCGTCCGAAATCCTGTCACCCTAACCATCTCTTCCAAACTGTAGGAGCTTGTGTCAGCCATCTGAAATAGCAAATTATATTATGTATAGGTGACGAGACTTTCGGACCACACTGTTGGTCGACATTTGCTTATTTGCCAAAAAAATAAATTCTTCATGATACGCCTTGTGTATAAGTAGACTCTTCATTATTAACCACGAAATGATTTTATGAGATTACTTGTGCATAAGTCGACTTTTCATCATTAATCACGAAATAATTCATTTATGATATGCCTTGTGTATAAGTCGACTTTTGGTTATTTTCAAAGAAATAAATCATTTATTTTATTCCTTGTGTATATGACGATCTTTGCGTATTAATCAAGAAATGATTCATTTATGATTTGCCTTCTGTATCAGTCGTCACTTCATAATTAACCATTAAATGATGTCATGCCTTGTGTATAAGTCGACATTTGGTTATTTTCAAAGAAATAAATCATTTATGTTATTCCTATAGATAGATAGATAGATTAAGGACTGAGATAGCTAGTTAGCTAGATAAATAAATAGATATGAAAATCATTGAGATAGATAGATAGATAGGTAGATAGATAGATAGATAGATTAAGGACTGAGATATCTAGCTAGATAGATAAATAAATAGATATGAAAATCATTGAGATAGATAGATAGATAGGTAGATAGATAAAAAGGGGATTGAGATAGATAGATAGATAGATAGATAGATGAAGAATGCATCAGAAGGAACGTTCATAATCTTTTCTTGTAAGAATACAAGAAAAATTAAATAAAAACTTAACCGCAGTACCTTGTCAGTTGTTTGTATAAAAAACCGATTGCTTTCCAAATACAAAAGTATATATATATATATGTGTGTGTGTGTGTGTGTGTGTGTGTGTTTGTGTGTGTTTGTGTGTAATGATGTACTGAATTAGTATTTTGCAGACCAGTACTTCAGAGGCCCAATAGTTGGCCACTTTTAGACAGACGAGGACAGTAATAGAAATTGAATATCTGTAAGATTTGACACGAGAACAAAACATTGGTCGACTCCAACTTGAGCCAACGATTCCACAGCGGGAGTTGAAAAGTTGAATATTACTTTCCAATCCAATATTGCTGAGTAGATTTTTAGGTGAAGCAGTTCTTGAGACGAAAACATTTTCTTTCCTCCACCCACCTGTATTGGTGTGTTTGCGTCTAGGCTTGTGGGACTTCGCATGTGTGAGCGTGGGACTTCCGTGTCCCCCGTGTCAACAAAACCGTCCGTCGCAATAAAAGAGAATAACATATTGCTGGCATCGTTGAACCCGTCTCAATTGGTGTTTTTGTTTGATCAGATGTCAGGAATCAATCACAATTCTGCAATAAGGTGGTGGTTTTTCTTGTTAGTAATTTGACAGTCTGATTAGCGAAAGAGGTCGGTGCTATAAACAGTTCAGTTTTTTTTGTTTTTTTTTTTAGGTAATAAAGTTTTTCTTTCAAATGGTAGAATATTTAACAAATTGAGAACTGATTCAAATATAATTCCTCACAAAGAAACAATTGCTTATTGTGATGTTATTTCTTACGTTATTTTTTTTATCTATCTATCTATCTATCTATCTATCTATCTATCTATCTATCTATTTATTTCATTACTTTTTATATCTATCTATCTATCTATCTATCTATCTATCTATCTATCTATCTATCTATCTATCTCAATCCTTTTCATATCTATCTATCTATCTATCTCAATCCTTTTCATATCTATCTATCTATCTATCTATCTATCTATCTATCTATCTATCTATCTATCTATCTATCTATCTATCTCATTCCTTTTCATATCTATCTATCTATCTATCTATCTATCTATCTATCTATCTATCTCATTACGTTTTCTACATATCTATCTATCTATCTATCTATCTATCTATCTATCTATCTATCTATCTATCTATCTATCTATCTCAATCCTTTTCATATCTATCTATCTATCTATCTATCTATCTATCTATCTATCTATCTATCTATCTATCTATCTCAGTCCTTTCCATATCTATCTATCTATCTATCTATGAAATAACGATATATTTTTTATATATCAAGATGAATATGACAAATTGGGAAAAAGTTTTCTTGTGACGCGTTTCGTCCTTCTGGACTTCATCAGACTAGATTTGTTATGTTGGTGTGAACGAGTGATGCTGGGAGTTTTAAATTTCCTTTTTTTTAATCGATTTAATTTAGATTCTTTTTTTTTTCGTCAATTTTGTTAGTAGATTTCCCATACTCTGATGATAAACGTTCTGTCAGTATTTTTGAAATGCCAAGAAAGTGACTTAATCGCGAGGTCATCTCCAGTAAATTTGCGTCCTGAATCTTACGACATTTCATCATTCCTGGCAGAACTTTACTTTACTAATTGAAGTTTTTGTAGAGTTCAAAATCGTTTACAGGATCTCGTGGACAGTGGTGGACTAGTTCTAAAATATTGGTTGCCAGAAGAGAAAGGGCGTCCATTTCTGTCTTCTTGAATCCCGTTCATCATTTGTCTTTTCCTCAATCAATTAAACTAAGTCTTTTCTTTCACTCCTTGTAACCCCCTGCTGGGCATTTCCGTTTAGCTTGTGGGGACATGATTAATATATATATATATATATATATATATATATATATATATATATATATATATATATATATATATATGACGTCACACATTATGAAATGGACAAAGTCCGACAATTATTTAAAGACATTTTTTTTTATGTTTAACATTGTTTTTATAGATACAAGTATTTAAGTAAATGCTCCGTTTATAATAAACAGTATTAAATAACATTTACCGGCCTGAATGTCCGAGAAATTTTCATAGAAAATATTCATCCTTCGACTGGATTCGAACCTGTATCCTATACGTAACCGTCATATAGCCTGACGTGCCGTAACCGTTTCGGCCACTGAGGATCGTTCGGTAGGCGAGGTCTAATTTATTGCTTTTAGATTCCAATCAAAACGAATCTGTAAAAAAATTTTGAATCAAGCACGGGCAACGCCGGTCCATGCTGCTAGTATATATATATATGTATATATTATTCCAGGAGCATTTTTCAACTTAACCAAGATGATTTTCGCCCTCTAAAACCATCTAACTTTCTGTCCTGTAGTAACAAGGTTCATCACTTTGTCACTGCTCTTTGGACTGTCATAGATGAAACTCATCTCTCATGTGCCAAACGTCTTATGAATTGAGTTGGATCTTTTCTAATTGATCTCTTCAGGTCTAAGTTGAATTGATAATCCATCTTGCTTTTGTGATCTCCTGATCCAGTTTTCCTCTCGACTGTTCCCTCCTTGTTTAACTTTATTCACCGTTCTCTTGATGTTTCCTGAATGACCTGTGAACATGGAAGCTAGAGTATGAATGTTTGTATCATTAATGAAGGCCTTAGTGATCTTTTTCCTCTCACCATTGCTCAGTTGAGAATACAGTTGGGCTTACACAAAACGATTTTAACCTGTCCTCTTTCTAGGGGAATAGCTCAAAGAATTTTTCAGTGATTCACATTACAATTGGTATCAAGATGGCTACGTGTGTTCTCTAAAAACTTGAAAAAAAGAATCTCAGTTAGTTTAGTTGGCTTTTAGATATTAAAAATTTTGTGCAATGGACAATAATGCTGCAACACGATATCTACAATTTTGTTGTTACACTCGGTATATATATATATATATATATATATATATATATATATATTTACAATAATTCAGTGGGGGCGTATAATTCTTCTACAACTATATATATATATATATATATATATATATATATATATATTTACAATAATTTTCGTTTCACCTTTTGGAAGTGATGTCTGATGATCCAGCTTCCTTTAAAAGGGATATGGTGAAATACATTATTACATGGAGCCTTAAAGTGGTCTGTTTTACTTTAAATTATTAGCTCTGAATTTACATTGAGCTCTCACGATTTCATCCTCCTTGGTACTACCTATACGGATTACCAAATTTTTCTTAACTTAATTATATATATATATATATATATATATATATTACATGAATTATTCATACAAAAAAACAGATTAGTGAAATTTAATGATATAAATGGCGAAAATACATCTTCGCAAACAAATTTATTAAAATTACCTTAACCCACGAACCTCTAGATGAATATTATGATCCCTGTTTTTAATAAATAACGGGACACGAAAAATTAGATGTGAATCGAAATATGTTTTTTTCCGAAATGTGTTATTGTTAACGGTAAGAAATTTTGGAGCGTACGGTCGCAAAGCTAAGGTTGAATTTTTTGAAAATTTAAAAAAGAGTGCCACATCGACAGAAAAAACTACTACAACAAAAGAATTCTCCAATTACCATATTAGTAAAAAAAAAACGCACTCTCTTTTATATTTTCAAAAAATTCAACCTTAGCGTTTCGACATCACGCTCCAAAATTTCTTACCGTTAACAATAACACATTTCTAAAAAAACATATTTCGATTCACATCTAATTTTTCGTGTCCCGTTATTACCTGGATGTACTAAAAAAAAAACAAATCAATTTCCATGCCTGATGATGTCTGCATGAATAGATGAAAGTACTAATAAAAAAAGACCTTATACAGCTTGAATTTATTAAAAACAGGGATCATCACATTCATCTACAGGTTCGTAGGTTAATTTAATTTTAATAAATTTGTTTGCGAAGATGTATTGTCGGCATTTATATCATTAATTTCCCTAATCTGTTTTTTGTATGAATGTTATGAATGATTCATGTAATATAAGTTGAACTGCACCACATATTTGATATATACATACATACATACATACATATATATATATATATATATATATATATATATATATATATATATATATATATATATATATATATATATATATAGTTGTGGACAGAATTATACGCCCTATTGAATATTTGCGAATATTTGCATATTCACCAAGAAAATGCGAATATTTGCAAGTACTTACTGAATGTACCATAAATACTTGATTCCGTTTGTAGCTTTGAATAATTCGTGAAGTTTCGGTCATTCATATTCATAGCTATAGATTTTTCGAAAAATTGGTTCAGTCCCAAATTATCCCCCCCCCCACAATTATGGAAATTATGAAATAATATCGGTCTATGGTAATCGTAATTATTTTTTTCTTAATCTGAAAGAATTATACGCCCCCACTGAATATTTGCATATTTGCTAAGGAAATATTTGGCTATTCTTAAAAATAATATAATACAAAGTAAGCACGTAAGTTGTTTTGAAGGCGTCAATGAAATGTTCCAACATGACAATGACCTGAAACACAAGGCACGAATTCTTATAAAATACTTCGATGACAGTAAAATTAAGATATTGGCGTACCCTGCACACTGTCCTGGCGTAAACCCCATTGAAAAAATATGGGGTTATTTGAAGAAAAATTAATAGAAATACGTCCTGCGAATTTGGAGGAACTAGAAGCTATTGCTAAGGAAAAATGAAGCAAAATACGTATCAGTTTGCGTAGTGATCTGATAAGGAAGAATAAAAAATGATTAAAAGCAATAATCAAGAATAAAGGTAACGCAATTGATTTTTGAGGCAAGAGGAGAATAATTTTGTCTTACGTTAAAGCTATTGACTAGGAAGAATGGTGCAAAATATCTATTAGCGTGCGTAATGATCATGTAAGGAAAAAGATTTAGAAAAAATAACTAATAATAAAGGTTACACGATCGATTATTGAGTCAAGACGGTCAATAATTTTTTATGCTAAATGTTTTTTGGTAAATTTTTGTATTATAGTTTGACATTAAAATTAAAGTTTTGCGATTGGGCATCACTACGCATTATTTCAAATCTATTATTTCAACCTTTCGTGAAGTCTCCATGAAAATTTGAGGAATTACAGCTTCATTTGTAATTATGGAAATGAGGGTGAATGATTCCGTCCACAACTGTATATACACTGTCTAGGAAAATGCAATATTCAGATTACAATCTAACATTTGTCTTCCATTTCATTTTCAAATTTCCTTTGGGGGATTATTATCGCCTTAATCCGATAAACAGTCACAACGACTAGGATTTCGTCTTGATTTTCACAAAACAGAATTATCCAAGACTTTTTGTTTTTTTTGTTATGTCGGTTCGATTTTCAAATATCGCATTTCGTGTATTAATTTCAAGTACAAGTTCAGATCCTCTCTTATACACGCACACACACACACACACACATATATATATATATATATATTTATGTTTATACATTTCTTTTATACATTTATCTTTATATATTATATTATATATAAACTTAATGACAAAGTAATGAAAATATAATATATAATATTTATGTTTATATATATATATATATATATATATATATATATATATATATATATATATATATATATATATGATATTTATTTAAAAATTATAAAATAAGCATGTTATAACATCGCTACAAAATAGCCATTTTGTTTCAACACTTCTGGTGTCTTGTCAAGTGATAGTGTTGATTGCAAATATACTTTGTATTGAGCACTTTAAAAAGTAGTGGTTTTGGTTATCGTATTTTTATCCCATCTATACCAACCCTGTATTCGTATATATATATATATATATATATATATATATATATATATATATATATATATAGCATAGAAATTAAAATTACCCCATTTCAATACCTATTACTATTATTATTACAAGAGCTTCGTTGCAGGATTTGTCACCATCGAGGTGTATAGAAATAAAATAAAATAAAATAGTAGCTTTATAATTTTTAACTTTAAAGAATAAATAATAATAATAATAATAATAATAATAATAATAATAATAATAATGATGATGATGATGATGATGATGATGATAATAACAATAATAATAATAATGATGATAATGATAATAATAATGATGATGATGATGATGATGGTAATAATAATAATAATAATGATGATGATGATGATGATGATGATGATAATAATGATGATGGTAATAATGATGATGATGATGATGATGATGATGATGATGATGATGATGATGATAACAATAATAACAATAATGATAATGATGATGATGATAATAATAATGATGATGATGATGATGATGATGATGATGGTAGTAATAATAATAATAATAATGATGATGATGATGGTAGTAATAATAATAATAATAATGGTGATGATGCTGATGATGCTGATGATGATGATATAAGAGAGGGCGCGGCAAATCATCTCGACAAAACTTAAACCCAATTTCATGGTGGTAGATGGGGAATGACTGGATTCAGACACAAGATAAAATAACCTTGACCTATACTATAAAATATTATCGTCTAGTTTCTGTAAGGAAAGTTACTTATAGAAAAATTAAAAATAAATAGTTAAAGAACATTTTTTAAATTATATTGAATAAATTTAATAAAAAATATTATATGTTAAACATAAATTAATAAGTAATAAATATAAACTAATAAATTAATAAAATTAAAACAAGAAAAATATAAATTAATTATTAAATATAAATTAAAAAATAAACCCTTTAATTATTAAATATAAATATAATTTAATTAATATAAATATAAAAAATATATAACTAAATTAATTATTAAATATAAGTATAATTTAATTATAAAATATAAATTTTAAATATTAAATCTAAAGTTAAATATAAAATTATAAATTAATAAAATATTAAATAAAAAATAAACTAAAATAAAAATATACATATATTAAAGATAATAATAATAATAATAATAATAATAATAATAATAATAATAATAATAATAATAATAATAAACACCTATGTAGGAGGAAGGTTATTTGATAGGAATGAGAAGGAGTAGAAATAACAATATATGTGTTAGGTGATAACAGATCAAGCAAGATCAATAATATTCTAGATCAATTTGAACCTACTTCGGTGACGTCATTTGAAACTAACTCATTCCTTTGATTTAGTAGTATATTTTGATTATCGAATTTAATTATTCTAATCTTCGTGAGCAAAACGTAAGATTTTCCAGTCACTCCAACGGTTCAGATCTTTCTCCGTCAATTCCCAAAATATTTGAGAAAGAAGTTTGGTATTTTTATTTCTATTTGGAAAAAAAGTGTATATGGGTATAAAGTCTTTGTTTCCATTCCCCCGCATAAATCTCAATGTAAATATGGTGGTTTAAATTATTTTCTTTGGAGTAAATGGTTGCTTGGTAAAAAAACATTCGAAGCTCTGCATTTTCCTTTGACTGGTCAATGTTCACTATCTCTACAATTACAGAGAAGAAATCTATTCCAGGGTTATTGTTGATACCATAGAATTTATTTAGAATATAATTATGGGAGTCGATAATTTTGTACATGTTATTTGTACAGGAATAACTTATTTTGATGGTTTTCCTGTTAAAGATCTTACTTAGAATGTTTTTGTTTTAGAAATGTTTATTTATAAGTTTAAAAAGAAAAACTTGTCCGATATTAATTTTGGATAACTTACGAAACGATATTATATTTCCTTTTCTATTTTTGTGTTTACAACTCATCTTATACTCACTAGTGTTACTCTTGGGGTTCAAGTAGGATAGTTCATATTTAAAGACACTTTTTGAAGAGTATTGTCGTAAAAAATTTTTTTATTAAAAATATTCTTATTAGATGAATGTTTACTAATTCTGGAGCCGACAGTAGTTTATATTTGCTTCAAGATGGTATAGGGGTGGTTAGAGTCAACATTTCCAGCCAAATCCATTACATTCACTTACGTGCTAATACCCTTGGGAAAGGTATGAAACCTCTTCTTCTCCTTCCAGCTATGGGTAAATAGCAGGACAGACAGTTCTATAGCCTTGGATAGCAAATGGTCTAACGCCAAAAAAAAAAAAAAAAAATGAAACATACTGCTGGAAATATATCTGCCTCGTCAGTCATATATCGAAAGATATATGATCACCGAAGCGTGTATCACGCATGCCACATAAATGACTAACTTACGTTCTAATACCGTTGGGAAAGATATAAATCCTCTTCTTCTTCTTCTCCCAGATATGAGTAAATAGCAGGACAGAGCGGGTTCTATAGCCTTGGATGGCAACTGGTCTACTGCAGAAAGAAATGACAACCTAATGCAGGGGAAAAAATCTGCCTCGTCATACATGTATCGAAAGATACATGGTCGCCTAAGCGTGTATCACGCATGGCACATAACTGACTGACTTACGTGCTAATACCCTTGCGAAGGTATGAATGCTCTTCTCCTCCTCCCCCCACTCCTCAGCTATGAGCAAAGAGCAGGACAGACCGGGTTCTATAGCCTTGGATGGCAACTGGTCTACCGCAGAAAGAAATGGCAACCTACTGCGGGAAATATATCTTTCTCGTCAGTCTTGTATCGAAAGATACATGATCATCTTAGCGTGTATCACGGATGGCACATAACTGACCCTTGGGAAAGGTATGAATCCTTTTCTTCTCCTCCCCCAGCTATGAGTAAATAGCAGTACACACCGTGTCTATAGCTTTGGATGGCAAATGATCTACCACAAAAAGAAATGGCAACCTACTGCAGGGGGAAAAATCTGCCTCGTCAGTCATGTATCGAAAGATACATGATCGCCTAAGAATGTATCACGCATGGCAGATAAATGACTTTTATATCATTAAGAAGCTTCTTACAATTATTGACTTATTTCTATAAATGCAAAGAAAGAACAAATACAGCATAAAATAACTAAATGAACGAAAATCACTTTATTCACTATAAATTAGACGTATTTCGATGAATATGGAAACAATATTTATTTCGCCATGATAAAATAATAGCCAATACCTGTAGACATAGTTTTAAAAATTAAAATCCATTTACATTAACAAGAGCACAAAATCAATTAATACCATGTCACAGAAATATTCAATAAATGAACGAAGGGTAAACACAGTGAACCAACTTACCTAGCAATAGTCCTACTAATTGATTCAATATAGGCCTTTATATTTCATTCCAGTAGAAAACGTCAACCCGATAAGTCGCATGAATTGCATTCCTCTGTGCTTGAGAATCGAACATAAACTTCGGCCATCTGCAGGATTTTTTTTTTTTTAAACCAGGAATGCTAACCTTTCATTTTTTTTTTATTCACAGGTTATGAATAGCGGGTTTTGCATGTCAACAGAAAACGAAAAAGATAGTTGTAAAAAAAAAAAGATGAGAAACCGGGGGCAACGCCAACATCAGTAGTCCATCCATAGAAGTCATTTCTTTGCAAGGCGTCGTCCATTAAAATCATTATTTTCTCATTGTATGTTTCTGAAATTGCAGGTTTATAAGGTACGTTAATTTTACTTCACTCTGTATCAGAAATTTTAATTGATTACCTCTGTTTATACTATTAACATTGTTCCGACTGTTGACCTAATCTTCGTTGCCATATTCACGACGTTTTGAACGTTTTTTGATTTCTTCAGGTAACTGGAATTTCGAACTGAACCCTTTATTTCGTCCACTGGGGTAGATTGTTCTAGTCCCAGAACGGAATAAAGGATTCATTTCTTAATTCCGAACACTTGAAGAAGGCCGGAGCACACAACGGCCGAAACGTCGTGAATATGGTAACGAAGGCAACAGTCCGAACATTGTAAATAGTGTAAATAGTTACAATACCTCATCTCAGAAATATAGACAGATCCTGAAGAAGGCCCGAGTGCAAAACGGCAGAAACGTCGTGAATGTGGCAACGAAGAGAAGGACAACAGTCTGGACAATGTAAACAGAGAAATAGAGTAAATAATAACAATACCTAATCTCAGAAATATAGACAGATCCTGAAGAAGGCCGGAGTGCAAAACGGCAGAAACGTCGTGAATGTGGCAACGAAGAGAAGGACAACAGTCTGGACAATGTAAATAGAGTAAATAATAACAATACCTAATCTCAGGAATATAGACAGATCCTGAAGAAGGCCGGAGTGCAAAATGGCCGAAACGTCGTAAATGTGGCAACGAAGAGAAGGACAACAGTCTGAACAATGTAAACAGAGAAATAGAGTAAATAATAACAATACCTAATCTCAGAAATATAGACAGATCCTGAATAAGGCCGGAGTGCAAAACGGCCGAAACGTCGTGAATGTGGCAACGAAGAGAAGGACCACAGTCTGAAAAATGTAAACAGAGAAATAGAGTAAATAATAACAATACCTAATCTCAGAAATATAGACAGATCCTGAATAAGGCCGGAGTGCAAAACGGCCGAAACATCGTGAATGTGGCAATGAAGAGAAGGACAACAGTCTGGACAATGTAAATAGAGTAAATAATAACAATACCTAATCTCAGAAATATAGACAGATCCTGAAGAAGGCCGGAGTTCAAAATGGCCGAAACGTCGTAAATGTGGCAACGAAGAGAAGGACAACAGTCTGAACAATGTAAACAGAGAAATAGAGTAAATAATAACAATACCTAATCTCAGAAATATAGACAGATGATTATTTCAGATTTTATGTATAATTGTTTTCTTTTCTTTTCTTTTTTTTTTACAGTGGTAGAAAAATTGGCTTTTATTTAGGAGCCTCCTTGTGGGGGTATTTGATTACAAGTAATCCTGTTCGACCAAGACATGTTTGATTTTTGCCATATGTCTCATTTCTTGTGGCCTTGTGCCAAACTAATGTAAGCTTACTTAATAACAATTGGCCTTATTCACGCGTCTACTACGCATTTGATGTATTCTCTTAGCTTACAAAAGTCGAAATCCTAGAGAACAGACTTTTTTTCAGTGAATATTACATACATTTAAACATACTTCTTTTTTTTTTTTTTTTTCTTCTCGTTTTTAGGATTTAGTTCTTCGGTATTCTTTGATCGTGGAATTATTTGATATCGTTAGTTGGCTTTGCTGTCAGATTTCTGCTAAAAGCCAAGCGATTACATTCGGGAAGCGAGAGGAAAAGGCAGATGCCAACCCCGGCGAAGAAAGCAGACGATACAGACATGGCGTCGCTTTCTTCTTGGTATGACTCATACGCTTCACCCCAATCTCTCTCCTCTCGATTCAGCATTAATCCGCCTTGCTAACTTTGTACTATTTTTTTTTTCTCATTCAGCACACACGATCTGTGTCTCATTTAAAAGAAAGGAGGAAAAAATAAGAAAGGTAAACATTTTGACTTCATTTCATTCTGAAGAGTTCATTTTTTCTCTTGTTTTTCATTATTATTCTCCCTAGAGATATTTACGAAACTTATCTTTCTGTGGGAGACGCATGTGCAGGACACCCAGTTAAGATAAAACTCAGAAGAAGAATAATGGCGGTCTGCGAGAGTATCTACTATATCACAACAAGGCGTTTCTATTAAGCTTTTGCTATTCTTCTATAAAGCCACAAGCTAAGGATACTTAGTGACTATCGTCTTTTCCAATGAGCGATGTCCGGCCCAGGTGGTGAGATTCCCGTTTGCAGAACTACCCTTGCGAAATAAGTACACGTCATCTCCCTTCAGGATTTCTACCCTAGACTGGCAACCAGTTAAGAAATAAAGAAGAATTCAATGAAAATTTGTTTGTGGCCCTGGCGATGCGCATATAATGATTTCACAGTTAACTGTATTGGTGGGTTGTGAACGCTAAGATCACGACTGAGGTCGACTATAAGGAAATAAGTAGAATTCGACTCGAAGAGCAGAGTTCGAATTCCAGGCGGGTCTGCTGCATTCACTTGCGCGCAAGTAACCTTGAGAAAGGCAAGAATCATTCTTTTCTCCATCCATCTAGGGTAGACTCGGCTCTTTAACCATGGTTGCTAACAAATCAAGGAGGAGGAATGTTTTGGTAAGAGCCAGTTACCACCCTTACTATCATAAATGGAGGAAGCATCCACTTGGGAGTCGGTTCCACGAAGTAGCGCTTCCTGGGAAGAAGAGGGATACAGAGTAAGAGTCACAGTTTATGCGGACATGTGAGGAAGATAACCCTACACCTGAACAGGTTAAGATTGTAGATTTCGGGGAAGCATCCACTTGGGTGTCGGTTCAACGAAGTAGCGCTTCCTGGGAAGAAGAGGGATACAGAGTAAGAGGTACAGTTTATGCGGACATGTGGGGAAGATAACCCTAGACCTGAACAGGTTAAGATTGTAAAGATCGGGGAAGCATCCACTTGGGAGTCGGTTCAACGAAGTAGCGCTTCCTGGGAAGAAGAGGGCTACAGAGTAAGAGTCACAGTTTATGCGGACATGTGGGGAAGATAACCCTAGACCTGAACAGGTTAAGTTTGTAGAGATCGGGGAAGCATCCACTTGGGAGTCGGTTCCACGAAGTTATGGTTCCTGGGAAGAAGAGGACTACAGAGTAACAGGCACAGTTTATGCGGACATGTGGGGAAGATAACCCTAGACCTGAACAGGTTAAGATTGTAGAGATCGGGGAAGCATTCACTTGGGAGTCGGTTCCACGAAGTAGTTGTTCCTGGGAAGAAGAGGGCTGCAGAGTAACAGGCACAGTTTATGCGGACATGTGGGGAAGATAACCCTAGACCTGAACAGGTTAAGATTGTAGAGATCGGGGAAGTATCCACTTGGGAGTCGGTTCCACGAAGTAGCGATTCCTGGGAAGAAGAGGACTACAGAGTAAGAGGCACTGTTTATGCGGACATGTGGGGAGGATAACGGTTAACCCTGGACGTGATCAGATTATGATTGTAGTGATCTGGGAGGCATCTACTTGGGAGTCGGTCCAACTGAGATGTTATTCATTAGAAGAATCTGCTTGAGTGAATACGAAGGGAATGAGGGAGGTTCGTTCGCCGCAATGGGCATGGCATGGCGGGCTTTATCCGTGAGGGTTAGAACCGATGCAATAAAGGAATGTAGTTCGTCTGAGCACTTTTCATGGAAATTGCGATAGAGCAATGAGAGACTTGCAATGTTTAGTCTGTAAGAAATGTGTTGTATGGTCGAAAATAATTCATCATCTACAAGGACGCGGAGACATTGTTTTTTTTTTTTTTAACTCTATCGACATTGGTAATTTCTGCTCTTGTATAGCAGCAGTACACGTTTTCGGCTTTATCTTGCTCTTGTAACGGTAGAGGATAGGAGGAGGAGCGGTCAGGTATTTACAGAAGCGCTACTGAGAACCGGTAAGAAGTGGTAAAGAGCCATGATCGGCCACCCTATGAATGGACACGGCGCAGAGAATAAGACTAATTCTTATCCATCTACTATATCATTAACTCCGTCATGATCTTCTGCAATTTCTTCTTCTTTAACAAAAACCTATTAACAATAATAGTAGTATAAATGATAATACATTTTCAAATCCATTTTTTATTTTTCTTACAACGATTTCTCCTTCTCTTGCAGTAGCCACAGACTTTCTTTTTTTTCCTTCTCTTTCTGCTTCTATAATTCCACCTACGCTCCTTTTCTTTCTTTCTTTCTTTCTTTCTTTCTTTCTTTCTTCTTCTTCTATATACCGTGTGCATTCAGTTCGTTCTTCTTTTACAATTTTTCTTCTTTTTCTTCTTCTTTTTCTTCTTCTTTTTCTTCTTCACATTCTTTCTCTTTTCTGTTTATTCATACCATAACCATTCTGATTATTCTTTTTCTTTTTCTTCATTTCTTTCTTCTTCTTCTTTTCCGTATTGTTGTTGTTGTTGTTGTTGTTGTTGTTGTTGTTCTTCTTCTTCTTCTTCTTCTTCTTCTTCTTCATCTTCTTGCCGTATACATTCATCTCGTACTGCTTATTTTCCTTGTTCTTGTTCTTGTTCTTTTTCTTCTTCACCTACATACTACAAATGCCACTACTCCCCCTATTTTATCTTGTCCTTCACTCTTGTTCACCCCTTGTCGTCTTTCTCTTTCTCGCTTATCTTTCAACAAATTAACTAATGGCGCCAACAACTTTCGTCCTTTTCATTGCAGATTTGCCAGGAAATAAAAGAACAAATAACCGACCGATCACTTTGACCCCAGGAATTAATAAATCCCCGGGATTTCCTTGGAGGCATGCACACTGGATAAACTTTCATTTCTGATATTAATTCATTAGCTTCAGCTTTGAAATGTTGATCAGTTTCAACAAAAGCAACCGAAATTATTAATATGGTCATTATCTATCTATCTATCTATCTATCTATCTATCTATCTATCTATCTATCTATCACATTATGCCCTTTATTATCTATCTATCTATCTATCTATCTATCTATCTATCTATCTATCTCTTCACATTTCTTCCAAATCGACATTATCTTTTCGTCTGTTTGTAATAGCCGAGGTTGATATGTATTTTAGTAAGGAACGGGCAGCTAGTATTTAAAACTAAGTAATATTCAACATTTCGAAAGCCGTGTTCTATGAATAGTTAGCCGATTCCTCTGCTTATATTTTAGTCACTATATATATACATATATATATATATATTAAAAAGAAGAGAGGTACCGCAAACTTTTTTGGTTGTAATGTGGGTTTTTTTTAAGAAAATATTATTCTTTATTTTTCATAGTTTTACATAGTTTTACAACACGTGTTTCTGGTCTTACGACCGTCTTCAGGTAAAGGGTGGAGATTTCCACATATTAATAAAAATAATTATTAAAAATAATTAATTTTTTCCTTTATGCTTTTCAATGTTACATCTTCTCTATATGAGACATTCTCTGTTTTTGTGTTGGTCATTCCAATGTCTTTCTTTAAATGGTAGTGAAGAGTTCTGAGCGAAGGGTCATAAAACAATTAAGGTTGGTTTGAGAAGTGATGAATCGGGTTGTCTTATCTTTTAATGTTTTAATAACCCCTGTGTGTTCTTAGATCCCTTAGATCTATTTCCGTTTTCGTGTGTTCAACTTAGGAAATACGTGTGTATGTATATGCGTCTGTATATGTATATGTGTGTGCGTGTGTGTGCGTGTGCGTGCTGGTTCCATGTAACTTGGGAAAAATGTGTGTGTTTGTGTATGAGTGTGTGTGCGTTTGTACAGATTTCTTATGGTGGGACAATGTACGTGTATGCATGTGTATGTGTGTATGTTTGTGTGTGTGTGTGTATGTGTACAAGTGTGTTTACTAATTCTTCGTAGTGAAACAGTGTATGTATTCAGGGGGAATGTACACACACATATATACACGCATGCTGATAGGAACACACGAAAACGGAAATAGATCTAAGGGATCTAAGAACACACAGGGGTTATTAAAACATTAAAAGATAAGACAACCCGATTCATCACTTCTCAAACCAACCTTAATTGTTTTATGACCCTTCGCTCAGAACTCTTCACTACCATTTAAAGAAAGACATTGGAATGACCAACACAAAAACAGAGAATGTCTCATATAGAGAAGATGTAACATTGAAAAGCATAAAGGAAAAAAATTAATTATTTTTAATAATTATTTTTAATAATATGTGGAAATCTCCACCCTTTACCTGAAGACGGTCGTAAGACCAGAAACACGTGTTGTAAAACTATGTAAAACTATGAAAAATAAAGGATAATATTTTCTTAAAAAAAACCCACATTACAACCAAAAAAGTTTGCGGTACCTCTCTTCTTTTTAATATACACACTTTTCTCTCGTTGGAACCATTATAACCTCTTCATTTCACATTATATATATATATATATATATATATACAGGGTGTCCATAAAGTTTGTGTGCACTTTAAAAAATTTATAACTTTATTTGTATTTGCGATAGAAATAATTTGTAAAAAATGTTATAAAGTTTAATGTACCTAGTTTTAAGTATAGCTAAAATAACTAATATGATTTCAGGCATTACTGTAAATCAGTTGGAAAATGTTTTCCGTGAACTGCAAAATCGTATTACCCTTTGTATTGCTAATGATGGAGGACATGTGGAAACTTAAATAAAATTTCAATAAAACCTTAAAAAATACTTACTTCTTTCTAATCCTTTTTACAAATTATTTCTGACTTCAAGAATTTACGGGTAGTACTAGATTGAAGGCAAGGTCTCTATCAATACAGTGTTGAAATGGTTAGACGTAGCCGTACTTTCTATGCTAACCGTTTCTTTCCTCGCACTTCTCGCTTGTGGAATTCGTTTCCAGATTCTTGCTTTCTAGCCAACTTTAATCTTCAAAAATTTAAATCCACTGTCAATTGCTATCAACTGTCTTGATTAGTCTTCTATTATTCTCACTCTCTGACGTTTCTCCTGTTTTTCTCGTTGTTCCACATTCATCACCCCCCCCTTGCGTCTTAGAGGCTTGCATGTGGTGATACTGCCCAGAGGGATGAGATCAAACTGTAGTATCTGTTCTCCTTATCTCTAATAGTAGTTGTAATATAAGCCGTTACCTTATGAGGAAACAGTCACCATACATTTACCCGGATACCAGTACTACTTGAAACACGCTTTTCTTCACTCCCTAACCATTAGGCTGAGATCAAGGTATAGTATCTGTTCTTTTTATCAGTGATAGTAATAGTAATATTAGCCGTTTCCTTATGATGAAACATTCGGCATTCACTGACCGAGCAGCCAGTGCTATTCGAGACACGCGTTTCTTTACTCCCTAACTGAGATCAAGGTATAGTATCTGTTTTCTTTTTGTTGTTTTTGTTTGTTTTAAATGTCTAATGGTAATGGTAATATTTTCCGTTTCCTTATAAGGAAACATTCGGCATTCATTGACCGAGCCGTCAGTGTTACTCAAGTTACGCTGTTCTTAACTCTGGTCATCTGGCTAGGATCAAAGTTTAGTATCTGTTCGCTTCATCTTTAAGGATACTATTAGTTATTTCCATATAAGGAAACATTCGGTATGCATTGACCAATCTTTCTTTTAAAAGGATTATACAGTAAAACATAAAATCCAGTTATCGTTATCGCTTATTTCAGTATTGATGGCGGCTTGCTTCCTAACCTCTTTGTTTGAAATAGTATGAAATCCTTTCAACCCAAGCAAGGCGATAATGCCACTATGACGCTGGGGGTTACTGGCAGTGAAATTGAATAAGATTTGAGTGTGGAACAAGGATAATAAATGAACATGTTTCAGGAAGACAAGATGACGATTGGCATTGCATTTGGATCTCTGTTATTTGCTCTAGTTCTTTGTTTGTGATTCTGCAGCGCCAGTCGGCGAGGTTCGAAGAAAGTTAATCGTCACCGAGAGTTCAAGGTTCATTCCCTCGAAATCATTTTGAACTGTTGACCTGAGAAAGCAGTTGTATTACGGGAAAAACAAAGACAAAAGGTATAGAAAGTAAGATAACAATATGGCGCGATAAAAATAGAAAGAAGAAATGAATGTACGAATGCAAGTCCTGAGACGGATTACAAATCAGTTCAGATTGACAGAAAGATAGATAACTTGATCGATCGATCTGCCGTAATTCGCCCGTTGCTTTGAGAATGTCTGCCTGTAAACACACTGCGCAGTCGAATCAGTGTAAATTAAACCGATCTGTTTCAATCTGTCGTGTCAGTTTCTCGTCCGGTTCTCCCGATAGAAATTTCTCTTCATCACCTTTCTCGTTTATTACTGAAGCCAGCACAATGAAAAATCTTTTCATTAACTAAGAACTAATATCGACTAATAAACTTCCCGCCAATCGATTCTTCGCTTTTCATTCGGTCATTTAGTCGCCATTTTTGTTTTGTTTTCTTCCTTTCCATTTTTGCATGGATTCTGTTTTCTGTCTCGTTTTCATTATATATATTTTCCGCCTTCACCGAATTTTCTCTATCCTTTCTGATATTCACACGTGTACCCGTTCCGTCAAAAATGGTGAGAATTGTTAGACACTTGTAATATTGAGATGCAATGAAAAAAACCAAAAAATAAAAACCGAAGAGATTTTGAAATAATATATTGCGAATCCATAAAGCAGAAATTACCGAAAAGTGCGGCGTACAAGTCGACCTAGCGTATAAGTTGACCTGGCATACAAGTAGTCCTGGCGTACAAGTCACCGTGGTGGACAAGTCTTTAGCTCGAAATTCTGAATTAGGCCTATACCCTGCAAAACAACTTAGGCTTACCTAATGAATTTTTTAATTTTTTACCATTCATCCCAATCAAGGCCTTAATGCCACTAGAACGCAGGTAGAGTGAAAGGGAATGAGAAGATTGAAAGTGAAGACGATTGAGGAAAGGGCAAAACGAAGAACAGGCTTCAAGAAGACATAATATACCGGTTGACATTGCATTAAAATTTTTGAAGGTTGTAGTTATGAGGGAAGCTGGTGGGGAAATTGTTAAGAGCAAAAATAACGGTTACATCTAGCCAGTTCAACAGTAAAACGGTGAGACCTAGTTGCCAATCTAGTCGTCGGTATCCGTTCGTCTCGAGTGACGATGGAGTAGCGCGGTGCGCCACGAGCCTGGGCGGGATATATGGAAAACTAGGACTGCCCAGACGTCTAGTTCCCCCTCTCGGCCTTGCTAGCAGAGTCCAAAGGAGAGGATAAACCATTACAGTTTGGTACCAACGCGGCTGCAGGAGTTGCCGGAAGGTAGCACAAAGTGCCGTCAATTCGCCTTCGGGGCTCCACTTCGGGCTTGAATTCAGTTGTCCTTCTCCTAGACTATAGAACCCAGTCTGTCCTGCTATTTACCCATAGCTGGAGGGAGAAGAAGAAGATACACACCTTTCCCAAGGGTATTAGCACATAAGTGAATGTAATGGATTCGACTAGATTCTCCGATTCCTCAAGCCTATATCCATTACTCCACCGTGCCAATCTAGTAGGACACTTAAATTCATGTAGTCTACAAGTTAGGTTACAGTATACGATAACCTGTGCTAAAACGCCATTGCATATTGAGATACTGTTGTGGTAAGAGCTAGTTACCCTCCTTACTGTGATGAATGGACTGATACATTCATAATTAGTCATGGATAAATGCCTAGAAAGAGAAGAAGACAATATTATTCCAGCGACTCGTCTAGCGAGTATTCAATACCACTATCACGACTGATTCGGTAGAGTTACGTGCTGTGTCTTGTCAAACCCAACCTCACAACAAATAATAATAATCAACCGTAATATCTTTCAATACACGTTGTATAGGAAACAACCTTCAAGACATGCTAGTCGCCTGAGTTAAGGAGCGCTTCACTCAGTGTTTTAACTTAGTGTATCAGTTGTTGGACGCGATGTGTGTTGTAGCGTTAATCGAATACAGAATTCGTGTCACTATTTGATTATTTTATATACATTTTTGTAATAAAATGCACAATATTTCCCCAAATACATATTTTAGCAAGATATGTTTGCGGCAGCTTGCAGGAGGTACGGTAAGTGTTTATTAATTTTTTAAGTGCTATTAGAGGACAATGAATCGTTTAATTAATCCATTTATTGGTTCTATCAATCCCTCTTAAAGCTATCTTTTTCTTTTTTTTCTCCTTTATTTTGTTTAATCCTGTTGTGGACCCAGAATATGTGGGAAAGAAAAGTCGAACTCAGCAATTTAGTGAAAACATATCATTAAACAAAAGAACGAATACGAAAGTGTTGCACGTCCGACTGACGGCAAAGTACAGTAGTCAACACGTTAACTGTAGACACCCTTATTTACTTGCCCCCCCCCCCCGACGAGGGAAAGATGTGCCACAAGGCCGAGTTTTACGTGGGTATTCCGAGCCCGTAAGCTCGGCCAAAAAATGCCCGTAGAAACTGTAAAAACAGAATCGGGTTGGTCAACCTCCCCGAACTAGACTCCGCCCTTCGGCGGAGCCTCGTCCGGGTTCCTCTCTGCTCAGAGGCAGAGAGTTCGACCGACTTGCTGGAACAAGTTGCAGCAAGGCTGTCAACGGTGGACAACTATATTTATCCCCCCCACGAGGGTTAGATGTGGCACAAGGCCGTGTTTAACGTGGGATTCCCGAGCCCGTAGGCTCGGCCAAAAATATACCCTATTGGAACCCGTAAAAAAGGGTTCAAGGACAGTCTACCACCCCGAACGAGACTCTGCCTCTCGGCGGAGCCTCGTCCGGATTCCTCTCTGCCCGAAGGCAGAGAGTTTAACTGGCTGTCGACGGCGGCCAGCTCTCCTGAGAGGCATAATCTCCTCGTATATATAGTAATAGGACGAGTCTATTTAGTCCATAAAAGTAGGTCCCATAACAAATCCCTTTGCCCCGAGCAAGGTACTGAGACGCAAAGGGTTACTGGAAGTGAAACAGAATGAGAAGACATTAGCTTGGATTAAAGATGTAGAGTGGGCATTGTTACATGCAAATAAATGTTGGAACTGCCCGACATTAGAATTGACAAAATGTGTAATAAACAATAAGAAAAAGAAAAGAAAAGAAAAGAACAAAAAATAATTCAAAGCATTCAAACAATATATGCAAGGCAAACTATCTGTAATAAGGCAAAACAAGAGCAATAAGGGAAAAGGTTCATAAACTAACAATCGGAGCAGATACACAAGAACAAATTCAGATAAACGAACGTAACGTTCTGACTTCAAGGCAAGACAGACCGGGACTAAGTCTGATGACACCGATTAAGTGGCCTATCTGATTGGCTAGGAAGAAATCCCAGCATGCATTTGTGTTCTTCTGCCTATAATTTGGGGAGGGGAAAGTATTTTGCAGTTGGACACTCCGCACCACGGCCCGAGTGTACGCGCTTGGTTTGCTCCCCACATTAAACTTGACCTTGTGCCACACCTAGTCTCAGGGGGGATGCTGGGTAAATAACCATTCCGACGATTAGATTAGAACCAACAAAGGACAGTAAATGAACAGATTTCGAGCGGGCAGAAAATGGCGATTGGCGTTGCATTTTGATTTTTGATGATTGCAAATGGCAGGGAAGCAAGGAAAAGAAAGGAAGTTCACAAGTGGGAAAAGCGAGAAAATTAACTATTAGAATAGAACAGATGGTTGCATCTAGATATTGAGTAGCTAACGGTGAGACCTAACTGCCAATCTAGTAGTACGCTTAAATTCATGCAGTCGAGGCATCAAGGAGCTAAGCTCATCGGAACAATTGCCAGGAAAAAATATAGAAAAGGCAGAGGGAAGCCACGTCTAATGGTGCGAAAGTGACTGAAATAAAGATGCCAATTCAGGATAAATTATGTTACAGGCTCTTCTTTGAATTTTGCCAAGAATCTTATGATATAATCGTATAGCATGATCAACAGACCAGATATGGCGTCAATATTCAATGGACGGACGAATGGTAGATTTATAAATGTGAAAGATGGATTCTAAGCTTTTTTTTTCACATAATAACACTTTGGAGGGGGTCTACGGTGCGGTGTAATAGATAGAGACTCCGAATGAGAAGTCGTAGAGCCGAGTTCGAATTCCAGTCGTGTTCGTCACATTCACTTTAAATACTCATTAGAAAGATATGAATTCAACTTTTCTATCTCTCCCTCACCTATGGGCTTGAATATCAGGACAAAATTGGTTTGCAACTAGTCTACCGTATTAAAGAAACGGCAAACTATTGCGGGAATACCTTCTTTCTCGTCAGTCATGAACGAGAGAGACAAGAGATATGATCGCCCAAGCGTATATCCTATATATAATCCAAGCGTATATATGGCACTTAACTGACTTAACAGATTTGGGGTAAATACAACAATATACACTGGGAAAATAAGGTTGATTCAACTATGTGGCACTAACATGGCTTTCTTCTTCTTCTTCTTCTTCTTCTTCTTCTTCTTCTTCTTCTTCTTCTTCTTCTTCTATCTGTTGTGTCTCTTCAAGACGTTGGTGATCATGGCTCTCCACAATTTCCTCTGTCTTGTAGCTTTTTATTTGTTTTTTTTTGTTGTGTCTCCTAAATCATGCTCCACCATTTATTTGCTCAATTTCATTTTTTTCTTCTTCTATCTGTCGTGTCTTCAAGACGTTGGTGATCATGGCTCTCCACATTTTCCTGTCCTGTTTAAAAGTTCTAAGTAAATTTTGTCTTTTTTGAAATCTAAATCCTGTTCTGACATCCATTTACTCAAGCCCACTTGGTATGTTATGCATTATGCTACTCTTTCAGTCTTGCCTTCAATATTTCTTCGGAGTGTCAAATTTTCCAAGCCCTGTCTCTTTCCGAAGCTACGTGTATGTGTCACATTTTTCTCACATGTTCTGTTCGTGATATTCTCAGAATTCTTCTGTAGAAGCACATAATTGGCCTTTTACAGTGAGTGCCTGTTGGTTTAATGATCCCTTCCTTTTTATGTTGTTCTAAACTATTCACTTTTCATCACAATTTGTTTCGAAAACGAATCGAGGTTCTCCACAAAATCTAAAGACGGTTAAACAATGTGATCTTGAGGTTTCGACTTCAGTTTCTTTTTCACCGTCGTAATGTGGCTTCCATCTGTCTTTTCTATAAATATTTTCATAGTATCTGCTGTGGTGAGCTATTTTCACCGGGGCTCTGACTGCATGAATTTAAGCTTACTACTAGGTCGGCATTTTACTGTTGAAAAACAGTTAAATTTAACCGCCTCTTCTACTCCAGCAGCTTGTTTCGCACTTCCAGACAGTGGAACATCCTTCCTGTTACTCTCTGATAACTATAATCTTCAAAACATTTAAATAAAATGTCAATCAACATCTTCTGCCGTCTTGATTCCCGTTCTTCTTTTTATCCTTTCCTCAATCCCCTTACACCCAATCGTTTCTCTTACACTCTCTGTATCCCGTGAATTGGCTAGATGTAACCATGCTGGCATCTCGGTCCCACCCATTTACTGTCGAAACAGTTAAATGTAACCGCCTCTTCTACTCCAGCAGTTTCTTCTCTCGCACTTCCCGACAGTGGAACTCCCTTCCTCTTACTTGCTTCCCTGATAACTATAATCTTCACAAATTTAAATGTAATGTCAATCGACATCTTCTGTTGCCTTGATCCCTGTCCTTCTTTTTACCCTCCTCCGTTCTTTTCAGCCTTTCTTCAACCCCTCCCTAACCTTACCCCGGCTATTCCCTTACTCTCTGTAGCCCTTTACATACTCGTGGCACTCCCGCCTTGCTTAGGGTGAACTGCTCTAAAAAATCTGTCTATATTTCTCAGATGAAGTATTATGTGCACTATTTACATTATTTGTCCAAAGCAATGTGGATAAAGGCGTTGGTTAGATCCAGTGACAGGACCCAAAGAGTCGTGAGTTCAATACCTGGTTAAGTCATCGGAGAACTTGGAGAGGTGAATTAACAGGAGATATCTGATAACTAACATCCATTCGACATGTCACGTGGAACTAGAAATGTCTACCCCAGTGAGGGAAATAAGGGTTGAGTTCGACATTCCAACCACCTGAAGAAGGCCGGAGCGTACAATGGCCGAAACGTTGTGATAAATATGGCAACAAAGATGAGGACAATAGTCCAAATATTATAAATAGCGCTTTAAAAATGTTTAAGTGGAGAATTTCACCTAGATTCTGCCATTTTTCTTTTCTTGGCCTACCTTGCGTGGAAGGTACACATCGAAACGACAAACGTACCCAAGCTAACTCACATTGTTTTCGACATTTGATTTGGACATTATTTTGGCCTTCTATCCCATGTTAATAAAGTCTCTTGCAATGTCTTCATCTGGTCACTATACGAATAAATCTGTCTTCTGTGAAAGACGTCTTGGCGAAATTACTTACATTCTCTGTAGCCGCATGCATACAAGTACCACTCACGTGCAAGGTACACATCGAAACGACAAACGTACCCAAGCTAACGCAAATTATATTTGACATTTCATTTGGACATTATTTTAGCCTTCTATCCATGTCGGGAGACGTGAATGTCTTCATCTGGTTACTACCAGCTTAAAGCAGTCCTTTGTCCTTGGAGAAGTTGGAGCAGGAACTTTGACCCTCTCGGTGTTTCTGCACAACTTCGAAATCTCGGATAGGTACATCAGAACTAAAGCGAAGAATCCAAGCGTCAGAAATGAGATGCTACAGGAACATCCTTGGAATCGTCTACGTCGGCGGCATCACAATTTACAGTGTGAGATTATTTTTTTCTCTTGGATTACTTGTGTTCAGC
>OZ038509.1:13025405-13048202 GCA_964036315.1 Acanthosepion esculentum | reverse complement strand
AATAAAATTTGTGAACCGATCCTGTCGATGAGGCCTAAAAACGCCGATTACATCCAATACAGACGATTATAATATCTGAGTGGATGCATGCGAACTCGGGTATATTTTACCGATAGACTAAAGTATAAAACCTAACAATTCTTTCTAATAATCTCAAATATAAACCCGACTAATGTCTAACGATAGCAGTGACAACCATTATTTTTTTCTTTTGAAGGTTTGATGAGTCCAACTAATATCCATTTATTTTGTGTATTTGTTTTGATATTTTTGTTTGTTTTTGGGTTCATTACCCCCCCCTATTACGTATCATCGACAATCGTTAATTTTTATGTTATGAGGTGTTTTTGTAAGTCCCGTGAGAGTATGCGATATTGTGTTTGTTGTATCGTCGAGGTGAATGATACACAGAGAAGAATGATTACTTAATGTATTTATTCAGCAGTATCCGGTGCTAACGGATACATACAAAAAAACACAGAACAATAAGTTACAAAACAATTAACAAGACAACTTACAAGGTATAGAGGAGGGTCAAATGCTGTATAGCCAAACGAAGTAAGATAAGTAAGAATATTATTCAGCTTCGTGTCAATTTATTAATCAATTTATTAATCAACTGTCGAAGTCCTTAATTGTAGACTATTTGAGGCTATGAAACAGGGCATCTGGCAGAGTGTTGAACGGGTGCTAGCTACTCTACAACAGTGTTATATGGAGTATTGAATGATGATAGGTAAGTTCTTTTGGTGGGTGTGCAAATTGTAATGTGAATTGGTCGTGAATCTTATTAGTTAGGTATAAGATAGTAAGTGATGAGCAGCCTCAACCCCTTTCATCCCATTTTCAGTCTTGTACTACAATTGTATTTTATATACAATAAATCTAGACAACCATTATTTTTTCTTTTACTATCATTGATTATCATTCTTTATAGATGAATCATTGTCAACTATTGTTATTAAAATGACGATTAATTTTGTCATAATGAAGTATTGGCAGATGAGTTTACTTTCAGAATGTCTGGTAAATGATTTTAGTATATCACTAATGAATTTACTATGAAGTCGCATTCCAAGTAATTTTGCTAAAAAAGCATTGCAAATAATTTTGCTATAAAATTAGATTGCCAATAATTGTATTATAAAAATGCGTTAGAAATGATTTTACTATGAACATGCATTGGAAATGATTTTTATTACGAAAATGCATTGGCCAAAGATTTTTACTATGAAAATGCATTGAAAATGATTTTTACTATGAAAATGCATTGACCAATGATTTTTATTATGAAAATGCATTGACCAAAAGATTTTTACTATGAAAATGCATTGGCCAATGATTGTTACTGTTAAAATGCATTGGAAATGATTTTTACTATGAAAATGCATTGGAAATGATTTTCATTATGAAAATGCATTGATAATGATTTTTATTACGATAATGCATTGGCCAATGATTTTTACTATGAAAATGAATTCGAAATGATTTTACTATGAAAATGCATTGGAAATGATTTTTATTACGAAAATGCATTGGCCAATGATTTTTACTATGGAAATGCATTGGAAATAATTTTTCCTATGAAAATGCAATGGGAATGATTTTACTATGAAAATGTACTGTAAATAATTTTATTATAAAAAGGAATTAGAATTGATTTACTTATAGAACCGCAATGTAAATGATTCTGCTATTAAAATGCGTTGCTAATGATTTTTATGAAAATTATGACAATGATTTTATGGAAAAGCATTGCTAATAATTTAACTCTTGTCAATGATGTTACTATTTAAATGAATTGTTAATGATTTTGCAATAAAAGCACATCGACAATGATTTTATGATGAAAATGTATAATCAATTATTTTACTGTAAAATAGCAATTTCAGTTATTTTTTAAACGGGATTCATTGAAAATTATTTTACTATAAAAATGTATTGATAATGATTTCACGGTAATTTATAATAAAATCAAATGCCTAAAATCATTTAGCATACAATTCTTGCAATAAGTTTCATCGTAATTTATTGTAATATACGCTGTTTCTCTAGTGAATGTAATGCCGAATCTTTTAATTAAATTCGTTAAAATCTTTCACTCGCTCTAATGACGTCATCGATGGAGTGAAAAGAAATGATGGCGGCAAACCCTATATAAGTAAAGAACATTTCTGCCACTTTGTACCGATTTCCCTTACAGTCTTAGTAGTTTATACTGATTTTATAAGTGTAGCATAGAATTGGCAGACTGTAGAAAGTATGGAGCACTGATTGGGGGGTCTCGGTCAGTGCTTTGTGATCCTCGGTATCGGATCAACATTTGCTTTTTTCTACCTTCATTTGTATGCGTTACAAATGAAACTAAGCACAGCTGGTTATTAAAGAATGAAAAAGGTTCGCGGATTTTGACGTTATTCTGTTTTGTTTTTTTTAATTTTTCGTCCAAATCCATGAATTAGATTTGCACATACTAAGTCTCGAAAAAAAAAAAAACCAACAACAACAACAACAAAAATACATATATATATATGCCTAAATACACAAATATATATATATATATATATATATAAATATATATATATATATATATATAAAATTCACTATTTTGTTATCCCTAATGTCGAACGGATAAAATTATTCAAATTTTTAACAAAATAATCTCAAGTTCATGTTAAAAATTAACTTTTATTTTAGATAGAATGATCTATTATGATATGCATCTGTATTTAGATACATTCTATTTATTTTCAATTTTTCTAGTTGAATTGTTCACTTATATTGCGTACTAGCTAAAAAGCAGTCCTATCAAGGGCAAAATTTAAGCTACGGAGGCCACTTGATTGGACCTTCGGCTTGTTCAGGAGTTTGAGAGTCCCTAACTCTTTGCATATTCTCAGCACTGGAAGCTCTCCTGGGTGCCGTTTGATTTGAGTTTTCATTTACACGGGACTTTCTTTTCCTCGCCGCAGCCTTGGCTCTTTTGATTGCCACCTTGTCCTCTGTTAGCGGAGATTTCTTTTAGCGAGGCATACTGCTGCCGTATGCGATAGACAACAATAAACTACAGAAGAACTCAAAACTGATCGCTGCATTTAAGTATTGCATTAATATTTAAGCTTAACTTTTAAAAGTTCAACGATAATTCTTCTTCCACCATTTAATTTAAAGACAATCTGATTTACGTAGGTCCTTACCGTACAGACACTTGTTTTTATTTCACGGGTGACTTTTGCTGGATTTCGCAATTAATTTCGATTATTCCCATATTTATTTCTAAGTTATAAAAATTGTCATCGTACAAAAATATTAATCGCAAAAAATCAAGGAAAAAATCGCCGAAAACAATCGCAGTGATGAAAACTTGGGAATCCAAAATTTCAGGATTACGGGTTCGGATCCGGCCCGGAATGTTTTTAATTTGCTCACGGAGTCACCCTGCTTCCGAAATGGATACAGCCTCTAAGAGTGAAGTTGAAAAAGAGTGACACACAGACATTAGCATTAATTTATATAGATGATCCATTATTATACATAATTAGGTTACAATAAAATTGGTATCTTATATGAATACCATCTTATGAAAATTGAGATGTAACAGCTCGGATTGAGGAATGGGAGAGCCGAGTTCGAATTCCATTCGAATCCATTACATTCACTTACGTGCTAATAACCTTGGGAAAGGTATGAATCCTCTTCTTCTCCCCCCAGCTATGGGTAAATAGTAGGACAGGCCGGGTTCTATAGCCTGGTCTACCGCAGAAAGAAATGGCAACCTACTGCGGGGAAAAATCTGCCTCGTCATTCATGTATCGAAAGATATATGATCGCCTAAGCGTGTATCACGCATTGCACATAACTGACTGAGTAGAGTGGTGGGGGCGTATCAAAGATTTGGCGGGTGTGGGGGACGAGACCTTTGTAAGTTTTTAAGGAATTTATTTATGATATTGGGCATAACATGGACTATGTAAACAGCGTATATTAAAATAAATGAAATTTACTGTAAGAATTGTATGCTAAATGATTGTTACATGAAAAGGCATCCAGAGAATTTTAATGGAACGAATATATATTTCTTCTGTGTAAGAGTAACAATGAAAGAAAAGGAAAGAATGTTAAAAAATTCCAGAGAAAAATATGTATGTTTTTATAGCTGCATATTGTCCTGGCGTTAAGTTTCCGTCATCGAAAGAATTATTAGCCACACACCAACCTCTCAGGCGGGATGTGGCGAGTCTCTCACTGCTCTTATTGCTGCTACTACGGAAAGTGATCGAACGAACTGCATCTTCTGGTTCCACCAGGTCTGACTTTCACGGATAGGATCAGTCTTAGTAGCAAACCACCCACATTCCCTCCGTATTTAGTCGGCGAGGAGTAAGATTCTTCCGGTGAATCAATGCTATGTGGAACAGACTCTCTAGGGGATGTTTCCTCCGATCACTACAATCTTAACCTGTTCAAGTCTAGAGTCAACCGTTATCATCCCTTCGTATTCATATAAACTACCCCTTATCGTAAACATTCTACGTGGAGTGGCCCCCAGGCCTTATACGGGGTGAACCTTACTGTAAAAAGAAAAGCTAGAAAAGATAGGAGCTTGAGTAGAGCAATGATCGCTCACGTCCTAAAGGTACAGGGTATATATATATATATATATATATATATTATAATAATAATAATAATAATAATAATAATAATAAGAAGAAGAATAAGAATACTACTACTACTACTACTACTACTACTACTAATAATAATAATAAGAAATAGTAGTGGTAGTAGTAGAATAAGAAGTAGTAGTAGTAGTAGTAGAGGAAGAAGTAGTAGTAGTAGAGAAAGAAGAAGAAATAGTAGTGGTAGTAGTAGAATAAGAAGTGGAAGTAGTCGTAGTAGTAGAAGAGAGAGAATGAGATGTAGTAGTAGTACAAGAAGAAGTAGAACTAGGAGTTGTAGTAGTAGATGATGAAGTAGTAGTAGTAGTAGCAGTAGAGGAAAAAGGTGTAGTAGAAGCAGAAGTGGTAGTAGTAGAGGAAGAAGAAGACGTAATAGTAATAGTAGTAGTAGTAGCAGAGGAGAAGTAGTAGTAGTAGTAGTAGTAGAAGAAAAAAAGAATAGTAGAAGCAGAAGTGGTAGTAGTAGAGGAAGCAGAAGACGTAATAGTAGTAGTAGTAGTAGTAGTAGTAGTAGTAGTAGTAGTAGTAGAATAAAGAAGTAGAGGTAGTAGTAGTCCATGAAGTAAGTTCCACTGAGACAGAATCTTCCGGCGAACAGAATCCGTAGGGGATGTTTCCTCGATCACGACAATCTGAACCTGATCAACACTAGAGTCAAGCATTATCTTCCCCTCCTATCCATATAAACTACCCCTTATCATAACCCTCTACCTCAAGTGACCTCTATCTGCCATCTATCTTTGATGTTCTTTACTATTAATCACTAAAACTCCGCTATGAGACCGGCGTTTGTTAAAACAGCAGAGTAAATACCACTGTTTGCCACGTCAAACATTAAGACGGAAAAAAAACTTGGCTTTGATGCTAATGGCTTTCAGTGTAGCAGTCGGATCGAACTATAGATCGTCTTGACAACCATGCGGAAGACAGCGCCGTCTGTCGTTATAAAAAAAAAGACATTTGAAGGTAACGTGCAAGTAGTACTCTCGATTTCAATTGAACAATTTCTTTTTAATTGTAAATGATTAAAATACCAATAGACTGAAAGCTGTAGAATAAAATAATTCTAGATAATCTATGCTAACAGTTTCTTTTCTCACGTGTCACTTCTCTCTTCCGGCTCCAAGCTTTCCAGCCAACATTAATCTGCAAAAATTTATATCAAATGTCAATCGCTCTCTACTATCCTCCTGATTACCTTGTCCTATTTTTAATAATTACTAAGGGTACTCTTCCTAAATCTTCCACACCCTGTAACGCCTTGTGTTTTAGTAGCTTCACTGCCTTGTATGGGATGTTACCGATTAAACATTTTCGTTATAGGGGTTCGCTGATTTTACAGGTATAAAAATAGATTGGTTGTCTTGACTGAGAATCAAATTATGCTATCTAAAAAAATGCTATTGAAGCCTGAGGGTCTTGGCAAGGATCATTCTTCCTTGAAACAAGTGGATTGGAGCTACACAATCACGAACAAAAGACTGTACCAAATGACATAAACCACATCATTCGAGGACTTCCAACATGAGCAACATTTAAAATGGATATCACATGTAACTCGGCGGCATCGCGGATTGAAGTAGATAGATCTTCGCGACACGTAGACGGTCCCTCAATCTGTTTTCCCGAAGCGTAAGAAAGGCAAGACGCGTAGGACGAACAGCACTCGGCGATACAATGCGTGACAGACGAAACGACAACCTGGGAGGCGGGCGAACGATGGAAATGTCGCGCGTGCGCGTACGACAGCGCGTTCGAACTCTCCTCATTCCTGATCGCATTTCAAACGAACGAGTCCGATTCGAGCACCGAATCGCAAGGACTTTCGACGCAAGTATCGATCACTGAAGCGAGCGCTTGGTAGGGACGCGAGGATTACTCCGCGATATGTCTTCGTCGACCGAAATGACCTCCGGCCTGAACATGCACGACGGGAAATGCGAACGGCAAACGACAAGTTATCGACTAATAATGGTATAATCAAGATGTTGACGTTCCACAGTACTTCAAACAAAAGGCTAGGAAGGAAACCCCCATAAATACTGGAAAGAGGCATTAAGAGCTACTGGACTCGAAAAAACCCAATTTCTTAAAAAGAAATTGTTTTACGAGAAAGATCTTTTTTTAAATTTCAGCCGATAACAGTATTAGCTGCCTGGTCAATGAATGTACATCCAAACATATATACATACGAGGATAGGCTGAAAAGTTGATAGATTGAAAAGTTGATAGGCTGACTATGAAGGAGTGATGCTAGAGCTGTGAAACCTTGCATGCATTAATTCCAACTCTTCTTAATAATCGCATTGTTTCTTTCCATCTACGGGGGTGGACTGAAATGTTTATTGACTGACAATGAAGGAATTACTCTAGAGCTGTGATATCTTCACACATTAATTTCAACTCTTCTTTTTAATAATCGCATTGTTTCTTTCCAGGTACGCGAGTGGGCTGAAAAGCTGACTGTGTAGGCATGATGCTTCAGCTGTGAAATATTTTATGCATGAATTTCAACTCTTCTTATTAATAACTGTATTGGTTCTTTCCGGGTAGACTGACATCTGACTGTTCAGAGAAAACTTCAAAAGTAACTTTTAGCGACATCTCTTGAAAATTGACTAAATTTGGCATCGTGGTGCTAACAATAAAAGAAAAAAAATGTTTATCTCCTACGGACGGACATTCATGCTGACATTAGGGGATGACGCCCCAGCTTTATCAACAATGCAAAAGTGGACAGCTAAATTTAGGAGAGTCTTGATGTTGACCTATGGTCTGGACGTCCTACAGCTGTCTCCAATGGGTAGAACATCGTTCGTGTTCACTACATAGTGACAGATAACATGTTACTGGCTATAAATAAAATAGCCAATACTGTTAGTATAAACAGTGAGAGAATTGAGAAGGTTTCTGCTTGCTGTCGGCCACGTCTTCTGACACCATTTCAAAAGCGCAAGAGTCTGGTCACTTTTTGATTTTAGGCGTATCCAATGGTTTCCTTGAACGAATCCTAACTCGAATTGAGTGTTCGGTTTATCATTTTGAGCCAGAGACAATCCGTTATCTGCCCAGAAGAAAACCCCAGCTCGTTTCCTCTGCAGGGATGGTGATGGCCTCAGTTTTGGGGGAATTCAAAAGGCTGTGTTTACTGACAAGGTTCAAAAGGGACACACCATCTATGTCAATTTCATGAGGCAGTTACGAAAGGCTATCAAGACAAGAGACACGTTGGAGTAATAGATAGCGGCTCGAATTGAGGTATCGGAGAGCCGAGTTCCAGTCGAATCCATTATATTTACTTACGTGCTAATACACTTGGGAAAGATATACATCCTCTTCTTCTCCCCCCCTGCTATGAGTAACTAGATTCTATAGCCTTGGATGGCAACTGGTCTACCGCAGAAAGAAATGGTAATCTACTGCGGGAAATATACTGCCTCGTCAGTCATGTATCATGCATGGCACATAACTGACTGATCAAGACAAAACTGACGAAATAGGTAGTGTTTCATCAGGACAATGCTTCATCACACAAGTCATTTCAATAGATGTTGTGTGTAACCGTGGCTTTGGACTGGATACTCACCCTACCAATTTTATCAGTTGCCCAACATAAAAAGAAAACAATTAGCAGTTATGCTATTGTTATCTTGGATATTGTTCAGTTTTTAGACTGACAGGATGAACGGCTTTCAGTGAACAGTCAGATGTCAGTTTACGCGAAAAGAACCAGCGCAGTTATGAATAGTTGAAATTAATGCATGCAAGGTTTCACAGCTCTAGCATTATCTTTGATAGTTAGCCGATTAGATGTGCAGCCCACCATCCTGTATGCATAACATGGGTAAGGCCAAAAGGACAACATATGTGGAGATTTATTTTGCAACAAGTATTTATAAACAGAAGTAAAAATATAGGTATTTTTTCCGAAGCTATAAATTCAAGAACGATCAGGTTAAAAGAAAGTCAAGGTGAATTATAGACAATGCTAAGTGATTGAATTTAATATCTACTGGGAGAAACTTTCAGAAATGGAAGAAAAAAAACGTGTTTATGAACACCAAAATAAATAAATATGCAACAATTTATCAAATGAAACTTTCAGAAGTTGAAGAAAAAAAACGTGTTTATGAACACCAAAATAAATAAATATGCAACAATTTATCAAATGAAACTTTCAGAAATTGAAGAAAAAAAACGTGTTTATGAACACCAAAATAAATAAATATGCAACAATTTATCAAATGAAACTTTCAGAAATTGAAGAAAAAAAACGTGTTTATGAACACCAAAATAAATAAATATGCAACAATTTATCAAATGAAACTTTCAGAAATTGAAGAAAAAAAACGTGTTTATGAACACCAAAATAAATAAATATGCAACAATTTATCAAATGAAACTTTCAGAAATTGAAGAAAAAAAACGTGTTTATGAACACCAAAATAAATAAATATGCAACAATTTATCAAATGAAACTTTCAGAAATTGAAGAAAAAAAACGTGTTTATGAACACCAAAATAAATAAATATGCAACAATTTATCAAATGAAACTTTCAGAAATTGAAGAAAAAAAACGTGTTTATGAACACCAAAATAAATAAATATGCAACAATTTATCAAATGAAACTTTCAGAAATTGAAGAAAAAAAACGTGTTTATGAACACCAAAATAAATAAATATGCAACAATTTATCAAATGAAACTTTCAGAAATTGAAGAAAAAAAACGTGTTTATGAACACCAAAATAAATAAATATGCAACAATTTATCAAATGAAACTTTCAGAAATTGAAGAAAAAAACGTGTTTATGAACACCAAAATAAATAAATATGCAACAATTTATCAAATGAAACATTCAGAAATTGAAGAAAAAAAACGTGTTTATGAACACCAAAATAAATAAATATGCAACAATTTATCAAATGAAACTTTCAGATATTGAAGAAAAAAACGTGTTTATGAACATCAAAATAAATAAATATGCAACAATTTATCAAATGAAACTTTCAGAAATTGAAGAAAAAAAACGTGTTTATGAACACCAAAATAAATAAATATGCAACAATTTATCAAATGAAACTTTCAGAAATTGAAGAAAAAAAACGTGTTTATGAACACCAAAATAAATAAATATGCAACAATTTATCAAATGAAATTTTCAGAAATTGAAGAAAAAAAACGTGTTTATGAACACCAAAATAAATAAATATGCAACAATTTATCAAATGAAACTTTCAGAAATTGAAGAAAAAAAACGTGTTTATGAACACCAAAATAAATAAATATGCAACAATTTATCAAATGAAACTTTCAGAAATTGAAGAAAAAAAACGTGTTTATGAACACCAAAATAAATAAATATGCAACAATTTATCAAATGAAACTTTCAGAAATTGAAGAAAAAAAACGTGTTTATGAACACCAAAATAAATAAATATGCAACAATTTATCAAATGAAACTTTCAGAAATTGAAGAAAAAAAACGTGTTTATGAACACCAAAATAAATAAATATGCAACAATTTATCAAATGAAACTTTCAGAAATTGAAGAAAAAAAACGTGTTTATGAACACCAAAATAAATAAATATGCAACAATTTATCAAATGAAACTTTCAGAAATTGAAGAAAAAAAACGTGTTTATGAACACCAAAATAAATAAATATGCAACAATTTATCAAACGAAACTTTCAGAAATTGAAGAAAAAAAACGTGTTTATGAACACCAAAATAAATAAATATGCAACAATTTATCAAATGAAACTTTCAGAAATTGAAGAAAAAAACGTGTTTATGAACACCAAAATAAATAAATATGCAACAATTTATCAAATGAAACTTTCAGAAATTGAAGAAAAAAAACGTGTTTATGAACACCAAAATAAATAAATATGCAACAATTTATCAAATGAAACTTTCAGAAATTGAAGAAAAAAAAACGTGTTTATGAACATCAAAATAAATAAATATGCAACAATTTATCAAATGAAACTTTCAGAAATTGAAGAAAAAAAACGTGTTTATGAACACCAAAATAAATAAATATGCAACAATTTATCAAATGAAACTTTCAGAAATTGAAGAAAAAAACGTGTTTATGAACACCAAAATAAATAAATATGCAACAATTTATCAAATGAAACTTTCAGAAATTGAAGAAAAAAAACGTGTTTATGAACACCAAAATAAATAAATATGCAACAATTTATCAAATGAAACTTTCAGAAATTGAAGAAAAAAACGTGTTTATGAACACCAAAATAAATAAATATGCAACAATTTATCAAATGAAACTTTCAGAAATTGAAGAAAAAAAACGTGTTTATGAACACCAAAATAAGTAAATATGCAACAATTTATCAAATGAAACTTTCAGAAATTGAAGAAAAAAAACGTGTTTATGAACACCAAAATAAATAAATATGCAACAATTTATCAAATGAAACTTTCAGAAATTGAAGAAAAAAAACGTGTTTATGAACACCAAAATAAATAAATATGCAACAATTTATCAAATGAAACTTTCAGAAATTGAAGAAAAAAAACGTGTTTATGAACACCAAAATAAATAAATATGCAACAATTTATCAAATGAAACTTTCAGAAATTGAAGAAAAAAAACGTGTTTATGAACACCAAAATAAATAAATATGCAACAATTTATCAAATGAAACTTTCAGAAATTGAAGAAAAAAAACGTGTTTATGAACACCAAAATAAATAAATATGCAACAATTTATCAAATGAAACTTTCAGAAATTGAAGAAAAAAAACGTGTTTATGAACACCAAAATAAATAAATATGCAACAATTTATCAAATGAAACTTTCAGAAATTGAAGAAAAAAAACGTGTTTATGAACACCAAAATAAATAAATATGCAACAATTTATCAAATGAAACTTTCAGAAATTGATGAAAAAAAACGTGTTTATGAACACCAAAATAAATAAATATGCAACAATTTATCAAATGAAACTTTCAGAAATTGAAGAAAAAAAACGTGTTTATGAACACCAAAATAAATAAATATGCAACAATTTATCAAATGAAACTTTCAGAAATTGCAGAAAAAAAACGTGTTTATGAACACCAAAATAAATAAATATGCAACAATTTATCAAATGAAACTTTCAGAAATTGAAGAAAAAAAACGTGTTTATGAACACCAAAATAAATAAATATGCAACAATTTATCAAATGACACTTTCAGAAATTGATGAAAAAAAACGTGTTTATGAACACCAAAATAAATAAATATGCAACAATTTATCAAATGAAACTTTCAGAAATTGAAGAAAAAAAACGTGTTTATGAACACCAAAATAAATAAATATGCAACAATTTATCAAATGAAACTTTCAGAAATTGAAGAAAAAAAACGTGTTTATGAACACCAAAATAAATAAATATGCAACAATTTATCAAATGAAACTTTCAGAAATTGAAGAAAAAAACGTGTTTATGAACACCAAAATAAATAAATATGCAACAATTTATCAAATGAAACTTTCAGAAATTGAAGAAAAAAAACGTGTTTATGAACACCAAAATAAATAAATATGCAACAATTTATCAAATGAAACTTTCAGATATTGAAGAAAAAAAACGTGTTTATGAACATCAAAATAAATAAATATGCAACAATTTATCAAATGAAACTTTCAGAAATTGAAGAAAAAAAAACGTGTTTATGAACACCAAAATAAATAAATATGCAACAATTTATCAAATGAAACTTTCAGAAATTGAAGAAAAAAAACGTGTTTATGAACACCAAAATAAATAAATATGCAACAATTTATCAAATGAAATTTTCAGAAATTGAAGAAAAAAAACGTGTTTATGAACACCAAAATAAATAAATATGCAACAATTTATCAAATGAAACTTTCAGAAATTGAAGAAAAAAAACGTGTTTATGAACACCAAAATAAATAAATATGCAATAATTTATCAAATGAAACTTTCAGAAATTGAAGAAAAAAAACGTGTTTATGAACACCAAAATAAATAAATATGCAACAATTTATCAAATGAAACTTTCAGAAATTGAAGAAAAAAAACGTGTTTATGAACACCAAAATAAATAAATATGCAACAATTTATCAAATGAAACTTTCAGAAATTGAAGAAAAAAAACGTGTTTATGAACACCAAAATAAATAAATATGCAACAATTTATCAAATGAAACTTTCAGAAATTGAAGAAAAAAAACGTGTTTATGAACACCAAAATAAATAAATATGCAACAATTTATCAAATGAAACTTTCAGAAATTGAAGAAAAAAACGTGTTTATGAACACCAAAATAAATAAATATGCAACAATTTATCAAATGAAACTTTCAGAAATTGAAGAAAAAAAACGTGTTTATGAACACCAAAATAAATAAATATGCAACAATTTATCAAATGAAACTTTCAGAAATTGAAGAAAAAAAACGTGTTTATGAACACCAAAATAAATAAATATGCAACAATTTATCAAATGAAACTTTCAGAAATTGAAGAAAAAAAAAGTGTTTATGAACACCAAAATAAATAAATATGCAACAATTTATCAAATGAAACTTTCAGAAATTGAAGAAAAAAAACGTGTTTATGAACACCAAAATAAATAAATATGCAACAATTTATCAAATGAAACTTTCAGAAATTGAAGAAAAAAAACGTGTTTATGAACACCAAAATAAATAAATATGCAACAATTTATCAAATGAAACTTTCAGAAATTGAAGAAAAAAAACGTGTTTATGAACACCAAAATAAATAAATATGCAACAATTTATCAAATGAAACTTTCAGAAATTGAAGAAAAAAAACGTGTTTATGAACACCAAAATAAATAAATATGCAACAATTTATCAAATGAAACTTTCAGAAATTGAAGAAAAAAACGTGTTTATGAACACCAAAATAAATAAATATGCAATAATTTATCAAATGAAACTTTCAGAAATTGAAGAAAAAAAACGTGTTTATGAACACCAAAATAAATAAATATGCAACAATTTATCAAATGAAACTTTCAGAAATTGAAGAAAAAAAAACGTGTTTATGAACACCAAAATAAATAAATATGCAACAATTTATCAAATGAAACTTTCAGAAATTGATGAAAAAAAACGTGTTTATGAACACCAAAATAAATAAATATGCAACAATTTATCAAATGAAACTTTCAGAAATTGAAGAAAAAAAACGTGTTTATGAACACCAAAATAAATAAATATGCAACAATTTATCAAATGAAACTTTCAGAAATTGCAGAAAAAAAACGTGTTTATGAACACCAAAATAAATAAATATGCAACAATTTATCAAATGAAACTTTCAGAAATTGAAGAAAAAAAACGTGTTTATGAACACCAAAATAAATAAATATGCAACAATTTATCAAATGACACTTTCAGAAATTGATGAAAAAAAACGTGTTTATGAACACCAAAATAAATAAATATGCAACAATTTATCAAATGAAACTTTCAGAAATTGAAGAAAAAAAACGTGTTTATGAACACCAAAATAAATAAATATGCAACAATTTATCAAATGAAACTTTCAGAAATTGAAGAAAAAAAACGTGTTTATGAACACCAAAATAAATAAATATGCAACAATTTATCAAATGAAACTTTCAGAAATTGAAGAAAAAAAACGTGTTTATGAACACCAAAATAAATAAATATGCAACAATTGATCAAATGAAACTTTCAGAAATTGAAGAAAAAAAACGTGTTTATGAACACCAAAATAAATAAATATGCAACAATTTATCAAATGAAACTTTCAGAAATTGAAGAAAAAAACGTGTTTATGAACACCAAAATAAATAAATATGCAACAATTTATCAAATGAAACTTTCAGAAATTGAAGAAAAAAAACGTGTTTATGAACACCAAAATAAATAAATATGCAACAATTTATCAAATGAAACTTTCAGAAATTGAAGAAAAAAACGTGTTTATGAACACCAAAATAAATAAATATGCAACAATTTATCAAATGAAAATTTCAGAAATTGAAGAAAAAAAACGTGTTTATGAACACCAAAATAAATAAATATGCAACAATTTATCAAATGAAACTTTCAGAAATTGAAGAAAAAAACGTGTTTATGAACACCAAAATAAATAAATATGCAACAATTTATCAAATGAAACTTTCAGAAATTGATGAAAAAAAACGTGTTTATGAACACCAAAATAAATAAATATGCAACAATTTATCAAATGAAACTTTCAGAAATTGAAGAAAAAAAACGTGTTTATGAACACCAAAATAAATAAATATGCAACAATTTATCAAATGAAACTTTCAGAAATTGAAGAAAAAAAACGTGTTTATGAACACCAAAATAAATAAATATGCAACAATTTATCAAATGAAACTTTCAGAAATTGAAGAAAAAAAACGTGTTTATGAACACCAAAATAAATAAATATGCAACAATTTATCAAATGAAACTTTCAGAAATTGAAGAAAAAAAACGTGTTTATGAACACCAAAATAAATAAATATGCAACAATTTATCACATGAAACTTTCAGAAATTGAAGAAAAAAAACGTGTTTATGAACACCAAAATAAATAAATATGCAACAATTTATCAAATGAAACTTTCAGAAATTGAAGAAAAAAAACGTGTTTATGAACACCAAAATAAATAAATATGCAACAATTTATCAAATGAAACTTTCAGAAATTGAAGAAAAAAAACGTGTTTATGAACACCAAAATAAATAAATATGCAACAATTTATCAAATGAAACTTTCAGAAATTGAAGAAAAAAAACGTGTTTATGAACACCAAAATAAATAAATATGCAACAATTTATCAAATGAAACTTTCAGAAATTGAAGAAAAAAAACGTGTTTATGAACACCAAAATAAATAAATATGCAACAATTTATCAAATGAAACTTTCAGAAATTGAAGAAAAAAAACGTGTTTATGAACACCAAAATAAATAAATATGCAACAATTTATCAAATGAAACTTTCAGAAATTGAAGAACAAAAACGTGTTTATGAACACCAAAATAAATAAATATGCAACAATTTATCAAATGAAACTTTCAGAAATTGAAGAAAAAAAACGTGTTTATGAACACCAAAATAAATAAATATGCAACAATTTATCAAATGAAACTTTCAGAAATTGAAGAAAAAAAACGTGTTTATGGACACCAAAATAAATAAATATGCAACAATTTATCAAATGAAACTTTCAGAAATTGAAGAAAAAAAACGTGTTTATGAACACCAAAATAAATAAATATGCAACAATTTATCAAATGAAACTTTCAGAAATTGAAGAAAAAAAACGTGTTTATGAACACCAAAATAAATAAATATGCAACAGTTTATCAAATGTCTTAGTTATAAATAGAAATATGTTCAACTACAACTTCGATCTAAAACAGAAAGAGGCAAAATGTCCGCCAAAAGACTTCAGGAGGCCCGCCAAATGTTAGTAAATTTGAAAGAGAAAGTTACCAAGCAACACCAAATAATTGTTATGAGCAATTTGACACCTAATTTTAACAAAATGGTAAATAACTGCAGTCAGATACATTATTCTCATTGAGTCATTTAAATCCTTCTGTTGCTGGATTTAGAATATTAATTTATAAATTTTTTTTCTTAAGCCAAGGTTAATTTGTCTTTTAAATGTGTTTCATCTAAATCTTCAACTAAAAAATACTTACTAATATTTTTTCCTTAAATTTCTTTAAACTGAGTTACTTTGTCTTTAAATAAATGCGTTCCATGTGAATCTTCTACAGTATTTAAAAATATTTTTGTCTATATTAAATATTAATTATTTTGGTTTAATATACGATGCGGCCCAATAAAATTGTGACTTTTTGAACGTGGTCCTTGCACTGAAAACTTAGCCCCCTCCTGATCTAAAGAATGCCACACTTATTAAAAGAGAAAGTAACTTAATTAGACGGTAAATTCTTGAAAGTGTCGAAATCGTATTTTAACAAAATATAAATCTGCGTCTCGGACTTTTTCAAATAACTCTTCTTGAAAGAAACAGTTATTTCCCAAGCTATCATACGTGACTATCATATTTTTTTAATTAAATGAAAACGGTTAAATTTATAAACTTCTATTATTTAAAATATATAACAGATAAATGAATTTCTCTAACTAAAATTATATAAATAATAATTAAATTAAAAATAAAAACAACAACATTTACACTCACTTCATGAACTATGAAACCAGTTCATTCCCAATGCATTCTCTTCTGAAGACGTCAAACATAAAACCAGGCCTTGATTTTCTCTTTTAGGTCAACCTATGTCACATCGGGGTGGTTTCCTGTGGGCCCTCCCCTTGTTTAGGCTAGCCAAACTTTCGTGTACCTAGTTAATGTGAGTAAGTATTGTTCCTGGCCTGTTCCCGGCTGCCTCTTTGGTTATGATCCAAGTCGAGATTCCCAACCTCCCGAGTTTGTTTTGGGCCCTCTTTTTATCTCAACTAGGTCAGCTTTTTATTCCCCATATCCGTCTATATTTTAACCTTTCCCACTCCCTTAGTGAGAGAGCTTCTTGATTTTGTCCCATGGACAGAATACAGTGCCCTCTGAGTTTTTGAGGGTTGGACGGGCCTTAATAACATCACATATGTTTAGTTGATTTTGTGCTTATGTTTAGTTTGTTTTGGGGTTCATTTCCTCCCCTTTCATTTTTCATCAACATTTTTTTATATATAATTATTCATTATCATTACATTTTTATGGAATGGGGCGCATTTTGTAGGACCCCCTTGTGAGGATGCGGTATTATGGTGTATGTAGGATTGATTGGTGATGAACGAGTTTTTTGTGGTGAATGGGCAAATTGTAATGAGTGAATGGGTCATGAATCGGATTAGCTAAGTATAAGATAGTTAGTGACGATCAGTCTAAACCCCGAGTTTTTGGCCTTGTGCCGTAATTGTGTATTTTGCACAATAAATAATAACCAGGTTCATACATTATATCACCAATCATTGCAAAAGCAATAGTGGCACAATCCGGTATGAGTGCTAATGGAGGGTGTAATGGGGATCTGTGACGAATAGGATAATAAAAAAAAATAAATCAGGCAGTTTTGTTCTTTCATTCTGACCGGAAGACACTACCCAAAATATCCAAAAAAGAGCCGACATGATATGTTTTTTGATACTTTTATTTCCAGTTTCTGGATTAAGTAACTAATAATAACAAAACAAAAGTCATTGAAACAAAGCAAGTTCAGTCGACCAATGATGACAATTCCAGAACAACGTAACTATAAACAATTGTATCCTCTGCCAGCTGCAATGATGGAGAAAGCATAACCTCGAACCATCGACAGTAAAACACGCTGCAAGAGCCACTCCGTTTCGCGAGGCTCGTTCCTTAATCGAGACGCAATCGGGCCAATCCTTCGAAGAAACGCCATCGAACGAGGGCCAATAACCCCTGAAGTCTCCACTGCCACAGGAGTAAAAAAAATCTATCAGCAAGAGAAGAATATTTAACTATTTTTTCCATCATTGCGTCTCAGGCAACGGACCCCGTCTCAACCGCGGACCTGATCAAATTACCGGTCGAAAATGTATCCGCACAGGTCGCATCCCAAATCAACGACTTACCCATTTTAAAAGGGAAGATGGTAATGCCACCCGGCCGCTTTCCATCACCACGGTCGATGCCTACGGGTGCGTTTTGGGAAAAGAAACCCAGCTGCATCCAAACCTCTTTTGAGATGTCGTTAATTGCTGCATGCCGTGGAAAGCGGCCGGCACTACGACGACAGGAGAGAGGATGCAAACCAAACTCATCGATGGAGGCTCCACATCTGAATCTGTGACGCTCACATAATTTGAGTCCAAGACGGATCGCGACTCCGACCAGAGTGCACTCATCATCTAGAAGGGTACCGGTAGATGAAGAGGGCACTGCGTTGAGCCAGGTACCACTACTCGATTGTGAAGCAGATAGTAAACAGGCGAGGCGATGCTCATCCAGAGAGAGACTCAAATTAGTAAAATTGGCCTCGCATTTTATTTTATCCCAGCTTTTTTGTTTTGATGTGTCTAGTGGGATAGAAAGTAATTCATGGGTCCAGACGCTGCAAGCTTGTCCGAAAGAACTGCCCGAGAAACACTGAGACGATTCACTGAGTATCTCATCAAATAATTCGCGACTGGATAAGGTGATGGGTGTTGGTCTAGCGTGGCGTTATGCGTAACGACTACTTTGACGCCACGCTACACTATTTCAAACGTCCAGCTTTTCAAAGAATACCAGGATGCAGGCAAAGAAATTGTAACTACCACGCAGACACCATATCAGTTCTTGATAATGACCGCGAAAGTCGAAAGTACATGAATAAAAAGCACAAAATATAAACTTCAGACAATATTCAATACTGAAGACTCGAAAATTACAATGCAAAATTAAAAAGACAGGCCGTGTTTCTTTTAAATCAAACTTGTTTGGATTAATACATGCTTCCGAAATACACCTGATATATATATATATATATATATATATTCAGTCGTATGGATATGAGTATGTAACCCTGGATTTCACGATTTTGCGATCATTAAAAAGTTTGTCTGATGATCGCTAAAGCGTGAAACCCAGGGTTACAAACTGTTATGGTCCAGGTTAGGACCAAGGAAGAACAACACGAACACAGGAGTAGAAATAACGAAGATATATTACAAGGAATAATAATACAAGATGTGGAAGGTGTTAGTATGACTGTCAGTCTGGTTTGGAGTGAACTACTATCGGCTCAACTCGATTCGTCTCTCTCTCTCTTGAGCGGCGTAGTAGACATAGTGTTAGGTAGAGTTCATTCTGTAGTTATAGGTAAGGACCCATAACACAAACCCAATATCCATACGACTGAATATGTTAGCTCTATCACTGATATTGAGCGCTTTCCAATAAGTACCATGCATATATATAGAAATTATATTATATGTGCAAATATGTAGAAGAATAGGAAAGAACACGTTAGGTAAATAATCCGGGGTTCTTTAGTATTTTTGTTTTTATTTTTAAAAAACAGAGCTTAATTTATAATTATTTTTAAAAATTTATTCCTGGATTTTCGCTTGAGGATGAAGCGGCTTGATACATTAATTCAATTTAATTTCAATAATTATATTGAAGTTTTTGGCTCTTGTTTTTGAAACATGAGAACTCTTATGTAGCGAAGGAATCATATTTTTTAAAAAATAATTATAATATTAAAAATTGTATTATATATATATATATATATATATATATATATATATATGTGTGTGTGTATGTATGTATGTGTGTATGTATATATATATATGTGTATATATATATATATATATATATATATATATATATATATATGTGTGTACAGGGTGGCAATTTTTTCGAGATGCATTTGCAGACATAAGCTTTCAGAAACATTTGTGTTTTGATATTTGTCAAACCATTCTCTAACGTTCTCGGGAATTTGGCATTGAAGCAGGTGACTTTCTGTTCGAAGAGTATCGGTAATTAATTTACTATTGTTTACCATGGCATTTTATTGTTATTAACCAGAACCATTTTAATAATAAATTTCTGGACTGTTGATTAATTGCTTTGTCTTTATTGTTATTGTTGTATAAATGTTTAATATCTAAAAAAACTACTGTTGTGAGACCAATACTTCCCTACATTATGGACTCTCCCAGTACTATATTATGTGAATCATGGGAGGAGTAGCACCAGGAATGCGCAACCGCGTGCTCTGCTGTCGAACTCTCTGTTTGGCAGAGAGGAACTCGGACGAGCCTTTGCCGCAGGGCAAAGGTTCGTCCGGGGAGGTAGACAGTCCCTAAACTCGTGTATACGGGTTGTAAATGGGCATATTTTTGGCCGAGCCTACGGGCTCGCTAAGCCCACGTTAAACCAGCCTTGTGCCACCTTCGCCCCCTGTGGCGGGGTTGTTAAATATACCAGTAATGTGCAACCACGTACGATACCAATATCGGACACCACTGGATAGTAAGCACTATTTTTATAACTTTTCTGTTTAATATATCTTTCTTACCTCTAATCCGTGTTCCGTGTTTTCCTTCCGTGGCCCCTAATTCGGGTCCACATCAACTACTAAACTAACTGAGTTTCTTTTTTGCAGCTTTTCAGATAGGATGTTGAGCCATCTTGACGCCATTTGGTTTGGTTTGGTTTATTTTGATTTACGGCATATCAACCCCAATGGGTCATTTAATGCCGACACTTTTTTTTTTCCTGGTAATATTTTTGTTTTGTTAAAAATCTATTTCTGTTAATATTTTTTTCTCAAAAATGTATTACTGGTAATATTATTCTTTCAAAGACGTATTGCTGGTAATATATTTTCAAAAACGTATTGCTGGTAATATTATTTTTTCAAAAACGTATAGCTGGTAATATTATTTTTTCAAAAACATATAGCGGGTAATTTTTTTTTTCAAAATAGTTTATTGTCTTACCAAGGAAGCGCCATTTCTAGTAAGAAAAACCCTTTGAGTTATTCAGCTAGAAGAAGAACAGTTTAAAATCGTTTTGTGTAAGCCTCACTGTATCCTCAACTGAGCAATGGAGAGAGAAAAAATCATTCAGGCCTTCAGTAATGGTACCAACATTCATACTCTGGCTTCCATCTTCAAAGCCCGTTCAAGAACCATCAAGAGAACGATGAATAAGATTAAAAAAGGGAGAACAGTAGAGAAGAAAACTGGATCAGGCTACAACAGGAAGAGGGATCATCATTTCAACTAAAGAGATTAATTACAAAAGATCCGACTCAAAGACGTTTGGCATGTGAGAGAAGATTTTCTACTATGACAGTCCAAATAGCAATGAAAAAAACAAACAAACTTGAAACTGAAATTGTACGTGAAACTTGTGAGACACCCCAGGACAGAAAGTGAGAAGATTACAGAGATATTGAATAAGTTGGAAAATGATCCTGGAATAATATATATATATTTGAACTTTATTTCAATCCTTCATGAGCTCCTGATCCTTAGCTATAATTAATTAATGATGAACATGTCATGTTTGTTTATGATCGATTTCTGTTAAGCTTGGACAGTAATTATACATTTTTATTACTCAAAGTAGAGCCCAGTACGATATAAAAACCTCAGAGAATTCCAGTAAGATACATGTAATCATTTCTAAGATACAACAATTCAAATCTTAATCTAACAATTGGATTATTTTGCTGCAACACCCTGTATATATATATATATATATATATATATATATATATATATATATATATATATGTATAATTTAAATAAAAATTAAAACAGACCACTTTAAAGGTCCATGTAATAAATTATTTCACCACAGCCCATTTAAAGGACTGCGGATCATCAGACTTTACTTCCAAAGGTTGAAACGAAAAATGAAAAGAAATGTACACATTTTTGACGGGCAGTAGTAAGCATATGTAAATTAACGAAGTGAGGAAGTGAGGGGGAGAGAGACATGATTGAGTTCGATGAAACATTTCTATTCTTTCAAATTTAATATTGTTTGAGAAAATCCAGACATTGACACATTTAATCGGTTAACTTAACGGAAGTTATATATTGATATAGAAGGGGGAGAGGAGAAAAAAAATACATATACAGAAAAAGAGAGAAAGAAGTTATGAAAGAAAGTGTCACTAACTTTCTTTGGAATGAAAGGCCCTAAATAGACGCTGTTGTTTTGCTTTACTTTGAGGGTTAATAAATATTGTAATGACTGATATAAATTTGAATGTTTAAACAGTCTATAAGGAATTTAATTTGATGTTTGTTAGCGATTGAAGTTTTTTTAAAAACTTTATTACAAAAATTTTGGGGATTTAAAATGAAATAGTCGATTAGGAAAATATTCATACGGATTACCTAGTTTTTCGTAAACTATATATATATATATATATATATATATATATATGCATATATATACAACTACACATGTATATATATATGTATATATATATATATATATATATATATATATATACATATACATATGTATATTCATATGTATATATATATGTATATATGTACATATATATATACTTATATATATCTAATATATATATATACATA
>OZ038509.1:13012905-13020405 GCA_964036315.1 Acanthosepion esculentum | reverse complement strand
TTTCTTTCTTTTTTCTTTCTTTCTTTCTCCAGCTTATTGTTCATTTCTTTGTTTGTTTCATTCCTCATTTTCTTTCTTTCTTTCTTTCTTTCTTTCTTTTCATCTTTCTTTCTTTCTTTTTTCTTTCTTTCTTTCTTTCTTTCTTTCTTTCTTTCTTAATCTTCCCTTGACGTTCGAAAGTTTCTTTCTTTCTTTCTTTCTTTCTTTCTTTCTTTCTTTCTTTCTTTCTTTCTTTCTTTCTTTCTTAATCTTCCCTTGACGTTCGAATGTTTCTTTCTTCCTTTCTTTCTTTCTTTCTTTCTTTATCAATAGGCTACTTTCATTCATTCATTCATTACAAAAAATATTTTGTTCTTCCTATTTTCCTTACACTTTTTCTTTCCCTTTCTTTCTTTCTTTCTTTCTTTTTTCTTTCTCCAGCTTATTGTTCATTTCTTTGTTTGTTTCATTCCTCATTTTCTTTTTTTCTTTCTTTCTTTCTTTCTTTCTTTCTTTCTTTCTTTCTTTCTTTCTTTCTTTCTTTCTTTCTTTCTTAATCTTCCCTTGACGTTCGAAAGTTTCTTTCTTCCTTTCTTTCTTTCTTTCTTTATCAATAGGCTACTTTCATTCATTCATTCATTACAAAAAATATTTTGTTTTTCCTATTTTCCTTACACTTTTTCTTTCTTTCTTTCTTTCTTTCTTTCTTTCTTTCTTTCTTTATTAATCTTCCCTTGACGTTCGAAAGTTTCTTTCTTCCTTTCTTTCTTTCTTTCTTTATCAATAGGCTACTTTCATTCATTCATTCATTACAAAAAGTATTTTGTTCTTCCTATTTTCCTTACACTTTTTCTTTCCCTTTCTTTCTTTCTTTCTTTCTTGTTTTCTTTCTGTCTTTCTTTCTTTCTTTCTCCAGCTTGTTGTTCATTTGTTTGTTTGTTTCATTCCTCATTTTCTTTCTTTCTTTCTTTCTTTCTTTCTTTCTTTCTTTCTTTCTTTCTTAATCTTCCCTTGACGTTCGAAAGTTTCTTTCTTCCTTTCTTTCTTTCTTTCTTTATCAATAGGCTACTTTCATTCATTCATTCATTACAAAAAATATTTTGTTCTTCCTATTTTCCTTACACTTTTTCTTTCCCTTTCTTTCTTTCTTTCTTTTTTCTTTCTTTCTTTCTCCAGCTTATTGTTCATTTCTTTGTTTGTTTCATTCCTCATTTTCTTTCTTTCTTTCTTTCTTTCTTTTCATCTTTCTTTCTTTCTTTTTTCTTTCTTTCTTTCTTTCTTTCTTTCTTTCTTAATCTTCCCTTGACGTTCGAAAGTTTCTTTCTTTCTTTCTTTCTTTCTTTCTTTCTTTCTTTCTTTCTTTCTTTCTTTCTTTCTTTCTTAATCTTCCCTTGACGTTCGAATGTTTCTTTCTTCCTTTCTTTCTTTCTTTCTTTCTTTATCAATAGGCTACTTTCATTCATTCATTCATTACAAAAAATATTTTGTTCTTCCTATTTTCCTTACACTTTTTCTTTCCCTTTCTTTCTTTCTTTCTTTCTTTTTTCTTTCTCCAGCTTATTGTTCATTTCTTTGTTTGTTTCATTCCTCATTTTCTTTTTTTCTTTCTTTCTTTCTTTCTTTCTTTCTTTCTTTCTTTCTTTCTTTCTTTCTTTCTTAATCTTCCCTTGACGTTCGAAAGTTTCTTTCTTCCTTTCTTTCTTTCTTTCTTTATCAATAGGCTACTTTCATTCATTCATTCATTACAAAAAATATTTTGTTTTTCCTATTTTCCTTACACTTTTTCTTTCTTTCTTTCTTTCTTTCTTTTTTCTTTCTTTCTTTCTCCAGCTTATTGTTCATTTCTTTGTTTGTTTCATTCCTCATTTTCTTTCTTTCTTTCTTTCTTTCTTTTCATCTTTCTTTCTTTCTTTTTTTTTCTTTCTTTCTTTCTTTCTTTCTTTCTTTCTTTCTTAATCTTCCCTTGACGTTCGAAAGTTTCTTTCTTTCTTTCTTTCTTTCTTTCTTTCTTTCTTTCTTTCTTTCTTTCTTTCTTAATCTTCCCTTGACGTTCGAAAGTTTCTTTCTTTCTTTCTTTCTTTCTTTCTTTCTTTCTTTCTTTCTTTCTTTCTTAATCTTCCCTTGACGTTCGAAAGTTTCTTTCTTTCTTTCTTTCTTTCTTTCTTTCTTTCTTTCTTTCTTAATCTTCCCTTGACGTTCGAAAGTTTCTTTCTTTCTTTCTTTCTTTCTTTCTTTCTTCATTAATAGACCACTTTTATTCATTCATTTATTACAAAACATATTTTGTTCTTTCTTTCCATCTTTCCTGCAATCTCCATTTATTTCTTTCCTCCTTTTTTTCTTCTTAATAGTCCTTTGACGTTCGAAAATTTGTTTGTTTGTTTGTTTCTTTCTTTCTATCAACTATTTCCCTCTCTTTTCCTTCACCTACATTTCCTGTTTATTTTTAAAGAAATATTTCGTTCATTTTTCCTGAACTAATTCTCTTGTCGGTTACAATTCAGTTTCCTAACCCTATAGCTACCACATCGTACAAGTACACTGATGGTGTATAATCCATTCTATTAATTACAACGAGATCAAGGCAATTACGTAAAATTATTAATAAGATTTTATCTGATTTTAATTGAAGAGCTTATTAATGCCTTTGATAAAGATCAGACAAATTCTTTTGCAAACGGATCAAAATTCACGTATTTATTATTGTATAAGACAAAAAGCAAAAAGACTATGACAAAATTTATTATCGAAACAAAATGACAAAACAAAACTCTAATCAAGTTAAAAAGCATTCTGGAGATATAGTTCTGTATATCGGACGACATATTAATCTCCTTTCTTTCTGTTATCACAGCGTCATCTGTTATAGGATTTAGTATTGATATGAAATGCGCATGCGTGTTTATTTGGATTTGATGTTTGCCATTGCCTTCGTTTGCCCTCCTCTTTTGCATTTGCTTATGAGTGTTTCTCATTATTATTATTATTATTATTATTATTATTATTATTATTATTATTATTATTATTATTCCCGCCTTTTAAGCTTTATCCGAGTAATGCGATATTTTGCTTCGTTTACAGTTTGTTGAAATGTTCGGTTTCGTTCCTTCGCTTGCTGCTTTCTTTCTTTCTTTCTTTCTTTCTTTCTTTCTTAATCTTCCCTTGACGTTCGAATGTTTCTTTCTTTCTTTCTTTCTTTCTTTCTTTCTTTCTTTCTTAATCTTCACTTGGCTTTCAAAATATTCTTTCTTAGCGTATTGTGTACTTTCTTTCTTTCTTTCTTTCTTTCGTTCGTTCTTTCTTTCTTTCTTTTTTCTTTCTTTCTTTCTTTCTTTCTTTCTTAATCTTCCCTTGGCTTTTCAAATTTTCTTTATTTTCTTAACGTAATGCTTACTTGTTTGTTTGTTTGTTTCTTTCTTTCTTTCTTTGAACAGTTCCCCTATTTTTTCATGCAACACCATTTTTTCTTAGTTTCTTTCCCAAATGCTTAGCAATTTTCAATACTTTTAATTACTTTTCCTTCCCTTCCTACAATAATTCTTTCTTTCTGTCTTTCTTTCTTTCTTTCTTTCTTTCTTTCTTTCTTAATCTTCCCTTGGCTTTCAAAACTTTCTTTTCTTAACGTAATGCTTACTTATTTGTTTGTTTATTTCCTTCTTTGTTTCTTTCTTCCTCGATCTCCGCTTTGTTTTCAAATATTTCCTCCCTTCCTTCCTTCTTTCTTTCTTTCTTTCTTTTTTTGCTTTAATCACGATTTCTCAAGCGTCTGAATTCTCAGCTTTATTCCTTCTTCCACCTTCATCAATAAGCTCTCTTTCATTCATTCATTTATTCATTCATTCATCACATTCTTTGTTCTTTCTTTCCTTCTTTTATTATTCTATTTTTTAATTCTTATTCTCTCTCCCCTTTTTCTTGATAGTGTAAATATCTGTTATTCTCATCATGCATCATATTTCTCTTACTTTTTATATATATATCGATTCCTCTTATTACTCTTAAAAACTTTATCTTTTATCTAATTTCTCATTCATTTTCTTTATTTTTACACTCGTATTTAAACCTTTCGTTCTTTCTTTTCCTTCATCTTGTTCATGCAATATACCGCAATTGCCTATTCGGAACAATCTAAGTCTAATAAAACGTTCAGAATTGCTCCACTCGCTGATTTCCAATAGAAGTTTTACTATCGATCGGTCCCGAAATGAAAAGAAATCATTTTCTTTGGCTTATATTTTTAGTGGTTAGTTTATTATCCTCTCGAGTAAAATGACAGGATTTTGAATTTCTCCTTTTATCAGGCATCGTCATTTCTTTGTCATTTTCTCTTCCGTTTTACCTCGCGCATATTATTCATTCTTGTGTCATACTTGTTCTCTCATTTCCTTTGCCGTCACTTTGTTTTCATTCACTTTCTTTTCTTTTTCATTCCCTAACATTCTTCTTATTTTTCTTCCTCTTCTTCTTCTTTTTCTTCTTCTTCTTTTCCCCCTCTTCTTCTTCAACGTCTTCTTCTTCGGCTTCTTCAAATTCTCCTTCTTTTTCTTTTTCCTCTTCTTCTTCTTTTTCTTTTCCTTTTCTTTTTCTTTAACTTCTTCTACTTCAAGTTCTTCTTTTTCAACTGTTTCAAAGTCTTCTTCTTCAAATTCTTCTTCTTTTTCTTCCACTTCTTCTTCAACTTCTTATTCTTTTTCCTCTTCTTTCTTCTTTAACTTCTTCTTGAAGTTATTCTTCTTCAACTTCTTCACATTCTTCTCCATCGTCTTTTTTACTTCTTTTTCGTCCTCTTCTTCTTCAACTTATTCTTCTTCAACTACTTCTTCTTTTTCTTCTTCTTTTTCCTCCTCTTCTTCTTCAACTTCTTCTTCGACTTCTTCTTCTTCAATTACTACTTCTTCTTTTTCTTCTTCTTTTTCTTCTTCTTCTTCAACTTTTTCTTCTTCTTCATTTTCCTGTTCTTCTTCTTCAATTTCTTCTTCTTCAACTTCTTCTAATTCTTCTTTTTCTTCACTCTCATTTTCTCTCTTTTCCACAACTTCATTCGTTCATTCAGTCATTGTTTTCCTTTTTCTTCTTCGCTATTTTTATCCTGATATTTTAAATTTTTATTCTTATTTTATTCTTTTTTATTCATTTTATTTATTGATTTTTATTTATCTATTTATTTATTATTTAATTTTATTTATTTATTTCTCATTTCATTCATTTTTATTTTAATATTTTTTATTGATTTTTTCTCATTTTCATTCTCATTATTCATTCTCTTCCTGTTGGCGTTCCTTCTTCTTCACTTTCTATATCTTTTTCTTATTCTCTTTCGTCTGGCATTTATTATTATTTTCTTCTTCTTTGTCATTGTCTTTCTTTTCTGAGACTTTTTGATACAGTTCCTTACATTTTATTCTTTTTTTTAATTCTTTATATTTTGTCTTCAACGCATTTTCTCTTTTTATTTTCCCCTTTCACGTTTCCTTCATCATGTTTTTACTTTTCATTTTCAATCTTCTTCACCACTTCATTCATTCATTTTCTCCTTCTTCTTCACCACTTCATTCATTCATTTTCTCCTTCTTCTTCACCACTTCATTCATTCATTTTCTTTTTCTTCTTCATCTTCATTCATTCATTCATTTTCTTCTTCACCACTTCATTCATTCATTTTTTCTTCTTCACCACTTCATTCATTTATTCACTTTCTTCTTCTTCTTCTTCTTCTTCTTCATCTTCATTCATTCATTCATTTTCTTCTTCACCACTTCATTCATTCATTTTTTCTTCTTCACCACTTCATTCATTTCTTCTTCTTCTTCTTCTTCTTCTTCTTCTTCTTCTTCTTCTTCTTCTTCTTCTTCTTCTTCACCACTTCATTCGCGTCCTGGTTAAGACGTTAAAATATATCCGCGTCCTGGGTATTACGATAAACTACATCCACGTCCTGGGTAAGACGATAAACTACGTCCAACAGCAAGGCCTCTGATCAGGAGGTTTTGAGGAGCGTGGAACCACCTCTTAATTGTTGGCGTTCCCAGGTCCACACTGACACGGTATGGTAGCACCTGTTAGGGTCCCAGTTATGGGCAAATCGTTAAGTATTACCAGCAATATTTTTTGAAAAAAATTATTACCAAAAACAGATTTTTGACAAAACAAAATATTACCACCAATAAAAAATGTTGTTGGAATTAAATAACCCATTGAGGTTGATATGCCGTAAAACAAAATAAACCAAACCAATCTAAACCAAAGAATACATATTCTATTCATTCGAATCTATCCTAAAAATGTTGTCGGCATTAAATAACCCATTGAGGTTGATATGTCGTAAAAGAAAATAAACCAAACCAATCTAAACCAAAGAATACATATTCTATTCATACGAATCTATCCTAAACATGTTGTCGGTATTAAATAACCCATTGAGGTTGATATGCCGTAAATCAAAATAAACCAAACCAATCTAAAGCAAAGAATACATATTCTATTCATACGAATCTATCCTAAAAATGTTGTCGGCATTAAATAACCCATTGAGGTTGATATGTCGTAAAAGAAAATAAACCAAACCAATCTAAACCAAAGAATACATATTCTATTCATACGAATCTATCCTAAAAATGTCGGCATTAAATAACCCACTGAGGTTGATACGTCGTAAAACAAAATAAACCAAACCAATCTAAACCAAAGAATACATATTCTATTCATACGAATCTATCCTAAAAATGTCGGCATTAAATAACCCATTGAGGTTGATAAGCCGTAAAAGAAAATAAACCAAACCAAACCAAATCACTTCATTCATTCATTCATTCATTCATTCATTCATTCATTCATTTTCTTCTTCTTCCTCGTCTTCTTCTTCTTCATTCATTCATTTTCTTCTTCTTCCTCTTCTTCTTTACCATTTCATTCATTCTTTCATTTTCTTCTTCTTCCTCTTCTTCTTCTTCTTCTTCTTCTTCTTCTTCTTCTTCTTCTTCTTCTTCTTCTTCTTCTTCTTCACCACTTCATTCATTCATTTTCTTCTTCTTCCTCTTCCTCCTCTTCTATATCTTCTTCTTCTTCTTCTTCTTCTTCACCACTTCATTCATTCATTCATTCATTTTCTTCTTCTTCCTCTTCCTCTTCTTCTTCTTCTTCTTCTTCTTCTTCTTCTTCTTCTTCTTCTTCTTCTTCTTCTTCTTCTTCACCACTTCATTCATTTTCTTCTTCTTCTTTTTTCCTTTTCTACCTCACCCTCTTTATTCTGCTTTCTCTTCGTATACTCTTTCATTCTCTCCCACCTGACATTTCTCTTTCTTCTTCTCAACTACTCAATCTTTCTATCCCCCCCAACCACCACCATTACCATTTACCGTGTCTCCCTTTTACTTATAAGAGCCTTTCCATTTTCGATCTTCCCGCCCATTGCCAGACAGCTGCTCCCATAATGCAATAGGCGAATTCGCCCATTTATTGACAGCAAATAACTTCTAAAGAAACAAGGACCAAATCAAATAACTACAGGGACAAGTGGACGGC
>OZ038509.1:12987905-13007905 GCA_964036315.1 Acanthosepion esculentum | reverse complement strand
ATGTCTATTCAAGTAATTAACAAATTCACTCTTTAGTATTTCAAGATATTTTTATGTAATTTTGTTAAGCAAATCTGTTAAAATGAGATAGTGTTATTTTCAATTTTGTGTAATTTAGATGACAATTTATCTATCTCACTCACTCACACACACACTCTCTCTCTCTATATATATATAGATCTATATACACACACACACACATATATATATATAAATATATATATATATATATATATATATATATATATACATACACTGTTACATTAGAACATTATAGTGACTACCACAAAATTTGAGTTTCGACGTTTAAATTAAGAGACGTTTCATTTAATAGCCGAAATAAAATGTACATTTCTTCTGTAATAGCTTACATATTCTAATGTAACAATCTAAGATATATATATATATATATATATATATATATATATATATATATATGAGTGTGTGTGTGTGTGTGTGTGTGTATGTTCACTTACGTGGTAAATGCTCATCTCCTCCAATAGGGATAAAACATGTGTGGGTACTTCGGACGAGACGAGTGTTGAGTTCGATGAGAATTTCCGAGTCTTATCAGCTGTGGAAGTTAGGATTTCGAATTGAGATTTCCCGTTGTTCAACACACTCTTGAAGAAACCCCAATAATCTTTATATTCAAAATTTCGAGATGCTATACGTTGTTTCATTCTATCAATGAACAGTAACTTTTCTTCATTGAGGACACGCTTGCACCCATTATGAGCAGAGACAAAGAGAGGTCTGTGGCAATCAGACATGTCGCTATCGTACAGACGGAAGAAGCGGTTACTTTGGGCTATAGCAGCTGAGCAAGCAGCTGAGAACTAAAGACATGAGCCCAATTTTACTTTGTATTTTCTTGCGAGGATTAAAGCCTCGGTGTCGGCTTTTACAGAGGAGGAGACATTTTTGAGCGTGATGATTAAAAACCATATTTCCAGGGACGTCGCGAAAGAAATCATGGAAAGAGTCCAGAAAGATATCCTGTTAGCAGGAGGGCTGGAGGGGGAATTGAATGAGATGTTAATACTCACTACGTCGTGATCAGAGTTGCCAAGAGGGCAGAGCTGCGTAACGCGTCAAGAGTCATGGATGGAGGTAAAACAGATCGAAAAGAAAAGCGTTACAATAATGGTTACTGGGGAAACCTGTATGAAAGTTAACCGCTTGCGTGAGGGACTAGGTGATTGAAAAGTCATGGGTTTGGATGCCAGCGAAGTCAGTTACAGTACGCTCCAGCCACATGCTATGGTGGGCTTCAAAGTCACCGAACACGAACCCTTAATCTAAATCTTTCGATGCCTTGGTTTTGATCCCCGTCCTTCTCTTTATCCTTTCCTAAAACACACCACTTCACTCTTACTTTCACTCTCGGTAACCCCTTGCGTACTAGTGGCACTCCCGGCTTGCTTGGGGGTGAGATGCTTAAAAAAAGAAAAGAAAAGAAAATGCATTAGAAATTAAATTATTAATTATTACTTTTTAAATAAAAAAAAAATTCCATTAAGTGTTGAACCGTTTCTTCTACTACAACAGCTTCATCTCTCGCACTTCCCGACAGTGGAACTCCCTTCCTCTTACATGCTTCCCTGATAACTAAAATCTTCAAAAAATTTAAATGTAATGTCAATCGACATCTTCTGATGCCTTGATCTTGACTCCCATCTTTCTCTTAATCCTTTCCTCAAACACCCCTCTTTGCTCTTACTTTCACTCTCTGTAACCCCTTGCATGCTAGTGGCACTCCCGCCTTGCTTGGGGTGAAATGCTTAAAAAGAAATATTTGTTGCAGAACAAAATCCTTACTTTTAACTTGATAAAGTCCATGAAAGGACGAAACACACCTGTTTTCTTTTAGTTTAATTCTTTGTAACCCCTTGCGTGCTAGTGGCACACTCCACTTGCTAGGGGTGTAATCCTTAATATATATATATATATATATATATTTGAAATTATTAGGAGAAATTGATAATTATTTTTAATGATACATCGAGTCTGAAACCTCTACAGAATGAAGAAAGCAGTGGACGGACGGCCGTTTTGTCCCAAATTTGGGACTCATCAGCAGTGCGCATCCACTACCGAGAATTGAAACCCTGACAGTTAGGTTGTCAAGCAAACACCATACCAACTGTTCCAACGGGCCTCGGTGACGAAGAGGTAGCAAACCAGACTCAATATAGCGCCACTCACTCACAAATTCCTTGGTGGAACTCTACTGAGATTCATTTTAACCATAGGACGGTGTCTCCTGGAGCCACGACTACTATCACCAAGCCGCTCACTCCAGAGCATTAGAATTTCTCCTAATAATTTCAAATTGTATATCATTGCTTGAACCGGCTTCTAATGCTTGAAACGGCCGTCCAGTGCTTTCTGCATTCTGTAGAGGTTTCAGACTGGATGTATCATTAAAAATATATATATATATATGTAAGCAAATATCGAATATGCAAGTTGAAACAACATTAATCAGTAAACTTGCATATTCCGATTTTGTTTTTTTTTTCCATATTTTTCATCATATATATATATATATATATATATATATATATATATATATATATATATATAATATGGAGAAAACAACTGAAAAGTTGCAAATTAAAAAAAATTTAATGTTTTTTTGTGAAAGTATTTGTTTATATTTGTATATATATATATATTTGATATTTCAGATCTGCCCCAATATTTCATCAGAAATAAATTAAATAACTGTATTCAGAAGTTTGTTTTCAAGTATCGTCCGTCGCGAGACGCGGACGTCACGTGATGTGGAATGCAACTGTGTTTGAACATTTCTAACGTAAATCTAACGATAATATTTTAGATGTTGTTTAAAAAGTTTTTTTTTAACTATATCTAAAAAAAAAATTTTAACTATTGAAATATTTATACAGATTTAAAATTCCCAAGTCTTTGTTTAACCCTAGTTTATATGTGTCTAATTTTAAAATCCAGTATTTTTCTTTTTTTCTGCGTGTATATATATATATATATATATATATATATATATATATATATGTGTGTGTGTGTGTGTGCGTGCGTGCGCGCGCGCGTGTGTGTGTGTGTCTTCCCGCGGCCCTATGCAAAATATCAAGTTGAGAACTGGCGCGGGATAGATGCCCTTGATGAGGGTAAAAGGAGTCTCTCTGAGCTTTGGTTAGTAATCTTTTTCGTGTTGGTTTAACAATAAAAAACATACGAGATCTAGTTGCCCTAGTTGCTTGAATTCATGAAGTTGAGGCGCCAAGGAAGAAATCTTATTAAAACAATTGTCAGGGAAATATTTGTAGAAACCACGGAGGAATGCGTCGGGAAAAAAGACTGAAGACGAGATGCCAGGTCCAGATCGATAACATTGCAGACCATTCTTTGCATTATCTCGAGAAGTTCAAGATATATAGTAGAAGCACTAGACCAGATGTGGGGAATAATATTCAATGCCCCGCAGATGTATAAATGTGGAAGAAGGATTCTAAGGGGAAGAATTATCTGGCAGAATGCAGCGAACCAACATTCCTATCAGTAGACCTAACAATTGATTCACCATAATCATTTCATTTCACGTCAATGAAAAACGTGAACCCAAGAAGGCTATATCTTGTTATTTTTCTAAATGCTGTTTGTTATGTGTCCTTACCTATAACTACAGAATGAACTCTTACTAACACTATGTATACTAAACCTATCAGAGAGAGGGAAGAATTGAGTCGAGCCGATAGTAGTTCACTCCAAACCAGACTGACAGTCATACTAACACCTTCCACATCTTGTATTATTATTCCGTGTAATATATCTTCGTTATTTCTACTCTTGTGTTCATGTTGTTCTTCCTTGGTCCTAACCTGGACCATAACACTGTTCAGGCTAATTTTATTTCTTCGACAACATAGCAAAGGAGGTTAATGTTTGTTTGCTTAATGTTGCTTAATACTTTATAAAATCATGTCTTAGAAAAGAGCTTATTTTGGCAAGATTTGTATGTTAGTCTTTTTCATAACAGTTGCATCTGTGAGGACATTCCCTTTCTGTCTTTGAGGAATGATGAGTTTCTGTTTTTTTTTCTTATGAATAGAAGTGATTAAATTATAGCTGTTGGCGTCAACAAAAACGCCGGGGAAATAAAATTTCCCTGAGGATTTAGTTGACGCCAACAGCCACGGATAACAGCAATCATTTTCAGTGGGTGCACCTGATGGAGTTGCTATCCCCACTTTTTAAAAAATTTATTTAACCATAAAATAAATAAAAACCGACATAGATCGTGTAGCACACAACAAGAATCGAACCATTAAACATTTTTTTCACGAGGGAATTCACTCCAAAAACTATGCTTTTATTAATACGGCCACGAGAGACCATCCATCTAGGGCGAAGTTCAACTATCTGTTGGGTAGTTAAACGTAAAATAGCGTATTTTTTTAGTTCGTTGTTAACCCGGCTGTCTAACGAAATAACCTCCTTAGAATATATAACAATGCTGTCTTATTTCTGACTCTTTTTCTTTCCAGATAATTTTTCTTTCAATATATTGTTACTCATATGGGCTATGCTTAGTAACAATATATTGAAAGAAAAATTATCTGGAAAGAAAAAGAGTCAGAAATAAGACAGCATTGTTTTATATACTAAGGAGTTTACAATGAAAATGATTACAATGTCGAGTAATCTTACTTGAGGAGTAAAAACCGAAGCAAACCATTTCTGCATCAAATCATTACTTGCGATGAGAACTGAATACTCTTTGACAACGGTAAGAGAGTCGACCAAAGGTTAGATGCAAGTGAATCACCAAAACATTATACCAAAACCTCCACTGCACCGTTAAAAGTTTATGGTTACTGTATGGTGCTCTTTCAAAGGGGCTATTCACTATTCATTTTCGCCTCAAGGGAAACAGTAGCAGAAAGCTCATATTGTGGAGAAATTGAAAGTATACTCAGAACGAGAAGATAGATTCGGGTGAGAAAAATTGTCTAACTCAACACAGAGATCTAACTTCCTAGGGACGGACCTATTGAAAAAATGGTACGAACCTCCTAAAGTACATATTTTATGTCATCGTATAATCGATTGCTCATCAGAAGTAAACATGAAATGACGCATTTTTTGGTTGGTTGTTGATCCGGTCGTCTAAGGAAGTAACCTCCTTAGTAGTGATTTTCCAAGCGTAGCTCAGATGTGGCACAAGGCCGAAAGTATGGGGCACCCAGTGAGGATCGAACTCACTACTCAGTCGTAATAGTTCTAGCGAGACGAGCTTGCTTAACCATTACACCACCTCTCGAGGTGCTCAGTAACGTACTTGGTATATAAAACAATCCTCTCTTATTCTTGATTCTTTTTATTTCCAGATAATTTTCCTTTCAATTTATTGTTACTCATAAGCCCAATGAACAAGATTACAATGAAACAATGTCGAGTAATCCTACTGTATGAGTACAATCTGGGGAAAAGAACCATTTTCCATCGAATCATTACATGCGATGAGAAATAGATACTCTATGACAACAGTAAGAGAATAGGCTAGTGGTTAGTGAATCTCCAAAACAATACCCAAAACCTCCACTGCACCTTTAAAGATTTATGGTTACAGTATGGTGGTCTTTCAAAGGGGTTATTCATTATTCAATCTTGTCTGAAGGGAAAACAATAGCAGCGACACTGTACTGTGGAGAAATTGAGTGTATGCACGAAAAAATGAAAAAGAAACATTCTCGACCTTTTAATAGGGATGGCCCAATTTTGTTGCACGACAACGCAAAGCCGCACGCTTCTCAATCAAATGCCCCAAAGCTGCAAAGCCCGAATTAGGAAATGTTGCCTTCATCCTCCATATTCAGCTGATATCTCTCCTACTGATTATCACTTATTTAAGCATTTTGAGCTTTTCATTCGAAATAAAACATTCTCCAATAAGGAAGAGGTAATCGAAACATTTGAACATTTGAAACATTTCACATCAAAGAAGGCGAATGTTTTTAAAGGTGGGATCACGAATTTAGATGTACGTCGGCGAATAATCATTCATCAACATGCTGCCTATTTCAACTAAATAAATTAGTTATTTAACAACTCAGAAGCGTTTTTATTCATTTTCTATAAATGCACGAAAACCTAATGAAATCATTTAGACCGTAATTTTAACAGCACTAACACCTAAACTCATAAATAACGAACGACAGTAGCAAATTTGATAAATATAACTTTAAGTAAGCAAAAATAGAAAGTAAAAATAGGTCAAATGATGTTCAGGTTACTTGGACAAAAACAAATAAATACTAATTAAAAAAAAAAAAAGCTAATTTATATCTTGATATCTTTCCTACTGAGTATCACTTATTTAAGAATTTTGAGTTTTTCATATGCAATAAAACAAATTTGATTGGTGAATACGGAAGGCCCAAATTCGCTGCACGACATCGCACGGCTGCTCGCTTCTCGATCAACTGTCGATAAGCTGCGTAGTCTGAATTATGTAATTTTGCCTAATCCTTCATATTCAGCTGATATCTCTCCTCCTGATTATCACTTATTTAAGCATTTTGAGCTTTGCATACGCAATAAAATCTTCTCCAATAAGTAAGAGGTAATCGAAAAATTCGAACTGTTTATCACATCAAAAGGATGGAAATTTTTAAAAGATGCGATCAAGAATTTAGAGGTACGTTGGAAAACAGTTCTACATCAACATGGTGCCTATTTCAACTAAATAAATTATATATTAACCCGAAGTGTGTTCATATAAGAGGTCTGCCTGAAAAGTAACGGGACTTACCCGAGAGACATCGTCCACAGTGATTTCTTGCCACACAGCCAGACGATCATTCAGTAAGTCTACAAAGAGATCCTGCTATGTTTGCTTCGCTCAGTACGCGATAAGAGATGAGAGTTGTGGCAGGACAAATTGTGGCTGCTTCACCACGACAATGCACCTGCTCACAACGCCCTGAGCATCCGCCATTTACTGGCCGAGAAGAACATTGCCGTGCTGGAACAACCTCCTCTTCCATTTTCAAGCGATGCTAAGAATAACGTAAAGTTATTCTTAGCATCGCTAAGCATGGAACCAAGCTTCTAAGTTCAATTTTTAAGTTGAATTTTAGAATTTAAGTTTGGGTTTCGAAACAGTAATTTCGGTGTCGCGATGGAGATATAGTTTTAAAAATATAATTATAATATTGTTGTGACTAAGTATTTGGATAAGAAATGACAAAACAAGAGGTTGCAGATAAATATTATATTGAACAGTAAATACAACAGAAATGTGTTACACGACTTGGGAGTGTGTATCGGTTGACCAGCGTTGAGTCTATATCACCGTTATATTCAGTGATCCCCCCACGAGGGCAGATGTGGCACAAGTCCTAATTTAACGTGGGTCATCCGATCCCGGAGTCTCGGCCAAAAAATCCCCGTAGACGGGTTCGGGTCTGTCTACCTCCCCGGACGAAACTGTGCCCTATGGTACAGCCTCGTCCGGGTTCCTCTCTGCCCAATTCACAGAGTTCGACAGTCACAGCCTCGGTAGAACAGTCTATATCACCGTTAAATTTAACGGGCGCCCAACGTGGGTCGTATGTGGCACAAGGCCGGTTTATTGTAGGTTTTTTAGGATTTAAGTCCCCAAATCAATTACTTGTATATCTTGCTAGATCCAGCTAAGCTCTGTTATAGAGCGGCTAAGGATCAAAATAGTAGTCGTGGCTCATGGGGCACAGGTTTCGAGGTTATTCGGGGACTCTGGATAACTTTCTATACTTGGATGGGTATCGGAGAACGGAACTGAGTGAGTAGCGGTACCTAATATTTAAATATATATTATATTTATAATATTTAATATTTTTTATTTAGGTCCACCCTAACCACTACACCATGTCGAACCGTATGATATTTATCCCGTCTCCCCACTGAGACATGATATGACACAAAGTCGGGCTTACCATAGGTATCGCGAGCGCGTACACCCGGGCCAATGACACAATTTCCCCAAACTCCCACTTGCCCAGTGGATAAAAGCGGTGGTTAAATCCTGTGACTTGACCCAAAGAGTTTTGAGTTCATTACCTGGCTACAGCTGGGGTGAAAAAAAAATGGAAATTCGAGTTAAAGAAAGATAACTGATAGTGAGACATTCGGAAGAGGCATGGCACGTGGAATTAGAACAATCTACCCCGGTGGACGAAATGAAGGGTTCAGTTCCAAATTCCAATCATCTGAAAAAGTCTGGAGTGTAAAACAGCCGAAACGGCATGACTGTGTCAACAAAGATGAGGATAACAGTCCGAATAATGTAAATAGTGTAAATAATAATGGAATTCTCAGAAATATAGACAGATCCTGAAGAAGGCCGGAGCGTACAACGGCCGAAACGTCTTGGATATGGCAATGAAGATAAGGACAACAGTTCGAAAAATGTAAATAGTGTAAATAATTAAATACCTCATCTCAGAAATATAGACAGATCCTGAAGAAGGCCGGAGCGTACAACGGCCGAAATGTTTTGAATATGGCAACGAAGATGAAACATCTGCCTGAATAATGTAAATAGTCTAAATAATTGCAATACCTCATCTCAGAAATATAGACAGATCCTGATGAAGGCCGGAGCGTAAATCGGTCGAAACGTTGTGAATATAGCAACGAAGATGAGGACATCAGTTCGAAAAATGTAAATAGTGTAAATAGGATTGCGCATCTGTATTTTTATTTTTCTTAACTTTGGTAGAAGTTTGGCGAAAATGGCCCATTTCTTTCCAAACCGATCTTATCTGCCTAAAATAGGCAGCCCGGTTGTGCGGCGAACGAGACGAGCCGCCTGGCAAATTCGAGATGGTATGATGGTTAGCAAGCTTGTTTCGTATATCAAGTGATCGTTCCTGACTGAGAGCTGCAAACCTACGTCCTTGCGGCTAGAGAACGTTCAAACAACAATTCTTGTACGATCATATCTTCTGCCATTATTCAGGCAATTTTATAATTCATTCTTTCAAAGACTGAATTATATAAATTATGCTGTGTGATTCAATCTTTCAAAGAGAAGGGAAGGCACGGTGGAGTAATGGATATCGGGTCGAGTTAAAGAATCGGAGAGACGAGTTCGAATTCCAGTCGAGTCCATCACGTTCACTTACGTGTTAATACGCTCGGGTAAGGTATGAATCCACTTCTCCCTCCAGCTATGGATAAATATCAGGACAGACCGGGTTCTATAGCCTTGGATGGCAACTGGTCTAGGAGAAGGACAACTCTGAATTCAAAACCTACGGAGGGTCGTTTAGGGACCTTGTGGCACATAGTGAACCGTGGCTCTGTATTCGGCCCTTCAAAAAGTGTCGATGGTTCTGCACAAAACCAATAAAAACCTCAAAGCATATGTGCTGCTGTCTGGCTGTCAGCTTTAATGTTTTGAAAGATTTATTCAGTATTATTATTGTTTAGGTAAAAAGCATTATAACATAGCACAAATAGGGGGCATGGTGGTGTAATGGATAGTGGCTTGGATTGAGGAGTCGGAGAGCCGAGTTCGAATTCCAGTCAAATCCATTACATTCACTTACATGCTAATACCCTTGGGAAAGGTATGAATCCTCTTCTTCCCCCTCTAGCTATGGGTAAATAGCAGGACAAGACCGGGTTCTATAGACTTGGATGGCCTGGTTTACCGCAGAAAGAAATGGCAACCTACTGCGGGAAAAATCTGATCGCCAAAGCGTGTATCACGCATGGCACATAACTGAATGACTTTCATAGACAACACTAAATGATTTTTTCCTGTCTTCCAGGGAATTGAAAAAAATAATTTATATATTTATTAAGTAGCAACCTAATTTACGCTTGCCAAAGTAATCTAATTTACGATGCTTGGATACGTTTGGCACAAGGTCATAACAATGGTGAATTCAGTAAGAATAGCCAGCATGGGGAAATGACTGGCTAATATCATTGAATATATCCAAAACTAAACTCGTAACATTTCATCATCTCGGAGCAGACCCTAAACCTGCACCAATCGTGATAAGTGGTCATTACATCCAAAGAGCCTCCTTGCTACGAATTCCTATCGAGGCTGAAGAACACTCCCGACCTCAAATAAAAGTCATATATGGATTAATTCGTAGGATTTGTATCAATAAATCCACCGTCCTAAGTATGGCGATAAACTGCATCCGCGTCCTGGGTAAGACGATAAACTACATCCGCGTCCTGGGTATGACGACGAACTTCATCCGTGTCCTGGGTATGACGTTAAACTACATCCGTGTCCTGAGTATGACGATAAACTACATCCGTGTCCTGGGTATGACGATAAACTACATCCGCGTCCTAGGTATGACGATAAACTACGTCCAACAATAAGGACTCTGATAATACGTTTTTGAAAGAGTAATGTGGGAAGCTGTACGTTTTTGAAAAAATATTACCAGCTATACGTTATTTTTTGAAAGAATAGTGTTGCCGGCTATATTTTTTTGAAAAATAATATTACCAGCTATACATTTTTGGAAAAAATAGTATTACCAGCTATACGTTTTTGAAAAATAATATTATCAGCTATGAATTTTTGAAAAATAATATTACCAGCTATACGTTTTTAAAGAAATATTATCATTAGCTATACGTTTTTGAAAAAATAATATTACCAGCTATACATTTTTGAGGAAAAAATATTAACAGAAAAAAAAACGTCCGCATTAAATGAACCATTGGGGTTATTGTGCCGTAAAACAAACCAAACCAAACCAAACCATCAGTAAATCCATATTATCTCCAAAAATATTCTGACAATCAAAAATATCTGAAAAAGGTTGATAAGCCGTAAAAAACAAAAATCTATGAATGAATGAAAATTTTCCGCCTCATCTAAGGCATATGTAAGCAACGTTTCGCAAATCAGGAGGCAAATCTCAGCGGCCATTTTCCTTTCTCTACGCTCCAAACCGCCATTTGCATGACAGCTAAGAAAAAAAAGAAAAAATTACTTTTTCCTCGGCATATCCTTGACAGTCGACTCGTGTGCATCTGATGGTCGATATCATTTGTAAAATATCGTTTTTTTTTCTATTTTGGTGCGACACAATCTCCCTACAATTGTAAATATGAAGAGGGCAACGCAAACAAACATGTGCTTGAAATAATCATATATTTTCAAATTAGGAAGGTTTATGGGCAACTGACGCAACACAATCTTCCAGATTCCAGATAAGTACATATATCGAAGAGAAAAAACAAGACGTTGGTTAGTTTGATGATAGACATGGTGAATTATTTAACGGTAAATCACTCACCAAATAGTAATAATCAAGAGACCGTGACGATGCGTCTGAAAATGGTTATAGTATGAAAGGATTGCACAACTGATTTTACCATGCAAAAGCATTACAAACGATTTTATTATGAATATGCACTGAAAATAAATTTACTATGAAAATCCATTGCAAATGAGTTAAATTATGAAAATGCACTGGAAATGATTTTACTGTAAAAATGCATTGAAAATGATTTTTACTATGAAAATGCATTGGCCAATGATTTTTACTATGAAAATGCATTGGCCAATGATTTTTACTATGAAAATGCATTGGAAATGATTTTTACTATGAAAATGCATTGGAGATGATTTTTACTTTGAAAATGCATTGGAAATGATTTTACTATGAAAAATGCATTGGAAATGATTTTTACTATGAAAATGCATTGGCCAATGATTTTTACTGTGAAAATACATTGGCCAATGATTTTTACTATGAGAATGCATTGGAAATGATTTTTACTATGAAAATGCATTGGAGATGATTTTTACTTTGAAAATGCATTGGAAATGATTTTACTATGAAAATGCATTGGAAATGATTTTATTATGAAAATGCATTGGAAATGATTTTTACTATGAAAATTCATTGGAAATGATTTTACTATGAAAATGCATTTGAAATGATTTTTACTATGAAAATGCATTGGAGATAATTTTTACTATGAAAATGCATTGGAAATGATTTTACTATGAAAATGCATTGGAAATGATTTTATTATGAAAATGCATTGGAAATGATTTTATTATGAAAATGCATTGGAAATTATTTTTACTATGAAAATTCATTGGAAATGATTTTTACTATGTAGATGCATTAGAAAAGATTTTTTTATGAAAATGCATTGTAAAATATTTTTACTATGAAAATGTATTGGCTAATGATTTTTACTATGAAAATGCATTGGAAATTATTTTTACTATAAAAATTCATAATAAATGAATTTTACTATGAAAATGATTTTTACTATGAAAATGCATTGGAAATGATTTTTAATATGAAAATCCATTGGAAATGATTTCTACTATGAAAATGTATTGGAAATGATTGTTACTATGAAAATACATTGGTAATGATATTACAATAAAATGCATTACATGTGATTTTACTATGAAAATGCATTGGAAATGATTTTTTCTATGAAATTGCACTGAAAATAATTTGAATATAAAAATGCATTGCAAATGAATTTAATATAAAATGAAGTGAAAATGCATTACAAATGGTTTTACTATAAAAAAACCACTGGAAATAATTTTACCATAAAATGCTTTAGTTATAATCTTCAATCTAAAAGTACATTGGAAATGATTTTCAATGTCAAATGGATTGGAAATGATTTTAATATAAAACTTAAACGCATGGTAAATTCATTGCCAGTGAATTTAATACGAAAATGATTTTAAATGATACAGGCTTTTTTTGCGATATATTTATCCATGTTAGGTTATTTTGTGACGAATTATTTATAGGGCCCCTACTGCTGATCGAACCAAGTACTTGATAATAATGATCATCTCGACTAGCTCGTTATCCGTTACTCCACGGTGTGACGCCTTGAAAGGCTGAGGCAATAAAATGGAGAATGAGATGAAAACATGGAGGACAGAATGAAAAAAAAATATGTGCAAAGATGAAAAGGTGACGAAAAATAAAAAAAAATAAAAATGGAGGAATAATATTGTGCTTGTCAGAAATTCCTTTTGGTTTCAGTTTTCCCGAGGCAACCATTAGTATCTCTCCGGACCTTCCATATCTAATCTGTTGAAGCAAGTCGACATTTTGTTATTTCCTATGTTCTCGGAGCAAATACGAACCATTGCAATTAAATTACCTCGTAGAAACACTCCATTATATATACATGGATGCGCACACACACGGCTAGAGTTTGCGTAAAATATATACTAGTGGTTTAGGTAATGTTATTTCGTGAATACGAATATACGCGGATGGAACTGTCTTTGTGGCAGGTTCAGAATCGAAACGCAAAGAGCTCTCAGGCAAGGTAGTAATAGAAACAAGAAAAAAGAAGACAAAATGATTGATCGTCAGAGAAAGAGGCCGCCCAAGGCGGTAGGCACTTATTGGGGATGTCAAAATATACGTAACGAGAACTAGCAAAATATGTATCCCAGAAATTAAGCAAAGTATTATGACATTGAAAAATTTCGATAGAAACTGTGTACTCAATAGCTACGGTTGGTTGGTTGATTTTTTTTTAACGGCGTATCAACTCCTGTAATTAATACCGAAATTTAATTTTCTTGGAAGCTTTGAAGTCATAAAAATATATTCGCAGTTGAAGACATGGTAGATTATACTCAGGTTGGTTGGTTTGTTTAACGGCATACCAAATTCTTCTGAATCATTTAATCGCGAAATTTAATTTCTTGGGAGTTTTTTATTTTTTCAAAAATGTGTTGCTGGTATTTTTGTTACTATGAAAATATATTGATGGTATTTTTGTTACTATGAAAATATATTGATGGTATTTTTGTTACTATGAAAATATATTGATGGTATTTTTGTTACTATGAAAATATATTGATGGTATTTTTGTTACTATGAAAATATATTGATGGTATTTTTGTTACTATGAAAATATATTGATGGTATTTTTGTTACTATGAAAATATATTGATGGTATTTTTGTTACTATGAAAATATATTGATGGTATTTTTGTTACTATGAAAATATATTGATGGTATTTTTGTTACTATGAAAATATATTGATGGTATTTTTACTATAAAAATATAACTTTATATTTTCATAATGCTTTGATCTCTTTTTGGGGGTTTACTATTTGCCCAAAGCTGGTGTCCTAACAGGTACTACTACCCAGGGTCAGTATAGACCCGGGAACAACAATAATTAAGAGGTGGTTCCACACTAGTCATCCTCACAGATCATAGAGTTTACTGCCGGATGTAATATATTGTCATACCGAGGACGAAGGTGATACTCAGCTTTTGTGCACATACAAGTTTGTATGGCTATGATTAGAGCCTGTGGTATGTGTGTTTTATTTTAAAGTTTCTTTAAGTTATATTTTGGAATACAGTTTGATTTAAGAAATTTTAGGATATTATTTGGATTAATATCATATAAGTGTTTATTCCTTTGGTTGTTTTCGTTACGTAGCATATCAACACATTTATGGGTTATTTAATACCGAAATCTAAATAATTTGAACGCAATTTTGTGACTTGAACTAAATATATTTTGAAAGCAATTTTATGCTTTCAAATACAGATAAAAAAAATTGATGGCCATTTTGCTTTAAAACGTATTGTTGGTTATTTTGCTTTAACATATATTGCTGGTTATTTTGCTTTAAAATATATTGTTGGTCATTTTGCTTGAAAATGTATTGTTGATCATTTTGCTTGAAAATTTATTGCTGGTCATTTTCCTCTAAAATGTATTGTTGGTCATTTTGCTTTAAAATGTATTGTTGGTTATTTTGCTTTAAAATATATTGTTGATCATTTTGCTTTAAAATTTATTGTTTGTCTTTTTCCTTAAAAATATATTGTAGGCCATTTTGCTTTAAAATGTATTGCAGCTCATTTTGCTTTAAAATATATTGTTGGTCATTTTGCTTTAAAATGTATTGTTGGTCATTTTGATTTAAAACATATTGTTGGTCATTTTGCTTTAAAATATCTTGTTAGTCATTTTGCTTTAAAATTTATTGTTGGTCATTTTGCTTTAACATATATTACTGTTCATTTTGCTTTAAAATGTATTGCTGGTCATTTTGATTTAAAACATATTGTTGGTCATTTTGCTTTAAAATATCTTGTTAGTCATTTTGCTTTAAAATTTATTGTTGGTCATTTTGCTTTAACATATATTACTGTTCATTTTGCTTTAAAATGTATTGCTGGTCATTTTGATTTAAAACATATTGTTGGTCATTTTGCTTTAAAATATCTTGTTAGTCATTTTGCTTTAAAATTTATTGTTAGTCATTTTGCTTTAAAATGTATTGCTGGTCATTTTACTATATGTATTGTTGGGAAATTCTTTTATATAAAAATATAAATTATATTTTCGTAGTGTTTTGTTTTTGTTTGTGGGGATCATTATTTGCCCAGAGCTGAGACCCTCACAGATGTTCTACATGTCCACCTGACCGGGGCTTATTAGAACCCCGGGTCAGGTGGACATGTGGAACAACACGAATTAAGAGATGGTTCCACACCTCAAAACCTTCAATCTCTCGATAAGTGGCCTTACTGCCGGATGTAGTTTATTGTCATACCCGGGACAATTAAATAATGTAATAAAATTATCATCATTTATCCTATTTCTGTCTTATTCCGCTTCTCATCATCATTATTTTTATGTTTCTTTTCAAATATATTTTGAACAAAATTGTATGCCTTCAACTACAAATAAAATGCATTGTTGGTCATTTTGCTTTGCATTTTGCTTTGAAAATTATTGTTAGTCATTTTCCTTTAAAATGTATTGCTGTTCATTGTGCTTTAAAATATATTGTAGGCCATGTTTCTTTAAAATGTATTGTTGGTCATTTTGCTTTAAAATGTATTGCTGTTCATTTTGCTTGAAAATATATTGTAGGCCATTTTGCTTTAAAATGCATTGTTGGTCATTTTGCTTTAAAATTTATTCTTGGTCATTTTGCTTTAAAATGTATTGTTGTTCATTTTGCTTTAAAATGTATTGCTGTTCATTTTGCTTTAAAATGTATTGTTGGTCATTTTGCTTTAAAATGTATTGCTGTTCATTTTGCTTTAAAATGTATTGTTGGTCATTTTGCTTTAAAATATATTACTGTTCATTTTGCTTTAAAATGTATTGCTGGTCATTTTGCTGTATTTATTGTTCTTAGTCTTTTCGTTTTTGTATTTATTTATTTTTTTAATCAATCTTTGGAATACAATGATTGTCAGTAACTCACTTGTAAGAAAGAAAAAAAATTAAAATCAAAGGAAAGAAATTAAAAATAAAAAAAAATAAAATTAAAATCCATCCAACTTTGATATTGTATTCTCCCTCTAGACCAAATTAAAAAATTTTTTTTTTTTACCAAAGGTGTGACATCTATGGCTATGGGAAAGTGTTAGCTAGCACTTAGCACCTGCAGAAAGGTAAGAAGTTCAGATATTCTATATTTTAGTTAGGTTTACTCTCATCTCCACTTTTGGACTGCAATATTTACAAGCCTCACCCCCGCTCCTCAAGGGTAGGTGCGGCACAAGGGCGAGATTAAGTGGGTCATCCGTGCACGTAGGCTGGACCAAAAATTCCCCGTAGAACCCCCATAAACAGGTTCGGGTCTGTCTACTTCCCCGGACGAGACTCTGCCGGGTTTCTCTCTGCCCGAGGACAGAGAGTCCGACTGCACAACTGGAACAGATCCCAGCTAGTCGGTATTTACTAAACCCCCTACCCAACACTTGGATAGATGTGGCACAAGGCCGAGTTTAACGTCGGTTATCCGAGCCCGTAGGCCCGGCCAAAAATGCCCGTAGAACTCGCATAAACGGGATCTGGTTGGTCAAACTTACCGAACGAGACTTTGCCCTTCGGCAGATCTTCGTCCGGGTTCCTCTCTGCCCGAAGGTAAAGAGTTCGACAGTCTAGCTGGAACAGATCTCAGCTAGTAATATTTAGCCACCCTCACGAGGGTTACGTATGGCACAAGGCAGGGTTTAACATGGGTTTTCCGAGACCGTAGGCTCGGCCAAAAATATTCCCTATTCGAACGCGTATAAACGCGTTTAGGGTCTGTCTACCACCCCGAACGTAACTCTACCCTTCGGCGGAGCCTCGTCCGAGTTTCTCTCTGCTTAGAGGAAAAAGTTCAACTGTCTAGCTTGAACAGATCCCAGCTAGTATATATAGCTAATCACCCCCAACACGAAGGTTACATGTGGCACAAGGCCGGGTTATAACGTTGGATCTCCGAACCCGTAGGCTCGGCTAAAAATATTCCCTTTTGAACCCGTATAAACGAGTTCAGGGTCAATCTACCCCCCTCCCCCGAACGAGACTCTGCCCTTCGGCGAAGCCTCGTCTGGGTTCGTGTCTGCCCGAAGGCAGAGAGTTCGACTGTCTAGCTGGAACAGATTCCAGCTAGTCAATATTGACTCCCCCCGCCCCGAGGGAAAGATGTAGCACAAGGCCGAGTTTTACGTGGGTATTCCGAGCCCATAGGCTCGGCCAAAAAGTGCTCGTAGAAACTGTAAAAACAGAATCCGGTCGGTCAACCTCCCCGACCGAGACTCTACCCTCCGGCGGAGCCTCGTCCGGGTTCCTCTCTGCCCGAAGACAGACAGTTCGACTGTCTAGCTAGAAGAGATCCCAGCTAGTCTCTGTAGTCCGTTGACTTACAGATACTTATAGGTTAGTTACTACGTATAGTGTAGTCACGCATGGAGGTGACAGGTTATTCCACTACTTCATAAACTTTCATATTGTTTTTGTTTGGGGGGTCACTATTTGCCCATAGGCAGGATTATAACAGGTGCTACGATCCGAAGTTAGGGTGGAGCTGAGAACAACAACAATTAAGAGGTGGTTCCAGGCCCCTCAAAACATCGAATCTCCCGATCAGATGCCTTACTGCCGGATGTAATTTATCGTCATACCCAGGACTGAAAGGTTATATAATGCCTAATTATGGCTGTGATTGCTTGACAATTTATCCACAGCGTGATCGTCAGTAAAAAAAAAAGAATAAAAATGACATCCCATGGCGGGAGCTACATATTGGGGACATCAAAATTGAGAAATCTAAGTAGAACTAACCAAAGTTGTATCCCAGAAATTAAGCATAGTATTAAGATAAATGAAAAGTTGGATAGAAACAGAACTGAACAGATATGGAATAATTTTTTTTTTATGATTTCACGCTGAACAAGGCCACAAAGCCACTAAGACGCAGCGGGTTGCTGGGTGTAAAGAATATAAGAAAAGCATTATTAAGGAAAGAGAGAAAAAATAAAACAGAAATTAAGAAGACAAAAGAAAAAAATTTTGAATTTTTAAAGATCAAATTTACCTGGAAAGCAAGAAACCGAAAGAGATTTCCACGAGCGTGCAGTGCAAGAGAAGAAACTGCTTGCAAGGGTCGGCCGGCTTACCCCAGCGAAACTCGTTGTGGTCTCTGCTACTTTTTCAGCACTGATTTTTGGCCAAACGCCATTTTTAAAATTATTTTTAAACAGACGTTAGATTCTCAGTCATCAAGTAATAATGTTCACCGTGTATATCCATGGCCTGTGCTTGCGTACTGTGCAGGAACCACTGACGGGGTTCGAACCCCCCCGCAAAAAACTAATTTGTTTTGCTTTTTGTACGTTTTACTTTTTTATACCTAAATTGTATTGTTAATCATCAACTATAAAAATCGACAGGGCTGGTGCTTACTACATCTGAACCTTTCAACCGCGTCGGGCCCCGATGCCTTCTTGGGGAGGAGGTCAGAAATGCTAATTTCAGTACCGTTTATTTTTTAAAATTTTAATCTTCTTTTTGAACAGTTCTTTTAAATCAATTAAGAGGTTAATATCGTTATGAATAATCAAAAGTGGTCTCTCCTTGTTTTGTTACTCTCCTCTTTGAGAGAGATATTTCTGTTTACTGGGACTATAAAAGGACACTATACGCGAACTTTGTATTCTCAGTTGAATAAAGCTTTCTTAAAGCCTACAGCTGCGTACTTTTGTCATTGCAAATATATCTGGGTAAAATCATTTTTTATTCCGAGATCATCCACTAAGAAGCAACTCTGATTTTTTTTTACTAATAATAAAACTAAGTCTCAACAGATCCTAGTCAGTATTTACAAGACCCCCCACCCCCACCGCTCCTCGAGTAGTGGGTCATCCGAGCCCGTAGGCTCGGCCACAAATTCTACGTAGAACCCCCATAAACGGGTTCGGGTCTGTCTACCTCCCCGGACGAGACTCTGCCCTTCGGCATAGCCTCGTCCGGGTTCCTCTCTGCTCAGAGACTGAGAGTTCGACTGTCTAACTGGAACAGATCCCAGCTAGTATATTTAGCTACCCACTCACGAGGGTTACATGTGGCACAAGGTCATTGATAGTGTGCCTTTTGCGTGCAAACAAAACTGACGACATTGCATTTCCTCTAAATGTAACGATCTTAGTCCTCTTTGGAGCGGGTGAAGAGAGGTGTTTCCATACATAGATTGTCTCGTTGTCTTTAGCTCAGTGTTGAACACGAGACTCTTCCTGGTTTAGGAAATTTTCAAGTAACCAGGTGTATCTACCTCAAACAATGTCAGATCTTGCCGTGATGCGCTTTTGCCTTGTGTGCGTTTGATCGGGCGTGAGAAGTGAAAACCAACGAGCCGAAACCTTTCTCATGCCAAGTTAATTGTGTGAAATCATCTGGTGATTAAGATCAATGTTTTCCTCAGTCGTGGCAGTTGCAGGACGTTCAGACATTGAGTCCTCTTGAAAACTCTCTCTTCGCCTCCTAAATTCAGTTGCCCACATTTACACTGTCGATAAAGCCGGGTCGACATCCATTGATGTAACAACCATATCAGCATGAATAGTCTTTGGAAGCTTCACCCTTTTTCCTGTAGGCACTTGATAAAACCACGATGACAAATGTCCATTTTCAAGAGACGTCACTAGTTACTTTTGAAGTCTTCTTTGAACAG
>OZ038509.1:12930405-12980405 GCA_964036315.1 Acanthosepion esculentum | reverse complement strand
AGTCAAGGAAGAAGTAAGGGAGAAGAATAAAGATGATGAGCTGAGGGTGGAGGGGTAGAATTAAAGGAGAGAGGAGGAGAAAAGGTCGAAGGGTGAAGAAGAGGTCAAGGAAGAAGTAAGGGAGGAGAATAAAGATGAGGAGCTGAAGGTGGAGGGGTAGAAGTAAAGGAGAGAGGAGGAGAAAAGCTCGAAGGGTGAAGAAGAAGTCAAGGAAGAAGTAAGGGAGAAGAATAAAGATGATAAGCTGAAGGTGGAGGGGTAGAAGTAAAGGAGAGAGGAGGAGAAAAGGTCGAAGGGTGAAGAAGAAGTCAAGGAAGAAGTAAGGGAGAAGAATAAAGATGATGAGCTGAAGGTGGAGGGGTAGAAGTAAAGGAGAGAGGAGGAGAAAAAGATGAAGGGTGAAGAAGAAATCAAGGAAGAAGTAAGGGAGAAGAATAAAGATGATGAGGTGAGGGTGGAGGGGTAGAATTAAAGGAGAGAGGAGGAGAAAAAGACTAAGGGTGAAGAAGAAGTCAAGGAAGAAGTAAGGGAGAAGAATAAAGATGATGAGCTGAAGGAGGAGGGGTAGAAGTAAAGGAGAGAGGAGGAGAAAAAGACGAAGGGTGAAGAAGAAGTCAAGGAAGAAGTAAGGGAGAAGAATAAAGATGATGAGCTGAAGGTGGAGGGGTAGAAGTAAATGAGAGAGGAGGAGAAAAGGTTGAAGGGTGAAGAAGAAGTCAAGGAAGAAGTAAGGGAGAAGAATAAAGATGTTGAGCTGAAGTTGGAGTGGTAGAAGTAAAGGAGAGAGGAGGAGAAAAGGTCGAAGGGTGAAGAAGAAGTCAAGGAAGAAGTAAGGGAGAAGAATAAAGATGATGAGCTGAAGGTGGAGGGGTAGAAGTAAAGGAGAGAGGAGGAGAAAAGTTTGAAGGGTGAAGAAGAAGTCAAGGAAGAAGTAAGGGAGAAGAATAAAGATGATGAGCTGAAGGTGGAGGGGTAGAAGTAAAAGAGAGAGGAGGAGAAAAAGACGAAGGGTGAAGAAGAAGTAAAGGAAGAAGTAAGGGAGAAGAATAAAGATGATGAGCTGAAGGTGGAGGGGTAGAATTAAAGGAGAGAGGAGGAGAAAAGGTCGAAGTGTGAAGAAGAAGTCAAGGAAGAAGTAAGGGAGAAGAATAAAGATGATGAGCTGAAGGTGGAGGGGTAGAAGTAAAAGAGAGAGGAGGAGAAAAAGACGAAGGGTGAAGAAGAAGACAAGGAAGAAGTAAAAGAGAAGAATAAAGATGATGAGCTGAAGGTGGAGGGGTAGAAGTAAATGAGAGAGGAGGAGAAAAGATCGAAGGGTGAAGAAGAAGTCAAGGAAGAAGTAAGGGAGAAGAATAAAGATGATGAGCTGAAGGTGGAGGGGTAGAAGTAAAAGAGAGAGGAGGAGAAAAAGACGAAGGGTGAAGAAGAAGTCAAGGAAGAAGTAAGGGAGAAGAATAAAGATGATGAGCTGAAGGTTGAGGGGTAGAAGTAAAAGAGAGAGGAGGAGAAAAAGACGAAGGGTGAAGAAGAAGTCAAGGAAGAAGTAAGGGAGAAGAATAAAGATGATGAGCTTAAGGTGGAGGGGTAGAAGTAAAGGAGAGAGGAGGAGAAAAGGTCGAAGGGTGAAGAAGAAGTCAAGGAAGAAGTAAGGGAGAAAAATAAAGATGATGAGCTGAAGGTGGAGGGGTAGAAGTAAAGGAGAGAGGAGGAGAAAAGGTCGAAGGGTGAAGAAGTCAAGGAAGAAGTAAGGGAGGAGAATAAAGATGATGAGCTGAAGGTGGAGGGGTAGAAGTAAAGGAGAGAGGAGGAGAAAAGGTCGAAGGGGGAAGAAGAAGTCAAGGAAGAAGTAAGGGAGAAGAATAAAGATGATGAGCTGAAGGTGGAGGGGTAGAAGTAAAGGAGAGAGGAGGAGAAAAGGTCGAAGGGTGAAGAAGAAGTCAAGGAAGAAGTAAAGGAGAAGAATAAAGATGATGAGCTGAAGGTTGAGGGGTAGAAGTAAAGGAGAGAGGAGGAGAAAAAGACGAAGGGTGAAGAAGAAGTAAAGGAAGAAGTAAGGGAGAAGAATAAAGATGATGAGCTGAAGGTGGAGGCGTAGAAGTGAAAGACAGAGGAGGAGAAAAGGTCGAAGGGTGAAGAAGAAGTCAAGGAAGAAGTAAGGGAGAAGAATAAAGATGATGAGCTGAAGGTGGAGGGGTAGAAGTAAAGGACAGAGGAGAAAAAGACGAAGGGTGAAGAAGAAGTCAAGGAAGAAGTAAGGGAGAAGAATAAAGATGATGAGCTGAAGGTGGAGGGGTAGAAGTGAAAGAGAGAGGAGGAGAAAAAGACGAAGGGTGAAGAAGAAGTCAAGGAAGAAGTAAGGGAGAAGAATAAAGATGATGAGCTGAAGGTGGAGGGGTAGAAGTAAAGGAGAGAGGAGGAGAAAAGTTTGAAGGGTGAAGAAGAAGTCAAGGAAGAAGTAAGGGAGAAGAATAAAGATGATGAGCTGAAGGTGGAGGGGTAGAAGTAAAAGAGAGAGGAGGAGAAAAAGACGAAGGGTGAAGAAGAAGTAAAGGAAGAAGTAAGGGAGGAGAATAAAGATGATGAGCTGAAGGTGGAGGGGTAGAAGTAAAGGAGAGAGGAGGAGAAAAGGTCGAAGGGGGAAGAAGAAGTCAAGGAAGAAGTAAGGGAGAAGAATAAAGATGATGAGCTGAAGGTGGAGGGGTAGAAATAAAAGAGAGAGGAGGAGAAAAAGACGAAGGGTGAAGAAGAAGTCAAGGAACAAGTAAGGGAGAAGAATAAAGTTGATGAGCTGAAGGTGGAGGGGTAGAAGTAAAAGAGAGAGGAGGAGAAAAAGACGAAGGGTGAAGAAGAAGTCAAGGAAGAAGTAAGGGAGAAGAATAAAGATGATGAGCGGAAGGTGGAGGGGTAGAAGTAAAAGAGTGAGGAGGAGAAAAAGACGAAGGGTGAAGAAGAAGTCAAGGAAGAAGTAAGGGAGAAGAATAAAGATGATAAGCTGAAGGTGGAGGGGTAGAAGTGAAAGAGAGAGGAATAGAAAAAGACGAAGGGTGATGAAGAAGTCAAGGAAGAAGTAAGGGAAAAGAATAAAGATGATGAGCTGAAGGTGGAGGGGTAGAAGTAAAGGAGAGAGGAGAAGAAAAGGTCGAAGGGTGAAGAAGAAGTCAAGGAAGAAGTAAGGGAGAAGAATAAAGATGATGAGCTGAAGGTGGAGGGGTAGAAGTAAAGGAGAGAGGAGGAGAAAAAGACTAAGGGTGAAGAAGAAGTCAAGGAAGAAGTAAGGGAGAAGAATAAAGATGATGAGCTGAAGGAGGAGGGGTAGAAGTAAAGGAGAGAGGAGGAGAAAAAGACGAAGGGTGAAGAAGAAGTCAAGGAAGAAGTAAGGGAGAAGAATAAAGATGATGAGCTGAAGGTGGAGGGGTAGAAGTAAATGAGAGAGGAGGAGAAAAGGTTGAAGGGTGAAGAAGAAGTCAAGGAAGAAGTAAGGGAGAAGAATAAAGATGTTGAGCTGAAGTTGGAGTGGTAGAAGTAAAGGAGAGAGGAGGAGAAAAGGTCGAAGGGTGAAGAAGAAGTCAAGGAAGAAGTAAGGGAGAAGAATAAAGATGATGAGCTGAAGGTGGAGGGGTAGAAGTAAAGGAGAGAGGAGGAGAAAAGTTTGAAGGGTGAAGAAGAAGTCAAGGAAGAAGTAAGGGAGAAGAATAAAGATGATGAGCTGAAGGTGGAGGGGTAGAAGTAAAAGAGAGAGGAGGAGAAAAAGACGAAGGGTGAAGAAGAAGTAAAGGAAGAAGTAAGGGAGAAGAATAAAGATGATGAGCTGAAGGTGGAGGGGTAGAATTAAAGGAGAGAGGAGGAGAAAAGGTCGAAGTGTGAAGAAGAAGTCAAGGAAGAAGTAAGGGAGAAGAATAAAGATGATGAGCTGAAGGTGGAGGGGTAGAAGTAAAAGAGAGAGGAGGAGAAAAAGACGAAGGGTGAAGAAGAAGACAAGGAAGAAGTAAAAGAGAAGAATAAAGATGATGAGCTGAAGGTGGAGGGGTAGAAGTAAATGAGAGAGGAGGAGAAAAGATCGAAGGGTGAAGAAGAAGTCAAGGAAGAAGTAAGGGAGAAGAATAAAGATGATGAGCTGAAGGTGGAGGGGTAGAAGTAAAAGAGAGAGGAGGAGAAAAAGACGAAGGGTGAAGAAGAAGTCAAGGAAGAAGTAAGGGAGAAGAATAAAGATGATGAGCTGAAGGTTGAGGGGTAGAAGTAAAAGAGAGAGGAGGAGAAAAAGACGAAGGGTGAAGAAGAAGTCAAGGAAGAAGTAAGGGAGAAGAATAAAGATGATGAGCTTAAGGTGGAGGGGTAGAAGTAAAGGAGAGAGGAGGAGAAAAGGTCGAAGGGTGAAGAAGAAGTCAAGGAAGAAGTAAGGGAGAAAAATAAAGATGATGAGCTGAAGGTGGAGGGGTAGAAGTAAAGGAGAGAGGAGGAGAAAAGGTCGAAGGGTGAAGAAGTCAAGGAAGAAGTAAGGGAGGAGAATAAAGATGATGAGCTGAAGGTGGAGGGGTAGAAGTAAAGGAGAGAGGAGGAGAAAAGGTCGAAGGGGGAAGAAGAAGTCAAGGAAGAAGTAAGGGAGAAGAATAAAGATGATGAGCTGAAGGTGGAGGGGTAGAAGTAAAGGAGAGAGGAGGAGAAAAGGTCGAAGGGTGAAGAAGAAGTCAAGGAAGAAGTAAGGGAGAAGAATAAAGATGATGAGCTGAAGGTTGAGGGGTAGAAGTAAAGGAGAGAGGAGGAGAAAAAGACGAAGGGTGAAGAAGAAGTAAAGGAAGAAGTAAGGGAGAAGAATAAAGATGATGAGCTGAAGGTGGAGGCGTAGAAGTGAAAGACAGAGGAGGAGAAAAGGTCGAAGGGTGAAGAAGAAATCAAGGAAGAAGTAAGGGAGAAGAATAAAGATGATGAGCTGAAGGTGGAGGGGTAGAAGTAAAGGACAGAGGAGAAAAAGACGAAGGGTGAAGAAGAAGTCAAGGAAGAAGTAAGGGAGAAGAATAAAGATGATGAGCTGAAGGTGGAGGGGTAGAAGTGAAAGAGAGAGGAGGAGAAAAAGACGAAGGGTGAAGAAGAAGTCAAGGAAGAAGTAAGGGAGAAGAATAAAGATGATGAGCTGAAGGTGGAGGGGTAGAAGTAAAGGAGAGAGGAGGAGAAAAGTTTGAAGGGTGAAGAAGAAGTCAAGGAAGAAGTAAGGGAGAAGAATAAAGATGATGAGCTGAGGGTGGAGGGGTAGAAGTAAAAGAGAGAGGAGGAGAAAAAGACGAAGGGTGAAGAAGAAGTAAAGGAAGAAGTAAGGGAGGAGAATAAAGATGATGAGCTGAAGGTGGAGGGGTAGAAGTAAAGGAGAGAGGAGGAGAAAAGGTCGAAGGGGGAAGAAGAAGTCAAGGAAGAAGTAAGGGAGAAGAATAAAGATGATGAGCTGAAGGTGGAGGGGTAGAAATAAAAGAGAGAGGAGGAGAAAAAGACGAAGGGTGAAGAAGAAGTCAAGGAACAAGTAAGGGAGAAGAATAAAGTTGATGAGCTGAAGGTGGAGGGGTAGAAGTAAAAGAGAGAGGAGGAGAAAAAGACGAAGGGTGAAGAAGAAGTCAAGGAAGAAGTAAGGGAGAAGAATAAAGATGATGAGCGGAAGGTGGAGGGGTAGAAGTAAAAGAGTGAGGAGGAGAAAAAGACGAAGGGTGAAGAAGAAGTCAAGGAAGAAGTAAGGGAGAAGAATAAAGATGATAAGCTGAAGGTGGAGGGGTAGAAGTGAAAGAGAGAGGAATAGAAAAAGACGAAGGGTGATGAAGAAGTCAAGGAAGAAGTAAGGGAAAAGAATAAAGATGATGAGCTGAAGGTGGAGGGGTAGAAGTAAAGGAGAGAGGAGAAGAAAAGGTCGAAGGGTGAAGAAGAAGTCAAGGAAGAAGTAAGGGAGAAGAATAAAGATGATGAGCTGAAGGTGGAGGGGTAGAAGTAAAGGAGAGAGGAGGAGAAAAAGACGAAGTGTGAAGAAGAGGTAAAGGAAGAAGTAAGGGAGAAGAATAAAGATAATGAGCTGAAGGTGGAGGGGTAGAAGTAAAAATGAGAGGAGGAGAAAAAGACGAAGGGTGAAGAAGAAGTCAAGGAAGAAGTAAGGGAGAAGAATAAAGATGATGAGCTGAAGGTGGAGGGGTAGAAGTAAAGGAGAGAGGAAGAGAAAAGGTCGACGGGTGAAGAAGTAGTCAAGGAAGAAGTAAGGGAGAAGAATAAAGATGATGAGCTGAAGGTGGAAGGGTAGAAGTAAAAGAGAGAGGAGGAGAAAAGGCCGAAGGGTGAAGAAGAAGTCAAGGAAGAAGTAAGGGAGAAGAATAAAGATGATGAGCTGAAGGTGGAGGGGTAGAAGTAAAGGAGAGAGGAGGAGAAAAGGTTGAAGGGTGAGGAAGTCAAGGAAGAAGTAAGGGAGAAGAATAAAGATGATGAGCTGAAGGTGGAGTGGTAGAAGTAAAGGAGAGAGGAGGAGAAAAGATCGAAGGGTGAAGAAGAAGTCAAGGAAGAAGTAAGGGAGAAGAATAAAGATGATGAGCTGAAGGTGGAGGGGTAGAAGTAAAGGAGAGAGGAGGAGAAAAGGTCGAAGCGTGAAGAAGAAGTCAAGGAAGAAGTAAGGGAGAAGAATAAAGATGATGAGCTGAAGGTGGAGGGGTAGAAGTAAAGGAGAGAGGAGGAGAAAAGGTCGAAGGATGAAGAAGAGGTCAAGGAAGAAGTAAGGGAGAAGAATAAAGATGATGAGGTGAAGGTGGAGGGGTAGAAGTAAAGGAGAGAGGAGGAGAAAAGGTTGAAGGGTGAAGAAGAAGTCAAAGAAGAAGTAAGGGAGAAGAATAAAGATGATGAGCTGAAGGTGGAGGCGTAGAAGTAAAGGAGAGAGGAGGAGAAAAGGTCGAAGGGTGAAGAAGAAGTCAAGGAAGAAGTAAGGGAGAAGAATAAAGATGATGAGCTGAAGGTGGAAGGGTAGAAGTAAAGGAGAGAGGAGGAGAAAAGGTCGAAGGGTGAAGAAGAATTCAAGGAAGAAGTAAGGGAGAAGAATAAAGATGATGAGCTGAAGGTGGAGGGGTAGAAGTAAAGGAGAGAGGAGGAGAAAAGGTCGAAGGGTGAGGAAGTCAAGGAAGAAGTAAGGGAGTAGAATAAAGATGATGAGCTGAAGGTGGAGGGTTAGAAATAAAGGAGAGAGGAGGAGAAAAGATCGAAGGGTGAAGAAGAAGTCAAGGAAGAAGTAAGGGAGAAGAATAAAGATGATGAGCTGAAGGTGGAGGGGTAGAAGTAAAGGAGAGAGGAGGAGAAACTTCGGAGGGTGAAGAAGAAGTCAAGGAAGAAGTAAGGGAGAAGAATAAAGATGATGAGCTGAAGGTGGAGGGGTAGAAGTAAAGGAGAGAGGTGAAGAAAAGGTCGAAGGGTGAAGAAGAAGTCAAGGAAGAAGTAAGGGAGAAGAATAAAGATGATGAGCTGAAGGTGGAAGGGTAGAAGTAAAGGAGAGAGGAGGAGAAAAGTTTGAAGGGTGAAGAAGAAGTCAAGGAAGAAGTAAGGGAGAAGAATAAAGATGATGAGCTGAAGTTGGAAGGGTAGAAGTAAAGGAGAGAGGAGGAGAAAAGTTTGAAGGGTGAAGAAGAAGATAAGGAAGAAGTAAGGGAGAAGAATAAAGATGATGAGCTGAAGGTGGAAGGGTAGAAGTAAAGGAGAGAGGAGGAGAAAAGTTTGAAGGGTGAAGAAGAGGTCAAGGAAGAAGTAAGGGAGAAGAATAAAGATGATGAGCTGAAGGTGGAAGGGTAGAAGTAAAGGAGAGAGGAGGAGAAAAGTTTGAAGGGTGAAGAAGAAGTCAAGGAAGAAGTAAGGGAGAAGAATAAAGATGCTGAGCTGAAGGTGGAGGGGTAGAAGTAAAGGAGAGAGGAGGAGAAAAGATCGAAGGGTGAAGAAGAAGTCAAGGAAGAAGTAAGGGAGAAGAATAAAGATGATGAGCTGAAGGTGGAAGGGTAGAAGTAAAGGAGAGAGGTGAAGAAAAGGTCGAAGGGTGAAGAAGAAGTCAAGGAAGAAGTAAGGGAGAAGAATAAAGATGATGAGCTGAAGGTGGAAGGGTAGAAGTAAAGGAGAGAGGAGGAGAAAAGTTTGAAGGGTGAAGAAGAGGTCAAGGAAGAAATAAGGGAGAAGAATAAAGATGATGAGCTGAAGGTGGAAGGGTAGAAGTAAAGGAGAGAGGTGAAGAAAAGGTCGAAGGGTGAAGAAGAAGTCAAGGAAGAAGTAAGGGAGAAGAATAAAGATGATGAGCTGAAGGTGGAGGCGTAGAAGTGAAAGACAGAGGAGGAGAAAAGGTCGAAGGGTGAAGAAGAAATCAAGGAAGAAGTAAGGGAGAAGAATAAAGATGATGAGCTGAAGGTGGAGGGGTAGAAGTAAAGGACAGAGGAGAAAAAGACGAAGGGTGAAGAAGAAGTCAAGGAAGAAGTAAGGGAGAAGAATAAAGATGATGAGCTGAAGGTGGAGGGGTAGAAGTGAAAGAGAGAGGAGGAGAAAAAGACGAAGGGTGAAGAAGAAGTCAAGGAAGAAGTAAGGGAGAAGAATAAAGATGATGAGCTGAAGGTGGAGGGGTAGAAGTAAAGGAGAGAGGAGGAGAAAAGTTTGAAGGGTGAAGAAGAAGTCAAGGAAGAAGTAAGGGAGAAGAATAAAGATGATGAGCTGAAGGTGGAGGGGTAGAAGTAAAAGAGAGAGGAGGAGAAAAAGACGAAGGGTGAAGAAGAAGTAAAGGAAGAAGTAAGGGAGGAGAATAAAGATGATGAGCTGAAGGTGGAGGGGTAGAAGTAAAGGAGAGAGGAGGAGAAAAGGTCGAAGGGGGAAGAAGAAGTCAAGGAAGAAGTAAGGGAGAAGAATAAAGATGATGAGCTGAAGGTGGAGGGGTAGAAATAAAAGAGAGAGGAGGAGAAAAAGACGAAGGGTGAAGAAGAAGTCAAGGAACAAGTAAGGGAGAAGAATAAAGTTGATGAGCTGAAGGTGGAGGGGTAGAAGTAAAAGAGAGAGGAGGAGAAAAAGACGAAGGGTGAAGAAGAAGTCAAGGAAGAAGTAAGGGAGAAGAATAAAGATGATGAGCGGAAGGTGGAGGGGTAGAAGTAAAAGAGTGAGGAGGAGAAAAAGACGAAGGGTGAAGAAGAAGTCAAGGAAGAAGTAAGGGAGAAGAATAAAGATGATAAGCTGAAGGTGGAGGGGTAGAAGTGAAAGAGAGAGGAATAGAAAAAGACGAAGGGTGATGAAGAAGTCAAGGAAGAAGTAAGGGAAAAGAATAAAGATGATGAGCTGAAGGTGGAGGGGTAGAAGTAAAGGAGAGAGGAGAAGAAAAGGTCGAAGGGTGAAGAAGAAGTCAAGGAAGAAGTAAGGGAGAAGAATAAAGATGATGAGCTGAAGGTGGAGGGGTAGAAGTAAAGGAGAGAGGAGGAGAAAAAGACGAAGTGTGAAGAAGAGGTAAAGGAAGAAGTAAGGGAGAAGAATAAAGATAATGAGCTGAAGGTGGAGGGGTAGAAGTAAAAATGAGAGGAGGAGAAAAAGACGAAGGGTGAAGAAGAAGTCAAGGAAGAAGTAAGGGAGAAGAATAAAGATGATGAGCTGAAGGTGGAGGGGTAGAAGTAAAGGAGAGAGGAAGAGAAAAGGTCGACGGGTGAAGAAGTAGTCAAGGAAGAAGTAAGGGAGAAGAATAAAGATGATGAGCTGAAGGTGGAAGGGTAGAAGTAAAAGAGAGAGGAGGAGAAAAGGCCGAAGGGTGAAGAAGAAGTCAAGGAAGAAGTAAGGGAGAAGAATAAAGATGATGAGCTGAAGGTGGAGGGGTAGAAGTAAAGGAGAGAGGAGGAGAAAAGGTTGAAGGGTGAGGAAGTCAAGGAAGAAGTAAGGGAGAAGAATAAAGATGATGAGCTGAAGGTGGAGTGGTAGAAGTAAAGGAGAGAGGAGGAGAAAAGATCGAAGGGTGAAGAAGAAGTCAAGGAAGAAGTAAGGGAGAAGAATAAAGATGATGAGCTGAAGGTGGAGGGGTAGAAGTAAAGGAGAGAGGAGGAGAAAAGGTCGAAGCGTGAAGAAGAAGTCAAGGAAGAAGTAAGGGAGAAGAATAAAGATGATGAGCTGAAGGTGGAGGGGTAGAAGTAAAGGAGAGAGGAGGAGAAAAGGTCGAAGGATGAAGAAGAGGTCAAGGAAGAAGTAAGGGAGAAGAATAAAGATGATGAGGTGAAGGTGGAGGGGTAGAAGTAAAGGAGAGAGGAGGAGAAAAGGTTGAAGGGTGAAGAAGAAGTCAAAGAAGAAGTAAGGGAGAAGAATAAAGATGATGAGCTGAAGGTGGAGGCGTAGAAGTAAAGGAGAGAGGAGGAGAAAAGGTCGAAGGGTGAAGAAGAAGTCAAGGAAGAAGTAAGGGAGAAGAATAAAGATGATGAGCTGAAGGTGGAAGGGTAGAAGTAAAGGAGAGAGGAGGAGAAAAGGTCGAAGGGTGAAGAAGAATTCAAGGAAGAAGTAAGGGAGAAGAATAAAGATGATGAGCTGAAGGTGGAGGGGTAGAAGTAAAGGAGAGAGGAGGAGAAAAGGTCGAAGGGTGAGGAAGTCAAGGAAGAAGTAAGGGAGTAGAATAAAGATGATGAGCTGAAGGTGGAGGGTTAGAAATAAAGGAGAGAGGAGGAGAAAAGATCGAAGGGTGAAGAAGAAGTCAAGGAAGAAGTAAGGGAGAAGAATAAAGATGATGAGCTGAAGGTGGAGGGGTAGAAGTAAAGGAGAGAGGAGGAGAAACTTCGGAGGGTGAAGAAGAAGTCAAGGAAGAAGTAAGGGAGAAGAATAAAGATGATGAGCTGAAGGTGGAGGGGTAGAAGTAAAGGAGAGAGGTGAAGAAAAGGTCGAAGGGTGAAGAAGAAGTCAAGGAAGAAGTAAGGGAGAAGAATAAAGATGATGAGCTGAAGGTGGAAGGGTAGAAGTAAAGGAGAGAGGAGGAGAAAAGTTTGAAGGGTGAAGAAGAAGTCAAGGAAGAAGTAAGGGAGAAGAATAAAGATGATGAGCTGAAGTTGGAAGGGTAGAAGTAAAGGAGAGAGGAGGAGAAAAGTTTGAAGGGTGAAGAAGAAGATAAGGAAGAAGTAAGGGAGAAGAATAAAGATGATGAGCTGAAGGTGGAAGGGTAGAAGTAAAGGAGAGAGGAGGAGAAAAGTTTGAAGGGTGAAGAAGAGGTCAAGGAAGAAGTAAGGGAGAAGAATAAAGATGATGAGCTGAAGGTGGAAGGGTAGAAGTAAAGGAGAGAGGAGGAGAAAAGTTTGAAGGGTGAAGAAGAAGTCAAGGAAGAAGTAAGGGAGAAGAATAAAGATGCTGAGCTGAAGGTGGAGGGGTAGAAGTAAAGGAGAGAGGAGGAGAAAAGATCGAAGGGTGAAGAAGAAGTCAAGGAAGAAGTAAGGGAGAAGAATAAAGATGATGAGCTGAAGGTGGAAGGGTAGAAGTAAAGGAGAGAGGTGAAGAAAAGGTCGAAGGGTGAAGAAGAAGTCAAGGAAGAAGTAAGGGAGAAGAATAAAGATGATGAGCTGAAGGTGGAAGGGTAGAAGTAAAGGAGAGAGGAGGAGAAAAGTTTGAAGGGTGAAGAAGAGGTCAAGGAAGAAATAAGGGAGAAGAATAAAGATGATGAGCTGAAGGTGGAAGGGTAGAAGTAAAGGAGAGAGGTGAAGAAAAGGTCGAAGGGTGAAGAAGAAGTCAAGGAAGAAGTAAGGGAGAAGAATAAAGATGATGAGCTGAAGGTGGAGGCGTAGAAGTGAAAGACAGAGGAGGAGAAAAGGTCGAAGGGTGATGAAGAAATCAAGGAAGAAGTAAGGGAGAAGAATAAAGATGATGAGCTGAAGGTGGAGGGGTAGAAGTAAAGGACAGAGGAGAAAAAGACGAAGGGTGAAGAAGAAGTCAAGGAAGAAGTAAGGGAGAAGAATAAAGATGATGAGCTGAAGGTGGAGGGGTAGAAGTGAAAGAGAGAGGAGGAGAAAAAGACGAAGGGTGAAGAAGAAGTCAAGGAAGAAGTAAGGGAGAAGAATAAAGATGATGAGCTGAAGGTGGAGGGGTAGAAGTAAAGGAGAGAGGAGGAGAAAAGTTTGAAGGGTGAAGAAGAAGTCAAGGAAGAAGTAAGGGAGAAGAATAAAGATGATGAGCTGAAGGTGGAGGGGTAGAAGTAAAAGAGAGAGGAGGAGAAAAAGACGAAGGGTGAAGAAGAAGTAAAGGAAGAAGTAAGGGAGGAGAATAAAGATGATGAGCTGAAGGTGGAGGGGTAGAAGTAAAGGAGAGAGGAGGAGAAAAGGTCGAAGGGGGAAGAAGAAGTCAAGGAAGAAGTAAGGGAGAAGAATAAAGATGATGAGCTGAAGGTGGAGGGGTAGAAATAAAAGAGAGAGGAGGAGAAAAAGACGAAGGGTGAAGAAGAAGTCAAGGAACAAGTAAGGGAGAAGAATAAAGTTGATGAGCTGAAGGTGGAGGGGTAGAAGTAAAAGAGAGAGGAGGAGAAAAAGACGAAGGGTGAAGAAGAAGTCAAGGAAGAAGTAAGGGAGAAGAATAAAGATGATGAGCGGAAGGTGGAGGGGTAGAAGTAAAAGAGTGAGGAGGAGAAAAAGACGAAGGGTGAAGAAGAAGTCAAGGAAGAAGTAAGGGAGAAGAATAAAGATGATAAGCTGAAGGTGGAGGGGTAGAAGTGAAAGAGAGAGGAATAGAAAAAGACGAAGGGTGATGAAGAAGTCAAGGAAGAAGTAAGGGAAAAGAATAAAGATGATGAGCTGAAGGTGGAGGGGTAGAAGTAAAGGAGAGAGGAGAAGAAAAGGTCGAAGGGTGAAGAAGAAGTCAAGGAAGAAGTAAGGGAGAAGAATAAAGATGATGAGCTGAAGGTGGAGGGGTAGAAGTAAAGGAGAGAGGAGGAGAAAAAGACGAAGTGTGAAGAAGAGGTAAAGGAAGAAGTAAGGGAGAAGAATAAAGATAATGAGCTGAAGGTGGAGGGGTAGAAGTAAAAATGAGAGGAGGAGAAAAAGACGAAGGGTGAAGAAGAAGTCAAGGAAGAAGTAAGGGAGAAGAATAAAGATGATGAGCTGAAGGTGGAGGGGTAGAAGTAAAGGAGAGAGGAAGAGAAAAGGTCGACGGGTGAAGAAGTAGTCAAGGAAGAAGTAAGGGAGAAGAATAAAGATGATGAGCTGAAGGTGGAAGGGTAGAAGTAAAAGAGAGAGGAGGAGAAAAGGCCGAAGGGTGAAGAAGAAGTCAAGGAAGAAGTAAGGGAGAAGAATAAAGATGATGAGCTGAAGGTGGAGGGGTAGAAGTAAAGGAGAGAGGAGGAGAAAAGGTTGAAGGGTGAGGAAGTCAAGGAAGAAGTAAGGGAGAAGAATAAAGATGATGAGCTGAAGGTGGAGTGGTAGAAGTAAAGGAGAGAGGAGGAGAAAAGATCGAAGGGTGAAGAAGAAGTCAAGGAAGAAGTAAGGGAGAAGAATAAAGATGATGAGCTGAAGGTGGAGGGGTAGAAGTAAAGGAGAGAGGAGGAGAAAAGGTCGAAGCGTGAAGAAGAAGTCAAGGAAGAAGTAAGGGAGAAGAATAAAGATGATGAGCTGAAGGTGGAGGGGTAGAAGTAAAGGAGAGAGGAGGAGAAAAGTTCGAAGGATGAAGAAGAGGTCAAGGAAGAAGTAAGGGAGAAGAATAAAGATGATGAGGTGAAGGTGGAGGGGTAGAAGTAAAGGAGAGAGGAGGAGAAAAGGTTGAAGGGTGAAGAAGAAGTCAAAGAAGAAGTAAGGGAGAAGAATAAAGATGATGAGCTGAAGGTGGAGGCGTAGAAGTAAAGGAGAGAGGAGGAGAAAAGGTCGAAGGGTGAAGAAGAAGTCAAGGAAGAAGTAAGGGAGAAGAATAAAGATGATGAGCTGAAGGTGGAAGGGTAGAAGTAAAGGAGAGAGGAGGAGAAAAGGTCGAAGGGTGAAGAAAAAGTCAAGGAAGAAGTAAGGGAGAAGAATAAAGATGATGAGCTGAAGGTGGAGGGGTAGAAGTAAAGGAGAGAGGAGGAGAAAAGGTTGAAGGGTGAAGAAGAAGTCAAGGAAGAAGTAAGGGAGAAGAATAAAGATAATGAGCTGAAGGTGGAGGGGTAGAAGTAAAGGAGAGAGGAGGAGAAATGTTCGAAAGGTGAAGAAGAAGTCAAGGAAGAAGTAAGGGAGAAGTAAAAAGATGATGAGCTGAAGGTGGAGGGGTAGAAGTAAAGGAGAGAGGAGGAGAAAAGGTCGAAGGGTGAAGAAGAATTCAAGGAAGAAGTAAGGGAGAAGAATAAAGATGATGAGCTGAAGGTGGAGGGGTAGAAGTAAAGGAGAGAGGAGGAGAAAAGGTCGAAGGGTGAGGAAGTCAAGGAAGAAGTAAGGGAGTAGAATAAAGATGATGAGCTGAAGGTGGAGGGTTAGAAATAAAGGAGAGAGGAGGAGAAAAGATCGAAGGGTGAAGAAGAAGTCAAGGAAGAAGTAAGGGAGAAGAATAAAGATGATGAGCTGAAGGTGGAGGGGTAGAAGTAAAGGAGAGAGGAGGAGAAAAGGTCGGAGGGTGAAGAAGAAGTCAAGGAAGAAGTAAGGGAGAAGAATAAAGATGATGAGCTGAAGGTGGAGGGGTAGAAGTAAAGGAGAGAGGTGAAGAAAAGGTCGAAGGGTGAAGAAGAAGTCAAGGAAGAAGTAAGGGAGAAGAATAAAGATGATGAGCTGAAGGTGGAAGGGTAGAAGTAAAGGAGAGAGGAGGAGAAAAGTTTGAAGGGTGAAGAAGAAGTCAAGGAAGAAGTAAGGGAGAAGAATAAAGATGATGAGCTGAAGTTGGAAGGGTAGAAGTAAAGGAGAGAGGAGGAGAAAAGTTTGAAGGGTGAAGAAGAAGATAAGGAAGAAGTAAGGGAGAAGAATAAAGATGATGAGCTGAAGGTGGAAGGGTAGAAGTAAAGGAGAGAGGAGGAGAAAAGTTTGAAGGGTGAAGAAGAGGTCAAGGAAGAAGTAAGGGAGAAGAATAAAGATGATGAGCTGAAGGTGGAAGGGTAGAAGTAAAGGAGAGAGGAGGAGAAAAGTTTGAAGGGTGAAGAAGAAGTCAAGGAAGAAGTAAGGGAGAAGAATAAAGATGCTGAGCTGAAGGTGGAGGGGTAGAAGTAAAGGAGAGAGGAGGAGAAAAGATCGAAGGGTGAAGAAGAAGTCAAGGAAGAAATAAGGGAGAAGAATAAAGATGATGAGCTGAAGGTGGAAGGGTAGAAGTAAAGGAGAGAGGTGAAGAAAAGGTCGAAGGGTGAAGAAGAAGTCAAGGAAGAAGTAAGGGAGAAGAATAAAGATGATGAGCTGAAGGTGGAAGGGTAGAAGTAAAGGAGAGAGGTGAAGAAAAGGTCGAAGGGTGAAGAAGAAGTCAAGGAAGAAGTAAGGGAGAAGAATAAAGATGATGAGCTGAAGGTGGAAGGGTAGAAGTAAAGGAGAGAGGAGGAGAAAAGTTTGAAGGGTGAAGAAAAAGTCAAGGAAGAAGTAAGGGAGAAGAATAAAGATGATGAGCTGAAGGTGGAGGGGTAGAAGTAAATGAGAGAGGAGGAGAAAAGGTCGAAGGGTGAAGAAGAAGTCAAGGAAGAAGTAAGGGAGAAGAATAAAGATGATGAGCTGAAGGTGGAAGGGTAGAAGTAAAGGAGAGAGGAGGAGAAAAGTTTGAAGGGTGAAGAAGAAGTCAAGGAAGAAGTAAGGGAGAAGAATAAAGATGATGAGCTGAAGGTGGAAGGGTAGAAGTAAAGGAGAGAGGTGAAGAAAAGGTCGAAGGGTGAAGAAGAAGTCAAGGAAGAAGTAAGGGAGAAGAATAAAGATGATGAGCTGAAGGTGGAAGGGTAGAAGTAAAGGAGAGAGGAGGAGAAAAGTTTGAAGGGTGAAGAAAAAGTCAAGGAAGAAGTAAGGGAGAAGAATAAAGATGATGAGCTGAAGGTGGAGGGGTAGAAGTAAATGAGAGAGGAGGAGAAAAGGTCGAAGGGTGAAGAAGAAGTCAAGGAAGAAGTAAGGGAGAAGAATAAAGATGATGAGCTGAAGGTGGAAGGGTAGAAGTAAAGGAGAGAGGAGGAGAAAAGTTTGAAGGGTGAAGAAGAAGTCAAGGAAGAAGTAAGGGAGAAGAATAAAGATGATGAGCTGAAGGTGGAGGGGTAGAAGTAAAGGAGAGAGGAGGAGAAAAGATCGAAGGGTGAAGAAGAAGTCAAGGAAGAAGTAAGGGAGGAGAATAAAGATGATGAGCTGAAGTTGGAAGGGTAGAAGTAAAGGAGAGAGGAGGAGAAAAGTTTGAAGGGTGAAGAAGAAGTCAAGGAAGAAGTAAGGGAGAAGAATAAAGATGATGAGCTGAAGGTGGATGGGTAGAAGTAAATGAGAGAGGAGGAGAAAAGTTTGAAGTGTGAAGAAGAAGTCAAGGAAGAAGTAAGGGAGAAGAATAAAGATGATGAGCTGAAGGTGGAGGGGTAGAAGTAAAGGAGAGAGGAGGAGAAAAGTTTGAAGGGAGAAGAAGAAGTCAAGGAAGAAGTAAGGGAGAAGAATAAAGATGATGAGCTGAAGGTGGATGGGTAGAAGTAAAGGAGAGAGGAGGAGAAAAGTTTGAAGGGTGAAGAAGAGATCAAGGAAGAAGTAAGGGAGAAGAATAAAGATGATGAGCTGAAGGTGGAAGGGTAGAAGTAAAGGAGAGAGGAGGAGAAAAGTTTGAAGGGTGAAGAAAAAGTCAAGGAAGAAGTAAGGGAGAAGAATAAAGATGATGAGCTGAAGGTGGAAGGGTAGAAGTAAAGGAGAGAGGAGGAGATAAGTTTGAAGGGTGAAGAAGAAGTCAAGGAAGAAGTAAGGGAGAAGAATAAAGATGATGAGCTGAAGGTGGAGGGGTAGAAGTAAATGAGAGAGGAGGAGAAAAGTTTGAAGGGTGAAGAAGAAGTCAAGGAAGAAGTAAGGGAGAAGAATAAAGATGATGAGCTGAAGGTGGAGGGGTAGAAGTAAATGAGAGAGGAGGAGAAAAGTTTGAAGGGTGAAGAAGAAGTCAAGGAAGAAGTAAGGGAGAAGAATAAAGATGATGAGCTTAAGGTGGAGGGGTAGAAGTAAAGGAGAGAGGAGGAGAAAAGTTTGAAGGGTGAAGAAGAAGTCAAGGAAGAAGTAAGGGAGAAGAATAAAGATGATGAGCTGAAGGTGGAGGGGTAGAAGTAAAGGAGAGAGGAGGAGAAAAAGACGAAGTGTGAAGAAGAGGTAAAGGAAGAAGTAAGGGAGAAGAATAAAGATAATGAGCTGAAGGTGGAGGGGTAGAAGTAAAAATGAGAGGAGGAGAAAAAGACGAAGGGTGAAGAAGAAGTCAAGGAAGAAGTAAGGGAGAAGAATAAAGATGATGAGCTGAAGGTGGAGGGGTAGAAGTAAAGGAGAGAGGAAGAGAAAAGGTCGACGGGTGAAGAAGTAGTCAAGGAAGAAGTAAGGGAGAAGAATAAAGATGATGAGCTGAAGGTGGAAGGGTAGAAGTAAAAGAGAGAGGAGGAGAAAAGGCCGAAGGGTGAAGAAGAAGTCAAGGAAGAAGTAAGGGAGAAGAATAAAGATGATGAGCTGAAGGTGGAGGGGTAGAAGTAAAGGAGAGAGGAGGAGAAAAGGTTGAAGGGTGAGGAAGTCAAGGAAGAAGTAAGGGAGAAGAATAAAGATGATGAGCTGAAGGTGGAGTGGTAGAAGTAAAAGAGAGAGGAGGAGAAAAGATCGAAGGGTGAAGAAGAAGTCAAGGAAGAAGTAAGGGAGAAGAATAAAGATGATGAGCTGAAGGTGGAGGGGTAGAAGTAAAGGAGAGAGGAGGAGAAAAGGTCGAAGCGTGAAGAAGAAGTCAAGGAAGAAGTAAGGGAGAAGAATAAAGATGATGAGCTGAAGGTGGAGGGGTAGAAGTAAAGGAGAGAGGAGGAGAAAAAGACGAAGTGTGAAGAAGAGGTAAAGGAAGAAGTAAGGGAGAAGAATAAAGATAATGAGCTGAAGGTGGAGGGGTAGAAGTAAAAATGAGAGGAGGAGAAAAAGACGAAGGGTGAAGAAGAAGTCAAGGAAGAAGTAAGGGAGAAGAATAAAGATGATGAGCTGAAGGTGGAGGGGTAGAAGTAAAGGAGAGAGGAAGAGAAAAGGTCGACGGGTGAAGAAGTAGTCAAGGAAGAAGTAAGGGAGAAGAATAAAGATGATGAGCTGAAGGTGGAAGGGTAGAAGTAAAAGAGAGAGGAGGAGAAAAGGCCGAAGGGTGAAGAAGAAGTCAAGGAAGAAGTAAGGGAGAAGAATAAAGATGATGAGCTGAAGGTGGAGGGGTAGAAGTAAAGGAGAGAGGAGGAGAAAAGGTTGAAGGGTGAGGAAGTCAAGGAAGAAGTAAGCGAGAAGAATAAAGATGATGAGCTGAAGGTGGAGTGGTAGAAGTAAAGGAGAGAGGAGGAGAAAAGATCGAAGGGTGAAGAAGAAGTCAAGGAAGAAGTAAGGGAGAAGAATAAAGATGATGAGCTGAAGGTGGAGGGGTAGAAGTAAAGGAGAGAGGAGGAGAAAAGGTCGAAGCGTGAAGAAGAAGTCAAGGAAGAAGTAAGGGAGAAGAATAAAGATGATGAGCTGAAGGTGGAGGGGTAGAAGTAAAGGAGAGAGGAGGAGAAAAGGTCGAAGGATGAAGAAGAGGTCAAGGAAGAAGTAAGGGAGAAGAATAAAGATGATGAGGTGAAGGTGGAGGGGTAGAAGTAAAGGAGAGAGGAGGAGAAAAGGTTGAAGGGTGAAGAAGAAGTCAAAGAAGAAGTAAGGGAGAAGAATAAAGATGATGAGCTGAAGGTGGAGGCGTAGAAGTAAAGGAGAGAGGAGGAGAAAAGGTCGAAGGGTGAAGAAGAAGTCAAGGAAGAAGTAAGGGAGAAGAATAAAGATGATGAGCTGAAGGTGGAAGGGTAGAAGTAAAGGAGAGAGGAGGAGAAAAGGTCGAAGGGTGAAGAAAAAGTCAAGGAAGAAGTAAGGGAGAAGAATAAAGATGATGAGCTGAAGGTGGAGGGGTAGAAGTAAAGGAGAGAGGAGGAGAAAAGGTTGAAGGGTGAAGAAGAAGTCAAGGAAGAAGTAAGGGAGAAGAATAAAGATAATGAGCTGAAGGTGGAGGGGTAGAAGTAAAGGAGAGAGGAGGAGAAATGTTCGAAAGGTGAAGAAGAAGTCAAGGAAGAAGTAAGGGAGAAGTAAAAAGATGATGAGCTGAAGGTGGAGGGGTAGAAGTAAAGGAGAGAGGAGGAGAAAAGGTCGAAGGGTGAAGAAGAATTCAAGGAAGAAGTAAGGGAGAAGAATAAAGATGATGAGCTGAAGGTGGAGGGGTAGAAGTAAAGGAGAGAGGAGGAGAAAAGGTCGAAGGGTGAGGAAGTCAAGGAAGAAGTAAGGGAGTAGAATAAAGATGATGAGCTGAAGGTGGAGGGTTAGAAATAAAGGAGAGAGGAGGAGAAAAGATCGAAGGGTGAAGAAGAAGTCAAGGAAGAAGTAAGGGAGAAGAATAAAGATGATGAGCTGAAGGTGGAGGGGTAGAAGTAAAGGAGAGAGGAGGAGAAAAGGTCGGAGGGTGAAGAAGAAGTCAAGGAAGAAGTAAGGGAGAAGAATAAAGATGATGAGCTGAAGGTGGAGGGGTAGAAGTAAAGGAGAGAGGTGAAGAAAAGGTCGAAGGGTGAAGAAGAAGTCAAGGAAGAAGTAAGGGAGAAGAATAAAGATGATGAGCTGAAGGTGGAAGGGTAGAAGTAAAGGAGAGAGGAGGAGAAAAGTTTGAAGGGTGAAGAAGAAGTCAAGGAAGAAGTAAGGGAGAAGAATAAAGATGATGAGCTGAAGTTGGAAGGGTAGAAGTAAAGGCGAGAGGAGGAGAAAAGTTTGAAGGGTGAAGAAGAAGATAAGGAAGAAGTAAGGGAGAAGAATAAAGATGATGAGCTGAAGGTGGAAGGGTAGAAGTAAAGGAGAGAGGAGGAGAAAAGTTTGAAGGGTGAAGAAGAAGTCAAGGAAGAAGTAAGGGAGAAGAATAAAGATGATGAGCTGAAGGTGGAGGGGTAGAAGTAAATGAGAGAGGAGGAGAAAAGTTTGAAGTGTGAAGAAGAAGTCAAGGAAGAAGTAAGGGAGAAGAATAAAGATGATGAGCTGAAGGTGGAGGGGTAGAAGTAAAGGAGAGAGGAGGAGAAAAGTTTGAAGGGAGAAGAAGAAGTCAAGGAAGAAGTAAGGGAGAAGAATAAAGATGATGAGCTGAAGGTGGAGGGGTAGAAGTAAAGGAGAGAGGAGGAGAAAAGTTTGAAGGGTGAAGAAGAGATCAAGGAAGAAGTAAGGGAGAAGAATAAAGATGATGAGCTGAAGGTGGAAGGGTAGAAGTAAAGGAGAGAGGAGGAGAAAAGTTTGAAGGGTGAAGAAAAAGTCAAGGAAGAAGTAAGGGAGAAGAATAAAGATGATGAGCTGAAGGTGGAAGGGTAGAAGTAAAGGAGAGAGGAGGAGATAAGTTTGAAGGGTGAAGAAGAAGTCAAGGAAGAAGTAAGGGAGAAGAATAAAGATGATGAGCTGAAGGTGGAGGGGTAGAAGTAAATGAGAGAGGAGGAGAAAAGTTTGAAGGGTGAAGAAGAAGTCAAGGAAGAAGTAAGGGAGAAGAATAAAGATGATGAGCTGAAGGTGGAGGGGTAGAAGTAAATGAGAGAGGAGGAGAAAAGTTTGAAGGGTGAAGAAGAAGTCAAGGAAGAAGTAAGGGAGAAGAATAAAGATGATGAGCTTAAGGTGGAGGGGTAGAAGTAAAGGAGAGAGGAGGAGAAAAGTTTGAAGGGTGAAGAAGAAGTCAAGGAAGAAGTAAGGGAGAAGAATAAAGATGATGAGCTGAAGGTGGAGGGGTAGAAGTAAAGGAGAGAGGAGGAGAAAAGTTTGAAGGGTGAAGAAGAAGTCAAGGAAGAAGTAAGGGAGAAGAATAAAGATGATGAGCTGAGGGTGGAGGGGTAGAAGTAAATGAGAGAGGAGGAGAAAAGTTTGAAGGGTGAAGAAGAAGTCAAGGAAGAAGTAAGGGAGAAGAATAAAGATGATGAGCTGAAGGTGGAAGGGTAGAAGTAAAGGAGAGAGGAGGAGAAAAGTTTGAAGGGTGAAGAAGAAGTCAAGGAAGAAGTAAGGGAGAAGAATAAAGATGATGAGCTGAAGGTGGAGGGGTAGAAGTAAAGGAGAGAGGAGGAGAAATGTTTGAAGGGTGAAGAAGAAGTCAAGGAAGAAGTAAGGGAGAAGAATAAAGATGATGAGCTGAAGGTGGAGGGGTAGAAGTAAAGGAGAGAGGAGGAGAAAAGATCGAAGGGTGAAGAAGAAGTCAAGGAAGAAGTAAGGGAGAAGAATAAAGATGATGAGCTGAAGGTGGAGGGGTAGAAGTAAAGGAGAGAGGAGGAGAAAAGATCGAAGGGTGAAGAAGAAGTCAAGGAAGAAATAAGGGAGAAGAATAAAGATGATGAGCTGAAGTTGGAAGGGTAGAAGTAAAGGAGAGAGGAGGAGAAAAGTTTGAAGGGTGAAGAAGAAGTCAAGGAAGAAGTAAGGGAGAAGAATAAAGATGATGAGCTGAAGGTGGAGGGGTAGAAGTAAATGAGAGAGGAGGAGAAAAGTTTGAAGGGTGAAGAAGAAGTCAAGGAAGAAGTAAGGGAAAAGAATAAAGATGATGAGCTGAAGGTGGAGGGGTAGAAGTAAATGAGAGAGGAGGAGAAAAGTTTGAAGGGTGAAGAAGAAGTCAAGGAAGAAGTAAGGGAGAAGAATAAAGATGATGAGCTGAAGGTGGAGGGGTAGAAGTAAAGGAGAGAGGAGGAGAAAAGTTTGAAGTGTGAAGAAGAGGTCAAGGAAGAAATAAGGGAGAAGAATAAAGATGATGAGCTGAGGGTGGAGGGGTAGAAGTAAATGAGAGAGGAGGAGAAAAGTTTGAAGGGTGAAGAAGAAGTCAAGGAAGGGGTAAGGGAGAAAAATAAAGATGATGAGCTGAAGGTGGAGGGGTAGAAGTAAATGAGAGAGGAGGAGAAAAGTTTGAAGGGTGAAGAAGAAGTCAAGGAAGAAGTAAGGGAGAAGAATAAAGATGATGAGCTGAAGGTGGAGGGGTAGAAGTAAAGGAGAGAGGAGGAGAAAAGGTCGAAGGGTGAAGAAGAAATCAAGGAAGAAGTAAGGGAGAAGAATAAAGATGATGAGCTGAAGGTGGAGGGGTAGAAGTAAATGAGAGAGGAGGAGAAAAGTTTGAAGGGTGAAGAAGAAGTCAAGGAAGAAGTAAGGGAGAAGAATAAAGATGATGAGCTGAAGGTGGAGTGGTAGAAGTAAAGGAGAGAGGAGGAGAAAAGGTCGAAGGGTGAAGAAGAAGTCAAGGAAGAGGTAAGGGAGAAGAATAAAGATGATGAGCTGAAGGTGGAGGGGTATAAGTAAATGAGATAGGAGGAAAAAAGTTTGAAGGGTGAAGAAGAAGTCAAGGAAGAAGTAAGGGAGAAGAATAAAGATGATGAGCTGAAGGTGGAAGGGTAGAAGTAAAGGAGAGAGGAGGAGAAAAGTTTGAAGGGTGAAGAAGAAGTCAAGGAAGAAGTAAGGGAGAAGAATAAAGATGATGAGCTGAAGGTGGAGGGGTAGAAGTAAAGGAGAGAGGAGGAGAAATGTTTGAAGGGTGAAGAAGAAGTCAAGGAAGAAGTAAGGGAGAAGAATAAAGATGATGAGCTGAAGGTGGAGGGGTAGAAGTAAAGGAGAGAGGAGGAGAAAAGATCGAAGGGTGAAGAAGAAGTCAAGGAAGAAGTAAGGGAGAAGAATAAAGATGATGAGCTGAAGGTGGAGGGGTAGAAGTAAAGGAGAGAGGAGGAGAAAAGATCGAAGGGTGAAGAAGAAGTCAAGGAAGAAGTAAGGGAGAAGAATAAAGATGATGAGCTGAAGGTGGAAGGGTAGAAGTAAAGGAGAGAGGAGGAGATAAGTTTGAAGGGTGAAGAAGAAGTCAAGGAAGAAGTAAGGCAGAAGAATAAAGATATTGAGCTGAAGGTGGAGGGGTAGAAGTAAATGAGAGAGGAGGAGAAAAGTTTGAAGGGTGAAGAAGAAGTCAAGGAAGAAGTAAGGGAGAAGAATAAAGATGATGAGCTGAAGGTGGAGGGGTAGAAGTAAATGAGAGAGGAGGAGAAAAGTTTGAAGGGTGAAGAAGAAGTCAAGGAAGAAGTAAGGGAGAAGAATAAAGATGAAGAGCTTAAGGTGGAGGGGTAGAAGTAAAGGAGAGAGGAGGAGAAAAGTTTGAAGCGTGAAGAAGAAGTCAAGGAAGAAGTAAGGGAGAAGAATAAAGATGATGATCTGAAGGTGGAGGGGTAGAAGTAAATGAGAGAGGAGGAGAAAAGTTTGAAGGGTGAAGAAGAAGTCAAGGAAGAAGTAAGGGAGAAGAATAAAGATGATCAGCTGAAGGTGGAGGGGTAGATGTAAATGAGAGAGGAGGTGAAAAGTTTGAAGGGTGAAGAAGAAATCAAGGAAGAAGTAAGGGAGAAGAATAAAGATGATGAGCTGAAGGTGGAGGGGTAGAAGTAAATGAGAGAGGAGGAGAAAAGTTTGAAGGGTGAAGAAGAAGTCAAGGAAGAAGTAAGGGAGAAGAATAAAGATGATGAGCTGAAGGTGGAGTGGTAGAAGTAAAGGAGAGAGGAGGAGAAAAGGTCGAAGGATGAAGAAGAAGTCAAGGAAGGGGTAAGGGAGAAAAATAAAGATGATGAGCTGAAGGTGGAAGGGTAGAAGTAAATGAGAGAGGAGGAGAAAAGTTTGAAGGGTGAAGAAGAAGACAAGGAAGAAGTAAGGGAGAAGAATAAAGATGATGAGCTGAAGGTGGAGGGGTAGATGTAAAGGAGAGAGGAGGAGAAAAGGTCGAAGGGTGAAGAAGAAGTCAAGGAAGAAGTAAGGGAGAAGAATAAAGATGATGAGCTGAAGGTGGAGGGGTAGAAGTAAATGAGAGAGGAGGAGAAAAGTTTGAAGGGTGAAGAAGAAGTCAAGGAAGAAGTAAGGGAGAAGAATAAAGATGATGAGCTGAAGGTGGAGTGGTAGAAATAAAGGAGAGAGGAGGAGAAAAGGTCGAAGGGTGAAGAAGAAGTCAAGGAAGAGGTAAGGGAGAAGAATAAAGATGATGAGCTGAAGGTGGAGGGGTAGAAGTAAATGAGATAGGAAAAAAAAAGTTTGAAGGGTGAAGAAGAAGTCAAGGAAGAAGTAAGGGAGAAGAATAAAGATGATGAGCTGAAGGTGGAGGGGTAGAAGTAAAGGAGAGAGGAGGAGAAAAGGTCGAAAGGGGGAAGAAGAAGTCAAGGAAGAAGTAAGGGAGAAGAATAAAGATGATGAGCTGAAGGTGGAGCGGTAGAAGTAAATGAGAGAGGAGGAAAAAAGTTTGAAGGGTGAAGAAGAAGTCAAGGAAGAAGTAAGGGAGAAAAATAAAGATGATGAGCTGAAGGTGGAGTGGTAGAAGTAAAGGAGAGAGGAGGAGAAAAGGTCGACGGGTGAAGAAGAAGTCAAGGAAGAGGTAAGGGAGAAGAATAAAGATGATGAGCTGAAGGTGGAGGGGTAGAAGTAAATGAGAGAGGAGGAGAAAAGTTTGAAGTGTGAAGAAGAAGTCAAGGAAGAAGTAAGGGAGAAGAATAAAGATGATGAGCTGAAGGTGGAGGGGTAGAAGTAAATGAGAGAGGAGGAGAAAAGTTTGAAGGGTGAAGAAGAAGTCAAGGAAGAAGTAAGGGAGAAGAATAAAGATGATGAGCTGAAGGTGGAGTGGTAGAAGTAAAGGAGAGAGGAGGAGAAAAGGTCGAAGGGTGAAGAAGAAGTCAAGGAAGATGTAAGGGAGAAGAATAAAGATGATGAGCTGAAGGTGGAGGGGTAGAAGTAAATGAGAGAGGAGGAGAAAAGTTTGAAGGGTGAAGAAGAAGTCAAGGAAGAAGTAAGGGAGAAGAATAAAGATGATGAGCTGAAGGTAAAGGAGAGAGGAGGAGAAAAGGTCGAAAGGTGAAGAAGAAGTCAAGGAAGAAGTAAGGGAGAAGAATAAAGATGATGAGCTGAAGGTGGAGGGGAAGAAGTAAAGGAGAGAGGAGGAGAAATGGTTGAAGGGTGAAGAAGAAGTCAAGGAAGAAGTAAGGGAGAAGAATAAAGATGATGAGCTGAAGGTAGAGGGGTAGAAGTAAAGGAGAGAGGAGGAGAAAAGGTTGAAGGGTGAAGAAGAAATCAAGGGAGAAGTAAGGGAGAAGAATAAAGATGATGAGCTGAAGGTGGAGGGGTAGAAGTAAAGGAGAGAGGAGGAGAAAAGTTTGAAGGGTGAAGAAGAAGTCAAGGAAGAAGTAAGGGAGAAGAATAAAGATGATGAGCTGAAGGTGGAGGGGTAGAAGTAAAGGAGAGAGGTGAAGAAAAGGTCGAAGCGTGAAGAAGAAGTCAAGGAAGAAGTAAGGGAGAAGAATAAAGATGATTAGCTGAAGGTGGAAGGGTAGAAGTAAATGAGAGAGGAGGAGAAAAAGACGAAGGGTGAAGAAGAAGTCAAGGAAGAAGTAAGGGAGAAGAATAAAGCTGATGAGCTGAAGGTGGAGGGGTAGAAGTAAATGAGATAGGAGGAAAAAAGTTTGAAGGGTGAAGAAGAAGTCAAGGAAGAAGTAAGGGAGAAGAATAAAGATGATGAGCTGAAGGTGGAGGGGTAGAAGTAAAGGAGAGAGGAGGAGAAAAGGTCGAAAGGGGGAAGAAGAAGTCAAGGAAGAAATAAGGGAGAAGAATAAAGATGATGAGCTGAAGGTGGAGGGGTAGAAGTAAATGAGAGAGGAGGAGAAAAGTTTGAAGGGTGAAAAAGAAGTCAAGGAAGAAGTAAGGCAGAAGAATAAAGATGATGAGCTGAAGGTGGAGTGGTAGAAGTAAAGGAGAGAGGAGGAGAAAAGGTCGAAGGGTGAAGAAGAAGTCAAGGAAGAAGTAAGGGAGAAGAATAAAGATGATGAGCTGAAGGAGGAGGTGTAGAAGTAAAGGAGAGAGGAGGAGAAAAAGACGAAGGGTGAAGAAGAAGTCAAGGAAGAAGTAAGGGAGAAGAATAAAGATGATGAGCTGAAGGTGGAGGGGTAGAAGTAAAGGAGAGAGGAGGAGAAAAGTTTGAAGGGTGAAGAAGAAGTCAAGGAAGAAGTAAGGGAGAAGTATAAAGATGATGAGCTGAAGGTGGAGGGGTAGAAGTAAATGAGAGAGGAGGAGAAAAGTTTGAAGGGTGAAGAAGAAGTCAAGGAAGAAGTAAGGGAGAAGAATAAAGATGATGAGCTGAAGGTGGAGGGGTAGAAGTAAAGGAGAGAGGAGGAGAAAAGTTTGAAGGGTGAAGAAGAAGTCAAGGAAGAAGTAAGGGAGAAGAATAAAGATGATGAGCTGAAGGTGGAGGGGTAGAAGTAAAGGAGAGAGGAGGAGAAAAGTTTGAAGGGTGAAGAAGAAGTCAAGGAAGAAGTAAGGGAGAAGAATAAAGATGATGAGCTGAAGGTGGAGTGGTAGAAGTAAAGGAGAGTGGAGGAAAAAAGGTCGAAGGGTGAAGAAGAAGTCAAGGAAGAAGTAAGGGAGAAGAATAAAGATGATGAGCTGAAGGTGGAGGGGTAGAAGTAAAGGAGAGAGGAGGAGAAAAGTTTGAAGGGTGAAGAAGAAGTCAAGGAAGAAGTAAGGGAGAAGAATAAAGATGATGAGCTGAAGGTGGAGTGGTAGAAGTAAAGGAGAGTGGAGGAGAAAAGGTCGAAGGGTGAAGAAGAAGTCAAGGAAGAAGTAAGGGAGAAGAATAAAGATGATGAGCTGAAGGTGGAGGGGTAGAAGTAAAGGAGAGAGGAGGAGAAAAGTTTGAAGGGTGAAGAAGAAGTCAAGGAAGAAGTAAGGGAGAAGAATAAAGATGATGAGCTGAAGGTGGAGGGGTAGAAGTAAATGAGAGAGGAGGAGAAAAGTTTGAAGGGTGAAGAAGAAGTCAAGGAAGAAGTAAGGGAGAAGAATAAAGATGATGAGCTGAAGGTAAAGGAGAGAGGAGGAGAAAAGTTCGAAAGGTGAAGAAGAAGTCAAGGAAGAAGTAAGGGAGAAGAATAAAGATGATGAGCTGAAGGTGGAGGGGAAGAAGTAAAGGAGAGAGGAGGAGAAATGGTTGAAGGGTGAAGAAGAAGTCAAGGAAGAAGTAAGGGAGAAGAATAAAGATGATGAGCTGAAGGTAGAGGGGTAGAAGTAAAGGAGAGAGGAGGAGAAAAGGTCGATGGGTGAAGAAGAAATCAAGGAAGAAGTAAGGGAGAAGAATAAAGATGATGAGCTGAAGGTGGAGGGGTAGAAGTAAAGGAGAGAGGAGGAGAAAAGTTTGAAGGGTGAAGAAGAAGTCAAGGAAGAAGTAAGTGAGAAGAATAAAGATGATGAGCTGAAGGTGGAGGGGTAGAAGTAAAGGAGAGAGGTGAAGAAAAGGTCGAAGTGTGAAGAAGAAGTCAAGGATGAAGTAAGGGAGAAGAATAAAGATGATGAGCTGAAGGTGGAAGGGTAGAAGTAAATGAGAGAGGAGGAGAAAAAGACGAAGGGTGAAGAAGAAGTCAAGGAAGAAGTAAGGGAGAAGAATAAAGATGATGAGCTGAAGGTGGAGGGGTAGAAGTAAAGGAGAGAGGAGGAGAAAAGGTCGAAGGGTGAAGAAGAAGTCAAGGAAGAAGTAAGGGAGAAGAATAAAGATGATGAGCTGAAGGTGGAGGGGTAGAAGTAAAGGAGAGAGGAGGAGAAAAGTTTGAAGGGTGAAGAAGAAGTCAAGGATGAAGTAAGGGAGAAGAATAAAGATGATGAGCTGAAGGTGGAGTGGTAGAAGTAAAGGAGAGTGGAGGAGAAAAGGTCGAAGGGTGAAGAAGAAGTCAAGGAAGAAGTAAGGGAGAAGAATAAAGATGATGAGCTGAAGGTGGAGGGGTAGAAGTAAAGGAGAGAGGAGGAGAAAAGTTTGAAGGGTGAAGAAGAAGTCAAGGAAGAAGTAAGGGAGAAGAATAAAGATGATGAGCTGAAGGTGGAGGGGTAGAAGTAAATGAGAGAGGAGGAGAAAAGTTTGAAGGGTGAAGAAGAAGTCAAGGAAGAAGTAAGGGAGAAGAATAAAGATGATGAGCTGAAGGTAAAGGAGAGAGGAGGAGAAAAGTTCGAAAGGTGAAGAAGAAGTCAAGGAAGAAGTAAGGGAGAAGAATAAAGATGATGAGCTGAAGGTGGAGGGGAAGAAGTAAAGGAGAGAGGAGGAGAAATGGTTGAAGGGTGAAGAAGAAGTCAAGGAAGAAGTAAGGGAGAAGAATAAAGATGATGAGCTGAAGGTAGAGGGGTAGAAGTAAAGGAGAGAGGAGGAGAAAAGGTCGAAGGGTGAAGAAGAAATCAAGGAAGAAGTAAGGGAGAAGAATAAAGATGATGAGCTGAAGGTGGAGGGGTAGAAGTAAAGGAGAGAGGAGGAGAAAAGTTTGAAGGGTGAAGAAGAAGTCAAGGAAGAAGTAAGTGAGAAGAATAAAGATGATGAGCTGAAGGTGGAGGGGTAGAAGTAAAGGAGAGAGGTGAAGAAAAGGTCGAAGTGTGAAGAAGAAGTCAAGGATGAAGTAAGGGAGAAGAATAAAGATGATGAGCTGAAGGTGGAAGGGTAGAAGTAAATGAGAGAGGAGGAGAAAAAGACGAAGGGTGAAGAAGAAGTCAAGGAAGAAGTAAGGGAGAAGAATAAAGATGATGAGCTGAAGGTGGAGGGGTAGAAGTAAAGGAGAGAGGAGGAGAAAAGGTCGAAGGGTGAAGAAGAAGTCAAGGAAGAAGTAAGGGAGAAGAATAAAGATGATGAGCTGAAGGTGGAGGGGTAGAAGTAAAGGAGAGAGGAGGAGAAAAGTTTGAAGGGTGAAGAAGAAGTCAAGGATGAAGTAAGGGAGAAGAATAAAGATGATGAGCTGAAGGTGGAGTGGTAGAAGTAAAGGAGAGTGGAGGAGAAAAGGTCGAAGGGTGAAGAAGAAGTCAAGGAAGAAGTAAGGGAGAAGAATAAAGATGATGAGCTGAAGGTGGAGGGGTAGAAGTAAAGGAGAGAGGAGGAGAAAAGTTTGAAGGGTGAAGAAGAAGTCAAGGAAGAAGTAAGGGAGAAGAATAAAGATGATGAGCTGAAGGTGGAGGGGTAGAAGTAAATGAGAGAGGAGGAGAAAAGTTTGAAGGGTGAAGAAGAAGTCAAGGAAGAAGTAAGGGAGAAGAATAAAGATGATGAGCTGAAGGTAAAGGAGAGAGGAGGAGAAAAGTTCGAAAGGTGAAGAAGAAGTCAAGGAAGAAGTAAGGGAGAAGAATAAAGATGATGAGCTGAAGGTGGAGGGGAAGAAGTAAAGGAGAGAGGAGGAGAAATGGTTGAAGGGTGAAGAAGAAGTCAAGGAAGAAGTAAGGGAGAAGAATAAAGATGATGAGCTGAAGGTAGAGGGGTAGAAGTAAAGGAGAGAGGAGGAGAAAAGGTCGAAGGGTGAAGAAGAAATCAAGGAAGAAGTAAGGGAGAAGAATAAAGATGATGAGCTGAAGGTGGAGGGGTAGAAGTAAAGGAGAGAGGAGGAGAAAAGTTTGAAGGGTGAAGAAGAAGTCAAGGAAGAAGTAAGTGAGAAGAATAAAGATGATGAGCTGAAGGTGGAGGGGTAGAAGTAAAGGAGAGAGGAGGAGAAAAAGACGAAGGGTGAAGAAGAAGTCAAGGAAGAAGTAAGGGAGAAGAATAAAGATGATGAGCTGAAGGTGGAGGGGTAGAAGTAAAGGAGAGAGGTGAAGAAAAGGTCGAAGTGTGAAGAAGAAGTCAAGGATGAAGTAAGGGAGAAGAATAAAGATGATGAGCTGAAGGTGGAAGGGTAGAAGTAAATGAGAGAGGAGGAGAAAAAGACGAAGGGTGAAGAAGAAGTCAAGGAAGAAGTAAGGGAGAAGAATAAAGATGATGAGCTGAAGGTGGAGGGGTAGAAGTAAAGGAGAGAGGAGGAGAAAAGGTCGAAGGGTGAAGAAGAAGTCAAGGAAGAAGTAAGGGAGAAGAATAAAGATGATGAGCTGAAGGTGGACGGGTAGAAGTAAAGGAGAGAGGAGGAGAAAAGGTCGAAGGGTGAAGAAGAAGTAAAGGAAGAAGTAAGGGAGAAGAATAAAGACGTTGAGCTGAAGGTGGAGGGGTAGAATTAAATGAGAGAGGAGGAGAAAAGGTCGAAGGGTGAAGAAGAAGTCAAGGAAGAAGTAAGGGAGAAGAATAAAGATGATGAGCTGAAGGTGGAGTGGTAGAAGTAAAGGAGAGTGGAGGAGAAAAGGTCGAAGGGTGAAGAAGAAGTCAAGGAAGAAGTAAGGGAGAAGAATAAAGATGATGAGCTGAAGGTGGAGGGGTAGAAGTAAAGGAGAGAGGAGGAGAAAAGTTTGAAGGGTGAAGAAGAAGTCAAGGAAGAAGTAAGGGAGAAGAATAAAGATGATGAGCTGAAGGTGGAGTGGTAGAAGTAAAGGAGAGTGGAGGAGAAAAGGTCGAAGGGTGAAGAAGAAGTCAAGGAAGAAGTAAGGGAGAAGAATAAAGATGATGAGCTGAAGGTGGAGGGGTAGAAGTAAAGGAGAGAGGAGGAGAAAAGTTTGAAGGGTGAAGAAGAAGTCAAGGAAGAAGTAAGGGAGAAGAATAAAGATGATGAGCTGAAGGTGGAGGGGTAGAAGTAAATGAGAGAGGAGGAGAAAAGTTTGAAGGGTGAAGAAGAAGTCAAGGAAGAAGTAAGGGAGAAGAATAAAGATGATGAGCTGAAGGTAAAGGAGAGAGGAGGAGAAAAGTTCGAAAGGTGAAGAAGAAGTCAAGGAAGAAGTAAGGGAGAAGAATAAAGATGATGAGCTGAAGGTGGAGGGGAAGAAGTAAAGGAGAGAGGAGGAGAAAAGGTCGAAGGGTGAAGAAGAAGTCAAGGAAGAGGTAAGGGAGAAGAATAAAGATGATGAGCTGAAGGTGGGGGGGTAGAAGTAAATGAGAGAGGAGGAGAAAAGTTTGAAGGGTGAAGAAGAAGTCAAGGAAGAAGTAAGGGAGAAGAATAAAGATGATGAGCTGAAGGAGGAGGTGTAGAAGTAAAGGAGAGAGGAGGAGAAAAAGACGAAGGGTGAAGAAGAAGTCAAGGAAGAAGTAAGGGAGAAGAATAAAGATGATGAGCTGAAGGTGGAGGGGTAGAAGTAAATGAGAGAGGAGGAGAAAAGTTTGAAGGGTGAAGAAGAAGTCAAGGAAGAAGTAAGGGAGAAGTATAAAGATGATGAGCTGAAGGTGGAGGGGTAGAAGTAAATGAGAGAGGAGGAGAAAAGTTTGAAGGGTGAAGAAGAAGTCAAGGAAGAAGTAAGGGAGAAGAATAAAGATGATGAGCTGAAGGTGGAGGGGTAGAAGTAAAGGAGAGAGGAGGAGAAAAGTTTGAAGGGTGAAGAAGAAGTCAAGGAAGAAGTAAGGGAGAAGAATAAAGATGATGAGCTGAAGGTGGAGTGGTAGAAGTAAAGGAGAGTGGAGGAGAAAAGGTCGAAGGGTGAAGAAGAAGTCAAGGAAGAAGTAAGGGAGAAGAATAAAGATGATGAGCTGAAGGTGGAGGGGTAGAAGTAAAGGAGAGAGGAGGAGAAAAGTTTGAAGGGTGAAGAAGAAGTCAAGGAAGAAGTAAGGGAGAAGAATAAAGATGATGAGCTGAAGGTGGAGTGGTAGAAGTAAAGGAGAGTGGAGGAAAAAAGGTCGAAGGGTGAAGAAGAAGTCAAGGAAGAAGTAAGGGAGAAGAATAAAGATGATGAGCTGAAGGTGGAGGGGTAGAAGTAAAGGAGAGAGGAGGAGAAAAGTTTGAAGGGTGAAGAAGAAGTCAAGGAAGAAGTAAGGGAGAAGAATAAAGATGATGAGCTGAAGGTGGAGTGGTAGAAGTAAAGGAGAGTGGAGGAGAAAAGGTCGAAGGGTGAAGAAGAAGTCAAGGAAGAAGTAAGGGAGAAGAATAAAGATGATGAGCTGAAGGTGGAGGGGTAGAAGTAAAGGAGAGAGGAGGAGAAAAGTTTGAAGGGTGAAGAAGAAGTCAAGGAAGAAGTAAGGGAGAAGAATAAAGATGATGAGCTGAAGGTGGAGGGGTAGAAGTAAATGAGAGAGGAGGAGAAAAGTTTGAAGGGTGAAGAAGAAGTCAAGGAAGAAGTAAGGGAGAAGAATAAAGATGATGAGCTGAAGGTAAAGGAGAGAGGAGGAGAAAAGTTCGAAAGGTGAAGAAGAAGTCAAGGAAGAAGTAAGGGAGAAGAATAAAGATGATGAGCTGAAGGTGGAGGGGAAGAAGTAAAGGAGAGAGGAGGAGAAATGGTTGAAGGGTGAAGAAGAAGTCAAGGAAGAAGTAAGGGAGAAGAATAAAGATGATGAGCTGAAGGTAGAGGGGTAGAAGTAAAGGAGAGAGGAGGAGAAAAGGTCGATGGGTGAAGAAGAAATCAAGGAAGAAGTAAGGGAGAAGAATAAAGATGATGAGCTGAAGGTGGAGGGGTAGAAGTAAAGGAGAGAGGAGGAGAAAAGTTTGAAGGGTGAAGAAGAAGTCAAGGAAGAAGTAAGTGAGAAGAATAAAGATGATGAGCTGAAGGTGGAGGGGTAGAAGTAAAGGAGAGAGGTGAAGAAAAGGTCGAAGTGTGAAGAAGAAGTCAAGGATGAAGTAAGGGAGAAGAATAAAGATGATGAGCTGAAGGTGGAAGGGTAGAAGTAAATGAGAGAGGAGGAGAAAAAGACGAAGGGTGAAGAAGAAGTCAAGGAAGAAGTAAGGGAGAAGAATAAAGATGATGAGCTGAAGGTGGAGGGGTAGAAGTAAAGGAGAGAGGAGGAGAAAAGGTCGAAGGGTGAAGAAGAAGTCAAGGAAGAAGTAAGGGAGAAGAATAAAGATGATGAGCTGAAGGTGGAGGGGTAGAAGTAAAGGAGAGAGGAGGAGAAAAGTTTGAAGGGTGAAGAAGAAGTCAAGGATGAAGTAAGGGAGAAGAATAAAGATGATGAGCTGAAGGTGGAGTGGTAGAAGTAAAGGAGAGTGGAGGAGAAAAGGTCGAAGGGTGAAGAAGAAGTCAAGGAAGAAGTAAGGGAGAAGAATAAAGATGATGAGCTGAAGGTGGAGGGGTAGAAGTAAAGGAGAGAGGAGGAGAAAAGTTTGAAGGGTGAAGAAGAAGTCAAGGAAGAAGTAAGGGAGAAGAATAAAGATGATGAGCTGAAGGTGGAGGGGTAGAAGTAAATGAGAGAGGAGGAGAAAAGTTTGAAGGGTGAAGAAGAAGTCAAGGAAGAAGTAAGGGAGAAGAATAAAGATGATGAGCTGAAGGTAAAGGAGAGAGGAGGAGAAAAGTTCGAAAGGTGAAGAAGAAGTCAAGGAAGAAGTAAGGGAGAAGAATAAAGATGATGAGCTGAAGGTGGAGGGGAAGAAGTAAAGGAGAGAGGAGGAGAAATGGTTGAAGGGTGAAGAAGAAGTCAAGGAAGAAGTAAGGGAGAAGAATAAAGATGATGAGCTGAAGGTAGAGGGGTAGAAGTAAAGGAGAGAGGAGGAGAAAAGGTCGAAGGGTGAAGAAGAAATCAAGGAAGAAGTAAGGGAGAAGAATAAAGATGATGAGCTGAAGGTGGAGGGGTAGAAGTAAAGGAGAGAGGAGGAGAAAAGTTTGAAGGGTGAAGAAGAAGTCAAGGAAGAAGTAAGTGAGAAGAATAAAGATGATGAGCTGAAGGTGGAGGGGTAGAAGTAAAGGAGAGAGGTGAAGAAAAGGTCGAAGTGTGAAGAAGAAGTCAAGGATGAAGTAAGGGAGAAGAATAAAGATGATGAGCTGAAGGTGGAAGGGTAGAAGTAAATGAGAGAGGAGGAGAAAAAGACGAAGGGTGAAGAAGAAGTCAAGGAAGAAGTAAGGGAGAAGAATAAAGATGATGAGCTGAAGGTGGAGGGGTAGAAGTAAAGGAGAGAGGAGGAGAAAAGGTCGAAGGGTGAAGAAGAAGTCAAGGAAGAAGTAAGGGAGAAGAATAAAGATGATGAGCTGAAGGTGGAGGGGTAGAAGTAAAGGAGAGAGGAGGAGAAAAGTTTGAAGGGTGAAGAAGAAGTCAAGGATGAAGTAAGGGAGAAGAATAAAGATGATGAGCTGAAGGTGGAGTGGTAGAAGTAAAGGAGAGTGGAGGAGAAAAGGTCGAAGGGTGAAGAAGAAGTCAAGGAAGAAGTAAGGGAGAAGAATAAAGATGATGAGCTGAAGGTGGAGGGGTAGAAGTAAAGGAGAGAGGAGGAGAAAAGTTTGAAGGGTGAAGAAGAAGTCAAGGAAGAAGTAAGGGAGAAGAATAAAGATGATGAGCTGAAGGTGGAGGGGTAGAAGTAAATGAGAGAGAAGGAGAAAAGTTTGAAGGGTGAAGAAGAAGTCAAGGAAGAACTAAGGGAGAAGAATAAAGATGATGAGCTGAAGGTAAAGGAGAGAGGAGGAGAAAAGTTCGAAAGGTGAAGAAGAAGTCAAGGAAGAAGTAAGGGAGAAGAATAAAGATGATGAGCTGAAGGTGGAGGGGAAGAAGTAAAGGAGAGAGGAGGAGAAATGGTTGAAGGGTGAAGAAGAAGTCAAGGAAGAAGTAAGGGAGAAGAATAAAGATGATGAGCTGAAGGTAGAGGGGTAGAAGTAAAGGAGAGAGGAGGAGAAAAGGTCGAAGGGTGAAGAAGAAATCAAGGAAGAAGTAAGGGAGAAGAATAAAGATGATGAGCTGAAGGTGGAGGGGTAGAAGTAAAGGAGAGAGGAGGAGAAAAGTTTGAAGGGTGAAGAAGAAGTCAAGGAAGAAGTAAGTGAGAAGAATAAAGATGATGAGCTGAAGGTGGAGGGGTAGAAGTAAAGGAGAGAGGAGGAGAAAAAGACGAAGGGTGAAGAAGAAGTCAAGGAAGAAGTAAGCGAGAAGAATAAAGATGATGAGCTGAAGGTGGAGGGGTAGAAGTAAAGGAGAGAGGTGAAGAAAAGGTCGAAGTGTGAAGAAGAAGTCAAGGATGAAGTAAGGGAGAAGAATAAAGATGATGAGCTGAAGGTGGAAGGGTAGAAGTAAATGAGAGAGGAGGAGAAAAAGACGAAGGGTGAAGAAGAAGTCAAGGAAGAAGTAAGGGAGAAGAATAAAGATGATGAGCTGAAGGTGGAGGGGTAGAAGTAAAGGAGAGAGGAGGAGAAAAGGTCGAAGGGTGAAGAAGAAGTCAAGGAAGAAGTAAGGGAGAAGAATAAAGATGATGAGCTGAAGGTGGACGGGTAGAAGTAAAGGAGAGAGGAGGAGAAAAGGTCGAAGGGTGAAGAAGAAGTAAAGGAAGAAGTAAGGGAGAAGAATAAAGACGTTGAGCTGAAGGTGGAGGGGTAGAATTAAATGAGAGAGGAGGAGAAAAGGTCGAAGGGTGAAGAAGAAGTCAAGGAAGAAGTAAGGGAGAAGAATAAAGATGATGAGCTGAAGGTGGAGTGGTAGAAGTAAAGGAGAGTGGAGGAGAAAAGGTCGAAGGGTGAAGAAGAAGTCAAGGAAGAAGTAAGGGAGAAGAATAAAGATGATGAGCTGAAGGTGGAGGGGTAGAAGTAAAGGAGAGAGGAGGAGAAAAGTTTGAAGGGTGAAGAAGAAGTCAAGGAAGAAGTAAGGGAGAAGAATAAAGATGATGAGCTGAAGGTGGAGTGGTAGAAGTAAAGGAGAGTGGAGGAGAAAAGGTCGAAGGGTGAAGAAGAAGTCAAGGAAGAAGTAAGGGAGAAGAATAAAGATGATGAGCTGAAGGTGGAGGGGTAGAAGTAAAGGAGAGAGGAGGAGAAAAGTTTGAAGGGTGAAGAAGAAGTCAAGGAAGAAGTAAGGGAGAAGAATAAAGATGATGAGCTGAAGGTGGAGGGGTAGAAGTAAATGAGAGAGGAGGAGAAAAGTTTGAAGGGTGAAGAAGAAGTCAAGGAAGAAGTAAGGGAGAAGAATAAAGATGATGAGCTGAAGGTAAAGGAGAGAGGAGGAGAAAAGTTCGAAAGGTGAAGAAGAAGTCAAGGAAGAAGTAAGGGAGAAGAATAAAGATGATGAGCTGAAGGTGGAGGGGAAGAAGTAAAGGAGAGAGGAGGAGAAATGGTTGAAGGGTGAAGAAGAAGTCAAGGAAGAAGTAAGGGAGAAGAATAAAGATGATGAGCTGAAGGTGGAGGGGTAGAAGTAAAGGAGAGAGGAGGAGAAAAGTTTGAAGGGTGAAGAAGAAGTCAAGGAAGAAGTAAGTGAGAAGAATAAAGATGATGAGCTGAAGGTGGAGGGGTAGAAGTAAAGGAGAGAGGTGAAGAAAAGGTCGAAGTGTGAAGAAGAAGTCAAGGATGAAGTAAGGGAGAAGAATAAAGATGATGAGCTGAAGGTGGAAGGGTAGAAGTAAATGAGAGAGGAGGAGAAAAAGACGAAGGGTGAAGAAGAAGTCAAGGAAGAAGTAAGGGAGAAGAATAAAGATGATGAGCTGAAGGTGGAGGGGTAGAAGTAAAGGAGAGTGGAGGAGAAAAGGTCGAAGGGTGAAGAAGAAGTCAAGGAAGAAGTAAGGGAGAAGAATAAAGATGATGAGCTGAAGGTGGAAGGGTAGAAGTAAAGGAGAGAGGAGGAGAAAAGGTCGAAGGGTGAAGAAGAAGTCAAGGATGAAGTAAGGGAGAAGAATAAAGATGATGAGCTGAAGGTGGAGGGGTAGAAGTAAAAGAGAGAGGAGGAGAAAAAGACGAAAGGTGAAGAAGAAGTAAAGGAAGAAGTAAGGGAGAAGAATAAAGATGATGAGCTGAAGGTGGAGGGGTAGAAGTAAAGGAGAGAGGAGGAGAAAAGGTCGAAGGGTGAAGAAGAAGTCAAGGAAGAAGTAAGGGAGAAGAATAAAGATGATAAGCTGAAGGTGGAGGGGTAGAAGTAAAGGAGAGAGGAGGAGAAAAGGTCGAAGGGTGAAGAAGAAGTCAAGGAAGAAGTAAGGGAGAAGAATAAAGATGATGAGCTGAAGGTGGAGGGGTAGAAGTAAAGGAGAGAGGAGGAGAAAAGGTCGAAGGGTGAAGAAGAAGTAAAGGAAGAAGTAAGGGAGAAGAATAAAGATGATAAGCTGAAGGTGGAGGGGTAGAAGTAAAGGAGAGAGGAGGAGAAAAGGTCGAAGGGTGAAGAAGAAGTCAAGGAAGAAGTAAGGGAGAAGAATAAAGATGATGAGCTGAAGGTGGACGGGTAGAAGTAAAGGAGAGAGGAGGAGAAAAGGTCGAAGGGTGAAGAAGAAGTAAAGGAAGAAGTAAGGGAGAAGAATAAAGACGTTGAGCTGAAGGTGGAGGGGTAGAATTAAATGAGAGAGGAGGAGAAAAGGTCGAAGGGTGAAGAAGAAGTCAAGGAAGAAGTAAGGGAGAAGAATAAAGATGATGAGCTGAAGGTGGAGGGGTAGAAGTAAAGGAGAGAGGAGGAGAAAAGGTCGAAGGGTGAAGAAGAAGTCAAGGAAGAAGTAAGGGAGAAGAATAAAGATGATGAGCTGAAGGTGGAAGGGTAGAAATAAAGGAGAGAGGAGGAGAAAAGGTCGAAGGGTGAAGAAGAAGTAAAGGAAGAAGTAAGGGAGAAGAATAAAGATGATGAGCTGAAGGTGGAGGGGTAGAAGTAAAGGAGAGAGGAGGAGAAAAGCTCGAAGGGTGAAGAAGAAGTCAAGGAAGAAGTAAGGGAGAAGAATAAAGATGTTGAGCTGAAGGTGGAGGGGTAGAAGTAAATGAGAGAGGAGGAGAAAAGGTCGAAGGGTGAAGAAGAAGTCAAGGAAGAAGTAAGGGAGAAGAATAAAGATGTTGAGCTGAAGGTGGAGGGGTAGAAGTAAATGAGAGATGAGGAGAAAAAGACGAAGGGTTAAGAAGAAGTAAAGGAAGAAATAAGGGAGAATAATAAAGATTTTTGTGGACCAAGAATCGTTCCGAAAGAAAACTCAAACGCAATTTAGTGAAAACATATTAAACAAAAGAACGAATACAATAGTGTTGCACGTCCGACTGACGGCAAAGTACAGCAGTCTACTGTAGACAGCTCTCTTGAGAGGCATAATTTCCCCGTATATATAGTAATAGGACGAGTCCATTTAGTCCATAATGGTAGGTCCCATGACAACCTACTCCCAAGCCTTTACCTCCGCAGGTGTCCCAATATCGTCTCCTTTTTGGATTTATGACGAGAGGGTCCGAGGACTTCCGCTTTCTTTTAGATCGTCGCGGTTCTGGAGATGCTTGGGGTATTTGAATGTCGAAGGTGTCGTAAATTGTATCCATAACTTCTTCCTCTTTCTGGGGATTACTGTTGCAGTCATGCAACATTCGCTTCACCTAACAAATATAGACAGATACTGAAGGGCGGAAACGTTGTGATAAATATGGCATCAAAGATGTAGATGATAGTCCGAGCAATGTAAATAGTGTAGATAATACCTCACCTCAGAAATATAGACAGATATTGAAGGGACAAAACGTGATAAATATGGCATCAAAGAGGAAGATGATATTCCGAGCAATGTAAATAGTTTAAATAATACCCCACCTCAGAAATATAGACAGATACTGAAGGGCGGAAACGTTGTGATAAATATGGCATCAGAGATGAAGATGATAGTCCGAGCAATGTAAATAGTATACATAATACCTCACCTCACAGATATAGACAGGTACTGAAGGGCGGAAACGTTGTTATAAATATGGCATCAAATATGTAGATGATAGTCCAAGCAATGAATAGTGTACCTACTACCTCACCTCAGAAATATAGACAGATATTGAAGGGACAAAACGTTGTGATAAATATGGCATCAAAGATGAAGATGATAGTCCGAGCAATGTAAATAGTGTACATAATATCTCACTTCAGAAATATTGACAGATATTGAAAGCTCGAAACTTTGTGATAGGTATGGCATCAAAGATGAAGATGATAGTCCGAGCAATGTAAATAGTGTAAATAATATCCCATCTCCGAAATCTAGACAGACACTGAAGGGCGGAAACGTAGTTATAAATATGGCATCAAAGATGAAGATCATAGTCCGAGCAATGTAAATAGTGTAAATAATACCACACCTCAGAAATATAGACAAATACTGAAGGGCGGAAACGTGATAAAAATGGCAACAAAATGATGATAGTCCGAACAATGTAAATAATGTGTATAATACCTCACCACAGAAATATACCCAGATATTGAATGGCCGAAAAGTTGTTATAAATATGGCATCAAAGATAAAGATGATAATCTGAGCAATGTAAATAGTGTACATAAAACATCACCTCAGAAATATAGACTGATATTGAAGGCCCGGAACGTTGTGATAAATATGGCATCAAATATGAGGATGATAGTCCGAGCAATGTAAATAGTGTAAATAATACCCCACCTCAGAAATATAGACAGATACTGAAGGGCGGAAACGTTGTGATAAATATGGCATCAAAGATGAAGGTGATAGTCCGAGAAATATAAATAGTGTACATAATACCTCACCTCAGAAATATAGAAATATATACTCTTAATACCTTTTTGAAAATATAGTTTACGTTGCCTTCACCGCAGTTTTGAATTCACAATTTTCCTCCTAGGTTAGTTGTTTGTTTATGCTGTGACTCTTCACCTCGTTCGATGTCATGACTCTCTACAGCTTTCTTTTCATCAATTCATATCAATTATTCTTGCAATGATTTTAAGGTGAAACTAATATTATTTTGCAACAGTGTTACTTTTTTCAATGCTATATTCAATATGGATGTAAGCGATCATCGTTCTTCACAGGTTCCTTTATTGTCTGTGGATTGCCATACATATTTCGGAAATATACTGGTGTCGTTTCCCCCCGTTGAATTCAGATTTTTACTCATTTCAAAGCTGGAACCGAGGAGAGAAGACAGATTAATACCTTTTTCAATGTCATATGAACGCTACTGGAATTTGAACCCAGCCCGCTAAAGCCCTGTTCCTGCGCCGATAGCCGGCGCACTAACCCACACATACTCATTAACTGCTAAATCGACTAGTCTAACCTAATATTTACCCACAGCTTGTAGTGGGGTGGGGGTGAATGAACTCGTTCATAATGGTCAACATGCCAACTTCATATGCAGATGATCATGATGATGATGAAAATAGCAGAAAGGTGTTATTGACTTTCAAAAGTAGTTGAGTAAACACGTTAAGCAGTCTTAGCTAAGGGCAGATAACTGTGGCATAACTTTTCGCCCAGATTTCTTAAAACAGACCTCCATTTTCTACTCTTGATATTTTCCTTTAAAACTATTTATTTAATCGTCTTTCCCTGAATGTTTATTACATCTTATTATTTATATTTTTTTACACGAATTATAATCCTTTTTTATTGTTTTATAAAGTTTTTTCGCCTCCAAATTTTTTTTTCGCTGCTTTATAGTTTTTACTTCATGACTGCTTTTTGTAAAAGACGCCATTCTTAAAAAATGAATAAAAGGCAAAGCGAAAAACAATATACGAACGAAAATTTTTGGGAAATTTTTTTCTCGCTTTTTCATTCTTTGTTTCTTAGACTATTTCTTTTTCTTTTTAATTAATCTATTTTATTTATACAATTTTTGTTTTTTAAGTAGTTTCTTTCTAATACATTCTTTGAGTTCAAACACTTTTTCGTTTTCTTCCTCTTTCTTTAATGCCTGTGCTTTCTTTCGTTGTTTTTTTTCTTGCTTATTATCTTCTTTTTTTTTGTGGACATTTTTAATTAAATCGTCTTCATTTCTATTATTTTTTTATTCCTCTTTAGTTCTTTTCTCTTATTTTTCGGAGAAGTTTACTTCATTTGTATGTCTGTATCTTTTAGTTTTTCTATCCTTCTATTGTTTACAACCTCTTTTCTTTGTTCTTTATTTCTTTTTGTTGCTTGTTTATTTGTTGTTGTGGATTCCGGGATGAAATCCGATATCAATGAATAACAAACTGCCAGGAATTAATAAGAAAAATATATGTATTAACGTAATAATACAAACTGGTAATACGGGTTAGTAGATATAGGAATGCGGGTTAGTAGCACTAATATATATACAGTCTTGGTATTGAAGTATCGCGGATGACTCCTTACTGAGTCTACGTGGTCGCTAACTGTGACGCTTGCTGCCGTCTCTGTGTGTGACTTACTCTAGTACTCTTCTCTCGTTCCGTCTCGACTCCTTGACTCCTTCACTTGAGTCCTCGGGTATTCACTGGCAATAGTATATGTGGGTGAGTCCATTTGTGTAAAAAGGGGAGACCCATTAACACCCCGCTCCTTAGATAGGGAGTTAGTATTTTTTCTCTTATGGTTGATGATCAGAGGTTCAGTAAATTTTCTCTTCCTGTTTGACCTTCTAAATTCTGTATCTTCCTGTAGTCTTTGAATCTCAAAAGCTTCAAAGATTGCATCCATTGAATCGTCATTTTCTGCGGGTGACGAGCTTGGCTCCTCCACGCGTCCTTTTTGTATTTGGTCAATATTTCTTCTATGGGTAAACTTTTCGCCTTGTACTGTGTACATCACATTTCCCAGTCTGTTAATTATTGTGCCAGGCTCCCAGTAAGCCATATGTTTCCGAACATCCTAAAGTAAACCCGTTCTCCTGGTTTAAATGATCTCTTTGGTACAATAGGTGTATACTGGTTTTTGTTTTTGTTTGGCAATAATTTATCAAACACAGACCGTATTCTACGGAAAAACATCAACACCAGACGGTGTGTTCCCGTTAGGTGTTATTCTGTATACTTGGAGGAACTGCTGTGTGGCTTTTTCCGTCGATACATCTTCTACGGCTTTTTTAAAGCTCTTTTTAGTCTGTCTACGAATCTTTCGGGTGGTACGGAGCTATCTTGATATTTTTTACTTGGTATGTCTCACAAAATTCTTTGAAGTCACTGGAGGTAAATCAGTTACCAAGCAATCCACGACGCCGAATCTGGCGAATAATTCGTGTATACAGTTTATGGTATTTTCTGTCGTCGGGTGTTTGAATCTGGAAACCTCAGGCCATTTACTGAAACTATTTACTGTTATTAAGTAGTAGTAACCCTCTATGGGTCCTGCGTAATCCACGTGGATTCTGGACCACGGTCTGTCAACTTTAGGCCATGGCTTTTGTATAGAGGGTGTTGCTTTCGCCGCAGCAGCACAGCCTTTACAACTTTCCACCATTTGCGTAATATCATCGTCCATGTTAGCCCAGTAGACAAAACTTCTCATAAGTGCCTTCATCCGGTTTTTTCCCGGATGTCCTAAATGAAAATCTTTCAAGATTCGCCTTCGTAGCGACTTCGGTATTATTACCACTCTCTCATTATACAATAATATGTAGTCACAGATTGAGAAGCTGTCTGCTAAATTCTTTTCTTTCTCATCTATTTTTTCTTGGTATTCTGAATAAATTCATCCTTTTCCGCTTCTCTTCTTATCTGTAGCAAAGTCACAGGTAGTTCCTTTATTGTATTGATTTACTGATTTCATCTTCAGCTTGCAATGCAGCTATTACCGAGTCTTCCAACTGTTCGCTTTTCGCCGGTATTAATCGCTCAATTAATGCTTAATATTCTTTGATGGTACGAACTCAATCTTGAAATTGGAGTTTAGTAACACAGTTCCCCAGCTTAAAAGTCTGTTCGCTGTATAGACTGGTAGACCTTTTTTTGAAGCGAAAATCGTAAGAAGGGGTTAGTGGTCCGTTTGGAGCGTGAACTCTCTCCCATAAATATATCTGTGAAAACAAGTTATTGCAAATATTATGCCTAATGCCTCCTTTTCGATCTGTGAATAGTTTCTCTCAGCCGGTAATAATGATCTAGATGCGTGCGTTTTTTGGTTCAGGCATGTTTTTAATTGCCGATGCCCTCTCTGGGTTTGATTTCCTGCCATTTTCATTAATTATATGACCTAAGTATTTAATTTAATTTAGGAGAAAATCACACTTTTTTCCTTTTACTTTAAACCCAAAGTCCTGAAGTCTTCTAAAAACTTCCTTTATGTGTGATGTGTGCTCTTCAACATTGTCGCTCTTAATTAGAATGTCATCCAGATAAGCGGTCGCAAAATTCTGGCCCGTGATCATTGTGTCCATCGTCTGCTGAAAAGTTGCTGGTGCAACTTTTACCCCGAACGATAGTCTGTTGAATTTGTACAACCCTTTCTGCGTATTAATTCACAGAATTTTCGTACTCTCTTCTTGTACTGGTATTTGCAGATAAGCCTCACTTAGATCTATTTTTGAAAATATCTAACCGCCGATGAGCTTTGTAAATATTTCCTCAGGGCTCGGTAATGGGTAATGATGGTCTTTTATAGCCCGTCGAAAAATCTGCGCATACACGGATTTCTCCTGATTTCTTTTTTACATAGACTACCGGTGCTGCCCATTCACTAAACTCTATTTTTGAAAGGATCCCAGTTTGTTCAAGTCTCTCTAATTCTTTGTCGATTTTTTCTATAGTAGCAAACGGTAAGTTTCGCTTCTTTTTAAAAACTGGATGGACGTTTTCTTTTAATTCAATTCTAGCTGTAAATTTGTTGCATCGTCCCAACCCGCTCGCAAATATCTCGGGAAATTGATTATGTAATTCTTCCTTTAACTTTGTCGCATCTGGTGGTTCACCGTCTAACTTTTTGCAAAATGAGCTGATAGGTAGGTCCCAAACGTCGAATTTTTACATCCAGTCTGTGCCTACCAGGTTTTCTGTATCTTTCATTACGTATATCTTGAGTTTTTTGTTTTCCCGTGAAATTTAACATTTACGATTATTTCTCCTTCGAATTTTATCCGCTTTCCTGTCACCGACTTAGCAATTTTTTTTTGTGTATGTAACATGGTTGGTCTGTTAAACTTTTTCCATGTCTGTAGGTTAATTATCGTTAGATCGGACCCCAAGTCTAGTTGCAATTTTATCTTTTTATTTAAGATTTCAAGTTCCACATATTTCTTTATGTTGGTATTGTCTTCGTCATGCATCCTAGTAGCTCTTATCCTACGAGTAGCTTTTCTGTTCCTACATTGGGATGCCTTGTGTCCCATTTTTCCACACACAAGACAGTTTTTATATTTAAAACGGCAATCCTTATTCCAGTCTAGTCCTCCACATCGATAACATGCAAATGGGGAGAGGGCTTATATTTGCTTCGATTTTCGTCATAATTTGCCCTATATGTTGTACTTTTCCCTTATTATAGAATTTTTGTTTTCTTTCCGGGGAGGGTGAAGAACGTAAACTTTTGTTTGACTTACGTATATGTGATACTCCTGACTCCTCAATCTTCTTCGAGTTTTTCTTTATACTCAGGCATTTTTGGCAATCTTCTGATAATTGTTGTAGTGTTAGTCCAGGTTCATTTTGTAGTTTTGAAAGCATTCTTCTGCGCATTTCACTATCTTTTGCTTAGACTAACCCTTGAATAAAGATGCGACACTTGAAATTGTCCGGTGTTAATTGTTACAATTTTTGTGTACCGCTATTTACGAGTGAGCCAACCAAAATGAGCTGACTCATTTTATAATTTACCAAGAGAAGGTTAACCAATCAGAAAACTTGAAATATTCAATCCGACGTGTATAAAGACGGCCATTTTGTTTGTTTTTTGTCTTGTCGGAATATCCACTGCTAACCTGTCAGATGAAAGACCTGAAGAACTACACTTTCCTACTCTCTCCGAATATTCACTGCCAACCTCTGATATGGAAGAACTTAAGAATTATTGAACAGCTGCTACTAGATATCGGTGTTGTTTCATTGAAAATTACTTACGTTGGATTCTACGGTGAACATGCATAACATTAATTCTGCCAACTTGAAGGTGTCGCAGTGTCTATTCACGATTGCGGCATGCGTGGAACAGTCCTCATTTTCGCCCTTTACCAGGTTAAGATATTTCCACCTCTTATGAAAGAGTGACGTTTTTGGACTGAAAAGCTCTGTAAGACATGTAACTGCTTCGTCAAACGTTAATTCGTTCGTCTTTTTTGGCAAAATGTAATCCACATATTTTGTGTATTCCTCCGTTCCTAGTTTTCTGAGCAACAGACATAGCTTCTTTGCTTCTGTCCAGTTTTGACAATGGATGTTAAAGATGTCTTCGTGGCGTCTCATAATAATCACCGAAACTTTTATCCTCTTCTAGAGAGTATTTGAAAATTTCTATCGTATTCCACACTGCGTCTTGGGAAAAAGTCGCCTCTTTTTCGATATTTTGTTGTTTGTTACCCGCTAGCTTTAATATTAGTTCCTGCGTTTGTAGTAATTGTTTTTGCCATTTTTCTTCCATTCTTTCCTGGAGCGGTAATTGCTGTTCATTGTGGTATTTTACAAGTACTACTAAAATATTTTTAAAATCCTCCATGATAAAAGTCTTACGAAAAACTCGCTTTTCCGTATTTTAGTCCTCGTAAATCTTTTGTCGCCAAGTTGTTGTGGACACTGGCAAAAAACGGCAAAGGAGACCTTTGTTTTTTTGTTTTTTTTCAGTGTGAGTTTGTGGACAACGAGGGGGAATTTTGTTTCGATTTCCTTCCCGTGTGAGTTCGAATTCCTCGTTGCCAATTTGTTGTAGACAACGAGAGAGAATTTTTTTTCCGTTCCCGTGTGAATTCGTATACCTCGTCGCCAATTTGTTGTCGACGAGGGGGAATTTTTCTTTTTTTTTCTTTCCCGTGTGAGTTCGAATTCCTCGTCGCCAATTTGTTGTGGATTCCGAGATAAAATCCGATATCAATGAATAACAAACGCCAGGAATGGATAAGGAAAATAAATGTATTAACGTAATAATACGAACTGGTAATACGGGTTGGTAGATCCAGGAATGACGTTCCGTCTCGACTCCTTCACCCTTCGGGTATTCACTGGTAGTAGTGTATGTATACCTTGTTTGTGTCCATTTGTGCGAAAAGGGGAGACCCCTTAACAGTTTGCTTGTTTATTGGTTTATTTACACTTTTCTTTGTTTTTGTTTCTTTTTGTTGGCTTGTTTATTTGTTTATTTGCTCTTTTCTTTGTCTTTGTTTTTGTTTGCATGTTTGTTTATTTACACTTTTCTTTGTCTTTCTTTTCTTTTGTTTGCTTGTTTGTTTAGATACTCTTTTCTTTGTCTTTGTTTCTTTTAGTTTGCTTGTTTATTTGTTTATTTATTTTTCCTTTGTCTTTGTTTATTTTTGTTTTCTTGTTCGTTTATTTACTCTTTTCTTTGTCTTTCTTTTTGTTTGCTTGTTCATATCTTTATTTACTCTTCTCTTTTTCAATGTTTCTTTTTGTTTGCTTGTTTATTTGTTTATTTACTCTTTTCTTTGTCTTTGTTGCTTTTTGTTTGCTTGTTTGCTTATTTACTCTTTTCTTTGTCTTTATTGCATTTGTTTGCTTGTTTATTTGTTTATTTACTTTTTTCTTTGTCCTTGTTTCTTTTTGTTTTCATGTTTTTATTTACACTTTTCGTTTTCATTGTTTCTTTTTGTTTGCTTGTTTATTTACACTTTTCTTTTCTTTGTTTCTTTTTGTTTTCTTGTTTGTTTATTTACTCTTTTCTTTGTTTCTGTTTTTGCTTGTTTGTTTATTTACTTTTTTCTTTGTCTTTGTTTCCTTTTGTTTGCTTCATTATTTATTTACTCTTTTCGTTGTTTTTGTTTCTTTTTGTTTGCTTGTTTATTTGTTTATTTATTCTTTTCTTTGACTTTGTTGCTTTTTGTTTGCTTGTTTGCTTATTTACTCTTTTCTTTGTCTTTGTTGCATTTGTTTGCTTGTTTATTTGTTTATTTACTCATTTCTCTGTCTTTGTTTCTTTCTGTTTGCTTGTTTATTTGTTTATTTACTTATTTCTTTGTTCTTGTTTCTTTTTGTTTTCTTGTTTTTATTTACACTTTTCGTTTTCATTGTTTCTTTTTGTTTGCTTGTTTATTTACACTTTTCTTTTCTCTCTTTCTTTTTGTTTTCTTGTTTGTTTATTTACACTTTTCTTTGTCTTTGTTTCTTTTTGTTTTTTGTTTATTTGTTTATTTACTGTTTTCTTTGTTTCTTTTTTTGCTTGTTCGTTTATTTACTTTTTTCTTTGTCTTTGTTTCCTTTTGTTTGCTTGATTATTTATTTACTCTTTTCGTTGTCTTTGTTTCTTTTTGTTTGCTTGTTTGTTTATTTAATATTTTCTTTTTCTTTGTTTCTTATTGTTTGCTTGTTTGTTTATTTAATCTTTTCTTTGTCTTTGTTTCCTTTTGTTTGCTTGATTATTTATTTACTCTTTTTGTTGATTTTGTTTCCTTTTGTTTTCTTGTTTATTTTTTTATGAACTCTTTTCCTTTTTTGTTTCCTTTTGTTTGGTTGTTTATTTGATTATTTACACTTTTCTTTTTCTTTGTTTCATTTTTTTGCTTGTTTGTTTATTTACTCTTTTCGTTGTCTTTATTTTCTTTTCTTTGCGTGTTTATTTGTTTATTTACTCTTTTCTTTGTCTTTGTTTCTTTTTGTTTGCTTGTTTGCTTATTTACTCTTTTCTTTGTTTCTTTTCTTTCTTTCGTTTACTTTCTTTTTTCTTGTTTTTATTTGTTCGTTTTTTTAATTCTTCCTTTCTATCATTTGCTTTCTCTTTTCTTGGTCTTTGTTTCTTTGTTCGTTTCTTTTTTTATTTCTTTCTGAAGTTTATCTTTATTCTATCGATTTGCTTTTTCAGAAGCACTTTTCTGTCAGTTTTCTAATTCTTTGAACTCATTTTCTTTCAGATCCTTTCTTTTAAATTTTGACAATATTTTTCTTTCTTTCTTTATTCCTTTCACTCACATTCATTCTTTATTTCTTCTTTCTTTCTGTCTTTCTTTGTATTTTAATTTTAGTTTCCTTCCTTTTCTTTAGATCTTTTTTCCATTTTCTTTTCCGACTTTCCTAACTACCTATTCTGACTTTATCTTATATATTCCTTTCTCTTATTTTTCTTCTCTTCTTCATCCCTTCCTGCCTTGCTTCCAACTTCCTTTTTTTTCCTCCCTTCCTTCCTTTCCTACATTATTTTTCCTTACATATTTATTTTCTGCTCCCTTTCCTTGATTTTTCTACTTCCCTGGTTATATTATTTTTACTTTCTTTTCTTCTATTTACTTTTCTTTTGTATTTTTTCGTTCGTTCGTTCGTTCCTTCCTTCCTTCCTTCCTTGTTTCCTGTCTGTCTTCCCTTACTACTTTCCAACCTTTCTTATTTCCTTCTACTCTTCCTTTTTCTTTTGTTCCTTCATTCATATTTTCTTTATTCTTACCTTCCTGTCTTCCTTATTACTTTTCCTTCCTTCTTTTTCCCTTTTTCTTTCCTCTCTTCTTTTCTTCCTTCCTACCTGCTATCCTTCTTTAGTTTGTTCGTTGATTTATTCCTTCCTTCCTTCCTTCCTTCCCTTCTTTCTTTCTTTAATAATATCTCCACAGTTCGTTCGTTCCTTTCTTCCTTCCTTCATTCCTTTTTTTACATCTTTTTGTTCGCTTCCCATTCCTCTTCTTCATTTTCCTCTTTCTTCTCTTCCTAACTAATTCTTACATTTTTTTCGTCCTTTCTATTTTTTTGTCTTAGCTTTCTTTCTTTCTTTCTTTCTTTCTTTCTTTCTTTCTTTCTTTCTTTAACTTTCCGCCTAATATTTCTTTATTGTTCTTCTTCCCTAATTATCATATTGTTATTTTCTTTCTTTCTATATTCTGTTCTTTTGTGCTTTTCCTTCCTTCCTTCCTTCCTTCCTTCCTTCCTTCCTTCCTTCCTTCCTTCCTTCCTTCCTTCCTATCATTTCCTCCATCTTTCATCTCCCCTGTACCTGCCTTATTCTTCCTTCCTTTTCGTCTTTTCAATTTGCCTTTGTCCTATCTTCTCTCCTTCCTTCGTTTCCTTTTTCATTTCACACCTCCCAACTTCTTCCAACCCTGCCTGATCCCCTTTGCATAATTGCGCAGCTTCGCGATTTTATCTGACGCTAAACGACCTGGAATCAACTGACAGCGTCAAATGAGATTTCTTCCCTCCAAGCTTTTCTTGAAGCTCGCTGTCCGCCATTTTCGAATCGAGTGACTCATCGCCAATACCAGCCAGTGTGCAACACAAACACAATGTTCTGCTTGGGTTGACGCGCCCGTCGTGTGTAGAGGGCCTACATTTCCAAATATGGTAATATGTGAAAAGAAAGAACAAAGAGAGGAGGAAGTAGGAGGAGGAGGAGGAAGATGATGATGATGATGATGATGATAACATTGTTATATATATATATATATATTGGAAAATTGTGCGTGTACAATAAATAGAGTGAACAGGGAAGAAAGAAAAGGTTGAAAAGAAATGAAAACATGTGACAAAGAATTTATGAATGGGATTTTAAAGATACAAAATATATTTCTACACAACACACATGCATACACACACAGATATATGTGTATGTTTATGTGTGTATGTGTGTGTGGGTAGGTGTGTGTATATGTGTGTGTGTGTGTTGTATATATAAAATCCTATCCACAGGTATTTATTTATTTACTTGTATATATTTACACACACACACACACACACACACACACACACACACACACAGAAAGACGTACATACACACATATACACACAAACGCATATATATATATATATATATATATGTATGTATGTATGTATGTATGTATGTATTAGCTAAAGTCTAGATATGTGCTAGAGGGCACTTGATTAGACTATAGGGAGGGAAGATTCGATGCATTAGGCCACAATAAACTACAGAAGAACTCAAAATTGATCGCTGCATTTAAGTATTGCATTAATATTTAAGCTAACCTAATTTAAAGACAGTTTGATGTACGTAGGTCCTTCCTTTCCGTACAAAAAATTATTTTTATTTCATGGGTGACTTTCGCTGGATTTCGCAATTAATTTCCATTAAAAAAATTGTTATCGTACAAAAAATTCGTGTGAAAAAATCACTTAAAAAATCGCTGAAACTATAGCAATTATGAAAACTTGGGAATCCAAAATGTCAGGATTGTGGGTCGGGATTCCTACATGGTAAAATATGTTGCGCTTCAGCCTCTAGGAGTAAAGTTAGGAACACGGAGAGTTTTATTTTGATGCACTGTAATTTGAGAACAGTTTATTCATGTTAACATATTCTGTTGAATGTTAGGGAGTTGTGTCCCTTTAAATGTTTTTTTTTTCAGTAGAAGCCAAGATGGAGGAATCGGAAAACAATCGTACTTATGAAACTTGGG
>OZ038509.1:12925405-12927905 GCA_964036315.1 Acanthosepion esculentum | reverse complement strand
TGTCGGAGGACGAATATTTTCTATGAAATTTCTCGGACATTCAAGCCGGTAAATGTTCTTAATACTGTTTATTAAAAACAAAGCATTTCCTTAAATATGTATATCTATAAAAATAGCGTATAAACAGAAAATATATTAAAATAATTATCGAACTTTGTCCATTTGATAATATATGATGTCATTTGTTTATGTTAAGATAGACTTCGAGCAGATATGAGCGTTCGAGAGAAATCATGGGAAATTTGTAGTTTAAAAACAGTAATTCGAGCTTGCGAACCAGACGCTTCATCTGTAGCTAAATTGTATAGCACGTCAGACTATATGACGCTTATGTGTAGGATAAAGGTTCTGTTCCTGTCGGAGGACGCATATTTTCTATTAAATTTCTCGGACATTAAAACCGGTAAATGTTATCAATACTGTTTATTATAAATAAAGCATCTAATTAAATATGTGTATCTATAAAAATAACGTATAAACAGAAACTATATTGATATAAAAACTGTTTAAATCTATATGATAAATGCATATGTCACTGTGTCACACTTTTTCAACTTTCCTCTTAGAGGATACCATTTTGGAATCCAGCCGACTCTGTGAACAAATTAAAACATTACGGGCCGGATCCGGACCCACAATCCTGAAATTATAGATTCCCAAGTTATCATTACTGCTATTATTTTTGGCGATATTTTTAGCGATTTTTTCCGACGAATTTTACTTGGTACGTCATAACTTGGAAATAAATTTAGAAATAATCGAAATGAATTGAGAAATCCACCGAAAGTCACGCATGAAATAAAAAAAATAATTGTTTGTGGGGAAAGTAAGGACCTAGGTGCATCAAAATGTGTTTAAATTAAGTGGCGACAAAAGAATTATCGTTGAACTTTTAAAAGGTAAGCTTAAATATTAATGTAATACTTAAATGCAGCAATCAATTTTGAGTTCTTCTGTAGTTTATTACTGCCTATTGAATCTACTCCTCCTTACCTATTGTAATCAATCAAGATCCATACACAGGATCTACGTTAAATGCCGCCCAAGAGGGTTGCCTTTAAGCTTGCGTTCTATATATCCGAACGTTTTCGGTTAAGTTATTCGTCATTATCAATGATGCCGTCTTGGTATGACGATAGACTACATCCGCGTCCTGGGTAAATCGATAAACTACATCCAACTGCAAGGCCTCTGATCAGGAGGTTTTGATAAGCGTGGAACCACCTCTTAATTACTGGTGTTATATAATTTCTTTGAATTATTAATTACAGCTTGAAATACGAAAAGGCGTTTGACTCTACATGGTTTGTGTGCGTGTATATGTTTGTATTAGGCCAAGAAGACTGGAATAATAAATAATACCACATAATAAATAATACCATATAATAAATAATACCATATAATAAATAATACGACAAAAAACTAAATAAAGTGCAGAATAGAATGATTTTTTCAGATAGTGGCATATATCGAATTATTTTTTTACTCAAACTTACTGTGACTGAACGGTTATATCCCGCCAAGCTTTATATATATATATATATATTAAAACATTTTTATGTTTATACATTCTTTTTATAGATACAAATATTTAAGTAAATGCACTGTTTATAATAAACAGTATTAAACAACTTTTACTGGCCTGAATGTCCGAGAAATTTTTATAGAAAATATTCGTCCTCCTACAGGAATCGAACCTGTAATCTATACGGAACCGTCATATAGCCTGACGGGACTTTAACCGATTGGGTCACATAGGAGCGTTCCGTTAGTCTTTAAACTACAATCTTCCATGATTCTCTCACGTACATTCATATCTGCTCATGGCGTATCCAAATGTAAACAAATGACGTCATAAAAATGTCTTAAAATAATTGTCGGACTTTGTCCTTTTCATAATGTGTGACATTTTACATTTGGATACGCATCGAGCAGATATGAATGTACGTGAGAGAATCATGGAAGATTGTAGTTTAAAGACAGTAAAATCAACCTTGCTAACCGAACGCTCCTTTGTGGACGAAACGGTTGAGGCACGTCAGGCTATATGACGGTTCCGTATAGAATACAAGTTTGATTCCTGTCGGAGGACGAATATTTTCTATGAAAATTTATCTGACTTTCAGGCCGGTAAAAGTTGTTTAATTCTGTTTATTATAAACAGACCATTTACTTAAATATTTGTATCTATAAAAAGTATGTATAAACATAAAAATGTCTTAAAATAATTGTCGGATTTATCCATTTCATAATATATATATATATATATATATATATATATATATATATATATATATATATATATATATATATATTTAATAATAAGAAAGAACAGTAAGATTAATATCCCGGTGTTCTTAGCTATTATTTTTATTTTTAAAAAAGTAGTGCTCGATACAAAAAGTGGATAATAATATTATAATTATTTTCTTCTTTTAAAAATATGACACCAACGTGACATAGAAATTTCTGTTTCGAAACTGAAATTGAAGTTGTAATT
>OZ038509.1:12887905-12922905 GCA_964036315.1 Acanthosepion esculentum | reverse complement strand
TCACCCACCATCTTTAAAGCATTCATTTGTGGACGAAATATCAACATTCGACAAAGTCTGATTCGCAATTGAACGATGCAAGTTTTCAATCCAGAACACACAAGAAATTGACACCAAAACAAACGCCAGTGTCCAGTTGCAGTCATTTTATATGAAAATGGAGCACTAATAGCTGAAGTATGGTCTAAATAAACCTTCTGAATGTTTTTTTGTCGCAGTTCCACCATTTACTCATTCCCGAGATCCATATCGTATAATATAGCGAAACCGCGACTTTTCATCCGCCATCTTTAAGGTCAAAATCGTTTTTTTTTCTTCAACTTAAGTCTTTTTAAATGGCGAAAGTCAGTTGAGATATAGGTTTTCAAACTCTTAGCAGTTACCTCCTTGGTTGATTGGTTAGATGAAAACCACCCTGACGAAACCTGCCAAAGTATTTTTGTTCGTACGACTGCTGGAAACCGTTCCAAATAAACCGACTGAATATTTTTTTTGTCGCAGATCCGACGCTTACTGCTTTCCGAAATTGATAGAGCATAATATGGCGAAACTGCTACTTTTCATCCACCATCTTTAAGCCATTCAGTTGTAGACAAAACTCCAACATTAAACAAAGTCTGATTCGCAACTGAACGATGCAAAGTTTCAATCCAGAACACAGAAGAAATTGTCACCAAAACAAATTATAGTATCGAGGTAATTTCATATTAACAATGAAAATCGGGCATGATCTTTTAAAATAGCATGCATGATACATTGAAACTGTTGTAAAAGGAAAGGAAAACGAAGGAAAAATTTGAAAGAAACTGAAAAAAATTAGCAAAGCAGAAGAGATTGAATTAAAAAAATGATAGAACAAAAACAACTGGAAAAATGAATGAGAAATTAAAGTAGAAGTAAATAATGACGAATGAAAGAAAGAGGAAAATATGACAAACAAATGGAACAGCGAAAATAGGAAAGAAAAATAATTTTTATCAAGTAGAAAAAAAAAACCCATGACAGACTAAAAAGAGTAAAGAAAAATAGAAATTACAAAATGAAGAGAGAACTATGAAAAAAAAGAGGATAAAGTCAACACAAAAGAAATGCGGAGGAAGGAAACAAAAAAAAATGGAGATTAAAACTGAATGCGAGACTTCACGCGAGATATCACGCGAGCCTCACACGTAATTTGACGTGAAGCAATGAGTGAAGGTTATAATGCTTTGAGTATGTCGAGATAAAGTGATCTGAAAAGTCCTATACGCAGAAAGATTTCGTAGATTTTTTTATAAGAATATTTGGCCGAGAACATAAGTATAAATAATGCGTCAACTCGAGATAATGTTAAGACTTTGCATGGAAACGAGAAAATGTTTCGAACTATACATAGAATTAAATAAAAATCTTTATCATTTCCATAGCTTTATATATCACTGTGAGTAAAAAGAAGTAGTGTCTATAAAGAAATATATGTTTTTTGTTAGTAAGTTCAGTTTAATAGCAAGTCTCCTGAAGAGCATATGGCATATCTGCGAAACTACAGCGTGCTAAATATATATGATCCCATCGAGTGGGGTAGAGAACCTTTTAGCACCATATATACCTCCATCTGTCTGTCTATCTGTCTATCTAAGCGTATTCATTTTAATCCTCTCCCTCTGGCTTTCTAAGCGTGTTCATATCTATCTATCTATCTATCTATCTATCTATCTATCTATCTATCTATCTATCTATCTATCTATCTATCTCAGATTATTCATATCTATCTATCTATCTATCTATCTATCTATCTATCTATCTATCTATCTATCTATCTCAAATTATTCATATCTATCTATCTATCTATCTATCTATCTATCTATCTATCTATCTATCTATCTATCTTTCTATCTATCTATCTATCTCAGATTATTCATATCTATCTATCTATCTATCTATCTATCTATCTATCTATCTATCTATCTATCTATCCCAGATTATTCATATCTATCTATCTATCTATCTATCTATCTATCTATCTATCTATCTATCTATCTCAGACTATTCATATCTATCTATCTATCTATCTATCTATCTATCTATCTATCTATCTATCTATCCCAGACTATTCATATCTATCTATCTATCTATCTATCTATCTATCTATCTATCTATCTATCTATCTATCTATCTCAGACTATTCATATCTATCTATCTATCTATCTATCTATCTATCTATCTATCTATCTATCTATCTATCTATCTATCTATCCCAGACTATTCATATCTATCTATCTATCTATCTATCTATCTATCTATCTATCTATCTATCTATCTATCTATCTATCTATCTATCTATCTATCTAATCTTATTCATATATATTTATCTCATTCCATTCATATCCTTCTGTCTATGCTTATTTTTCCTACATACCGTCATTAGATGCAACAATGTTCCCCTTCTTACAAACCGATACAATCCCAATATATATATGAAGTAATTTTTTTATTACATTAAATTGTTTTGTTATAATATTTTCAAATTTGCGTAAAATTGTAAATATACAATAAAATCTTCAAGGCACACACATGGGTTGATGTAAAGCAAGAAAACTTTTCTGACATTTACACACGCACACAAACACGCACACACACACACACACACACACACACACACACACACACGCACACACACACATACACACATATATATATATATATATAATTATTTATCTATCGATCAAGCAAGTTCTTTTTTAATACATTCAATTGACAATGACTGTTTTGCAATGTTTTTTTTTATAATTTTCCCAAATTGTTGAAATACAATAAAAACCTCAACGTAATATGATAAAGCTATTACATACATATATATATATATATATATATATATATATATATATATATATATATATATATATATAAATATATAATATATATATATATATATATATATATATATATATATATATATATATATATATTGATATGAAAATTAATAACAAAGACGAGGAATCATTTTTCGTGCGACATGTTATGGTCTTCAGAGTATCATCGGATTAAATCGAATATCATCGGATAAGATCGGATATCATCGGATAAGATCGGATATCATCGGATTAAAGTTCTGCTTATGTTGGTGCATCTATAGATGCGCACGCAGGAGCGTTGATGCTGACATTTTAAACTTTTAAATTTATTTTTAATATGGGTTTAGATAAGCCAATTTTGATTGGAATTATTTTGTTTATAGTTTTGTCACTTTTCTTATTAAAGTATCGTCCATTGTGATAATAGAAGATCAGCCAAGAAAGGTGGAATGTTCTACGAATCTGAATGTAAATTTGCTGTGGATGATCTATCTATCTATCTATCTATCTATCGTTTCTTTCGTCGTTGTGAACTGCTTTGCTCTTTTAATTACATCGCAATTATGATTCAAATGATTACGATAATTGATGCATATCGTGTGTTCTTTTGGTCACATACCATTTTCTCCCATCTATATATATATATATTAATGCATGTTTCATTAAATAATGTAAACAAGTTTTGTCTATTTATTTTAAGTAAATTCCTTTCGTATTGTCTAATAATCTTAATCACATTATCGTTGAAAGACGAAAGGTAAACACCATATTGACACATGTTTGAATCCAATCTAAGCTTTCGGCTTACATAAGCCATTATCAAAGATGACAATTTTTATAAATCAAAACAACACATATACGAAACGGCAATAATGGCCTGCCCTTGCTGTTTGAATAAGCTCAAAGTAACGACAAACTCTTATTTACGAGCCAAGGAAACGAAAAACGCGTCGTAGCTCGTGACGTCACACATGATCACGCGAGAGTGAAAACAAAATGGCATCTGCTATAGATTATAGGCATTTAAGAATGTTTATGGAGATTTCATAGTTTATTTATTTATATATATATATATTGTTTATATATTGTATATTTTCAGTTTATTTCTATCGTCAACTGCCTCCTTAGAAACTCGTTCGGCTCGAAAAGTTCTGCTGGTCAGAATGGGTGCCATTTTGTTTTGGACTTTCTCCTACAAAAAGCCCTTCCCCCCGGCCCACTGTTGTGGTGGTGGAATAGCGGTCGTACGACCCCCCCCCCGCTGCCACCAACACTGCGTTCTTTGTAACTTGACGCTTGGGGAATCGAGCATGCCGTCCACTTTCGCTTGTGTCTTTTGCGAAGTATGTCGTCGATATTAAAACTGAATCCCAGTGATTAAATACTTTATTAATAATTATTTTTAGTTTAATTTTATTTATTTATTTTTCTTTTTTTCTTTCTTTTCTTGCTAAAAACTAACGCCTGCTAACCTCTTTTTCCCCTTGTCCAATTTTGTTTGTTTTTAATATAGACCACTGGGACTTATACTAAGTTAAAACTTAGTACCATATGTCTTTCCTATCCCCCAGTACCCTCAACTTGTATATGCCCTTTGTTCTGTCATCGTTGTATATGTGTTATGTAATTGGAGAAGGTAGGCTTTCCTACCGCCCGGTCAACACTCCTCCCTCTTCTATTGAACGCGAGTAGAGGCCCAAACCTTGTTTCGTGTTTAGGAAGGGGTTCCCGGATCTCTTTCTCCCACTTACTGGCCTCTGTACTGGTGTCGCTGTGTTCCTCCCATGATGCGCGCAGTCTGTGGCATTCCTGTTCATTCTGAGGGTACACGGTTGACAGTTACCTGGTTGCTGTTTCCGACTGGTAGTTAGGAGCCCTAACTCTTGCGTAGCGTCTTGAGCGGCCGCTCTGATCAACAGTTGCATAATATCGGGATGTCTGTAGTGCCATGTCGCGCATGGATAGGTCTCCCTGCAGTCATTTCCGGTGGGCAACCCTGAGGCCACATTATGAATCTTGCTGTGCCAATCCCCCTCTCTGTTCGCGTCATGGGTATCAACCGTCGGCTTCCTTTAACTCAGGCCTTCTCCCTCTTTCCAAAACCAATTACCAACATGAATAACAAAAAACTGAAATACAGACCTAAACCAGCCTTCCAAAAATCACCCAAACCTCTAAATATCTCCTTCTCTAACATCCGCGGCATTAGAACCAACTTATGCAGCGTTGAGTCTTTCCTCATAGCTAAGTGCCCGGATATACTCGCCCTGTGTGAGACCAATCTTAACTCCTCTATCCCTTCCTCCGATCTCTCGATACCTGGATACCTCCCACTCCTCAGAAAAGACTCTCTAACCCACATGCATGGTCTGGGTGTCTACGTCAAGGACCATCTCCCTCTGGCTAGAGAGACCTCTCTCGAATCGCCGGATCATTCCTACTTATGTCTCCGCCTATCTCTTCTCAATGCTGTAAGCTATCTTTTCTTCCTCTACCGCTCTCCATCCTCTCAGGACTCCGGGATACTCGATGTCATTTCTGACAGCGTTGATAAGGCCCTCTCTGTCCATCCGTCCGCTCACATATTTGTGTTTGGTGATTTCAACGCCCATCACAACCAGTGGCTACAGAACGCTACCACTGACCTCGCTGGCGTTCATACTCTTAACTTTTCAATCTCTCAATCCCTCACCCAGATAATCGATTTCCCCACGCGTTTTTCCTACAATCGTGGCTGTAAGCCCTCACTCCTCGACCTGTGTTTTACCTCCATCCCTGAGTCGTGTAGTGCCACGCAGCTCTGTCCTATCGGTAACTCCGATCATGCTGTCGTGTCTGTCAGTATCTCCTTCAGCCCCACCCCCTGCAAAGAACCTCCTACTACCAGAACCACTTTCTGCTACCAACGGGCTGACTGGGACTCGTTTCGGGACTTCCTCCGCGATGTCCCCTGGGATGCTGTATTTAAGCTCCCCACTCATGACTGTGCTTCTGAGTTCTCCTCCTGGATCAAAGCCGGTATCGAAGCTTTCATCCCCTCCAGGAAATTCAAGGTCAAACCGCGCTCCTCCCCCTGGTTCACAGCTGCTTGCTCAGCCGCCATTGACCATAGGAACCACTTCTTCCACCGTTTTCGTAGTGACATGTCCGACTTCAACAGACGTCTATTTACCTCTGCACGCAATGAATGTAAGCGTACCCTCGACAATGCCAAGGCACTATTTGCAGCTCGGATGAAGGAACGTATTGCATCCCGCAAATTTGGCTCCAAGGACTATTGGCGCCTCTGCAAGAGCGTTCTGAATAGTAACAAACCCTCCATTCCTCCACTGTTCAATCAGTTAGGTCCTGACCACCTCTGCCGACAAGGCCGAATGCTTCGCTCGAAAGTTTTCTTCCAATTCTATGCTTGACTCCTCTGGGGTACCCTTGCCCGACTTCCTTCCCAGAACTGAGGCCCTACTGGACGGCTTGCACATAACCCCGTCGTCGGTACTGGGCATTATTTCTAACTTAGATCCCCACAAGGCTACCGGCGGCGACGGAATACCAGCCATTGTCCTGAAGAAATGCGCACCTGAACTGGCACCTGCCCTCTCTAAATTGTACAACCGCTGCCTCAAGGACTCCTGTTTTCCTGACTGCTGGAAGTCCTCTACCATTGTTCCTGTCTTTAAGAACTCTGGCGACCCCTCCAACCCTTCTAATTACCGTCCTATCAGTCTCCTTCCCATCTTCGGCAAAGTCTTCGAGGCCATTATCAACGCCGAAGTGACTACTCACCTGATATCCCACGATCTGCTCTCAGACAAGCAGTATGGTTTCCGCTTTGCCCGGTCTACTGCCGATGTGCTTACGGCCATCACTGAATTTGTCTACCAAGCTATCCATAGTAACGGCGAAGCCCGTGCCGTGGCCCTTGACATCTCCAAGGCATTCGATAGGGTTTGGTATCACAGGTCGATTGTTTGACCTAATTCAATCGTTCCTATCAAACCGGGATTTGAAGGTTGTTCTCAGTGGATCCTTCTCCAACTCCTATCCCACTACTGCTGGTGTTCCTCAAGGCTCCATCCTTGGCCCTACTCTGTTCCTCATATTTATAAATGACCTTCCTGACGCCAAGTCGGTATCTACGCTGACGACACTACCATTTACTCCTGCCTCAAGCACAAATCTACTGAGGCGGACAAAATTAACCTGGCAGCTCAAATTGAAAAGGACCTCCAATCGGTTGTGGACTGGGGAGAGAAATGGATGGTCAACTTTAATGCCTCTAAAACAAAATTGCTCTCCATTAACCACCACAAGGACCCATCCCTGCATCCCATCAGAATGTCTGAGGACCAACTTCTCGAGAGTTCCTCTCTGCGGCTGCTGGGTCTCACGCTATCCGCTGATCTGAGATGGAACAAATACATCGAGTCAATTGCATCATCCACCGCTAGAAAAGTTGGTTCCCTGTGCCGAGCCAGGAAATTCTTCTCCCCTGAATCGATCCTCCAGGTCTATAAGTCTACCATTCGACCTTGCATGGAGTATTGCTGCCATTTATGGTCTGGGGCCCCTGCGTGTTGCCTCGGGGTTCTTGATAAGATCCAGAGACGGATATGCAATGTGATTGGCCCTGATCTGTCATCTCGTCTGCAGTCGCTCTCTCACAGACGGAATGTTGCATCACTCTGCCTTTTCTACAAGTACTTCCACGGTAATTGCTCTGAGGAGTTGCTCTCACTTGTCCCTAAGCCTCGTGAATTCAAGCGTCCTACGAGGCTGGCATCCCGTTCCCACCCCTTCACCGTAGAAACTCTTAGGTGTAGACGTCTTTTCTACTCCAATAGCTTCATGTCTCGCACATCTCGCCTATGGAACTCCCTTCCCTGTTACTGTTTCCCTGACAAATACAATCTCCAACGGTTTAAGTGTAGCGTCAATCGTCATCTCCAGTTGCCTTGATCTATCCACTTCCTGACATCTTCCATTCCTATCTGCTCTCGCTCTATATCTCCCGTAACCTCCCCACCTCGATCGGCCCTCCGTCCTTCTCTTTCTCCACAACCCTTCCTTTACCACTCCTATCTGCTCTTCCTCCAACCCTTCTGTAACCCCTTGCGTGATAGTGGCCACCGGCCTTGCTCGGGGTGATACGCTTAAAAAAAAAAAAAAAAAAAAAAAATATATATATATTGTATATATATTGAACATGACTTACTTTGGTTACTGAGTTTTAGAGAATATCAGAAAAAGCATTATTAAGGAGAGAGGACAATAAAAGAACAAGAATTATGAAGACAGTACCACCTGCGGCTTAGTGGCTTTATTGCCTTATTTGGGGGTAAATGATTAAAAAAGTACGAGGTTGGATTCCAAAGTAAGACGTCTTCATATATATATATATATATATATATATATATATATATAAGTGGACATTGAAGTCAACACTCAGAGGCTTTAGGCTGTTTCATATTGGGAGTGCATTTACTGGCTTAATAAACAACAGAAATGAATTCATTGTAACATGTAGATAAAAAAAACAAATATCTGCTGTAATACGTTGATCCAGAGAAATTTTTAATATAAATTACGGTTTATTTTTTTAGGTACATTACGGTTTGTTTTTGTCTACATATATATATATATATATATATATATATATATATATATATATATATATATATATATATATATATATATATATATATGAATGAAACGAAAAAGAAATCTCCCATTAATAATGAGAAAAAATTAAGATTAAAAACTTCAAAAAATTGTTTAGTTTTGTCCTTACACGTATATATGCAAATCCCATTTATTTTGAATTCCAAATATAACTTTAAATTTTTTTGGATATAATGAAGCCTAGAAAAGCGAAACGTTTTGCATTATTCAAAATCGTTAAAAATTTTGTCAGGTCTCTGTATCGTATTTTAAACACATTCACACACACACACACATATATATATATATAATTTTCCTTATCTCTTTTGATTTTATTTCCCTGGGATCATTATATAATTTTGCATTAGTCAAAATCATTAAAAATTTTGTCAGGACTCTGTATCGTATTTTAAACACACACACACACACACACACACACACACACACACACACACACACACACACACACATATATATATATATATATATATATATATATATATACCCAAGTTTGGGATTGGTATATACGGAGTGAATTCCAATAACCAACAATTACTATTCTGTAAAGAGTGCTCAATACAGAGTAGAGCAGATATAGTTCTAGCTTATGTAACAGCGTTTACTCCTAGCTAAGGATCGTTAATTAATTTGAAACTTTTAAAACCATTTATTCTATATTCTATATTATCACTTGACAAGACACAAGAAGTGTTGAAACAAAATGGCTACTTTTGTCGTGATTTTATAACATATTTATGTTGTAATATTCAAATAAATAATTATATACACACACATATATATATATATATATATATATATATATATATATATATATATATATATATATATATATATATATATAATTTTCCTTATATCTTTTGATTTTATTTCCCTGGGACCATTATATAGTTTTGCATTAGTCAAATTCCTTAAAAAATTTCTCGGGACTCTGTGTCGTATTTTAAACACACACACACACACACACACACACACACACACACACACACACACACACATATATATATATACACATATATATAATTTTCCTTATCTCTTTTGATTTTATTTCCCTGGGATCATTATATAGTTTAGTGCTGCTCGCAGTCTCAAGCAATAATCCGTCCCGTATTTATCCAGCGCTTCATCTGAAACAAAATTACTTTTATTAATGGAAATTAAAATAAAAATATCCTTATTCAATTAATCATATCGCTTGATTTGGTTTAATGCGCTCTTTTTTTTCTTTGGATAAAATTCCTCTCTTTTGATTGTAAGAATTCACACCTGGGGCCAAGCAATTATGTTTTTAAAATCGCTGCCCCCAAAGAATAACTAAACTTATACCATATTTCATTCATCGCTTTTCTTTCCTTATTTTGATTTTTCGAATTCTGGTTAGGTTTCGTTTGATTTACGGCATATCACCCTCAATGGGTTATTTAATACAGACAAGAATTTTCCGATAGGTTTGTATGGATCGAATATGTATTTTTTGTAAGAAATCATTTTGTAGATCAGTTTTTATTTTCGTATTTTTGTATAGAGGGTTTTTTCGAGAGTCAAATGTATTTGATGGCATTTTTTTTTATATTGCTGGTAATATTCATTTTGTGTAGAAATGTATTGCTGGTAATATATATATATATACAGACAAACCTCTCATATACGTACCCACCCACAATCAACTGAGATCGGATGCAACGGACAAAATCTGCAGGCAAAATAAAATAAAAAATATGCAGGAAAAAAACAAAAAAACTTCCAAATTGTCAGCGATATATTTTAAAATTTGAGGGCTTAGCGGAACGAGTCGTAATAGTTCTCAAAGTGACCGTTTGGCGGCGGAGGCGAGCCTTTCAGTTGTAAACAAAGACGGAAAGTACGATACATTAGTGCGTGCATGAGAAAGTATCTATGAGAAATCCATTATTTTTGTTAGTTTGATTAATATATCTATATTAAGTATATATTTACTTATGCCATATATACATGTTTATAGTATTTACATTATGATCATAGCAACTAGTGGTTACTATAGTGGTTATATAACCCCAAAATAATTCCTTCCCATCTACGGACAATCGGTTTTAACGGACCACCCCTCCCTCTATTAGTCAGTTGATGAAAGATTTCTATATATTATTTTAAATGTATTGCTGGTAATGTTTTTTTTTTGTTTTTCAAAAATGTATTACTGGTAATATTTTTTTTTCAAGAATGTATTACTGACACTTATTACAACAATCTACTGTTACACTTTAATGGCGTTTTGACCCCAATTTGGGGGTTATCTATTTGCCTGTAGTTCGAACTCTAACTGGTGTAACCACCCCGGGTCAGGGTGGACCTGTGAACAACAGCAATGAAGAGGTGGTTCCACGCTCCTCAAAACCTTCTGATCAGAGGCCTTGCTGCCGGATGTAGTTTATCGTCATATCCAGGACATTTCGAATTCTGATGAAGAGAGCGCGGTATAGAATTAGACGAAATAGGATAAGAACATTCGGGTTCTATTAAGGATACTAAGCAACAAAAAAAAATACTACATTTATGATCAGAATTTTATCGGAAATATGCAAAAATATATACACTTACATTTTATAGAGTACACAGAAGTATTTGAGAAGTTACCACACAAAGATCTATTTGAACTGCTAGGAAAACTCGATCTATTAGGTAATGATGTAAGAATAACACAGAGAATTTTATACTCGGAGCAAACCGCCCGCAGAAGGGAAAGGAAGTGAGTAAGCACCTAAAAATAGAAATGGGAGTAAGACAAGTATCTGACTTCTCACCGGATTTATTCAACTTCTAGAGCGAGGCGATCCCAAGGGAGCTGTCGAACATCAGTGAGTTGAGTGCCATACGTGATACACTGTAGGGCGATTATGTCTGTTTCGGTTCATGACTATGCAGAATATTTCCCCGCAGTAGGTTGCCATTTCTTTTTACGGTAGTATGGTTGCCAAACAAGGTAGCGATAACTGTAGGGAAAGAGAAAATCACCTCCCTCGAAAGAGAGTTCCTGTTTTGTGCGTGATCTGACGAAGGAGGAATAAAAAAAAGTAGCGAAAAAAAAACTGCTACATTAAGTATCAGAGAAGCTATGCTTATTTTCTTTCCTCCCTGAAGTCGATTTTGATTGGCTGAACGAGCGTGAGAACGATAGACATAAAAGGGTTTTCAGTGAATTGTTTCTCAACCGCCAAACAATGTAGATAGGATGAAATTTATGAAACATTTATTCCGTAGAAATATGTTAAATAATAGTTTAGCAGAGGGAACCGACTTCCTGAGGTTGACCTTTGGGGTCAGATGGAAGAGAAAACAAGGAAGTCGATTTTGATTTACTGAACGAGCATGAAAACGATCGGTAGACAAAGTGTTTTCGGTGAATTGTTTCTTAACCGTCAAACAATGTTTTCTTTCGTGTCTGAAACGGCTCCCCAGTGAAGGTAGAGCGGCCCCCCTCCGCTGGATAGTTAGAAAATGTAGACGTCGACGTAATTAATAAATAGTTAAGTTAAAATTCCCTGTGTTGAAGTTCTTTTATCTCTGAACTCAAAACAACTAGCGATCACCGGCCGTGAAAGAAGAATGCAACTTTATTAGCGAATTGACGCCGTCGCCCACGGCCACCACTGCGAGGAGGGGGGGGCGATGCAGCTAATAAAATTATTTTACTTCCTTTGATTTCTGGTACGTACTCATTTCTTTCCGGGTCCCGACCAGAGATCTAAGGTCAAAAATGGCATCATAACATTTTCCACTGAACAATTTAAAAACAAAATCACATATTTTACATAGATAAAGCTATAAAGCTATTATTATTTGTAGCGAACGATAAAATCACCTCCCTCGAAAGAGAGTTCGTGTTTTGTGCGTGATTTGTAGAAGGAGGATCAAAGAAAGAAGTAATTAGAGAAAATCTGCTACTGTAAGTGTCAGAGAAGCTATGCTAATTTTCTTTCCTCCCTGAATGACGTGGCCAAAAAGGAAAATCGCTCGATAAATAAAGGTTGTTGTTTTTTGCTTACCAAGAGAATGATTTTTGAGCTTGGTGGGCGAACTTGCGTTTCTGTTGTTGCGAAGTGAATGTTGAATTTCTGATCTCGTTTTTCTTTACTACTTGTTTGAACTTTGTGTTGGCTCACGGCTTCTTTTTTGGTTCTACTAAGCCCTTTGTTTGATACCCAAACAGCTGAGTTGAATTGGCTACAAGTGTCGCGTTCGAGAGAGACAAAAGAAACCAATTGCAGGCATTAATAAATAAGTTTACAGTTTTATTTTATTTTTCATTACAACACAATATATAAACTGACTACAATGCAATATTTGTGATAAAAATTACAAAGATTCTGTAAATTATACACAAGGAAGACTTTGCCCATCCACTGAAAACCAACTCAAAATATTGAGCGCTAAAAAATATTTATGTGCTAAAAAATTACAAAATTACCAAAATGTAGCAAAAGATTAAATCACCTCCCTCGAAAAAGAGTTCGTGTTTTGTACGTGATCTGTCAAAGGGGGATCAAAGAAAGAAGTAATTAGAGAAAATCTGCTACTTTAAGTTTCAGAGATGCTATGATAATTTTCTTTCCTCCCTGAATGACGTGGCCAAACAGGAAAATCGCTCAGTAAATAAAGGTTGTTGTTTTTTTGCTTACTAAGAAAATGATTTTTGAGCTTGGTGGGCGAACTTGCGTTTCTGTTGTTGCGAAGTGAATGTTGAATTTCTGACCTCGTTTTTCATTACTACTTGTTTGAACTTTGTGTTGGCTCCCGGCTTCTTTTTTGGTTCTACTAAGCCCTTTGTTTGATACCCAAACAGCTGAGTTAAATTGACTACAAGTGTCGCGGACGAGAGAGACAGAAACAACCGGTCGCTACAATAAGTTTACATTTTATTTATTACAAAACATTATTATTTGTGTGTGTTATGTTTCCTGCTCTTTACCCTGTAGAACCGAATCCAAACTATGATACTTAGGCCCTGCAGGAGAATTGTCATATAATTGATAGCACTTTTCTTTATTATTATTCTGTTGAAATTATTATTATGTTATGAAAAAGTGTTTGAGGGGAAGTGAAAGAAGGCTGAGTCCGTATAGCTTGAGTGAAGCTTTATTCCACTAGAAATCTACTCCGGTAGCGAACCGTAACAAGAAAATGGCCGACTACCTCATGGAGAGAGAAAGACAAAAACAAAGAGAAATCAATCAGTCCTGGAAAGTGTTGCGGACGAGAGAGACAAAAGAAACACATTGCAGACGTTAATTGCTACAATAAGTTTTCTGTTTTTTTTTTATTTATTACAACACAAGAACTCGGTCTGTCCTGCTATTTAGCCCGTAGCTGTGGAAAAGAGATAGATTTATACCTTTTTCAAGGGTATTTGCGCATAAGGAAATTTAACGAACTCGACTTGGAACTCGGCTCTCCGATATCTATTGCAAGCCGATATCCCTTACACCACACTATCAGGATCTAATAGTGAATATAAGATACGGTAGATTAGACTGCTTTGATAGCAGACACGGAAAGAAAACTACCGGACCTACTAGACAAGGTAGTTAAGGAAAGCGAGATAAAAAGACTAACTATTAACTGTCAGCAAGAGAAAAAATACCAAGATACGAAATAAAAATTAGGAGATATAAACATCAAACAAGTACAGAAGTTTAAATATTTGTAAAGTGTTTTAACTTTGAAGGATAAAAAAAAATACGAGAGGGGGGATTTCATCACCGCCGCTCAACACCGCAGACTCAACACCGACGTTTCAACACCGGCCATCTCATCTCCGTGACAACTCAACACAAGGGCGACTCACCAGACTCATTGCGATGACAACTCAACGATGGCGTCTAATTTTGAAAGTTTGGCTGTCTTAGTGATTTATTAGTGACAACGGCCTCTTTGGCTGACTAGTGTTTAATTTTCAATATCGGGTAAATAACCACGCCCAAGCAGCAAATAGAAGACCGCACCCAGAGCTGGTGATACAGCATCCCATAATATAGAGATCCATTACGGGGCTGCAAAAGGTGCAAAGAAACTCATGTGTATTTTTCGAGGAATTAATTGTAAGTCAACTCCCTCTCCCTGAATTGAAAAACGTATATGGATGCAGATGAAATAATTTTGCTGATTATATCTTCCTTTTCACAAAAATCTCCAAATTAATATTTGAGGAGAATTGCATACAATTTTCAATAAATTTTAAAATAAATTATAAAGTCATTTATAAAAAAAAAATGATACTTAATAAATTAATTTAATTAGTATTTAAAAATTCGACAACAAACTTGTATGTCGATGAGTAGTCCTCGCGTTGGTGATGAGTTGGCCTGGATTAGATTTGTTATGAATATGAGTCGGCGGCGTTGGTCCGTCCTGGAGTAGATTTGTCATGAATATGAGTCGGCGGCGTTGAGTGGTCCTGTATTAGATTTGTCATGAATATGAGTCGGCGGCGTTGAATCGTCTTGGATTAGATTTGTTATGAATATGAGTCGGCGGCGTTGATTCGTCCTGGATTAGATTTGTCATGAATAAGCGGGAAATTATATTTATATTTAAAAAAAAGATCAATTTATGACCAAAAATATTGTATAGCGAGCGAACATTCAGTCCGATAATGATGTTAAATTTTATTTCGGTTCCACGGAAAAAAATGGGAAGTTTCGTTTTTACCATCATAGAATAAGCTTAAGTAACTTAAAATGCAAAAACAGCACTGTCATCTCCAAATATTTCTGGCAATTAAAGAATGATGGCATTTCACCAAAAATCACCTGGGAAATTATACCTAAAGCTAAAGATTATAACAGTAAAGGAAATAAATGTATCTTATGTCTATTTCAAAAACTGATTATCTTTAAACACTAAAAGAACCCTAAGAGAAATTAATTGATGGTGATATGCAGGCATAAAATAAATACCTGCTTAAATGCGTTGATCCAGGTTAAATTTTTAACTTTTAACGTAAACTACGCTTTATTTCGCCTGTATACTAGGACGGCTAGCCAATCCCTATTGCAGACGCTTGCTCAGGCGTATTTGTATTTATTCAACACCAATAGAGCTAACCTGTGGTTTATACTGCAACTACGCTGAGCAGACTTTAGTTACAGTTTCTGGGAAAGAACATGTTATCTAGCGTGGTCAACAATTTGAACAAGTACAGCACGCTAAAGCCCTCGGTCACGATGACTTCGTGCGAGCACAGCTATCGACGGCAACCAAGGATTGGTTTTCCGGCAGTTTTCAAAGGTGCCGCACGCTGGGATCGACCCCTCCAATTCGATAACATCAGGAAGTCTCCTATCCGACAAATCGGCAATTATGCGATTCGAACCCGGGTCTCATGGTCAGTAAGCGAACGTTCTAACCCTTCGGCCACGATATATATCTTACAGAATACCCTGTCTTCTAATGGGTGTTTCATTACTGGCAATTTTTGCCGTTCAATTGGAGCAGTTTAAGTTTAAAGTCAACCCACCCAAAAATCAATATTAGTAACAACAATTCGGGGCAACTGAGACACATCCCTGAATGGGGGATTAAGAATTTGAATGGGGGGGTGCCCCTTAAAAGGGCCGTTTTTGCGTTCTCAATCTTGTAAGGAAAGAACCTATTCCATGGACAGTCATAATAATAATATATGATAATTTTATTTATAATATAATTTTTTTTATAATTCTAATAATCTTTTGCGTTAGATTTCTTCTCTCTAAATTGGTCGTACCCTGTTTCTTACAGACTTTAAATTTTGCCTTTCATTTTTGTACAAAGTGTAAAAAATCAGGTTTTTCGAGGTTGTATTTTTTTCCAGTCAATTGAAGAATTACCTATTAAACAAAGAAACATTTAATCGAAATCCGATGAAAACTGTGGAAACGCATAAATCACACAGACACACATACATACACACATTTTAGGAATTATATATATATATATATATATATATATATATATATATATATATATATATATATATATATGCAGAACTACAACCACCTTCCTTGCATTTAGCTATAAACTTTTCACTCACTTTTTAATGATAGTCAATGGCAGTGGTACTGTTACGTGACATATGCCTTTCTTTAAGGCAGCGAAATTTGGACGATTTCCTCAAAGATGAAGAGACTCGAGGCGACGGAGATGTGTTTCTACAGAATAATGCTAAGTATAACATGGACGGAACATGTGAGCAACGATGAAGTCTTAGAGATTTTAAAAACAAGGAGAAGGCATATATTTAACATCAGAAAGAGAGCTTAATTTTCTCGGACACAATGAGGAGAGAGGGCCTGGAGAATCTGATACTCATGTGTCGAATAGAGTGAAAGAGAGACAAGAGAACGCCGCGCGCGACGAGCTTGAGCAGGTGGATGACAGGACGAGGTCTGGGGGAGGAAGCAGAGGGCAGGAGATTGCTGACAGCTGCAAGGGATCGAGGAAGGTGGAGAGCCATGATCGCCTTTTGTTTAGCTCACTCTGATATTAGAACGCAAGGGAGTTATACTAGGTGAAGATCGAACGCCCTACCCTAGCATATTGAACTATGTAACAAACTTACTAACCATAGAGCTATTTTGAGCAACTGCCGTGCGGTTCTCCTTGCTCACTATCTAGCCATTTTGTGCGACTGCCATACTTTCGTCCGTTTTACAAGACAGAATCGGAAGAGATTCATAGTGACATGATAAATAACCCTCCATTTTCCCCTCTTTCATTTTGATCTCAGATCACTGGAATTTCTCACCGACCTCACTAAAAGCTTTTCATTTGATAACACCGCCTGGGCATCATACAAATGATGCTTGCCTGATTCAGTGAAAATACTAACCCAGTCGACCCTAGTCCTTCCTTTCACTACTGTGCCCTTTACCTCTTGAACGGCAGCCGGCGAACAGCCTACAAAGTAGGAGATCAATTTCTCGCCGGACTTACTGATTCCTTAGTACGAAAATGGTAATCTATCCGGGAAAGCATCATAATTATTTGTGAACAATACGTACATCTTTTTCCCAGTTATTTTTTTAAACTGAAACGTTAGTAGTGCATATTAACTGTTTTACGATTACAATGTTCAGCATATTCAGGGCGGTATGGTAATGGTAATATTAGTCGTTTCATTAATATTGCAAATGGTAATAGTTGCCATTTCCTTGTTAATGGTAATGGAAATATTAGCCATTCCCTTGGTAATAGCAATTATTGCCATTTTCTTGGTAATGCTAATTTTAGCTGCTTCTTCGGTAATGATAATATTAGTCATATCTTTGGTAATGGTAATGGTAATATTAGCTGTTTTCTTTGTAATGGTAATATTAGCCGATTCCTGGGTAATGGTAATATAAGGCATTTCCTGGTTAATTTTCATGATAATATTAGCCGTTTCCTTGGTATGGTAATTGTAATATTAGCAATTTCCTTGATAATGGCGATATTAGCCATTTTATTGTTAATGTTATTGGTAATATTAGCCGTCTCTTTCGTATTTGTAGTGATAATAATAGGTGATTCCTTGATAATCGTAATGATAATATTAGCCATTCCTTGGTAATGATACTGGTCATATTAGCCATTTCCTTGGTAATTGTAATGGTAATATTAGCCAATTCCTTGTTAGTGGTAATATTAGCCATTTCCTCCTTGGTAATGGTAATATACTTCATATATTAACTAATAATCAATATATATATATATATATATATATATATATATATATATATATATATATATATATATATAACACTACAGCTACCTTCCTTGCATCTAGCTATAAACTTCTCACTCACTTTTTAGTGATAGTCATTGGCAGTAGTATACGTATTCTAAGTGCTTCCCAGTCTTTTTTTTTAGCTTATCTCTTATGAGGACGCAGGAGAGAGCTACACTACATGAAGATCGAACGCCCTACCCTAGCATATTGGACTATGCTAAGTTTGGTAATGATACTGGTCATATTAGCCATTTTCTTGATATAATGGTAATATTAGCCGTTTCCTTGGTAATAGTAATATTAACCATTTCCTCCTGGGTAATGGTAATATTAGCCATTTCCTTGATAATAGCAATGATAATATTAGCCGTTTCCTTGGTAATAATAATGGTAATATTATCTGTTCCTTGGTAATGATACTAGTCATTTCCTTGATAATGGTAATGGAAATATTAGCCGTTTCCTTGGTAATGCTAATATTAGCCATTTCCTTGGTAATAGCAACGATAATATTAGCCGTTTCCTTGGTAATAAAAATGGTAATATTATATGGTAATGGTAATATTAGCCATTTCCTTGATAATAGCAATGATAATATTAGCCATTTCCTTGGTAATAATAATGGTAATATTATCTCTTCCTTGGTAATGATACTGGTGATTTCCTTGATAATAGCAATGATAATATTAGCCGTTTCCTTGGTAATAATAATGGTAATATTAGCATTATCTTGGTAATGATACAGGTCATATTAGCCGTTTCCTTGGTAATGGTAATATTAGCCGTTTCCTTGGTAATAATAATGGTCATATTATCTCTTCCTTGGTAAGGATACTGGTGATTTCCTTGATAATAGCAATGATAATATTAGCCGTTTCCTTGGTAATAATAATGGTACTATTGGCATTATCTTGGTAATGATACAGGTCATATTAGCCGTTTCCTTGGTAATGGTAATGGTCATATTATCCGTTTACTTTATAATGGTGATGATAATATTAGTCGTTTTCGTAAGAGGAAATATTCGGCATTCATGCTGATGTTTCTATTAAAACAATTTTTCAGGACAATAGGATTCTTAAATCCTTTGTTATTCCTCTTTCCAGGATTGATATGGGATTCCTTCCTAACCATTTTTGTTCAAAGTAGCATCGATGGTTTTCTCTTTGAGTTACATGCGATATCCATTTCAGTTAGTGTTATATCTTTTTTAATTATATCACCCATGCAAGATATTAAAACCACTAAGACACAAGGGGTTACTGACTGTACAATAAAAAGAAGAAAAGAGAAACATTATTATGAACAATAGAAGTATAATCAAGAAGACAGTAGAAAAATATTGATGTTGCGTTTAAATTTTGCAGATCAAAGTTGGCTGGAAAGGAAGAAGCCGGAAGTGAGTTTCACAAGATAGAAGAGAAGAAACTGACAGCATAGAACTTACGGTTACATCTAAGCATTTCGACTGTAAAATGATGAGACCTTACTGCCAATCTAGTACTGTGCTTAAATTCATCAAGTCTAGCTACCATAGGGAAGAACTCATCCGAACAATTATCATGAAATATTTTTATAGGAAAGCTACATTTCGATGGTGGGAAAATAAGTGAAGCCGAGAGTCACTTTTTCCACCGCCGTAACGTCTCTGCCTTTTCTATAATTACCTTCATGGTAATTATTCATATGAACTCTTCGCTATGGTACCCAGGCTTTTTTTTATTAATTTAAGCACACTAATAGATTGCCGGCAAGGTCACAACATTCATAGTTAAAATGGTTAGATGTAACCGTAAGTTCTATGCTAACAGTTTCTTCTCTCTAACTTCTCGTTTGTGGAACTCTATTCTGGCTTCTTGCTTCCCAGTTAATTTTGATATTCAAAATTTTACATGCAGTGTAAATCGTTATCTGTCTTAATGCTTTTTTCTTTTATTATATACCTTAATACTTTTTTATATACCTTAATACTTTTTTATATACCTTAATACTTTTTTCTCATGTTCTCTGGCACTCAGTAACCTCTTGCGTCTTAGTGGATTTATGGCCTTTCTTAGAGTGAAATGATAGGAAAAAGCAGAATACACACACACACACACACACACACACACACACACACATATATATATATATATATATATATATATATATATATATATATGTTTAAAGACATTTATGATATGTTTAACGTTCATTTTATAGATACAAGTATTTAAGCAAATGCTTTGTTTTATAATAAACAGTATTAAATTTGCTTAAATAATTGTATCTATAAAAAGAACGTTAAACATATCATAAATGTCTTTAAATAAATTGTCGGACTTTGTCCAATTCAAATATATATATATATATATATATATATAGGTACATATATATATAGGTACATATATATATATATATATATATATATATATAGATAGATAGATAGATAGATAGATAGATAGATAGATAGATAGATAGATTATGTATGCATGTGTGCGTGCGTGAGTTGTTGTGTGTATATGATACGCTTTTCAAAGGTTGCTAGGACATTACGCTGGTTCTTGACAACCTGGGAAGTGACCGTTTGAACACATACACAAATTCTAGGGCATACTGCCCATGCATACGTAAATAATATACTCATTTTTTATGGGTATTATGCACGTAAAGTTTAAAACTAAGGTATCATCTTCGGATTGTACCGATGACAAAATTGTTTTTAATCTAAGATGTAATTGGTCGAAAAGGTTAAGTAATCAGCCGTAACTGACCAATACGACGTGATCAACGATTTGAGCAAGGATAATACGCTCTCTCCCAGAAACTGTAACAGAGGTCTGCTCAGCATTGTTGCAGTACAAACACAGATGCGATCTGTGTGAGTTGATGCACAAGCACAAATGTGCCTGAGCGAGCGTCTGCATTAGGTATTGGCTAATACGAGGGGCCAGCAATTAATATATATATATATATATATATATATATATATATATATATATATATATATATATATATATATATATATATATATATATGTATGAACATTGGAAAGATTCTTAGTTCTTTTCGACGCGTTTCATCTCCTAACTTCGTAAATGATGTAGAATACAAGCTTTCTAACCATTGAACCACATCGAGCTGCCCTATTCCTCTTCCGTTCGAGATTTACCTGGACCACCAATGAGTCAGGTTGTGACACAAGTCGGTTTTTAAGGTGGGGACCAGCGTGGAAACTCTCGGGCCACTGGTCTATGCTGGTCTTAGCTTACCTCAGCTGGTCTTAGCTGGTCATAACTTGTCTAAGATGGCCTGAACTTGTCATGTCACTGCTACGTAACAGTAGGCGGGGGACACAAGAGAGGCGAGAAGGCCTCCGGCACGGAACAGATACTACAACCGCAGCATCTACTCCGACGAGAAAAAAAAAACCCTTCTCCTCCTCTGCCAATCCTTTCGGAAGAATTCGGCATGTTTTGACGCAAGGTCGATTTTTAACGGGCCGACCCGAGTGTTTCAACTCAGGCTGCTACTCTAAGCTGGTCATAGCTTGTCTCAGCTTGTCAAACCTTCTCATACCACCGCTAAGTAACAGATGGCACGCAACGGTGGTGAGGAAGTAAGGGGGGGGGGCGAAAAGGCCTCCGGCACAGAACAGATACTACAAACGCAGCATTTACTCGGACGGGAAAAAAGCCCTTCTCCTCTGCTAATCCTTGCACAAGAATCAGACTGGAAATCCCTCAAATAATGATTTTCTAAGAGTAGCTTAGATGTGGAACAAGGCCGAAACCATGGGGCACTCAGTGAGGATCGAACTCACTACTCAGTCATAAATGATCTGTCGATAGCAGCGTCAAGGTTTCCTATTCCTCCTCCTCCTTCAGAGATTTACCTTGAACTCACCCCCGACACAATATTTCTTTTTTACGTGGAGACATGAGTGCTTCCACTTAACTTGTTTAAGCTGGTCAAAGCTCGTCTAAACTGGTCTTAGCTGGCCATAGCTTGTCTAAGCTAGTCATAGCCGGTCATGCCACAGATACGTAACAGATGTTACGCAGGGGGTGGGGTTAAAGTAAGGGAGGGGAGAAGATATCAGGCATCGAACAGATACTGAATCTGCAGCATCTATCCCAACGGGGAAAAAGAAAAAAAAAACATTCTCCTCCTCTGCACATCCCTCTTCAATAATACGGGGGTACGGCCCCACTTTCCTCCTCCTCCCGGTATAAGCTGATTTTACCTTGTCTAAGCTAGTCATAGCTGGTCATACCACCGCTACGTAACATATGTCACGTAGCGGTGGGGGAAACGCAACGGAGGAGAGAAAACCTACTTCTGCATCATCCATCCCGACGGAAAAACCCCACTTCTACTCCTCTGCCAATTCCTCCAGAAAGACGGGGTGAGGGAAGCCACCCCTATCCCTCCTCCTTCCTCTCGAGCGGAGAAAAATCGTCAGTGTATATGACAAGAGTGTATTATAACTTAATTTGGGCTTGCTACGTACTTAATATCTAAAGGAAATAAACCCAGAGTTGCTACGAAATATGAAAGGTATGATAGAATGCGTCTGTCTAGAGATGGTGAGATTTTATTGCGGCAACCAGTTGATGTTTTAGACGCATACACATCTGGATTTTTAATGAGGTTAGCAATGGCAGTTCTGCTACGGCCAATTTCATTTGTAATGGCTCGTTGCGAAAGACCACGCCTTTGAGGTTCAACAACCCTGCCTTGTTCTAACTTTGTTAAACTTTTACCCTTAGCCATTTTAAGATCTGAAATTTAATACTGGAAATGAGCTACGTTGTTGTCTACACGCCTGAAGCTATGAGCACACTGACAAGTTCTAAAATGTTTGTTCAGTAATATTTTTTTTTACATGTTCTTATCTTTATGACCAACCAAAAAAAAAAAAATCCTTTTTTCAATGTTTGTTTAAATTAATCAATTAAAAGCTTAAAATCTTCACTTGTTTGTTGATGAATACATTTTCTAATTAAATGTAAATGTTTCGCACATATATTTTGATTAAAGTAACAGTATTTTATATATATTTTTAACCGTTTTGTATCTGGTCTTAAGATTTTGACCTGGGGTGTATGATAGAATGTTCACGAATTGCATTTAGATTCTGTTTGTAATACTAAAACAACTAAAGAGAAATTACGTTGATTATAAGTCGAAATAGACTTGTTATACTGGATAGAAGAAAGTGGGGTGACGCATCGACGAAAAGGCCAAGGTCTTGAAGACATATTGCGTCCGGCATGATCGGAGTAGCGAAGGGCTACGACACGCTCCTGAGTAAGCCTCTTTCTGGATATTGGAAATTATCAATACCAATATCTAGAAAGAGTCTTACGCAGGAGCATCTCTTTTTATTACCAGGGGGGAGCATTAAACTTTACTATATATATATATATATATATATATATATATATATATATATATATATATATATATATATATATATATATATAATACAGGAAAATACAGGAATTTCAAACTAGCACTGCTATGTGCCAGCAATCTTCAGCCCAACTCTGTCTGGGCAGAGGATAGCTGGCACATAGCAGTGGTAGTTTGAAATAGACTATACCCACATAAGGTAATTTGTGATATTTTAGCTGCATAAAATATATGCTTTGTTATAATAAATACATTGAGCTCTCTATAGATCAGTTTTAATATCTTCTATTTCTAGGATCTACCTAAATTATATACCAACGGATATATTGTCAGTGTATATATATATATATATATATATATATATATATATATAATTATTTATTTAAAAATTATAACATAAATATGTTATAAAATCACTACAAAAATAGCCATTTTGTTTCAACACCTGCGGTGTCTTATCAAGTGATGATGTTGAATATAGAATAAAGGATTTTAAAAGTTTCAAATTAATTAACGATCCTTAGCAAGGGGAAAACGCTGTTACATAAGCTGGAATGACCAATCAAAACACAAATATACGAGAATTCAAAACACTTGACAACGAAGTAAGGTTATAATAGCTATTAAAAGCTTTAAGGTTGGGGTTATACTAAAAATAGAATTTATTCTAACCAATAAGTATTAAATTATAAGATAAAATTTGATATTAAAATTAAAAGTAAATAATTACCAATTTTAAAATCTAAATTTAATCTATATTAAATTTAAAATTATAAAATTACTGAGGAGAAAAGAAAAAATACATATTTTATTCAATTTATTTTTTCGTTGAAATTACGTTAGAATAGACGCTAATATCGGCTGGTCTTCTTGACAAAATGTATACATTTTAAATCCAAGTGTGTGAGTGGGGTGATAACCTCTCGCGTAAAACAATACAAACACACTCAGATTATAATACATAAGCACCCAGACATATTTAGATATATACACACACAAAAAGGTGACGAGACAGGAAACATCTCCACGGCCCTTTATCACCCCCCCCACAAAAAACCTAGAAAAAACCGAACACATACATACATGTATTCATCCTATAATTGCTACTCATCAGCAATACGCATCCACTACCGAGAATTGAAGCCCAGAGAGTTACGTTATCAGTCAAGCGTCATACCAACTGTACCAACGGGCCTCGGTAACGAAGAGTCAGCGAATTAGACTCGATATATATAAAGAAGATCGGTAACATTTTTAGACACCCGCATTTACATAGATAAATGCAGAAAACTACAAACGACACTACACACTAAAACCACCGACACTCACAATTAAGTCTCCCCCCCAAACAAAAACATAACAATGAGGACCTTCCCTATTCACAAACACTTAAACCCAGAAAGATATGTTCCAACAATGAAGAACTAAATAAACACACTCAAAATCCCGAGCATCAATTCACAACACGTGGCTATAAAGAACACCTAATCAGGGAACAAATAAATAAAGCAATTTCCGCACCGAGAGAAGACACCCTAAAGTAAAAGAAAAATGAAAATAAATGCAAACACATCCCTGCGGTAACCACTCTCAACCCCACTCTTCCTCCACTATCCCAGATAATCAAAATTTGCTGGGTAATACTACATCTCAAGCCAGACCTAAAAAAATTGTTTAAGGAACCCGGCCTTCTAGCATATCGTAGACCAGAGAACCTAAAATAAATCATAGGTAGTAACCACATTTTAGGGGACAAGTTAATCCGTAATAAACCAATAACAAAAACAACAGGATTTTCCCAACCATGTAACAACAAAAGAAGCTGATGCTGCAACCACATTAGACACACCAATTCGTTCACTAGCTCAGTCACAAAATCTACTTTCAAAATCTACCACGATTCTAACTGTAGAAGTCATAACATAATTCATCTCCTAGATTGAACACTTTGCCAGAAACAATATGTAGGAAAATCTGAATGGCCATTTCACTTCAGAATTAATAATTATCGCAATCGAATTAAGTTGGCTCTCCACGAAATATTATTACCTGTAGAACAACATTTCCACCTAGAAAAACACGATTTTAAAAGCCATGCCAAAATCACTAAAATTGAGAAAACATAAAAGTTCCGAGCAGATGACATTAGAAAGATTTTAGAAGATTATGAAGATAAGTGGATTCTGCGCCTCAAAACACTCCATCCAGACGGGATTAATCACAAATTTAACAACATAGATAGAATTACACCCCGCAAATCAGGCTCTACCCACATTTCTCACCCACACAAGACGGACATGCTTGCGAAGGTATTGAGGCCTCGCACTTATACACACACCCATACTAATATGCACACTTACACTCACTCATTCTCTAAGAACTAAATAACACTGACTTTAAACAGACACATACCCTTTCCAGGAAACAATAAAACTATCAAAATAACCAAGAGAATTCAGAGCAGCATGAATCCATTCAGCCCTTATCTTAAATAACAATTTAAAATATACTGTTTGATCAACACAAAGACTGACCAAAATTCATGTTAAAAAAATAAAAAAACAAATGAAAACTAGAGACAAAAGTTCATTTTCTCCATCAGGTCATTTATTCTTGTAATTCAGTGTTATTAACAAGCAGAATCTTTTTCTCCTGATGATGGTCAAGCCTGCCGAAACTAGTCGAGGAATGTAACTGAAATAATAAAACGAAAAATTAATATACAACCCAGTGTGTCTGAAAATTTTAATATTTTTTATTGTTCAAAATTTCTCGAACATTCAGGCCGGAAAATATAATTAATAATGTTTAAGTAAAAACGGAGCATTTACTGGAAAAAATTATATCTAGAAAAATAACGTATAAACAGTATATATATATATATATATATATATATATATATATATATATGTATTGGAATCAATAACATCATGAGTAACAGTTAAACGTAAATGTATGTATCGAATATTTATACCTGTTGTTATTATTTTTTCTATGCTGCGTGGCAAAGGGGTTCTGTGCTCAGATATATCCATTCAATTATAGTATGGGTTGTGCGAAGACTTAATGCTGTAACTTCAATGTCTATTGTCAGTGATGACAAACCGATAGTAATTTCTTCTTGCATGACAATCGGCATATCTGGATCTTTATACTTTTGCAATTACGTGTCGCTTGGAACTGGTGCCACTTATTCGAACGAGGAGTGTTTGTCTGTAAATTATGGCCTGCATAAGGGTTTGGAAATGAGTCAAAATAGACAGTGCTTTTAATTATATATACAGGCACATAGGTGAATAAATACAAGAGCATACCTGCGTACGAAGACACGGAGAAGCTAGCAAACACGTTCATGAATACATATATGTTTGTCCCCTGACAAGAATGTAAATAATTTTAATTTCACTACAAGTCATGTAAATCAGTCTGTTCAGATCTATCTATCTATCTATCTATCTATCTATCTATCTATCTATCTATCTATCTATCTATCTATCTATCTATCTAGATAGATATATAGATAGATAGATAGATAGATAGATAGATCTGAACAAACTTAGATATATAGATAGATGTGTGAAATACCCAATGATAGATAGATATACATAGAAGTGAACAGACTTAGGTACCAGATAGATAGATAGATAGATAGATAGATAGATATATAGATCTGAACAAACTTAGATATATAGATAGATGTATGAAATACCCAATGATAGATAGATAGACATAGATCTGAACAGACTTAGGTACCAGGTAGATAGATAGATATATCGAGAGATAGATAGATAATGATGTGCGAAATATCCAAAGATAGATAGATAGATAGATAGATAGATAGATAGATAGATAGATAGATAGATAGATAGATAGATAGATTGAGAAAGATGTGTGAAATACATTGAGATAGATAGATAAAGAATTGTGAAATACTCCATATATATATATATATATATATATATATATATATATATATATATATATATAATTACTTTCGTGCATGTCCGGAGGTTTGGATAGGTACTCTTAGCGTTAAATGGCCTGGGTTGTGTAAGTGTTAACGCCAACGTGGAAAGTGAGATCTATTAACCCAGTCCAATTTCCATTCATTTTGCCTCGACACCCTTGGGAAAGAAGTGAATGCTTTACTTCTGCAGATATTCGGTCAAATAGCCATGTAGTCTGATCTCACTCGAGACTTTCAAAGTTTGGAGAAAGCAACGTGAAGACGAACCACAATTTACTTAAGTGGACGCGAATATTTGGACTGAAAAAATAATTAAAGAGAAAAATTTAAGTAAGATTTTAAAATAGATACAACACAACAAAAGAACTGAATGTTTCAAATGGCAAAGCAAAATTCATATTTTGCTGAAGAAGACCGGCAGGCAAAATGCTCGAAACGTGGCGATAACAACAACAAAGAATAGGTCGTTCGATCCAATGTAAATACAGTGGAACCTCGGTTCACGAATTTAATTCGTTCCTGAAAGCCTTTCGTAACCCGAAATGTTCGTAAACCGAAACTATTCTTCCAATAGGAATCAATGTAGAGAAAAAAGTCACGGTACAATTAAACTGGAAAAGAAAATCACGGATACAACATACGAATGTATACAACAGGCTTCGGCAATGTTGTTAGAGAACCAAAATTTTGTTTGATAACCGTGGAATTTTCATCTCGAATCTTCTGTTCGGAAACCGATTGTTTGATATTCGAGAGACGAGGTTACACTGTAATGCAAGGCGGAAAAAATTCGACTCTCTATTCAAAGTACGAATTGGAGATGCCAACATCAAACATTTGCAGAAGCTTAAATGTCGGGAAAGTGTTTTAACTCCCCAACGAAATATGCCTTCGAAAAGCTAAGCAAAGAATGGTTTGGTTGTTTTGTTTAACGGCATTCCAACCTTAGGGGTCATTATATGCCGAAAATGATCTTGACTGACTTTCATTTGGCTTTTCAAAAATGTATCGCTGGAAACATTTGGCTTTCAAAAATGTATTGCTGGAAACATTTGGTTTTCAAAATGTATTGCTGTGAAAACATTTGGTTTTCAAAAATCTATTGCTGGAAACATTTGGTTTTCAAAAATGTATTGCTGGAAACATTTGGTTTACAAAAATGTATAGCTGGAAACATTTGGTTTTCAAAAATGTATTGCTGGAAACATTTGGTTTTCAAAAATGTATTGCTGGAAGCATTTGGTTTTCAAAAATGTATTGCTGGAAGCATTTGGTTTTCAAAAGTGTATTGCTGTGGAAACATTTGGTTTTCAAAAATGTATTGCTGGAAACATTTGGTTTTCAAAATGTATTGCTGTGAAAACATTTGGTTTTCAAAAATCTATTGCTGGAAACATTTGGTTTTCAAAAATGTATTGCTGGAAACATTTGGTTTACAAAAATGTATAGCTGGAAACATTTGGTTTTCAAAAATGTATTGCTGGAAACATTTGGTTTTCAAAATGTATTGCTGGAAGCATTTGGTTTTCAAAAATGTATTGTTGGAAGCATTTGGTTTTCAAAAGTGTATTGCTGTGGAAACATTTGGTTTTCAAAAATGTATTGCTGGAAACATTTGGTTTTCAAAAATGTATTGCTGGAAACATTTGGTTTTCAAAAATGTATTGCTGGAAACATTTAAATGTATAGCTGGTAATATTATTTTCCAAAAATGTACAGCTGGCAATATTTTTCCAAAAACGTATAGCTGGTAATATTATTTTTTCAAAGACGTATAGTTGCAATATCGTTTTTCAAAAGCTCACTGCTGCATATGCAGTTTAGCGTCATACCCATGGACGTGGATGTAGTTTACCCCCATACCCATGGACGTGGATGCAATTTAGCGTCATACCCAGGACGCTAAGCAAAGAAAGAGAATAACATCGTTGGAAACAAATATCAGATTTTCTCTATTGCTAGGTGTTATTCATCTTATGTGCCAGTGAATGCTGGACACGGATGTGAAGAGAAAACTGGAGTCAACAGAAATATAGCTCTACAGAAGGATACTGAGGATTCCGTGTACGGAACGAGTAAACAACGAAGAAGTCTTAAAGAAAATAGCAACAAAAAGTTTTAAAAATCAGTTCTACTCAGAATAAATGGAAAAGATTAAAAATTTATTGAAAAGCATATTTGCATAATACGTTTTAGTTGCATCAAAGGTCCTCATTGCCGATTTCAAGTTTTGCATCATATTGGCTCAAACAGCAACCCTGAGCCAACCCTAGAAGAGTCGGGCCACCTCCTTGATAGTGCTGTGCTATGCACTCAACATTGTAAAGAAAAATTCAGATATGGCTAGGAGTCTGACCGTTCTTATTGACATACGTCGGCCAATGAAATAAAGGCTTTTCACACTTCCCTCCTATATACTGTTGTCTTTTTACTCCATCTGGCTTTCATTCAAGCTTTATAGTGCATAATAATAAAAATCAGGAAGTCAGAAAAATATTTAACACTTGCTGAAAATTAACTTATGATTTTCATGTTGTATAAGTAACACATTAATGCCTTCTTTCTATTCATTTCGAGTTGAATATTTAAATAATGCATCATTGATCTTTGTTCTTGTACATATCTTAACTTGCTTTCTCAATTTGATATTTTGCAAGATGTAACTCGTACATCTACTGTAAATATGCTTAATGCCAATGGTGTCTTTTTTAATTCTTTATTTTATATATATATATATATATATATATATATATATATATATATATATATATATATATATATATATATATATATATTTGAATTGGACAAAGTCCGACAATTTATTTAAAGGCCGGTAAATGTTATTTAATACTGTTTATTATAAAACAAAGCATTTGCTTAAATACTTGTATCTATAAAAAGAACGTTAAACTTATCATAAATGTCTTTAAATATATATATATATATATATATATATATATATATATATATATATATATATATATATATATATATTTTAGTAATTCGCCGAGCTTAGAATCCTCAAAAGAATGCAGAAAGCACTGGACGGCCGTTTCGTCCTATATTTGGGACACATCAGCAGTGCGCATCCACTACCGAGAATCGAACCCGGATCGCATCGATACAACTCGGATAACTGTGCATACTTGGATAGGTATCGGTGAACGGAACTGTACCACGGGACTCGGTGACTCAGTTCCGTTCACCGACACCCATCCAAGTATACAGAGTTATCCGAGTCCCGTGGTACAGTTGGTATGACGTTCGCGTCGTATCGAAGCGATCCGGTTTCGATTCTCGGTAGTGGATGCGCACTGCTGATGTGTCGTAAATATAGGACGAAACGGCTTTCTGCATTCTGTTGAGGATTCTAAGCTCGACGAATTACTATGAAATTAGCATAAATCCCCAAATCAATTACTGAAAAGGAAGTGCGAGACATGAAGCTATTGGAGTAGAAGAGACGGCTATATTTAACCATTTCGACAGTGAAAGGGTGGGATCGAGATACCAGCCTAGTAGCACGCTTACATTATGCAGTTTGGGAACCAGCGAAAGCAGCTAGTCGGAGCAGTTACCGTGAAAGTATTTGTAGAAAAGACGGAGGAACGGAACGTCTGTGACAGAGCGACTGTAAACGAGATGGATGCTTTTTTATCGATTTCTGTGGGGGGGGGGATATATATATATATATATATATATATATATATAAAAACACTGAAGAGCTTTCTTAAATATCCACCCTTTTAATTAAGATTGTCATGTTTGTAGACAAGCATATCATTATTGAACATAAATTATTTTTTTTAAATTCCAGCTTTTCAGTCTATTTGAAACTATAGTGTAAGTACAGTGTTCAGAAGTGAAATTAGTTTATGAAATTTTACTAAAACTTTTCTGCTCCCCGCTTTTTTCCCCAACAGCCTTTGAAAATGAATTTTTACCCTTCCCTTCATATATATAAAACATGTTTTAGAATGTTCATGTCTGCCCTTGGAAGTGTCCGACTTTTCTTTTTATCCATTTCAGATGCTTTTTTTAATTTTAATTTTAATTTTTTAAAGAAATAATGTAAATAAAGTTTAATTTATAACATGAAATGGTTTATACATCTAGAAATACTCTATAATTTTGATTGCTTTTAATGTTATTGCCTATGTTAGATATAGATTTGAAAACACTTATCAGTTAGTATTGTCTCATTATAACAAAACATTTCAGTAAATGTGCTCAATAGGAGACAGAGCTTAAATAAAATATAAATGCCTTTAGTAACTTGTTCCACCCTTCAGGCTAGCCTGGTGATCCCTGATCAGATGAATGAAATTTAAGCTAAGGGACTTGTTTTATAATTTTATGTTTGTATCTGGGCTGTCTTTGTGACACTGCACCAGTCTGTATTCGGTTCTTCCAAAAGGTGTGGTTGGTTCTGCGTTAACCTTTTACCTCTATAATCAAATCACATGTGTGGGTAGTCTGGTTGTTGGACCTTCATATTTCAAAGACAAGAGTCTATTTTATATATACCGTATATGGGATTGCACTATACACAAGTAACTTTTTGAAGAGGTTAACCTTTACCACACCACAGGCGACAAAATTCTCTCCCTTAGCTACTCTATTCACCATGAGGTGTAACATTGATTAAACCCACGGTAATTCTTTTTTGTAAACAAAAATGGCCACGTCAATATCCAACAAAGCCTTTATTCAGTAGTTTTTCTTTGATTAGGACTCCGATAATGATTTTGAAGGCTTTACTCGAGTGGATGTTGACGGTGAAGTGGTTGGAGATAACCATGCTAGTGACGTGGCGGGAAAGCGACGATGACCACTAGCAACTACTATCATCCATGCCTGAATAATTTTATGGAAGCTGCTGGCAACCATCAATCTATCTGATAGCCTTTTTGAAGGTGAATTATTTTGTCTATTTATAAACGACAAAATAATAACTTTATTCATCAATGAGACAAATAAATATGAGTCAGGTGAAAGAAAGAGAAAAACAAATGCTAGTGTCTTCTCGTATGTAAACAAGGGGAGACACGTCAGTTTTTTGACAAAATAAAAGCCTTTTTAGTGATTTTGCTTCTTATTGCATCTCCAGATCTCTGCAAAGAGTAATAAAAGTTAAAGTACGTTGAATTATTTATGTATTTTTTAATGTATTTATTTTTTATTTCGCATTTTTTATTTTGCGTTTCAATTTTTTATGTTTTCAACGTCAAAACGTAAGGCATTAACTGCATTACATCAAAACATTACTCGTTCATTTTTTTTTTATTCATGTACAAAAATTAAAATCTATACACACAATACAAAGAAAGTTATAACAATTTTTAAACAGTAGGTATTCATGTATGCTTGGTCGTCTCAGGAGATTTTTGTGGCATAACATATGTGCTGATTCCTTAAGTTTTCGAATTTTCCAGTGATGCTCCCTGTCTATTATTTCAACTTCATCTCACAGACCCAAAGAGTTGTGAGTTCAGTACGAGGCCACAGCAGTGGTGAAATAAATTTGGAGAGTTAAGTTAAAGGAAAATAACTGAGACCATCAAGAAGAGGTATGGCACGTGGAACTAGAACAATCTACCCCGGTGGGTTAAAGGGTTCGATGCGAAATTCCTATCACCTGAAGAAGGCCGAAACGTTGTAAATATGGCATGATAAGAATAACAGTTCGAATAATTCAAATAATGCAAATAATCTAGAAAAGGATGATGAGAAGTATCAGTCAGTCAGTAATGTGCCGCTGATTTTTCCCGCAGTAGGTTGCCATTTCTTTCTGAGTTAGACCAGTTGCCATCCAAGGCTATAGAACCCGGTCTGTCTTGCTATTTACCCATAGCTGGGGGAGAAGAGGAGGATTCATACCTTTCCCAACGGTCAGTCAGTTGTGTGCCCTGCATGATACACGCTTAGGCGATCATGTATCTCTCGATACATGACTGACGAGGCAGATTTTTTCCCGCAGTAGGTTGCCATTTCTTTCTGCGGTAGACCAGTTGCCATCCAAGGCTAGAGAACCCGGCCTGTCCTGCTTTTTACCCAAATCTGGGTGGAGAAGAGGATTCACACCTTTCCCAAGGGTATTATCACGTAAGTGAATATAATGGATTCGACTGGAATTCGAACTCGGCTCTCCGATTCCTCAATCCGAGCCGCTTATCCATTACTCCACCGTGCCTCCAATGAGAAGTATAAAAATACGAAATTCCTCAGCTTATGAAAGACAAAAGACTATATCACGAAATGCCGCCGGTAACGCAGGTAAAAAAAAAGAAAAAGAAAACAACAACAAAAAACACCAGACAAAAAATCAAAGCAAGTAAAAACTGAGATATGCCGATTTTCGAAAGTATGAGGCAACCGGTGAGGATCGTATTCCCTACTCAGTCGTAATTGTTTTAGCCAGAAAAGCTTGTTAACTATTATACCACGCTGGAGGTGCCCAGAAAAAAAAAAGGCGAGAAAAACTGCAGAACACAGAGGTAGCAGATATACGCAAAATGACCAAACGGCAGGATACATAATATATAAGGGGCAATGATAATGGACCAAAAAAATGAAATAAAAGTTATCTCACTACTGAACTGAGAACAGAGGAGAGCTCTTCATCTTTCTTCTTTTATGTGCCGTGTCCATTCAGGACGTAGGCGATCATGGCTCTCCACTTCTTATCTCTTGTAGTTCTCAATATGAACTGTCCTTCTGATACTTCTGATCTGCCATCCATTTGCTTAAGCCCATTACGTATGTCACGTATTGCTTTCCCTTGTCTCTCTTTCTCTCTATACATCCTGTGAGTATCAGTTTCTCCAAGCCCTCTTTTCTCATTACGTAGCCCAGAAATTTCAGCTGTCTCTTTCTGATGTTATGTATAAGCTTCCTCCTTCTTTGGCACCTCTTGAAAACCACATCGTTGCTTAGATGTTCGGTACATCGTATCCTTAGCATCCTTCTGTAGAGCCATACCTCCGTTGACTCGAGTCTCTTTTTCCTCTTTGAGGAGACCGTAGAACATTCGCTGCCGTAAAGGAGGACAAATATCACGTAGCAGTTCAGTACTCTTTTCTTTGTTGCCAACGAAATCCTCCTGCCTCATAGTTTTCTGCCTAGCTTTTGGAATGCGTCTTTGGCCATCACAATACGTCTTCGGATCTCAGCGTCGCAATTATCGACCTCTGTCAAAATACTTCCCAGATATTTAGATTTCCGAAACGCAGAATACATAAAATCAGGGAAAGGCACATATTGATAAAATCGCTGGTGAGAACGCCACAAGCCAATATAAAACAATAATGAATAATCAGCAAGATAGGACGTGGTTGCTATGGACATAATGAGAGCGTTAGACGATTTGCGTATTGATGAGGTGACCGGAAGTAATAAACAAAAT
>OZ038509.1:12852905-12882905 GCA_964036315.1 Acanthosepion esculentum | reverse complement strand
TTATTATTATTATGTTGTTGTTTAATTTATCATTATTATTATCATTATTATTATTATTATTATTTATGTTGTTTAATTTATCATTATTATTATTTATTTTGTTTAATTTATCATTATTATTATTATTATTTATGTTGTTTAATTTATCATTATTATTATTATGTTGTTTAATTTATCATTATTATTATTATTATCGTTATTATTATTATTTATGTTGTTTAATTTATTATTATTATTATTATTAATATTATTATTATTTATGTTGTTTAATTTATTATTATTATTATTAATATTATTATTATTTATGTTGTTTAATTTATCATTATTATTATTATTATCATTATTATTATTATTATTATTATTATTATTATTATTATTTATGTAATTACATTATATTCACTTACATGCTAATACTCTTGGGAAAGGTATGAATCTTCTTCTTCTCCCTCCAGCTATCGGTAAATAGCAGGATAGACCGGGTTCTATAGCCTTGGATGTCAACTGGTCTACCACAGAAAAAAATGAAAACCTACTGTGTGTAAAATCGTCAGTCATGTATCGAAAGATAAATGATCGCCTAAGCATGTCACATAACTGACTGACTGATGTATCGTTTATTATTTCTTCTTTCAATTTTTTCCATAATTACCGTTTTGTTATGTATTAGTATTTATTTGTTTTTGTCCAATTAACCTGATCTATTTTTACTTTCTGTTTTTGCTTACCTAAAGTTATATTCATCAAATTTGCTACCGTCGTTCAATTTTTTTAAAATGAATTATGAGTTTAGGTGTTAGGGCTGTTAGAATTACAGCATAAATGATTTCATTAGGTTGTCGTGCATGAAATGACGCATTTTATAGAAAAACTAGCAGCATCACCCGGCGTTCTCCGTGCTTGATTCAAAAATCGTACGACTCATACAGCAATCGTTATCACTTCACTTAAAATATTTTTACCTTTCCTTGCCTTTAAAGGAGTGCCCTTTGCCGTGCTGATGTTGCTACATGCCTTACTTCTTGCCTATCTCACACTGCGAATTTTTTCTAAGCTCTATACTAAACATTAAATCTGTTACGAAAAAAGAACTAAACAAAATGAACACAAAACGATCAGCTTTAAAAAAGGACTCGTAACTGGAAAAACCGAATGAAAAAAGAATGTTAACAACAAATATTTTTTGACACCCAACCCAGTTCTGCGGAATCAGAATCGACGTTGAGTTTAAGCAAGCGAATGAGCCAATTGGAGTAAAGTGTCTTCCAGATTTAAATTTTTCCCACTTATGACGAATGCAGCTATCGATTTTTTTTGCATGCTAGCATGCTAGTTAACATTCGTGTCAGTCAGCTGTTGGCTCTCACGCTGGTCAATAGAATCTTCCTGCCTATTCGTGACAGCCAGCTATAGGCTCTCACTCTGACCAGTAGAAAATGGCCACAAACTACATGAAAACTGCCGTAGAAGCATGAAAAAATCGATTATTTCCACTATCGATGGGAGTTGGGAAATGCAAAGTCGGTCTTGGCATTGTCGCTAACTTGGAGCATGTGCATGTAAATTTTGCTGGAAATCCGTCGAAAATAGCGGCCGTGCATTCGTTACACACACACACACACACACACACACACACACACACAACACACACACACATCCTACCTTTTATAGATAGAGATGAATAAAACGCTTCTGAAATATTAGATAACTAATTTATTTAGTTGAAATAGGCAACATGTTGAATGATTATTCGGTGACGTACCTCTAAATTTATGATCCCACCTTTAAAAACATTCGCATTCTTTGATGCGATAGTCCAAATGTTTCGATTATCTCTTCCTTATTGGAGAATTTTTTTTTTTCAAATGAAAAGCTCAAAATTCTTAAATAAGTGATAATCATTATAAGAGATATCAGATGAAGCAACATTTCATAATTCAGGCTATGCAGCTTTTGGGCAGTTGATTGAGAAGCGACCGGCCGTGGGTTGTCGTGCAGCAACATTGGGTCATCCTTATTCACAAGTCGAGGATGTTTCTTTTTCAATTTTTCGTGCATACATTCAATTTCTCCACAATATGAGCTTTCTGCTACTGTTTCCCTTGAGGCAAAAATGAATAGTGAATAACCCCTTTGAAAGACCACCATACAGTAACCATAAACTTTTAACGGTGCAGTGTAGGTTTTGGTATATTGGTTGGTGATTCAACTGCATCTAACCTTTGACCGACTCTCTTACTGTTGTCAAAGAGTATCCATTTATCATTAATGATTTAATGCAGAAATGGTTCTTTGCTCCAGTTTTTACTCCTCAAGTAAGATTACTCGACATTGTAATTGTTATGGGACATATCTTTACGGACTAAATGGACTCGTCCTATTACTATATATACGGGGAGATTATGCCTCTCAAGAGAGCTGTCTACCGTTGACAGGCTTGCTGCGACTTGTTTCAGCAAGTCGGTCGAACTCTCTGCCTCAGAGCAGAGAGGAACCCGGACGAGGCTTCGCCGAAGGGCAGAGTTGCGTTCGGGGAATTTGACAAACCCGATTCTGTTTTTACAGTTTCTACGGGCATTTTTTGGCCGAGCCTACGGGCTCGGAATACCCACGTTAAAACCGGCCTTTTGCCACATCTATCCCTCGTGGGGAGGGGGACAGTAAATACTGCTGCCTACCGTTGACAGTCTTGCTGCGACCTGTTCCATCAAGACGGTTGACCTCTCTGCCTCTGAGCAGAGAGGAAGCCGGACGAGGCTCCGCCGAAGGGCAGAGTCTCGTTCGGGGAGGTTGACCAACCCCATTCTGTTTTTACAGTTTCTACGGGCATTTTTTGGCCGAGCCTACGGGCTCGGAATCACCACGTAAAACTCGGCCTTGTGCAACATCTTTCCCTCGTGTGTGTGGGGGGGAAGTAAATATTGCTGTCTACATTTAACGAAATAAAAAGAATAAAAAAAAAGAATAAAAAAAATAAAAAATAAAAGAACGAATACAAAAGTGTTGCACGTCCGACTGACGGAAAAGTACAGTAGTCAACTCGACTACTGTACTTTTCCGTCAGTCGGACGTGCAAAACTTTTGTATTCGTTCTTTTCTTGAATAATATGTTTTCACTAAATTGCTGAGTTCGAGTTTTTTTTCGGACCTATTTTGGGTCCACAACAGTGGCGACGAGGATTGAAAGAACTCCACGGGATAGCCATAAAAAGAAATGTTTTTGTTCCATTGTCTACAACACTGGCGACGAGGATTCAATGAATTCCACGGGAGAGCCATAAAATATTTTTTTGTTCCCAGTGTCTACAACACTGACAATGAGGACTCGAACGAATTTCACGTAAAATCATAAAATAAATAAATTGTTTACCAGTGTCCATAACACTGGCGACGAAGAACAATTAAGGATTTTTTCGCCTTCTCCTCCCCTCAGAGCAACACAAAGTTTGGTACAATTAAAATTACGTTCAAAGAGTAATATTGAAAATTAAAACATGGAAGGGTTTAAAGCTACTATGTTAGAATTGGTTAGAGTCCAGTTTGAACAACAACGAAGAAACGAAGAAAAACAATTAGAATAACAGCAAAGGTTTGAAGAATTGCTTCTACAAACAGGATCGAATAAGGGTCAAAATACCGAGAGCGAAAATACTTTTTCTCAAAAGACGATTTGGAGGGCAATTGACAATTTCACTTATTCGTCAGACGAAGATAAAACCTTCGCTTCGTATTTCAGAAGGTATGAGGATCTATTCGAAATAGATCGTGGAAAATGGGCAGACGCTAAAAAGCTACGCCTACTGCTTCGAAAATTAGGGACTACTGAACATAGGAAATTCGTGGACTACATACTACCTAGAAAAACTAGAGATTTGACTTTCGTTGAAGCTCTAAATCTCCTTACAGAATTATTCAGCCCAAAAGCGTCGTTATTCCACAAAAGGTGGAAGTGCTTAAACCTAACTAAGAAAGACAGCGAAGATTACTCGACGTTCGAATCGGTAGTTAACAAACATTGTGACGATTTTAAATTGACCGAACTTACCGCAGACAATTTCAAAAGCCTAATATTCGTACAAGGACTTGTATCAACGAAAGATGCAGAAATAAGACGTAGAGTCCTAACCAGGTTAGAGGGAGAACCAAATTTAACCTTTCAAAATATAGCCGAGGACTGCCAAAAATATATAAGTGTAAAAAATGATTCTAGAGACATTGAAGAGTCAGGCGTTTCACACATAAGAAAAATTTTTTCCTCCCCTTCAACAACAAGTCAAACCAAAAAAGATTATTTTCTCTCTCCTAAGAAAAAAAGTCAACTCAATGAAAAACAGAAAAATTTACCGCCTAGTCCATGTTACCGTTGTGGAACACTTCATTGGTTTAAAGATTGTCAATATCGGTTTGAAACCTGTCTAACTTGTAAGAAAGTTGGGCACAAGACTTCACATTGCAGACCAAAGTTTGGAGGAAAAGGCCGGATTAGAACCACAAAAACAGACGAACTGGACGTCAAAAATATAAGAAAGTATGTGCAGGTAGGAATACTGAATAAAAAAGTCAAGTTACAATTAGACTCCGGGTCTGATTTATCAATAATCAACCTAGATACTTGGAAAAGGTTAAATAAACCAACCATGCTAAAAACCGGCAAAATAGCTAGGACGGTGACCGGTAAAAAATTAAGTTTGAGGGTGAAATTATCGCGAACGTTACTTTGAACGGAACAACCAAAAAATTGAAAATGTTCGTGTTAAAAAACACAGACAATCTATTTGGCACAGATTGGATGCAGCAGTTCAATCTGTGGGATTTGCCAATTAATACTTTTTGTCAGAATATAGAAAATCTGACGACCATGTCAGATAAACTAAAAAATGAATTAAATGAAACCTTCCCCGAGGTCTTTTCGGCTGGCCTTGGTAGATGCAAAAAGATGTCAGAAAGAGAACACTCAACTAATATTTAAGAAAAAAAGGAATGTGCCTTTCGCCTCGTTCGGGGAAATAGACAAGGCATTAGACAGACTTGTAGAGACTGGAATTTTATCTAAAGTGGAATATACCTACTGGGCAGCACCAGTAGTGTATGTGAAGAAGAAGTCTAAGGAAATTCGCGAGTGCACAGATTTTTCTACTGGACTAAACGCAGCACTAAAAGATTATCTCTACCCACTTCCAAGACCGGAAGAGGTTTTTACAGAACTTAATGGAGGCAAGGTCTTTTCGAAAATCGATCTCAGCGAAGCTTAACTCCAGATACCCGTTGAGGAAGAAAGCTCAAAATTACTACGTATACATACACAGAGAGACTTATACAAATTTGAAAGTCTTGCATTTGGAGTCAAAGTCGCACCAGCCATTTTTCAGCAGGTTATGGACAACATGCTGGGTGAACTTGACTTTTCAATGGCTTACCTAGACGACATCTTGATAAACAGTAAAAGCTTGGAACAACACCGGGAGCACATCCACAAAGTATTTTCACGAATACAAGATTATGGCTTAAAAATAAAGGAAGGCAAATGTGACTTCTTCATGAAAGAAAATCAAATATTTCGGTCACATCATAGACAAAGACGGTAGGAGACTGGACCCAGAAAGGGCCATTGCAATTAAGGACATGGCGGCCCCTGAAAACGTCACAGCGCTACTGAGCTTTTTGGGGTTAGCGAACTACTATCAAGCGTTTATCCCAAACATGCATAACCTCCGTGCCCCGCTGAACGAGCTTTTAAGAAAAGATAAGTTTTGGGAATGGACACCCGAATGCCAGGAGGCATTCAAGAAAACTATCAAAGTCCTAACATCGGATATATTCCTTACGCACTACGACCAGAACCTCGAGATCATAGTTGCTAGAGACGCAAGCTCGTATAGAATAGGAGCGTGCATCTTTCATAAAATGCCAGATGGAACCTCAAAAGCCCATTGCTCATGCATCAAGGACCCTGCTCCCAGCGGAAAAAAAACTATTCCCAAATAGAAAGAAGAATCCTTTTTGCAGTCACGAAATTTCACCTTTACATACACGGAAGATTTTTCACATTACAGACGGACCATAAACCGCTACTCAGTATTTTCGGGTCAAAAAAAGGATTACCTGGTTCTACGGCAAACAGACTGCTGAGATGGGGATCATTTCTCCTAAATTACAACTTCAAGTTGGAATACCTCCTCTCGGGAAAAATCTGTCACGCTGACGGACTTTCTAGACTGGTTCCAAAACATAGGCAACCCTGAGAAGATTCTGTGATCGCTTCACTACGAACGGAGGGGGAAATAAAAACTTTATTGTGTAGCGCTATAAGAAAACTTCCTGTGAGGCTACAAGAAATAAAACATGAAGCCCGCAATGATGAATTCATTAGCGCAACAAAAACAAAAATTTCAGAGAAGGACCAACACATATCAGACAGTTTTTCCTTATGTGAGGAGGTACTCCTATACAGCGAGAGAGTCGTCATTCCAAAAAATCTACAGAAGAGAATCCGGGAGGATTTTCACATTGGGCATCCGGGGAAAAATAGGATGAAAAGTCTAATGCGCAGCTACGTATATTGGCCTAAAATGGACCCGGACATCGAAAATATGGTCAACATATGCAAGGGCTGTGCATTGGCGGCAAAATCACCACCTATCACACATAAACTGTGGCCAAAGACGGACCGACCTTGGTCAAGGATTCACGTGGACTTTGCTGGGCCGCTAGAGGGATTCTATTATCTAATTGTAGTAGAGAGTTATTCAAAATGGCCGGAAGTGTTCCGATGTAAAAATCCCACTACGGAGGCAACGATAAGCTACCTTCATGAATTATACGCTCGTTTTGGGGTAGTAGATTGCTTGGTCAGTGACAACGGAACTCAATTTACTTCAACCGACTTTAAAGAGTTCTGCGAGATTTTTCAGATAAAACACATTACGACCCCCCCATATCACCCGAGGTCGAATGGTCAAGCAGAACGCTTCGTAGATACCCTAAAAAGAGCCCTGAAAAAAGCTTGCGGCACACCAAAGGAAAAGGCCCTGCAGCAGTTTTTACAAGTTTACAGGATCACGCCAAATGTTAACTCGCCAGCTTCACTATCTCCCGCAGAAATTATGTTTGCGCGTAAAGTAAGATCCGTTTTTGATAAATTGCTGCCCAAACAAACAAAACAAGGTCCGACCTCTATTGTACCAAGGAAAAATACAGCCCAGGGGAAAAAGTATTTTTCAAGATGTTTAAAAATAACACATCTTTCTGGGAACCTGGTACGATAGAAAAGAGGATTGGAAATATGGTCTACATAATCCAAGGCCCTCGTCCCTCTCATAAGAGACACCTGAATCAAATCAGGAAACGACTGTTGGATGACTGCAACAGTACTCCCCAGGAAGAAGAAGTTATGGACACCATTTACGACACCTTCGACATTCAAATACCCCAAGCAGCTCCAGAACCGCGACGATTTTTCTTTTGAAAGCGTAAGTCCACGGACCCTCTCGTCATCAATCCAAAAAGGAGACGATACTGAGACTCCTGCGGGGGTAAAGGATTGGGAGGGAGGTGTTATGGGGCCTACCTTTATGGACTAAATGGACTCGTCCTATTACTATATATACTGGGAGATTATGCCAAGAGAACTGTCCACAGTTGACAGACGGTCGAACTCTCTGCCTCTGAGCAGAGAGGAACCCGGACGAGGCTCCACCGAAGGGCAGAGTCTCGTTCGGGGAGGTTGACCAACCCGATTCTGTTTTTACAGTTTCTACGGGCATTTTCTGGCCGAGCTTACGGGCTCGGGAATACCCACGTTGAACTCGGCCTTATGCCACATCTATCCCTCGTGGGGGGTGGCAGGAAATATCGCTGTCTACAGTTGACAAGTTGACTACTGTACGTTGCCGTCAGTCGGACGTGCAACACTTTTGTATTCGTTCTTTTCTTGAATAATATGTTTTCACTAAATTGCTGAGTTCGAGTTTTCTTTCGGACCCCTATTCTGGGTCCACAACAGAAATCATTTTCATTGGGCTTATGAGTAACAATATATTGAAAGGAATATTATCTGGAAAGAAAAAGAATGAAGAATAAGACAGGATTTTTTTATATACTAAGGAGGTTACATCCTTAGACGACCGGATCGACAACCAACCAAAAAATGCGTCATTTGATGTGTGACAACAGAGGTTTACTTCTGATGAGCAATCGATTATACGATGACATAAAATATGTACTTTAGGGGGTTGGAAAAATAATTCGTACCATTTTTTTCAATAGGTGCTCTCTTAGGAAGTTAGAACTCTGTGTTGAGTTAGACTAATTTTCTCACCCGAATCTATTTTCTCGTTCTGAGTATGACAATAAACTTTGCGTTGTTTCCTTGTTTGAGGTGAAATGATTAAAAATATATGGCGGTTGTACCATTTTACACGTTAGAAGAATATATGAGTGACACTTTCTGAAATTTCAAATGCGACTTTCTGTAACATTCGAATTGTGGATTTTGGATTATTTTACCGTTTTTAGATTCAAAAGGAAATAAGTTACACATGCAGCAAAAAAGATAGGAGCCATTTATGGATATGGTGCCGTAGATAAAAGTGTTCGTAAGTGTTTCACTAGGTTCAAACGGATGTACTTCAAAAGCCTTCCGAGTATAATTTCTAAAGAATTAATGATTTGAAAAGGGAACTCAATATATGGTGACCGGCTACTTTAGTTTTACTCGGAAAACGAGGCGGCTAGGCAATCCCTGTCGCATACAGGCTTAGGTGAATTTGCTTTTCGTTCAACAACCACAGAGTGAACCTGGGATAAATAGAGAAGAGAGCGCATAATATGTATCAATAAAGCCAGTACGCTCAAACACTCGGTCACGATGACTTTTGACATCGTGCTAGCATAACCCCCAACGGATTCCCCCAGATCGATTACCGCAAGAACGGTGGACGGACCGGACAATTGTCTATCAGAAAATTGGGTCCCTGAACATTTGCATGCATAGACAAATGCGTCCCTGGATAATTGCCAACCTCTGATAAGTTTTCGAAAGTTACCATTTTTTTTAAAGATCTGTTTAATATAGAACTTTGCACATCTAATTACTCTAACCAAGCAGAAAGGTAGTTACCATAAAAAAAAAAGAGAGAAACATTTCTATTTTAAAGCAAGAGAAAATTGGGCCTAGTAGTTTCGGTTCACTCCAGCAATGCGTACCACACACATCTAATAGATTCTGAATTTATTGGATTATATTTTTATTTGGAATCTATGGCTATATCCCGAAATTAAAACACAGGTGCAAAAATATTTGTGGACGAGGAAAATTACAGCTACAAATATCATCACTGATGAAACAAAAACATAATGGCGGTGTGTAGAAAAATATTGCAACATAGTTAATATGTAATTGCATTTTAAACAAAAATAAACTTTTAATTTTTTTCATTATATTCCTATGCTTTTTTCAAAATTTATGGCAACATCCTACGTTTGTGACCTCGCTGAGTTCACATTGGGACACTATAAACGGAAGAAGGAAAGCTTAGAAAACTTATCCAGTGACGCAATTTTGCGGTATGGAATTATCATGGTACTGATAATATTATCCGTTTGCTTATAAGGAAATATTGGGCATCAATTGACTGAAGAGCAGTCACATGTAATTTATAAAATACTTCTATTAAAAGAATTTCTTGAGAAATTAGCTTTCCCAACTTTAGTAAATGTCGTGCTTTCCAGTACGACTGGAGCTTCCTATTTCAGTTTTGTTTGCAGTGTAATGCCAACATCTTGAATATGATATTATATTCTCTTCAAATTCAACTATTTAATGCTATTAATATTTTCTCTTTGAATTTCAAGAGCTATTAATCGAGTGATTTGGTTTCGGTTAATTAATGGACTTAGCTCATGAGTATAATGCTTTTCTTCATGGACATCTTATGAGGACACTTCCAAAGTGAATCAAAGGTTTGATCTGGGATATATCCAAAATCAAAAAGAATAAAGGATATTTTTATGGGAATCAATCTCATGAAGAGAGAATAAAGGACTTGATCATGGGAATCATTCTCATCCAGATACAATAAAGGATTCGATCCTGAGAATCAATCTCATCGAAAAAGAATAAAGGAATGGATCATGGGAATCAATCTCATCCAGATCGAAGAAAGGATTTGATCATAGGAATCGATCTCATCTACAGAGAAGACTGGATTTTATCATGGGAATCAATCTCATCCAGAGAGAATAATATATTTTATCATGGGAAACAATCTCTACTAGAGAGAAGAAAGGATTTGATTATGGAAATGAATCTCACCCAAAGAGAATAAGTTTTTAATCTTGGGAAGCAATCTCATCCAGAGAGAATAAGTTTTTAATCTTGGGAATCAATCTCATCCAGAGAAAACAAAGGATTTGATCATGTGAATCAAACTCATCCAGAGAGAACGGATTTGATTATTGAAATCAATCTCATCCAGAGAGAATTAAAGGATTTGTTCATTTGAAACAATTTCATCCAGAGAGAAAATATATTTTGATCCTGACTATCAAACTTGAGAAATAAGAAGAGAATAATGGTTTGTACTAATTGGCAATATAGTAAATCTCTTTTGCGAGTGAATACGGGACTTGAATATGGATATCAATCTGGCAAAGAATAGAAGAGAACGAATAAGGAATTTGAGCACGGAATCGAAAGTTCAAAGTTTAAGTGGAACAATTATTTTGGTTATGGTTATCACTCTAGTGAATCTGGCTTTTAACTACCGAGAGAAGACGTTTTTTTGATTATGGATACTAGACTCATAAGAGAGAGAAAAATAGAGAGAGAGAGAGAGAGAGAATGAGAGAGAAAGGGAGAGAGAGATGTGAATGATCATCGTATTAGTCCCACAAATGCCAAAGTAAAGCTTGTCTTCGTGTCTGTCACTCCCGTAAAACACTAGAATAATGATTTTTCTCGCAATTATCCATGACAGAAATTCGTAAAAGATAGAATGAAGCTGATCCTTTGTATCAGAAGGATAACGTCGTTTTTCACGTTCTTTAGAAAATCCACATTGCACTCAGCGTGAAATCTGGGGTAATGCAATATGGACTGACACCAAGAAATTTGAATTATAGTTCTTACCAATTTTTGAGCATTTAGTTTTAAATATCATCTGAAAAATGTACAGAAAACCTAATTTCTGCAGGGTTTTTTTTTTAAGCGTATGACCCCAAGCAAGGCTGGTGGCCACTATCACGCATGGGGTTACAGAAGGGTTGGAGGAAGAGCAGATAGGAGTGGTAACGGAAGGGATGTGGAGAAAGAGAAGGACGGAGGGTCGATCAAGGCAAGGGGGTTACAGGAGATTAAGAGCGAGAGCAGATAGGAATGAAAGGTGAAGGGAAGTGGAGAAGGGAAGTGGATAGATCAAGGCAACTGGAGATGACGATTGACGCTACACTTAAACCGTTGGAGATTGTATGTGTCAGGGAAACAGTAATAGGGAAGGGAGTTCCATAGGCGAGATGTGCGAGACATGAAGCTATTGGAGTAGAAGAGACGTCTACATCTAACAGTATCAACGGTAAAGGGGTGGGAACGGGATGCCAGCCTCGTAGGACGCTTCAATTCATGAGGCTTAGGGACAAGCGAAAGCAACTCCTCGGAGCAATTACCGTCGAAGTACTTGTAGAAAAGGCAGAGCGATGCAACATCGCGTCTGTGAGAGAGCGACTGCAGACGAGATGACAGATCAGGGCCAATCACATTGCATATCCATCTCTGGATCTTATCAAGAACCCTGAGGCAACACGCAGGGGCCCCAGACCATAAATGGCAGCAATACTCCATGCAGAGGCGAATGGTAGATTCCGGGGAGAAGAATTTCCTGGCTCGGCACAGGGAACCAACTTTTCTTGCGGTGGATGATGCAACTGACTCGATGTATTTGTTCCCTCTCGAGCAGCCGCAGAGAGGAGCTCTCGAGAAGTTGGTCCTCAGACATTCTGATGGGATGCAGGGATGGGTCCTTGTGGTGGTTAATGGAGAGCAGTTTTGTTTTAGAGGCGTTAAAGTTGACCATCCATTTCTCACCCCAGTCCACAACCGATTGGAGGTCCTTTTCAATTTGAGCTGCCATTTCAAAATTTTGCTATTTCAAGAATAAATACAAATAAAGTTGACCTATTTTGTATTAGATACATTCAATAGGAAATATGTTCAAAACGGAATTCTAATTAAGAATCATCATAGTCAAAATATGCAGTTTTATTACTGTATTCCATAATTAAAAGATATTTTTTATTGTATTCCATTATAACAATATGTGTAAAAATTGTAAAATATTACACAAGACTACTCAATGAATAAAATTTATTAAATCATAATTAAAAAAAAACAGATGAAAGTGTATATAACAACATAATACTGCTGGGCACACATTATAAGACAAAAAGTTTTAAATGTCATTTTTTATTGAAAATCACAGTAAAACTATTTCATTGTATAATATATTACTCCATAATATAGCTTAATTGTTCTGTATAATTTCCCTTTGAATTAAATGAAGGTCTTACTTGAAGGCACAATGATTTAGTAATGTGCTTGTGCCTTGCATCTTGTCTATATACAATTTGTATAACTTCAGTAAATTATAAATGTTATATTGCTGTGCTATAAGACTTTCACTGATCACTGGAATGAAATTCCAACGATAGAGCTTTTAACCTGAACATAATCTTTAAACTCGTTTCCTCAAAAAAGAAAAAAAAAGAAAAAAGAAAACGGTAAGGAATTGGAAAAAATAATTTGTCATTATTTATCATATCAAATCCTAACTTTCAAATAGTGTGCAAGACGACGGTTTCCAAATCGGTCTGGCCTATTAAATCAGCCTTGGAATAGACCCAAAGAATGATATTTAGGTTACATTCCCTCCTGGGTTTCATTCTTACGACATTTCTTTCTTTTAATTTTATTTCAATCTTTTCCTTTCTTTAATTCTTTCTTTTATTTTTCTTTCTATCTTTTTCTTTCTTTCTTTTCTTTCTTTCTTTCTTTCTTTTATTTTTCTTTCTCTCTTTTATTTTTCTTTCTATCTTTTTCTTTCTCTCTTTCTTTCTTTCTTTCTTTACTTCTATCTTTTTTTTCTTCTTTTTATTTTTATTTCTATCTTTTTCTTTCTTTCTTTCTTTCTTCTATTTTTATTTATTTTTCTTTCTTTCTTTTATTTTTCTTTCTATCTTTTTCTTTCTTTCTTTCTTTCTTTCTTATATTTTTATTTCTATCTTTTTCTTTCTTTTCTTTCTTTCTTCCTTTCTTTCTTTCTTTCTTTCTTTTATTTTTCTTTCTCTCTTTTATTTTTCTTTCTATCTTTTTCTTTCTCTCTTTCTTTCTTTCTTTCTTTATTTCTATCTTTTTTTTCTTCTTTTTATTTTTATTTCTATCTTTTTCTTTCTTTCTTTTTTCTTTCTTTCTTTCTTTCTTCTATTTTTCTTTATTTTTCTTTCTTTCTTTTATTTTTCTTTCTATCTTTTTCTTTCTTTCTTTCTTTCTTTCTTATATTTTTATTTCTATCTTTTTCTTTCTTTTCTTTCTTTCTTCCTTTCTTTCTTTCTTTCTTTCTTTTATTTTTCTTTCTCTCTTTTATTTTTCTTTCTATCTTTTTCTTTCTCTCTTTCTTTCTTTCTTTCTTTACTTCTATCTTTTTTCTTCTTTTTATTTTTATTTCTATCTTTTTCTTTCTTTCTTTTTCTTTCTTTCTTTCTTTCTTTCTTCTATTTTTATTTATTTTTCTTTCTTTCTTTTATTTTTCTTTCTATCTTTTTCTTTCTTTCTTTCTTTCTTTCTTTCTTATATTTTTATTTCTATCTTTTTCTTTCTTTTCTTTCTTTCTTCCTTCCTTTCTTTCTTTCTTTCTTTTATTTTTCTTTCTCTCTTTTATTTTTCTTTCTATCTTTTTCTTTCTCTCTTTCTTTCTTTCTTTCTTTACTTCTATCTTTTTTTTCTTCTTTTTATTTTTATTTCTATCTTTTTCTTTCTTTCTTTCTTTCTTTCTTCTATTTTTATTTATTTTTCTTTCTTTCTTTTATTTTTCTTTCTATCTTTTTCTTTCTTTCTTTCTTTCTTTCTTATATTTTTATTTCTATCTTTTTCTTTCTTTTCTTTCTTTCTTCCTTCCTTTCTTTCTTTCTTTTATTTTTCTTTCTCTCTTTTATTTTTCTTTCTATCTTTTTCTTTCTCTCTTTCTTTCTTTCTTTCTTTACTTCTATCTTTTTTTCTTCTTTTTATTTTTATTTCTATCTTTTTCTTTCTTTCTTTCTTTCTTTCTTTCTTTCTTTCTTCTATTTTTATTTATTTTTCTTTCTTTCTTTTATTTTTCTTTCTATCTTTTTCTTTCTTTCTTTCTTTCTTTCTTATATTTTTATTTCTATCTTTTTCTTTCTTTTCTTTCTTTCTTCCTTTCTTTCTTTCTTTCTTTCTTTTATTTTTCTTTCTCTCTTTTATTTTTCTTTCTATCTTTTTCTTTCTCTCTTTCTTTCTTTCTTTCTTTACTTCTATCTTTTTTTTCTTCTTTTTATTTTATTTCTATCTTTTTCTTTCTTTCTTTCTTTCTTCTATTTTTATTTATTTTTCTTTCTTTCTTTTATTTTTCTTTCTATCTTTTTCTTTCTTTTCTTTCTGTCTTTCTTTCTTTTATTTTTCTTTCTCTCTTTTATTTTTATTTCTATCTTTTTCTTTCTTTCTTTTTTCTTTCTTTCTTTCTTTCTTTCTTCTATTTTTATTTATTTTTCTTTCTTTTATTTTTCTTTCTATCTTTTTCTTTCTTTCTTTCTTATATTTTTATTTCTATCTTTTTCTTTCTTTCTTTCTTTCTTTCTTTCTTTCTTTCTTTCTTTCTTTCTTTCAGTCTGAAATGAGACAGAGAGGACCTTCGAACATGATTAGGGAGCGTGCAAGATACATCAGAAGGATTGTGATCCTGGGTATCAAACTCGATGCACAAGATGTGGAAGGATTTTTAGTCAAATGTAATTCTCAAAAGACATCGCCAAAATAACAATTATCATAATACCTTTCTTAAGACAGGGGAATAAATATTTGTTCATGGGTATCAAGCTTAAAAATCACACATTTTGTAATAAAATATCGATCTTGCCCAAACCTGTAACAGAATTATTATTCTGATAACGAGTATAGAAATCGAACTAACAAAGCAAGGACAGAAAATTGGTTTCGTCATCGCTATCATTTTTATAAAACACAGAAAGAACAATGATTTTAATCGTGGGTGCCAATAAAGCCTGAGGTAGTTTAAGGATTTTGATCGTAAGCATCAATACGACATATGTCAAGAAAAAAGAAACATTGTGGTCCTTGTTATCAATCTGGCTTAAAAGAGCGAGAACAAGGGTTTTAATTGAGGGTATCAATCTTATAAAACACAGGGAGAATCATCTTTTTAGCCCAGGGTATCTATACTATGTAGATCGAGGCAATAAATGGTTTTAATCTTGGAAATCAATCTTGCACAACATCGAGGGAATAAAGATTCAAACCATGCGTATCTATCTGGCAACATCTCGGGGGAATAATGTTTTCCGTTACGAGTATATCATAAATCCCCATCCAAGTGACTCAATGTTTTGATTGAGGATATCAATCTCGCAAAACTATAGAATAAGGGATTTGATCATGGGAATCAATCTCGTAAAATAAAGAGAAAATAAGGCTTTTTTGATCTAGGGAATCCATCTCTTAAAATACATAGAGAATAAGTCTTTTTTTATCGTGAGTAATAATCTTGTAAAATATAAGTAGAATAATAATTTTGGCTATGGCTATCAATTTCGTAAATACCCTTCTGAGGGAATGTGAGTGTTTAAGCAAAGAGAGAATAGGGTTTGGGACCATTGACAGCAATCTCGTAAAATCACCAAGAGAAGAATGATTTGGGCCATGAGTGTCATTCTCGCAAAGCACGAGATTTAGTCGAGAGTAGAAACGTAGGAATACTTTCCCTGTCAAATATGTTAATAATCTCCAAACTCAGACAACATAATGATTTTGATCACGGCCATCTTTCTCGATCTCCAAACGGCAATACAATAATGGTTTTGAGTATAATCGAATAACATTGTTCGTCATTAGTATCATTCTTGTGGAGTCTCAGCCATGGGTAGCGTTCTGGTAAAATAGTAACAGAATAATTGGACAGAACTTCCTCGGTAAACTCAGAACGAATAAGGATTTTGATCATGGGCATCCATCTCCTAAAATAGAGTGAATGAGAATTGTCGTCGTGGGTATCAATCTGGTAGAACACTGGCTGAATAAGGCTTTTATTGTCATGTTTATGAAGGTACAAATGCATTGAGAGAAAAGACAATTTCATAGTGAGTATCAGTCTCGTCAAACATGATTTCGAATGAGAATGTTGATCATTTATATGAAATATCGCCACAGCCGAGTTCCAATGCCGTCATGGCTATCATGAAATCACAAAATGCCTCATGGGTTTTATTCTCAAAAATTTCTTTCTTTCTATTTTTTTACATTTCTTTATTTTGTTTTCTTTTATTTCTATCTTTTCCTGTTTTTTCTTTCTGCGCCAGTAACCATTCCAATAACAGCTCATCCCTTTTTCTTTCCTTTTCTTTTTTTGTTTGTTTGTTTGTTTGTTTGTTTGTTTCTTTCTTTCTTTCTTTACTCTGAAAAAATCGGAACGTTTTCATCATGGGTACGAATTTATAAAGCACAGATTCCCTCCAGGGTTTCATTCTTACGACATTTCTTTATTTCTTTCTTTAATTTATTTTTCTTTCTATCTTTTTCTTTCTTTCTTTCTTTTTTCTTTCTTTCTTTAAATTCTTCTTTTATTTATCTTATTTCTATCTTCTTTCTTCCTTTCTTTTATTCTTTTTTTCTTTCTATTTTTCTTTTTTCTTTCTTTCTTTCTTTCTTTCTTTCTTTCTTTAAGTTCTTTTATTTATCTTATTTCTATCTTCTTTCTTCTTTAATTTCTTTCTTCCTTTCTTTTATTCTTTCTTTCTTACTATTTTTCTTTTTTCTTTCTTTCATTCTTTCTTTCTTTCTTTCTTTCTTTCTTTCTTCAATCTGAAAAAATCGGAACGTTTTCGTCATGCGTACCAATTTATAAAACACAGATTCCCTCCTGGGTTTCATTCTTACGACATTTCTTTATTTCTTTCTTTAATTTATTTTTCTTTCTATCTTTTTCTTTCTTTCTTTCTTTCTTTCTTTCTTTCTTTCTTTCTTTCTTTCTTTCTTTCTTTCTTTCACCTTCACAACCACAATAGACTGATCATATTATTATAAATAGAACAGTAGTTCTATAGACTGGGAGTAGTGTAGCAATGGTGCTCTGCTGTCGGACTCTCTGTTTGGCAGAGAGGAACTTGGACGAAGCTTTGCCGCAGGGCAAAGTTTCGTCTGGGGAGGTAGACAGTCCCTAAACTCGTGTATACGGGTTGTAAATGGGCATATTTTTGGCCGAGCCTACGGGATCGGTAAGCCCACTTTAAACCGGCCTTGTGTCACATTCGACCCGTGTGTGTGTGTGTGGGGGGGTTAAATATCGTAGTGTAGCTGTGTAGTGCAGTGCAGAGTGAGACTTCTGTAGTGATCAGTTACACTTCCGTTTCTCGACCGGAAGATACCGTTGGACTTTATTACTATTATTTATTGTTACTACTAACCTACGTTCGTTCTACTACTAATCTCTCTGATGTAAATACCTCTCTGAATATACCAGTATTTTTTCCTACGACTGTGTTTGTTCGTTATTACCATATACTCACGAGGAAACACTCAACATCTCAACAGTGGCGACGAAGGATGTTTTATTGATCTCAACAGTGGCAACGAAGGATGTCTTATTGATCCCAACAGTGACTTACGTTGAAAAATAAATATCGCAATAGCGAAGAGAAACGACTTCAACACGGGAAAATTCAAAGAGTTCAAGCGTTTTTTTCAAAGCAAAGGATTGAAAAATTTATCGACAAAAGAAAAAAACAAACTGTAAGTTAGATATTAACTTATTTATCTATTGGAACATATAAAAAAAAATTGTCGTGCCAGAGAATTTGTTAAATTATTTTTTGGCCCCCGTCAGAGAAAAAAACAAAAAAACACACATAATTTCGTTTTCTTTTTCTTCTCTACACATAAATAATCATGGAGCAATTTCAATCAACTATGCTGGAATTCATTAAGTGTCAGATTCAGAGACAACAGGAGAGTGAAGAACGTTTTCAGAAGGAACAACTTAAAATTCAGAAGGAACTACTTAATTTACAGGAAAAACAAAATAAAATCCAAGAAGAAAATGAAATGAAACAGTTAGCAATGACTGAACTTATACACAAAGCTATACTGTCTAAGCAGAAAAACTCGGATGAAAATATTTTTTCTCAAGACACAATATGGTCGACGATCGAAAGTTTTACCTATAACCCAGAAGAAGAAAAGACTTTCGAAAGATATTATCACAGATATCAGGACTTTTATGAAGTCGATTGCCAAACATGGTCAGATGAGAAAAAAATAAGATTATTATTACGAAAACTGGGAACGGCAGAGCATAAAGTTTACAGATTTTATCTTACCTAAAAAAACAAGAGATTTAAAATTCAACGAGGCGATTGAATTATTAAAGGAGCTCTTCAACCCCAGATTATCATTATTTCACAAAAGGTGGAAATGCCTTAATATTCAAAAAAGCGAGCAGGAAGACTACACAACTTTTGCGTCAATCGTAAATAAGACGTGTGACGATTTTCGCTTGTCCGAATTATCGGCGGACAACTTTAAGTGTCTAATATTCGTGCTAGGCTTAGTGTCTAAGAAAGACAGTGAAATGCGAAGACGCATTTTAGCAAAGCTCGAAAATGAGCAAAACACGACGTTACAAAAGCTAGCAGAGTACTGTCAACAATGCGTAAGCATTAAGCAAGATTCAGAGAAAATTGAAGAAACTGCTATCGCAAATGTGAAGAAAGTAAATAGAAAGACGCGTTTCCGTTCTTCATCGCCTGAACGGAAGTGGTATCCTACTACAAGAAGGAACAGAGAATATAAGAAAAAAAAACCTCCGAGTGCATGTTATGGATGCGGCCAGTGGCACTGGTATAATGACTGTCCATATAAAAATAAAGCTTGCAGAAATTGCAAGAAAGTAGGACATAAAATGTCCAAGTGTAGAAAATAAAACAGTAGTCGAGTAAAAGTTATTAAGTCAGATGAAGACCAAGACCGAAATATTCGGAAATATTTACATGTAAAAATGTACAAGAAGGTTAAAAGGCAACTGGATTCAGGATCTGACATTTCTATTATTAACACACAAACATGGAAAAATCTAGGAAAACCAACTCTATTAAAGGCCAACAAAATAGCCAGGACAGTAACGGGAAAAAGGATTAATTTTGTAGGTGAAATATGGGTGAATATTAATTTTAACAACAAAACAATAAAAATGAAAATTTTCGTGATGAAAAACACGAACAACCTGTTTGGGACTGACGCAATCACTAAGTTCAATCTATGGGACGTGCCCATTAGTTCTTTTTGTAACAACATTACTGAAAGCAAAAATAATATAAAAGATTTGCAAACAGAATTGAAAATAGAATTCCCGGAAGTTTTCGCTGAAGGACTTGGACGTTGTACGAAAGCATCAGCAAAAATACAGCTGAAGAAAAATGTTCAACCAATTTTTAAGAAAAAGCGGAGTATTCCCTTTGCAGCATTAGAAAAAATTGACCAAGAACTCGAAAGACTAACGAGAATTGGTGTGATTTCGAAAACTGAATACAGCGACTGGGCAGCTCCAGCTGTCTACGTAAAGAAGAAGTCGGGTGAAATTCGCGTCTGCGCCGATTTTTGAACCGGTTTAAACGACGCAATAGAAGAGTATCACTACCCACTACCAAGTCCCGAAGAAGTATTCGCAAAATTAAATGGCGGAAAAATATTTTTTAAAATAGACCTTAGTGAGGCATACTTGCAAGTACCCATGGATAAGGAAAGCGCAAAGTTGTTATGCATTAACACGCATAAAGGCTTGTTCAGATACGAACGTTTACCGTTTGGAGTGAAGACAGCACCCGCAATATTCCAACAAATCATGGACACTATGTTATCCGATTTAGACTACACGATAGCATATCTCGACGATATACTCGTGAAAAGTGAATCAGTGAATGAACACAAACACCATTTACGCAAAGTTTTTGAAAGATTAAGAAGCTATGGTTTTAAAGTAAAAGAAAACAAATGGGATTTTCTCCTTGAAGAAATCAAGTATCTGGGACATATTGTGAATAAAGATGGGAAAAGGCCAGACAAAAATCGAGCATCAGCAATAAAGGATATGCCTGAGCCAATGGATATTAAATCTCTACAAAGTTTCTTAGGCTTGGTATCATATTACCAGGATTTTATCCCAGACCTCCACATTCTACGAGCTCCGCTTAACGATCTACTAAAAAAAGAAAAACCGTGGTTATGGACAAAAGAATGCGAGCAAGCATTCAAGAAAATAGAAGAAAAAACTAACATCAGATCTATTTCTAGTACATTTGAATCCAAAACTAGATATCATCGTGGCAAGCGATGCCAGTACTCATGGTGTAGGAGCGTGCATATTGCACAAGTGGAATGATGGTAAAGTTCGACCGATTGCTCATGCAAACAGATCGTTACTACCTGCTGAACGGAATTATTCACAAATTGAAAAAGAGAGATTTGGCAATTATTTTCGCCGTAACAAAGTTCCATCGTTACATACACGGAGGATATTTTACGCTGCAGACAGACCACAAGCCTCTGGTAACGATATTCGGTTCTAAGAAGTCCTGCCAACATACATCTCAAATAGATTGCTTAGGTGGGCGACAATTTTGTTAAACTATAATTTTAATATAGAATATTTGTCCACGCACAAAATTGGTCACACAGATGGTCTATCAAGACTCATTTCGAAAGCAACAGAACCTTTAGAGGATACGGTAATTGCATCCCTCAGAACAGAGAACGAAGTTGAAGAAAATTTGGCAAACACAATTCTAGAGTTACCAGTATCGCTTAAGGACATAAAAAAGAGGCAGTAAATGACAAATACATCATTGAAATAAAAGACAAACTAGCCAAAAAAGACGTAAAAATTCAAGAAACATTCTCTCTATGTGATAATGTTCTAATATACAGTGAAAGAGTATTAATCCCTAGTACACTCCAAAATAGGATACTGAAAGACTTTCATGCAGGTCACCCGGCATAAATAGAATGAAGAGCCTCATGAGAGCATACGTCTACTGGCCAGGTATGAACAACGACATCGCGTCTATGGTCAGCAGATGTAAAGGCTGCATTTTGGCTTCAAAATCACCACAAATTCTACAGAAGCCATGGCCCAAAACCGACAGACCATGGTCAAGGATTCATATTGATTTTGCGGGTCCAATTGACGGATGGCATTATTTGGTCGTAGTTGACAGCTACAGTAAATGGCCCGAAGTTTTTCAAATGAAGAGGCCAACATCACAAAATACAATAAATAAATTACATGAATTATTTGCAAGGTTTGGAGTAGTAGATACTATAGTTAGTGACAATGGTACCCAATTCACAAGCAATGAATTAACAGAATTCTGCCAGAATTTCCAGGTGGATCACGTGAGGATTCCTCCGTATCATCCACGCAGCAACGGACTAGCCGAAAGGTTTGTCGATACCCTAAAAAGGGCTCTTAGGAAAGCAACGGGTACACCGACTAGAAAGGCATTACAGTTATTCTTGCAAGTTTACCGCATTACCCCAAATAAATCTGCCCCATCAAGTCTATCACCTGCGGAGCTAATGTTTACAAGGAAAATCAGATCGGCATTCGATAAATTGATACCAAAAAATAAAATACACACACCAGTCGCAATGGTTCCTAAGAGAAAATTTCGTATTAATGAAAAAGTTTTTTTTAAGAACTATAAAAATAATTCAACATCGTGGGAACCAGGAGTCATTCAAAAGCGGATTGGGAATATGATATATATAGTAAAAGGTAAGAAATTTACCCATAAAAGGCACATTAACCAACTAAAGAAAAGGAGTACCGAAGAATCGGAAGAAACTCCACAAGTAGAAGAAGAATTATTCGAACTATATGATACGTTTGACCTACAAGTGCCACAGACAGAACAAAAACAGCGCAGATCTGGGAGAAAGGGAAAAGCGACTAAACAATTCATTATGGATCCGAAAAGAAAAAAAAATATTGAAGAAGAAAAGAAATTTTTTTTTTCACATCGAAAAAGCAATTTTAGGTGGGGGGGCACCCACCTTCACCCCCACAATAGACTGATCCTATTATTATAAATAGAACAGTAGTTCTAGAGACTGGGAGTAGTGTAGCAGTGTACGCAGTCTCTGACTGTGCGCTGCTCCTGTCGAACTCTCTGCTTTGGCAGAAAGGAACCCGGACGAGGCTTTGCCGCAGGGCAAAGTGTCGTCCGGGGAGGTAGACAGTCCCTGAACCCGTTTATACGGGTTCTAATGGGCATATTTTTGGCCGAGCCTACGGGCTCGGTAAGCCCACATTAAACCGGCCTTGTGCCACATTCGACCCACGTGGGAGGGTTGTTAAATACCGTAGTGTAGCAGTGTACGCAGTCTCTGACTGTGCGCTGCCCCTGTCGAACTCTCTGCTTTGGCAGAAAGGAACCCGGACGAGGCTTTGCCGCAGGGCAAAGTGTCGTCCGGGGAGGTAGACAGTCCCTGAACCCGTTTATACGGGTTCTAAATGGGCATATTTTTTGGCCGAGCCTACGGGCTCGGGGAGCCCACATTAAACCGGCCTTGTGCCACATTCGACCCACGTGGGAGGGTTGTTAAATACCGTAGTGTAGCAGTGTAGTGCAGTGCAGAGTGAGACTTCTGTAGTGATCAGTTACACTTCCGTTTCTTGACCGGAAGATACCGTTGGACTTTATTACTATTACTTATTGTTACTACTAACCTACTTTCGTTCTACTACTAATCTCTCTGATGTAAATACCTCTCTGAATATACCAGTATTTTTCCCTACGACTGTGTTTGTTCGTTATTACCATATACTCACGTGGAAACACTCAACATCTCAACACTTTCTTTCTTTCTTTCTTTCGTCAATGTAAAAAAATTTAGACTGTTTTCGTCACGGGTATCATTGTTGTAAAGTACAGATTTATTCCTGGGTTTCTTTCTTTCTTTCTTTCTTTAATTCTTTCTTTCTTTCTTTCTTTAAATTCTTCTTTTATTTATCTTATTTCTATCTTCTTTCTTCATTAATTTCTTCCTTTCTTTTATTCTTTCTTTCTTTCTTTCTATTTTTCTTTCTTTCTTTCTTTCTTTAAGTTGTTCCTTTTTTATCTTATTTCTATCTTCTTTCTTTAATTTCTTTCTTTCTTTCTTTTTTCTTTCTTTCTTACTTTAAACGTTAGTGTAAATTTTTCTCTTTTTATTCTATTTTAATTTTTAGTTCCTGCACTAATCCAACATGTATTTCTTTCTTTCATTCTTTCTTTCTTTCTTTCTTTCTTTCTTTCTTTCTTTCTTTCTTTCTTTCTTTCATCTAAAAAACTTTTACCCCTTATACTTGCTACTATGCTTAAAATCATATCCCGTTGAAAAACCGGTTCGCGTTAAATCATTTAAGTTAAGAAACGTCGAGCCTGGTCAGTACCTAGATGGGTGACCGCTCAGGAATACGAGGTGCTGCAAGCTTAAATGTGCTATTAGTGTAATAATTAATGTTTAATCAGAAATACGAGTTCCAATTCCATTTATTTTCGTCATGGATATCATGAAATCACAGATTTCCTCCTCGGTTTTTTCTCACAAAATTCAATAATTGTTCGTCAGATGGTGGCGTTTTTTTGGACTTTAATCCATAGAGCTTGGTTAATGTATATCACAAGGCTATTAACAAGGAAGTCAACAAATTTTATAAAACTACAACCAAAAATTGGGGGAAAACATCTATAATGAAGCAAAGGAAACAGCTACAAAACTGAAAATCGATGATAGAATCTACAAGTTGCATAAGCCAAAAACATTCATTACGGTTAAAAATTTATCAGTTTAATTTTCCTAATAACGCTCAATACCTATATCAATTACCAATATTGGTAAAATCAGCAATATTATTCTTGAAAGAGCTTTGAAATTACACCAAAAATGCTCTCGGAATCAATCAATGCCCCCCAAATACACAGATAAATGCCATAGAATGGTTAATAACCTAAGAAAAAAAGAAATATGAATATAGGTTCATACAAATCGTTGTTTTTGACTTTTACTCGTTCATCCCTGAGAGGCTATAAAGCTAGCTAGAGATTACTGCCATATTAGTGATCAGGAAATGAATATCTTAAAGCAGTTATAAATACCAGTACTTTTCCACAACGATTGTCTGTGGACTAAGAGAAACAACCGAGAGGTTAATGTTGCCATGGGTGCGTATGATTCTTCAGAAGCATGTAATATTGTTGAAATTCTTTTGCAGTGGCGTCTTATTCATTTATTTATTTTTTTTTATTTATTTATTTTTCATCTAAAGGATAACGAGATATATAAAGATGACACTGTAAATCTCGCCCGGAAAACTAGCCAGCAAAATATAGACCGATTTAGAAAAGAACTTACACTTTTCTTTTAAGGATCATGATCTTAACATTACCACCACCACCTGTCAGTCTGCCCCAGTGATCGAAATAAACGGTTCAGTTCGACATTCCAACCACATGAATAAGGCCGGAGCGTACAACGGCCGAAACGTTGTAATAAATATGGAGATAAAGATGAGGACAATAGTCCGAATAATGTAAATAATAGACGGAGATTAATTTTTCTATACTATCGCGGTTTTCTTTTCACTGTCGGGTATTGCTTACTATTTATTTATTTATCTATTTGCTTAACTTATTCGTTTATTTACTATTTATTACGGATTATGCACCTCGAGCTGGTGTAATGGTTAACAAGCTTGACTCGCTAGAACAATTAAAACTGAATAGTGAGTTCGTTCCTCACTGGGTGTCCCACACTTTCGGTCTTGTGCCACATCTAAGCTACGCTTGGAAAATCATTTCAGGGTAGCTAGGGGTGGTGTAATGGTTATCAAGCTAGTCTCGCTAGAATAATTACGACTGAGTAGTGAGTTCGATCCTCACTGGGTGCCCCTTACTTTCGGCCTTGTGCCATATCCAAGCCTAGCTTGGAAAATCACTATTGGGCCCCTCGAGGCGGTGTAATGGTTATCAAGCTTGTCTCGCTAGAACACTTATGACTGAATAGTGAGTTCGATCCTCACTGGGTACCCCACACTTTCGCCCTTGTGCCACATCTAAGCTACGCTTAGAGAATAATTTCTGGGCGGAGAAATGGTTAGCAAGCTTGTCTCGCTAGCAGGATTATAAATGAGTAGTGAGTTCGATCCTCACTGAGTTCCCCATATTTTCGGCCTTATTCCGCATCTAAGCTACGTTTGGAAAATCGCTACTATTTATTACGGATTATTGGTTAATACTTATTGTTTTTGTCATATATGTTTTATATTATATTTTTATTTTATTGATTTTTATAAGTTATGCTTATTTATATGTATTTATATATTTATTTATAAATTATTTTATTTTATATTTTTTTATATCGCTAGAACAGTTACGACTGAATAGTGAGTTCGATTTGAATCCAGACCACAGCTTTACCGGTGATAGATTGGTTTGTTTATATCAACCTCAATGGGTCATTTAATGTCTACAACATTTTTTTCCTGGTAATATTTTTGTTTTGGCAAAAATCTATTTCTGTGTAATTTTTTTCCTCAAAAATGTATAGCTGGTAATATTATTTCATTCAAAAACGTATTGTTGGCAATAGTTTCTTTTTCAAAAACGTATTGCTGGCAATAGTTTTTTTTTCAAAAACGTATTGTTGGCAATAGTTTTTTTTTTGAAAAACGTATTGCTGGCAATAGTTTTTTTTTCGAATGCGTATAGCTGGGAACAGTTTTTTTTCAAAAATGTCTTGTTGGCAATAGTGTTTTTTTTTAAAACGTATAGCTGGCAATATTATTTTTTTTTTCAAAGACGTATTGCTGGCAATAGTTTTTTTTCAAAAACGTATAGCTGGCAATAGTTTTTTTAAAATAAAAAACGTATTGCTGGCAATAGTTTTTTTTCAAAAACTTATAGCTGGCAATAGTTTTTTTTTCAAAAACGTATTGCTGGTAATAGTTTTTTTTCTTCCAAAACGTATTGCTGGTAATATTTTATAATGCTCTTTACCTATGTTTCGGGTTTAACTATTTGCCCATAACAGGGACCCTAACAGGTACTACCAACCCGGGTCAGGGTGAACCTGGGAACACCAGCAATTAAGAGGTGGTTCCACACTCCTCAAAACCTCCTGATCAGAGACCTTGCTATTGTGCGTAGTTTATCGCCTTACCCAGGACGAGGATGTAGTTTATCGTCATACATAGGACGCACCTGTGACAGAGAAAAATGACATAATGCCCAGCCACCGGTTGAACGGTGGGTGAACACTTGTAACTATTTACGTATCTACCGTGAAACATTACATACCACAAATTTGCGAATTTTGACTCAGGATCTCAGGCAGAAGGGTTAAAATTGTTCAGGAACGCAGGGTGCAAATGGTTAAGAAAGAACATCCAACTTAGGGACTGAACAAATGTCAAGAAGTTTTACCAGAGATCTTCAGTTTGAACGCCACATTTAACGTTTGCGCTTTTGTTCTGTTTTAAGGTACTACATTTCTATCCTTTTCTTTTATTTGAATTTAAAGATTCAGTTTAGGTTCAATATCGTAGCGTTGGAATTTCATTCCAGTGATCAGTGAAAGCTCTATAGCACAACCTTATACAATATATAATTTACTGCAGCGTTACAAATTTTATATGAACAAGAAGCAAGACACACGCACGTTATTACTAAATCATTGTCTCATCAAATAAGACCTTCATTTACTTCAAAGTGAAATTATACTGAACAATTTAACTGTATTATGATGTTATACAGTGTAATAGTTTTAGTGAGATTTTCAATAAACAAGGCAACACATTTTGTCTTATAATTTGTGCCCAGTAGTATTATGGTGTTATATACACTTTTATCTATTTTTCTTTCTTTTTTTAATTATGATCTAACAAATCTTATTTATTGAGTAGCCATTTTGTAATCTTTTACAATTATTTCACAAGGTTTTTACTTATCGAATACAATAAAAAAAATTATGCTTATGGTCATTCATAATTAGAATTCTGGTTTGAATATGTTTTCCATTCAATGTATCTAATTTCCAGGTTTTTTTGGGTTTTTTTTAAAAGGCATCTTGTATAAGAAAAAAAAACATGAAACATCGTGGGTAACTGATTATGGAACCGACTACGATGATTAGTTTAACGCATGGTCCCAATTAGCGTGCAAATCCCGATTTTATACCTGCGGGGGGGCTAGAAATGGTCGAGTTCCTTTGGCATTTTCCATTTAGGGACGCTTTACTCATTAGACATTGATCCTCACTCCCCGATACCGACACCTTTCTCTTTATTTCGGATGGCGTTTAGTGAAGCGGCCTCCTGGAATTGGTGGTTTTTGCTAATTTCCGCCTTGGAATGCTGAGAAACGTCGGGAAACATCGATAGCGATGGACACCATTTAGTGTTTGTGAAACGAAGGTTTCGTCCGAAGGCATCAAAGGTGAATAAGCCATGAGCTTCGCCCTTTTCACCAATCAATGGAAATAAAGATCAATATTGCCTTAAAATGGGATTCGTTTGCTGCCCATTCGTCTCCTTTCGCGTACCAATCAGCCACTTAGCACAGCAATCGACAAAATGGAGTAAATTACACCGGATTGCGGTAAAATCGAAAATTCTTGGGCTAATGTAAGGGAACAGCTTCCCGATCTCTCCTCCCGAGTCGTTATCCATCCAACCATACGCGCATCCAGGCTATTTGTGCTTAAATGAAAGTTGACTGGAATTCGAACTCAGATACAGATTCCAGTCGAGTTCAACCTGAATAAACACTCAGAGAAAATAAAGATTATGATAATGGCTAACTACTCAAAATTCTCTAAGTGAATAAGTATCATAGTTAGAATTGTCGCAAGTCAATGAACTCAACTGGAATTCGAACTGAAATCCAGCCTTCAGTGAACGCATCTGAAGTGTATTAGCTAGAGAACCTTTTGTAGGTCTGATGAATTGAATCGTTATTTTCCTATATGTGCTATATCTTTTATCTATCTTAAAATGTGCGATATCTTTTATTCATATATACTAATCTTCACTTCAAGTTTGTCACCTCTTGCGTTATTATATTTCTACGGTTCCTACAAACGTACTTATAATTCCATTAACAAAAGCATTTCACTTGTCTTAAATGATTTTTATCACTTCCCCTGTTTTAAGGTCTAGGGCATTCTGGGTATGGAGCCGTAATACGAAGATTACCTGTACAATTCTCAGAGGTTCACATCATATCATTACGTATCCAGCGGCTCTACTCACAATCCGAACTGGATTTTTATTTAATAAAGTTTGATAATAGTTCATTTTTTTCGTTCTATTGGATTCTGTATATTATAACCATAGAATATTAGTGTTTGAGCCATATATATATATATATATATATATATATATATATATATATATATATATATATATATAATATGGAGAAAACAACTGAAAAGTTGCAAATTAAAAGAAAAAAAATTGAATTCTTTTTTGTGAAAGTATTTATATATATATATATATATATATATATATATATATATATATATATATATATATATATATATATATATTTGATATTTCAGATCGCCCCGATCTTTCGTCAGAAATTAATTAAATAACTGGATTCAGAAGTTTGTTTTCAAGTAGCGTCCTTCGCGAGACGCGGACGTGACGTGATGTGGAATGCAACTGTGTTTGAATATTTCTAACGTAAATCTAACGATATTTTAGATGTTGTTTAAAAAGTTTTTTTTTTTTTAACTATATCTAAATAAATTTTTTAACTATTGAAATATTTATACAGATTTAAAATTCCCAAGTCTTTGTTTAACCCTAGTTTATATGTGTCTAATTTTAAAATCCAGCATGTCTCTTTTTTGTGCGTGTGTATGTGAATTATGCTATATATATATATATATATATATATATATATATATATATATATATATATATATATATATATATCCAAGTTTAGGATTGGTATATACGGAGTGAATTCCAATAACCAACAATTACTATTCTTTAAAGAGTGCTCAATACAGAGTAGAGCAGATATAATTATTTATTTGAATATTACAACATAAATATGTTATAAAATCACGACAAAAATAGCCATTTTGTTTCAACACTTCTGGTGTCTTGTCAAGTGATGATATAGAATATAGAATAAATGGTTTTAAAAGTTTCAAATTAATTCATGAAGTTCATAAACTATTTCCAGATTTATATATATATATATATATATATATATATATATATATATATATATATATATATATATATATATATATATCCGGTGCGATGAGAACGAAAGTAATATATAAATTCCAACGTTCGCAGCGTTAATTCAAAAAAGAGCTCGATACCGATAGTAGAGCGATAATTATTTATTTATTATAATTTTATCATATAGACAAAACCATTTTACTCACTACAAAGATGCAACTTGGTTTCATTGCATTTCAATTGCACATCGACGGCTGAGGGTCGAAAATGGTTATGAACAATTTTTCATAACCATTTTCGACCCAGAAAATATTTAATGAAAATAAGTTTACATCCATCCTGGCTCTCAAGAATAATGGTTTTAAACAGAAATTAAACAATTGAGAAGACTTGAAAAATCATAGTGTTAATAGATCTATAGATAGAAAGAGGAAATAATATGGTTTAACCCACCGTATTGCAGGCTTTC
>OZ038509.1:12837905-12847905 GCA_964036315.1 Acanthosepion esculentum | reverse complement strand
ATTACCCATAGCTACTAATCACATTCATGAATTAGACTCAAACTGATAAAGATGTTACCTTAATAGTCTTTCATAATATTAAAACATTACTTTTAGTAAATGTTTATATTTTTTATTATTGTTGTTTATTAATAGAGTATTCAACTCATATTAAATCCCTAATTTATTTGTAGAGAAGTTGAATATTTAAATTGCTAACAAGCATTAAATTAATTTCTTCATGGAGTTTTTTTAAACATTTAAATTACTATCAAACGTTAAAATCTGTTTTTATCTAATTCGCTAAAAATATACCACCCCTCTTCTTCCTCCGAAAACTCTTCGCACATCTCTTTTCTCTTTACTTCACCCTTTTTTCTTTTTCTCTTTTTTCTCCCCCTCCCTTCCACAAAATCATTTCCATTGAGTTGACCGATTAAATAGGTCAATGTCTGATCCTTACCCGCCTTCCTTCCTCAATATTAAGTATTACAGAGAAATATAAAAATAAATTTTTAAATTCTCCCTTCCCTCTCTAAACTCGACCATGTCTCTCACAGCATTCCTCGCTACCTTCTATGTTAACTTATATAAGCTTTATACTGCCCGTCAAACGTGTAAATTTTAATTTCATTTTTCGTTTCATCATTTGAAGGTGATGTCTGAAGATCCAGGGAGAGTTAAAAGTCCCAGGTGAAATAAACTTTTACAATGGACCCTTAAAGTGGTCTGCTTTTCTTTATATATATATATATATATATATATATATATATATATATATATATATATATATATGAAATAGATTAAACCCGACAATTATTTAATGCATTTTCGCTTTATAAGCTATTTTTATAGATACAATTTATTTAAATAAATGCTTCGTTTTTGTTGTTTTTTTTTTTTTGTTTTTTTTTTACTTAAGAATTATTAATTACATTTGCTGGTCTGAATGTTCGAGAAATTTCGTAAAAAATATGCATTCTCCAACAGGAATCGAACCTGTATATAAACAGTAATTCGGACTTTGCAAACCACACACTACTTAGTGGCAGAATGGTTAACAGCACGTCAAATCAAATAAGAGCCCTCCTTAGAGTTAGAGGTTCGATTCCCGTCAGAGAGCGTATGTTTTCTACAAAATTTCTCGAACATTCAGGCCGGTAAATATAATTAATAATGTTTAAGTAAAAACGGAGCATTTACTTGAAAAAATTTAATCTATAGAAATAATGTATAAACAGTATATATATATATATATATTTATTTTCATTTAAAGAAAAACAGACTACTTTAAAGCTCCATTGTAATAATTTATTTCACCAGAGAATTTTATTTTTCTCTGGATCTTCAGACTTCACTTTCAAAAAGTTTCGTTCCACCTTTTGAAAGTGAAGTCTGAAGATCCAGAGAAAATTAAAATTTTCTGGTGAAATAAATTATTACAATGGAGCCTTAAAGTGGTCTGTTTTTCTTTAAATTAAATTATTCGGTCTGAATTAACATTGAGCTCTCAGGATTTCATCCTCCTGGGGATTATCCATACGGATTACCAAGATTTTCGTTACTCATATATATATATATATATATATATATATATATATATATATATATATGGAAATGGTTATAATTGTTCCAACGAGAGATAAATGTATATTTAAAAAAAAATAGAAAAAACCGCAATCCAAGGATACCCGTCTACTAGGGTGGCAAGCCAATCCCTGTTGCAGACGCCTGCTCAGGCACATTTGTGTTTGTTCCACACCCGCAGAAGCGATTTATACTGCCACTATGGTGAGCGGGCCTTAGAGACAAACAGTCTGCACAAGGCGAGCACGCTCAAAGCCTCGGTCATGATGACTTGTGACTTCATGCTAGCACAGCCATCTACGGCCCCAAAGGATTCCATCTACTCAATTTCACTCAGAATGCTTGGGTCAACCCGTGGTATGGTTTTACTTAATTACTTTTTATACTGCAACTATGCCGATCAACCCTTTGTTACAGTTTCTGGGAAAGAGCGCATTATGTATCTACATAAACAGTCTGAACAAGGCCAGTACGTTCAAACCCTCGGTCACGATGACTACCACAAACATCGATGACGGATTACCAAAGAGGTCCCTCTACCCTATTTCACTCACAAGAGTTGGGTCAACCCGTGATATTCCTTCCCATGCTGGGATCGGCTGTCCCCAGACCGATAACATCAAGAAGTACCCTTCCTAACAAATCGATCATGGTCAGATTCGAACCTGAGTCTCATGGTCAGAAAGCCAACGGTCTATCCATCTATTCTGCATATTTCGAGAGAAATCTAATAAAGTTGAGCAATTAAATTCTGATATATGCTGAAAAAAATGCATGGCCCAAAATCTAGGATACCCGTCTACTAGGGCGGACAGCCAATCCCTGTTTCAGACGCCTGCTCAAGCACATTTGTGTTTGTGCAACACACACAGAGGCGACCTGTGGTTTATACTGCAACTATGCTACGGTTTCAGGGAGAGATCTAGCCTGAAGAACAGTGTGAACAAGGCCAGCACCCTCAAACCCTCAGTCACGGTGACTTGTCACTTCGTGCTAGCACAACCACTGACGGCTCTCCAATGGTTCCCTCTACCCAATTTCATTCACAAGGCTTAGGTCAACCCGTGGTATGGATTTCAGGCACTTTCTAAATGTGCTACGCGTTCAGATCGCCTCCTCCAGACCGATAACATCAAGAAGACACCATCCCGAGGAATCGACCATGGTGAGACTCGAACTCGGGTCCCATGGTCAAAAGGTGACTCGGTTACGTACCCATGTTAATAAATATACTGAATAATATTTTTTTAAACTCATTACTTTGAGCCATAGAGACAATAAATGCAGTGGGAACACTCCTTTCCACTTGCTGCAATAAAAGGCCACTAACGTTTTATCTGCAGCGACGGTGATGCCCCCCCCCCATTTTGGGGGATGTAAAAGACATTGTATTTATTGACTATCTTCAAAAGGGCCACACCATCAATGGAAAGTACTATGTCAACTTGTCGGGGAAGTTACGAAAGGCTATCAAGATCAAACGCCAAGGAAGAATGACGAAAGGGATCAAGTTCCATCGAAGACATTCCTCGTATCATGAAAAACAATGCAGCTATTAATAAGAAGAGTAGAAATTAAAGTATGCAAGATTTCACAGTTCTAGCATCATTCCTTCATAGTCAGCCTATGAACTTTTCAGCCCACCCTCGTACCTGGAAAGGAACAATGCAGTTATTAATAAGAAGAGTAGAAGTTAATACATGTAAGATTCCACAGCTCTATCATCACTCCTTCATAATCAGCCTATGAACTTTTCAGCCCACCCTCGTACCTGGAAAGGAACAATGCAGTTATTAATAAGAAGAGTAGAAGTTAATACATGTAAAATTCCACAGCTCTATCATCACTCCTTCATAGTCAGCCTATGAACTTTTCAGCCTACCCTCGTACCTGGAAAGGAACAATGCAGTTATTAATAAGAAGAGTAGAAGTTAATACATGTAAGATTCCACAGCTCTATCATCACTCCTTCATAGTCAGCCTATGAACCTTTCAGCCCACCCTCGTACCTGGAAAGGAACAATGCAGTTATTAATAAGAAGAGTAGAAGTTAATACATGTAAGATTCCACAGTTCTATCATCACTCCTTCATAGTCAGCCTATGAACTTTTCAGCCCACCCTCGTACCTGGAAAGGAACAATGCAGTTATTAATAAGAAGAGTAGAAGTTAATACATGTAAGATTCCACAGCTTTCTCATCACTGCTTCATAGTCAGCCTATGAACTTTTCAGCCCACCCTCGTACCTGAAAAAAAAAACAATGCAGTTATTAATAAGAAGAGTAGAAGTTAATACATGTAAGATTCCACAGCTCTATCATCACTTCTTCATAGTCAGCCTATGAACGTTTCAGCCCACCCTCGTACCTGGAAAGAAACAATGCAGTTATTAATAAGAAGAGTAGAAGTTAATACATGTAAGATTCCACAGCTTTATCATCACTCCTTCATAGTCAGCCTATGAACTTTTCAGCCCACCCTCGTACCTGAAAAAAACAAAACAATGCAGTTATTAATAAGAAGGGTTGAAACGAATGCATGGAAGGTTTCACAGTTCTAGCATCACTCCTTTATAGTCAGCCAATGAACTTTTCAGCCTATCCTCGTATGTATATATGTTTGGATGCACATATGTTTGTATATATATATATATATATATATATATATATATATATATATATATATATATATATATAATTAAGTAATTCATTGAGTCTGAAAGAAACCTCAACAGAATGCAGAAAGCATTGGACGGCCGTTTCGTCCTATATTTGGGACTCATCAGCAGTTCGCATCCAAGAACTGAAACCGAGAATTGAAACCCTGACAGTTGAGTTATCAAGAAAACATCATACCAACTGTTCCAACGGGCCTCGGTGAGGAAGAGATAGCAAATCAAACTCAATATAGCGCCGCTCGCTCACATATTCCGTGGTGGAACTCAACTGAAGTTCTCTGTAACCATAGGACTGTGTCCCCCAGAGCCACGACTACTATCACCAAGCCGCTCAAACTGAAGCATTAGAAGTCGGATCAAGCAATGATATACACATGATAGAAATTGTTAGGAGGATTTGATAATTATAATTAAGTAATTCATTGAGTCTGAAAGAAACCTCAACAGAATGCAGAAAGCACTGGACGGCCGTTTCGTCCTATGATTGGGACGCATCAGCAGTGCGCATCCACTACCGAGAATTGAAACCCTGACAGTTAGGTTGTCAAGCAAACATCATACCAACTGTTCCGGCGAGAGGTGGTCACCTACACCTTGAAGCTACATGATAATTATTATGGTAACATCAACCTTTTCCCTATAAGCAAACATTTAACATTCATTGACCGAACAGCCAATACTGTTATCGGCTGAATTTTTAAAAAGATCTTTCTCGTAAAACAATTTCTTTTTAAGGAAATGTGTTTTTTCGAGTTCAGTAGCTCTTAATGTCTCTTTCCAGTATTGATGGGGGTTTCCTTCCTAGCCTTTTGTTTGAAGTACTGTGGAACGTCAACATCTTGATTATACCATTATTAGTCGATAACTTGTCGTTTGCCGTCCACATTTCCCGTCGTGCATGTTCAAGGCCGGAGGTCATTTCGGTCGACGTAGACATATTGAGGAGTAATCCTCGCGTCCCTCCCAAGCGCTCGCTTCAGTGATCGATACTTGCGTCGAAAGTCCTTGCAACTCGGTGCTCGAATCGGACTCGTTCGTTTGAAACGCGATCAAGAATGAGGAGAGTTCGAACGCTATATTGCGCGCGCGCACACGCGACATTTCCATCGTTTGCCCGCCGCCCAGGTTGTCGTTTCGCCAGTTAGGAATTGAATCGTCGCCGAGAGCTGTTCTTCCGACGCGTCTTGGCTTTCTTACGCGTCCGGGAAACAAATTGACGGACCGTCTACGTGTCGCGAACATCTATCCGCGATGCTGCCGAGTTACATGTGATATCCATTTTAAAGGATGTCGCATCACTCCTTCATAGACAGTCCATGAACATTTGCTTCTTGTTTTTTTATTATTTAAGTTATTTTAATAGATACAAAGTAAATGCTCTGTTTTTAATTAAACAGTATAAATTACATTTAGCGAACATAGGTTGTTCTTGTTTACGATAAGATATATTATATGAGCAGATATCGGGAAAGGACGTCGAAGATTTGTTACTGAAAAACATTAATTTGGACTTGGCTAACCAGACGCTGTCTCTGTAGCTGAGAGGTATAGCACGTCAGATCAAATGACAGTTCCATATAGGACACAGGTTCGATTCCTATTGGAAAAGGCATATTTTCTTCGAAATTTCTCGAAAATTCAGGCAGGGAAATATTTATATACATACATATATATATATATATATATATATATATATATATATATATATGAAGAAATATAGTCTTAAAGTGTGCTATATTTATGGTATAAAGTGCTCAATATCAGAGATAGAGCGTGTGTAAATATAAAAGTGGACATGGAAGTCAGCACTTAGAGGCGAAAGTCTGTTTCATGCTAGTGCAATCGCCTGACGATTGCACTAGCATGAAACAGACCGTCGCCTCTAAGTGCTGACTTCCATGTCCACTTTTATATTTATATATATATATATATATATATATATATATATATATATATATATATGGAAAAGGTTATAGTTCTTCCAACGAGACAACGTTTTTGGTTATAATGTTTATATGTTTTAGTATATACATTATATTTTATTATATATATATATGCACATACATATATATATATATATATACATACATATGTATATGTAAATACATATATGTATATATATACATATATACATATATATATATATACATGGATATATATATATATATACGCATACATATATATATACATAGATATATATATATATGCATATATATATGTGTATATATATACACACACACATACACACACACATATATATATATATATATGCTAGACTCTCCCGTCATTTACATATATATATATATATATATATATATATATATATATATATATATAGTGATAGATAGATAGATAGATAGATAGATAGATAGATAGATAGATAGATAGATAGATAGATAGATAGATAGATTGACTTAAACTAGTCTCACCCCTTAATTCTCGATGTCTTTAGAACGGTACAATAAATTGCTGGTCGAATTGAATTTACAAAACCCGATTTATATTGTTTACTCTTGCGTGAAAACTGGGAAAGTAATTTATTATTTAAGAAAAAAAAATCACAAATATTTTTCATTATATCCTGTAAAAATTTTCTCCGGAAAAATTCTCCCGGGCGATTAAAAAAAAAGAAAAAAAAAGAAAAGAAATCTGGTATCTATAAATTATTTCAGGCCATTCTGTCCTGTAAGTAAACCCCCTCCGATATCCTAATATTTCAATATGAACGACGAAATACGTAGTTATACTATTCACTATCATTCGCAAAAAATGTTTTTAAAAGATGTACAGGTATTTATTTCCGTATAACACAAGGCTGCTAATATTTGTCGCTCCTAGGATATTGGAATATTAACTATTACAGATAACAAAAGAAAGATCTTCTTTCTAATTCTATTAAGTACATATGCTACTGAGCGCTTCGTAACGTCCAAGGATATAGAATACTCTTACATCGTCGAAAGAACTCAGCGATTAGCAATAGGGAAAAAAAGAAATATTCTACTCGAAAGCACTAAAATTCTATATAAATCACATTACCAGAAACATCTCGCTATTAGAGAGGCCCTGTATATAAAACAGTTATCTCCTACTATCAACCTTACATTAGTTAATAGTTGAAATGGAGTGTTTAATTTTTTTAAATAGAAGGATCCTCACGCGAATTTCAGCCGCGCGCGGCACGTGAATGCTCCTTTTTAAAAAAAAAAAAACGAAAATAATTTGCAACGTAACAGTTAAAGCATAAGGAAAGACTAATAAAACCAGAGACAAAACAACTTTGAAAATGGCCAAGGAAGAGGCTGAAAGCGCTTGGGACAATGAAAATTATGGAAAGTTTCTGTACTATCTTACTCTCTCTATATATATATCGGATGTAATATTAAAATTGTCGAAATCGTGTAACAAAATTGTCCAATGAAGTTTGAACCGTTGTATCTTAGGAATGATTCAAGATATCTTACTGGAATTCTCCACGTTTTATAACCTTTAATGGACTCTACATAGTAATGTATACTTCCTCTCAAAGCTTATTAAAAGAATCGTGATGAAATCGATCATGAACGAAAATCATTAATTAATCATAGCTAAGGATCGGAAGCTTATGAAGGATGAAATAAAGTTCATATATATATATATATATATATATATATATATATATATATATATATATGTATGTGTGTGGGGGGTGTATTATTCCAGGATCATTTCCAAACTTATTCAAGATGATCTTCGCCCTGTCTAACCTTCTAACTTTCTATTATGGAGAAACAATTTGCCCCATAGTTTTCACGTACGATTTAATTTTCAAGTCTTTTTAAACTGCTCTTTGGACTGTCATAACTGAAACTCCTCTCTCTCTCTCTCTCACGTGCCAAACGTAGTATGGATTGAGTTGGATCTTTTCTAATTGATCTTTTTAACTCTTAATTGAAATGATGAGCCCTCTTCCTGATGTGACCTCCTGATCCAATTTCCCTCTCTACTGCTCCCTCTTTTTAAAACTTTTTCACCGTTCTCTTCATGGTTCTTGAACGGACTTTGAAGATGGAAGCCAGAGTATGAATGTTGGTACCATTACGGAAAGTCTGAATGATTTTTCCTCTCACCATTGCTCAGTTGGAAAGAAAGGGTGTCAGACACAAAACGATTTTAACCTGCTCCCTATTTAGTTGAATATCTCACAGGGTTTTTCAGTGATTATTACAGAAAATGGTGTCAAGATGTCTAACACTCTTATATGAAAACATGGAAGTATGAAACTCAATTAGGTTAGTATTTTTTAAAATATTAAACATTTTGTGGGATGGATAATTATGCTGTTACACCCGGTATATACTAGATTATTCCGTCAGACACACACATATATATATATATATATATATATATATATATATATATATATATATATATATATATATAGATAGATAGATAGATAGATAGATAGAAGTAGACTGAGATAGATAGATAGATAGATAGATAAATTGACAGACAGATAGAACGAAAGAAACAGAGATAAATAAATAGATAGATAGATAATGAACAAAATCAGAAAGATAGATAGATAGATAGATAAATTGACAGACAGACAGAACGAAAGAAACAGAGATAAATAGATAGATAGATAGAAGTAGACTGAGATAGATAGATAGATAGATAGATAGACAAATTGACAGACAGATAGAACGAAAGAAACAGAGATAAATAAATAGATATATAGATAATGAACAAAATCAGATAGATAGATAGATAGATAGATAGATAAATTGACAGACAGACAGAACGAAAGAAACAGAGATAAATAGATAGATAGATAGAAGTAGACTGAGATAGATAGATAGATAAATTGACAGACAGATATAACGAAAGAAACAGAGATAAATAGATAGATAGATAGATAATGAACAAAATTAGATAGATATATAGATAGATATGAACAGAAACAGATAGAATAGAAAATATTAAGTTTGATATCAATAAACTGAAACATATACTGAGAGAACGGATTAGACATATATTTACAAATTTAGATAGATAGTGAACAAAATGAGATAGATAGATAGATATGAATAAATAGTGATAGATATGAATAAACAGTGATTGATATATATATATATATATATATATATATATATATATATATATATATATATATATATATATATATATATATATATATATATATATATGTCTGACGGAATAATCTAGTATATACCGGGTGTAACAGCAAGATTATCCAAATCGTGTAACAGCATAATTATCCATCCCACAAAATGTTTAATATTTAAAAAAATACTAACCTAATTGAGTTTCATACTTCCATGTTTTCAGATAAGAGTGTTAGACATCTTGACACCATTTTCTGTAATAATCACTGAAAAACCCTGTGAGATATTCAACTAAAAAGGGAGCAGGTTAAAATCGTTTTGTGTCTGACACCCTTTCTTTCCAACTGAGCAATGGTGAGAGGAAAAATCATTCAGACTTTCCGTAATGGTACCAACATTCATACTCTGGCTTCCATCTTCAAAGTCCGTTCAAGAACCATGAAGAGAATATATATATATATATATATATATATATATATATATATATATATATATATATATATATATATGAATAAACAGTGTTAGATAGTTAGATATGAATAAACAGTGATAGATAACTGTAACTTTTACTGTACACATTTTTATAGTAATTGTTCCAATGAACTTTCCTCTTTGTAATATATTATAAATATACATTGGCTTTTCATT
>OZ038509.1:12797905-12832905 GCA_964036315.1 Acanthosepion esculentum | reverse complement strand
ATTCCGGTTTAAAGATTTCATTCCGGTTTAAATATTTCATTCTGGTTAAGATTTCATTCCGGTTTAAAGATTTCATTCTGGTTTAAAGATTTCATTCCAGTTTAAAGATTTCATTCCGGTTTAAAGATTTAAATTTTTCATTCCGGTTTAAAGATTTTATTCCGGTTTAAATATTTCATTCTGGTTTAAAAGATTTCATTCCGGTTTAAATATTTGAAGATTTCTTTCCGGTTTAAATATTTAAAGCTTTCATTCCGGTTTAAAGATTTCATTCCGGTCTAAAGATTTCATTCCGGCTTAAAGATTTAAAGATTTCATTCCGGTTTAAAGATTTAATTCCGGTTTAAATATTTAAAGATTTCATTCCGGTTTAAATAGTTAAAGATTTCATTCCGGTTTAGAGATTTAAAGATTTCATTCCGGTTTACAGATTTAAAGATTTCATTCCGGTTTACAGATTTAAGGATTTCATTCCAGTTTAAAGATTTTATTCCGGTTGAAAGATTTACTAGCTGTGACTGTTGTTGTTGTTTTGCCGGAATATCGGACTGAAGTAAGCAGCATTGTTTCTCGAATACAAAGAAATATCCGTTGATTTTCCAGAAAACTTCAGAGAACCGAATTCTTTAACTAAATACGCACGCACTTCAGCTTACGCATCAAGCGTTATAAACGGTCTCAGTGGTTTGAATAAAATGCGCATTTGTTGTTGAATCCATTGTCAGGATGATTGGTTGATATTTTAACGGCATGGCAAACTCTACGGGCTATTCAATGCCGAAATTTAAATATTTTCAATTGCCTTCAACTACAGATAGAATTTATCTTTGGTCACCCTGCCTCTATAAAATGCACTGCAAGAATTCTACTCTAAATAGGTGTTAAGGGTCATTACCTATATCTACAGAATGAACTCTTCCTAACACTATGTATACTACGCCTCTCAAGAGAGAGGGACGAATCGAGTCGAGCCGATAGTAGTTCACTCCAAACCAGACTGACAGTCATACTAACACCTTCCACATCTTGTATTATTATTCCGTGTAATATATCTTCGTTATTTCTACTCGTGTGTTCGTGTTGTTCTTCCTTGGTCCTAACCTGGACCATAACAATATGTATTGTTCGTAATCCTAATACAGATATGTATCATTGATAACTTTTATACAAAAATGTATTGCTGGCACTTTCACTATAAAGATGAACTCCTACATCGACAGGAATTCGCTTGGTGGCGGGGTCACCACTTTCCCATAGCTGGAACCCGAACAGGTGCTACTACTCCGGTGAACCTGGGAATAACACCATGTAAGAGGTGTTTACACGCTACTCAAAACCTCCAGTCTCCCAATCAGAGTCATTTCTGGTGGATTCCTTTGTCAGGGGAGGAGATCCATTCTATATAAACAAAAAGTTATGAACATAAAAAATATATGGCCTATCATATATTGTTTTCGTTTTCGGATGAATATGATTAGACCAAAGATGGAGCATTGCTATTGCGATCGAGTTGGAGCTACACAATCCTCACTTTTTATAGCCTTGATAGAATTAAACATAACCTACGCCTTCTTGAAGGAAATGAAAGAAAATATAAAAAAGAATGAACTCAACAAATGGACGAAAATAGAAATAAAGAAAGAAACAAAGAAGAAAACAAGAAATAAAAAGAACGAACAAATAAAAGAAAGAAAAACAATAAACGAACGAAGAAAAAGACAGAAAGACAAAAAGAAAAAGAGAGAAAACAAACGAACAAAGAAAAAGAAAGAAAGAAAAAGAGGAAACGAACGAAGAAAAAACAGAAAGAAAGAAAGAAAGAAAAAAGAAAGAGGAAGCAATTTACGAACGAAGAAAAAGACAGAAACAAAGAAAAAAAGAAGAAAAATAACCAAGAAAGAAAGAAAGAACAAATGGAGGAAAAAACCACGAAGAAATAAAAATTGAACAAACGAATGGAGAAAAAACAGAAATAATGAAAGAAGGAAGAAAAAAAAGAACAAATGAACGAAGAAAAGGACAGAAATAAAGAAGAAAACAAACAAATGAAGAGAAAACAAAAAGAAAGAAATATGAAAGAAAAAGAAGAACAAATGAACGAAGATAAAGAAAGAAAGAAGAAAGATAATAAAAAGAAAAAGATAGAAAGAAAGAAAGATACAAAAAAAGACGGAAAGAAAAAGAAAAGAAAAAGACCAACGAATCAAGAAAGAAAGAAACAAACAAACAAAGAAAGAAAGAAAGAAAGAAAAAAGAAAGCGTGATAATTCGTAAGGTAGTTTGAATTCTAGGCGAACATAGAGAGCATTTCAGGAACAATAATTCCAATTTGCATACCAAAGATTTCCCCAAACAGTACCGTTCTTTTGTTGCATTTTCAGACGACATCATTTTTAAATGTCGAAACAAACATAAACTCATTTGGAATCCTGCCGAATTCACTTGAAGCAAAGGACACCAAAACAGATTAACAATTACTTGATAGTCACGTGCGTTGTTCTGTGATAATATTGCAAGGAACACATCAAATTAAAATCACTTCCAGTAAAAGAACATGTGGACTTATAGAATTGACACTATAACCAGAAATTTCATTTTTACATTTTTTCATGTTACTAGAAATTAAGCATTCGAAATCATTAATATAAAAAAAAGAAAAATCAAATTTTAAAAACGGTAATCAGGAGAGTCCTGTATATTATGTAAAAGTATAAGACTCCTTTTTCTTGGCATTGTCTCTAAAAGTGTTCAGTCCATAGTATTCTCAGCATCCTTCGGTAGAACTATATATGTATTGCTTCATGTCTATCCTTCATCTGTGAGGAGATTGCCCATCATACTTTCATGTAGATGTACGGCACCGTTGTACCTTGATGTTATGGAAATGCCAAGCTATCAGTGCTCGGAAGGAGCATGATAGTACGTGTCAGATAGATGGGATATTTCACTTCGAGTCAAAAATGAATAATAATTGCCAAGGCTTCATCTAAGAAATTCAGACTACTTAAGACTATTACAACTTGGTGGAAAATCAAGAGAAATAAAATGAAAGAAATACTAGTCAAAAATGAATAATAATTGCCAATGCTTCATCTACGAAATTCAGACTACTTAAGACTATTACTACTTGGTGAAAAAGCAAGAGAAATAAAATGAAAGAAATACTAGTCAAAAATGAATAATAATTGCCAATGCTTCATCTAAGAAATTCAGACTACTTAAGACTATTACTACTTGGTGGAAAAGCAAGAGAAATAAAATGAAAGAAATACTAGTCAAAAATGAATAATAATTGCCAATGCTTCATCTAAGAAATTCAGACTACTTAAGACTATTACTACTTGGTGGAAAAGTAGGAGAAATAAAATGAAAGAAATACTAGTCAAAAATGAATAATAATTGCCAATGCTTCATCTAAGAAATTCAGACTACTTAACACTATTACTACTTGGTGGAAAAGCAAGAGAAATAAAATGAAAGAAATACTAGTCAAAAATGAATAATAATTGCCAATGCTTCATCTAAGAAATTCAGACTACTTAAGACTATTACTACTTGGTGGAAAAGCAAGAGAAATAAAATGAAAGAAATACAAGTCAAAAATGAATAATAATTGCCAATGCTTCATCTAAGAAATTCAGACTACTTAAGACTATTACTACTTGGTGGAAAAGCAAGAGAAATAAAATGAAAGAAATACTAGTCAAAAATGAATAATAATTGCCAATGCTTCATCGAAGAAATTCAGACAACTTAAGACTATTACTACTTGGTGGAAAAGCAAGAGAAATAAAATGAAAGAAATACTAGTCAAAAATGAATAATAATTGCCAAGGCTTCATCTATGAAATTCAGACTACTTAAGACTATTAGTACTTGGTGGAAAAGCAAGAGAAATAAAATGAAAGAAATACTAGTAAAAAAAAAATAATAATTGCCAATGCTTCATCTAAGAAATTCAGACAACTTAAGACTATTACGACTTGGTGGAAAAGCAAGAGAAATAAAATGAAAGAAATACTAGTCAAAAATGAATAATAATTGCCTAGGCTTCCTCTATGAAATTCAGACTACTTAAGACTACTAGTACTTGGTGGAAAAGCAAGAGAAATAAAATGAAAGAAATACTAGTCAAAAATAAATAATAATTGCCAATGCTTCATCTAAGAAATTCAGACAACTTAAGACTATTACTACTTGGTGGAAAAGCAAGAGAAATAAAATGAAAGAAATACTAGTCAAAAATGAATAATAATTGCCAATTCTTCATCTATGAAATTCAGACTACTTAAGACTATTAGTACTTGGTGGAAAAGCAAGAGAAATAAAATGAAAGAAATACTAGTCAAAAATAAATAATAATTGCCAATGCTTCATCTAAGAAATTCAGACAACTTAAGACTATTACTACTTGGTGGAAAAGCAAGAGAAATAAAATGAAAGAAATACTAGTCAAAAATGAATAATAATTGCCAATTCTTCATCTATGAAATTCAGACTACTTAAGACTATTAGTACTTGGTGGAAAAGCAAGAGAAATAAAATGAAAGAAATACTAGTCAAAAATAAATAATAATTGCCAATGCTTCATCTAAGAAATTCAGACAACTTAAGACTATTACTACTTGGTGGAAAAGCAAGAGAAATAAAATGAAAGAAATACTAATCAAAAATGAATAATAATTGCCAATGCTTCATCTATGAAATTCAGACTACTTAAGACTATTAGTACTTGGTGGAAAAGCAAGAGAAATAAAATGAAAGAAATACTAGTCAAAAATAAATAATAATTGCCAATGCTTCATCTAAGAAATTCAGACTACTTAAGACTATTACTACTTGGTGGAAAAGCAAGAGAAATAAAATGAAAGAAATACTAGTCAAAAATGAATAATAATTGCCAATGCTTCATCTAAGAAATTCAGACTACTTAAGACTATTACTACTTGGTGGAAAAGCAAGAGAAATAAAATGAAAGAAATACTAGTCAAAAATGAATAATAATTGCCAATGCTTCATCTAAGAAATTCAGACTACTTAAGACTATTACTACTTGGTGAAAAAGCAAGAGAAATAAAATGAAAGACATACTAGTCAAAAATGAATAATAATTGCCAATGCTTCATCTAAGAAATTCAGACTACTTAACACTATTACTACTTGGTGGAAAAGCAAGAGAAATAAAATGAAAGAAATACTAGTCAAAAATGAATAATAATTGCCAATGCTTCATCTAAGAAATTCAGACTACTTAAGACTATTACTACTTGGTGGAAAAGCAAGAGAAATAAAATGAAAGAAATACTAGTCAAAAATGAATAATAATTGCCAATGCTTCATCTAAGAAATTCAGACTACTTAAGACTATTAGTACTTGGTGGAAAAGCAAGAGAAATAAAATGAAAGAAATACTAATCAAAAATGAATAATAATTGCCAATGCTTCATCTAAGAAATTCAGACTACTTAAGACTATTACTACTTGGTGGAAAAGCAAGAGAAATAAAATGAAAGAAATACTAGTCAAAAATGAATAATAATTGCCAATGCTTCATCTATGAAATTCAGACTACTTAAGACTATTACTACTTGGTGGAAAAGCAAGAGAAATAAAATGAAAGAAATACTAGTCAAAAATGAATAATAATTGCCTATGCTTCATCTATGAAATTCAGACTACTTAAGACTATTAGTACTTGGTGAAAAAGCAAGAGAAATAAAATGAAAGAAATACTAGTCAAAAATAAATAATAATTGCCAATGCTTCATCTAAGAAATTCAGACTACTTAACACTATTACTACTTGGTGGAAAAGCAAGAGAAATAAAATGAAAGAAATACTAGTCAAAAATGAATAATAATTGCCAATGCTTCATCTAAGAAATTCAGACTACTTAAGACTATTACTACTTGGTGGAAAAGCAAGAGAAATAAAATGAAAGAAATACTAGTCAAAAATGAATAATAATTGCCAATGCTTCATCTAAGAAATTCAGACTACTTAAGACTATTAGTACTTGGTGGAAAAGCAAGAGAAATAAAATGAAAGAAATACTAGTCAAAAATGAATAATAATTGCCAATGCTTCATCTAAGAAATTCAGACTACTTAAGACTATTACTACTTGGTGGAAAAGCAAGAGAAATAAAATGAAAGAAATACTAGTCAAAAATAAATAATAATTGCCAATGCTTCATCTAAGAAATTCAGACAACTTAAGACTATTAATACTTGGTGGAAAAGCAAGAGAAATAAAATGAAAGAAATACTAGTCAAAAATGAATAATAATTGCCAAGGCTTCATCTAAGAAATTCAGACTACTTAAGACTATTAGTACTTGGTGGAAAAGCAAGAGATATAAAATGAAAGAAATACTAATCAAAAATGAATAATAATTGCCAATGCTTCATCTAAGAAATTCAGACTACTTAAGACTATTACTACTTGGTGGAAAAGCAAGAGAAATAAAATGAAAGAAATACTAGTCAAAAATGAATAATAATTGCCAATTCTTCATCTATGAAATTCAGACTACTTAAGACTATTAGTACTTGGTGGAAAAGCAAGAGAAATAGAATGAAAGAAATACTAGTCAAAAATAAATAATAATTGCCAATGCTTCATCTAAGAAATTCAGACAACTTAAGACTATTACTACTTGGTGGAAAAGCAAGAGAAATAAAATGAAAGAAATACTAGTCAAAAATGAATAATAATTGCCAATGCTTCATCTATGAAATTCAAACTACTTAAGACTATTAGTACTTGGTGGAAAAGCAAGAGAAATAAAATGAAAGAAATACTAGTCAAGAATAAATAATAATTGCCAATGCTTCATCTAAGAAATTCAGACAACTTAAGACTATTACTACTTGGTGGAAAAGCAAGAGAAATAAAATGAAAGAAATACTAGTCAAAAATGAATAATAATTGCCAAGGCTTCATCTAAGAAATTCAGACTACTTAAGACTATTAGTACTTGGTGGAAAAGCAAGAGAAATAAACTGAAAGAAATACTAGTCAAAAATGAATAATAATTGCCAATGCTTCATCTAAGAAATTCAGACTACTTAAGACTATTTCTATTTGGTGGAAAAACAAGAGAAATAAAATGAAAGAAATACTAGTCAAAAATGAATAATAATTGCCAAGGGTTCATCTAAGAAATTCACACTACTTAAGACTATTACTACCTGGTGGAAAAGCAAGAGAAATAAAATGAAAGAAATACTAGTCAAAAATGAATAATAATTGCCAATGCTTCATCTAAGAAATTCAGACAACTTAAGACTATTACTACTTGGTGGAAAAGCAAGAGAAATAAAATGAAAGAAATACTAGTCAAAAATGAATAATAATTGCCAATGCTTCATCTATGAAATTCAGACTACTTAAGAATATTAGTACTTGGTGGAAAAGCAAGAGAAATAAAATGAAAGAAATACTAGTCAAAAATGAATAATAATTGCCAATGCTTCATCTATGAAATTCAGACTACTTAAGACTATTAGTACTTGGTGGAAAAGCAAGAGAAATAAAATGAAAGAAATACTAGTCAAAAATAAATAATAATTGCCAATGCTTCATCTAAGAAATTCAGACTACTTAAGACTATTACTACTTGGTGGAAAAGCAAGAGAAATAAAATGAAAGAAATACTAGTCAAAAATAAATAATAATTGCCAATGCTTCATCTAAGAAATTCAGACAACTTAAGACTATTAATACTTGGTGGAAAAGCAAGAGAAATAAAATGAAAGAAATACTAGTCAAAAATGAATAATAATTGCCAATGCTTCATCTAAGAAATTCAGACTACTTAAGACTATTACTACTTGGTGAAAAAGCAAGAGAAATAAAATGAAAGACATACTAGTCAAAAATGAATAATAATTGCCAATGCTTCATCTAAGAAATTCAGACTACTTAACACTATTACTACTTGGTGGAAAAGCAAGAGAAATAAAATGAAAGAAATACTAGTCAAAAATGAATAATAATTGCCAATGCTTCATCTAAGAAATTCAGACTACTTAAGACTATTACTACTTGGTGGAAAAGCAAGAGAAATAAAATGAAAGAAATACTAGTCAAAAATGAATAATAATTGCCAATGCTTCATCTAAGAAATTCAGACTACTTAAGACTATTAGTACTTGGTGGAAAAGCAAGAGAAATAAAATGAAAGAAATACTAGTCAAAAATAAATAATAATTGCCAATGCTTCATCTAAGAAATTCAGACAACTTAAGACTATTACTACTTGGTGGAAAAGCAAGAGAAATAAAATGAAAGAAATACTAGTCAAAAATGAATAATAATTGCCAATTCTTCATCTATGAAATTCAGACTACTTAAGACTATTAGTACTTGGTGGAAAAGCAAGAGAAATAAAATGAAAGAAATACTAGTCAAAAATAAATAATAATTGCCAATGCTTCATCTAAGAAATTCAGACAACTTAAGACTATTACTACTTGGTGGAAAAGCAAGAGAAATAAAATGAAAGAAATACTAATCAAAAATGAATAATAATTGCCAATGCTTCATCTATGAAATTCAGACTACTTAAGACTATTAGTACTTGGTGGAAAAGCAAGAGAAATAAAATGAAAGAAATACTAGTCAAAAATAAATAATAATTGCCAATGCTTCATCTAAGAAATTCAGACTACTTAAGACTATTACTACTTGGTGGAAAAGCAAGAGAAATAAAATGAAAGAAATACTAGTCAAAAATGAATAATAATTGCCAATGCTTCATCTATGAAATTCAGACTACTTAAGACTATTACTACTTGGTGGAAAAGCAAGAGAAATAAAATGAAAGAAATACTAGTCAAAAATGAATAATAATTGCCAATGCTTCATCTAAGAAATTCAGACTACTTAAGACTATTACTACTTGGTGAAAAAGCAAGAGAAATAAAATGAAAGACATACTAGTCAAAAATGAATAATAATTGCCAATGCTTCATCTAAGAAATTCAGACTACTTAACACTATTACTACTTGGTGGAAAAGCAAGAGAAATAAAATGAAAGAAATACTAGTCAAAAATGAATAATAATTGCCAATGCTTCATCTAAGAAATTCAGACTACTTAAGACTATTACTACTTGGTGGAAAAGCAAGAGAAATAAAATGAAAGAAATACTAGTCAAAAATGAATAATAATTGCCAATGCTTCATCTAAGAAATTCAGACTACTTAAGACTATTAGTACTTGGTGGAAAAGCAAGAGAAATAAAATGAAAGAAATACTAATCAAAAATGAATAATAATTGCCAATGCTTCATCTAAGAAATTCAGACTACTTAAGACTATTACTACTTGGTGGAAAAGCAAGAGAAATAAAATGAAAGAAATACTAGTCAAAAATGAATAATAATTGCCAATGCTTCATCTATGAAATTCAGACTACTTAAGACTATTACTACTTGGTGGAAAAGCAAGAGAAATAAAATGAAAGAAATACTAGTCAAAAATGAATAATAATTGCCTATGCTTCATCTATGAAATTCAGACTACTTAAGACTATTAGTACTTGGTGAAAAAGCAAGAGAAATAAAATGAAAGAAATACTAGTCAAAAATAAATAATAATTGCCAATGCTTCATCTAAGAAATTCAGACTACTTAACACTATTACTACTTGGTGGAAAAGCAAGAGAAATAAAATGAAAGAAATACTAGTCAAAAATGAATAATAATTGCCAATGCTTCATCTAAGAAATTCAGACTACTTAAGACTATTACTACTTGGTGGAAAAGCAAGAGAAATAAAATGAAAGAAATACTAGTCAAAAATGAATAATAATTGCCAATGCTTCATCTAAGAAATTCAGACTACTTAAGACTATTAGTACTTGGTGGAAAAGCAAGAGAAATAAAATGAAAGAAATACTAGTCAAAAATGAATAATAATTGCCAATGCTTCATCTAAGAAATTCAGACTACTTAAGACTATTACTACTTGGTGGAAAAGCAAGAGAAATAAAATGAAAGAAATACTAGTCAAAAATAAATAATAATTGCCAATGCTTCATCTAAGAAATTCAGACAACTTAAGACTATTAATACTTGGTGGAAAAGCAAGAGAAATAAAATGAAAGAAATACTAGTCAAAAATGAATAATAATTGCCAAGGCTTCATCTAAGAAATTCAGACTACTTAAGACTATTAGTACTTGGTGGAAAAGCAAGAGATATAAAATGAAAGAAATACTAATCAAAAATGAATAATAATTGCCAATGCTTCATCTAAGAAATTCAGACTACTTAAGACTATTACTACTTGGTGGAAAAGCAAGAGAAATAAAATGAAAGAAATACTAGTCAAAAATGAATAATAATTGCCAATTCTTCATCTATGAAATTCAGACTACTTAAGACTATTAGTACTTGGTGGAAAAGCAAGAGAAATAGAATGAAAGAAATACTAGTCAAAAATAAATAATAATTGCCAATGCTTCATCTAAGAAATTCAGACAACTTAAGACTATTACTACTTGGTGGAAAAGCAAGAGAAATAAAATGAAAGAAATACTAGTCAAAAATGAATAATAATTGCCAATGCTTCATCTATGAAATTCAAACTACTTAAGACTATTAGTACTTGGTGGAAAAGCAAGAGAAATAAAATGAAAGAAATACTAGTCAAGAATAAATAATAATTGCCAATGCTTCATCTAAGAAATTCAGACAACTTAAGACTATTACTACTTGGTGGAAAAGCAAGAGAAATAAAATGAAAGAAATACTAGTCAAAAATGAATAATAATTGCCAAGGCTTCATCTAAGAAATTCAGACTACTTAAGACTATTAGTACTTGGTGGAAAAGCAAGAGAAATAAACTGAAAGAAATACTAGTCAAAAATGAATAATAATTGCCAATGCTTCATCTAAGAAATTCAGACTACTTAAGACTATTTCTATTTGGTGGAAAAACAAGAGAAATAAAATGAAAGAAATACTAGTCAAAAATGAATAATAATTGCCAAGGGTTCATCTAAGAAATTCACACTACTTAAGACTATTACTACCTGGTGGAAAAGCAAGAGAAATAAAATGAAAGAAATACTAGTCAAAAATGAATAATAATTGCCAATGCTTCATCTAAGAAATTCAGACAACTTAAGACTATTACTACTTGGTGGAAAAGCAAGAGAAATAAAATGAAAGAAATACTAGTCAAAAATGAATAATAATTGCCAATGCTTCATCTATGAAATTCAGACTACTTAAGAATATTAGTACTTGGTGGAAAAGCAAGAGAAATAAAATGAAAGAAATACTAGTCAAAAATGAATAATAATTGCCAATGCTTCATCTATGAAATTCAGACTACTTAAGACTATTAGTACTTGGTGGAAAAGCAAGAGAAATAAAATGAAAGAAATACTAGTCAAAAATAAATAATAATTGCCAATGCTTCATCTAAGAAATTCAGACTACTTAAGACTATTACTACTTGGTGGAAAAGCAAGAGAAATAAAATGAAAGAAATACTAGTCAAAAATAAATAATAATTGCCAATGCTTCATCTAAGAAATTCAGACAACTTAAGACTATTAATACTTGGTGGAAAAGCAAGAGAAATAAAATGAAAGAAATACTAGTCAAAAATGAATAATAATTGCCAATGCTTCATCTAAGAAATTCAGACTACTTAAGACTATTACTACTTGGTGAAAAAGCAAGAGAAATAAAATGAAAGACATACTAGTCAAAAATGAATAATAATTGCCAATGCTTCATCTAAGAAATTCAGACTACTTAACACTATTACTACTTGGTGGAAAAGCAAGAGAAATAAAATGAAAGAAATACTAGTCAAAAATGAATAATAATTGCCAATGCTTCATCTAAGAAATTCAGACTACTTAAGACTATTACTACTTGGTGGAAAAGCAAGAGAAATAAAATGAAAGAAATACTAGTCAAAAATGAATAATAATTGCCAATGCTTCATCTAAGAAATTCAGACTACTTAAGACTATTAGTACTTGGTGGAAAAGCAAGAGAAATAAAATGAAAGAAATACTAATCAAAAATGAATAATAATTGCCAATGCTTCATCTAAGAAATTCAGACTACTTAAGACTATTACTACTTGGTGGAAAAGCAAGAGAAATAAAATGAAAGAAATACTAGTCAAAAATGAATAATAATTGCCAATGCTTCATCTATGAAATTCAGACTACTTAAGACTATTACTACTTGGTGGAAAAGCAAGAGAAATAAAATGAAAGAAATACTAGTCAAAAATGAATAATAATTGCCTATGCTTCATCTATGAAATTCAGACTACTTAAGACTATTAGTACTTGGTGAAAAAGCAAGAGAAATAAAATGAAAGAAATACTAGTCAAAAATAAATAATAATTGCCAATGCTTCATCTAAGAAATTCAGACTACTTAACACTATTACTACTTGGTGGAAAAGCAAGAGAAATAAAATGAAAGAAATACTAGTCAAAAATGAATAATAATTGCCAATGCTTCATCTAAGAAATTCAGACTACTTAAGACTATTACTACTTGGTGGAAAAGCAAGAGAAATAAAATGAAAGAAATACTAGTCAAAAATGAATAATAATTGCCAATGCTTCATCTAAGAAATTCAGACTACTTAAGACTATTAGTACTTGGTGGAAAAGCAAGAGAAATAAAATGAAAGAAATACTAGTCAAAAATGAATAATAATTGCCAATGCTTCATCTAAGAAATTCAGACTACTTAAGACTATTACTACTTGGTGGAAAAGCAAGAGAAATAAAATGAAAGAAATACTAGTCAAAAATGAATAATAATTGCCAATGCTTCATCTATGAAATTCAGACTACTTAAGACTATTACTACTTGGTGGAAAAGCAAGAGAAATAAAATGAAAGAAATACTAGTCAAAAATGAATAATAATTGCCTATGCTTCATCTATGAAATTCAGACTACTTAAGACTATTAGTACTTTTTGGAAAAGCAAGAGAAATAAAATGAAAGAAATACTAGTCAAAAATAAATAATAATTGCCAATGCTTCATCTAAGAAATTCAGACAACTTAAGACTATTAATACTTGGTGGAAAAGCAAGAGAAATAAAATGAAAGAAATACTAGTCAAAAATGAATAATAATTGCCAAGGCTTCATCTAAGAAATTCAGACTACTTAAGACTATTAGTACTTGGTGGAAAAGCAAGAGATATAAAATGAAAGAAATACTAATCAAAAATGAATAATAATTGCCAATGCTTCATCTAAGAAATTCAGACTACTTAAGACTATTACTACTTGGTGGAAAAGCAAGAGAAATAAAATGAAAGAAATACTAGTCAAAAATGAATAATAATTGCCAATTCTTCATCTATGAAATTCAGACTACTTAAGACTATTAGTACTTGGTGGAAAAGCAAGAGAAATAAAATGAAAGAAATACTAGTCAAAAATAAATAATAATTGCCAATGCTTCATCTAAGAAATTCAGACAACTTAAGACTATTACTACTTGGTGGAAAAGCAAGAGAAATAAAATGAAAGAAATACTAGTCAAAAATGAATAATAATTGCCAATGCTTCATCTATGAAATTCAAACTACTTAAGACTATTAGTACTTGGTGGAAAAGCAAGAGAAATAAAATGAAAGAAATACTAGTCAAAAATAAATAATAATTGCCAATGCTTCATCTAAGAAATTCAGACAACTTAAGACTATTACTACTTGGTGGAAAAGCAAGAGAAATAAAATGAAAGAAATACTAGTCAAAAATGAATAATAATTGCCAAGGCTTCATCTAAGAAATTCAGACTACTTAAGACTATTAGTACTTGGTGGAAAAGCAAGAGAAATAAACTGAAAGAAATACTAGTCAAAAATGAATAATAATTGCCAATGCTTCATCTAAGAAATTCAGACTACTTAAGACTATTACTATTTGGTGGAAAAACAAGAGAAATAAAATGAAAGAAATACTAGTCAAAAATGAATAATAATTGCCAAGGGTTCATCTAAGAAATTCAGACTACTTAAGACTATTACTACCTGGTGGAAAAGCAAGAGAAATAAAATGAAAGAAATACTAGTCAAAAATGAATAATAATTGCCAATGCTTCATCTAAGAAATTCAGACTACTTAACACTATTACTACTTGGTGGAAAAGCAAGAGAAATAAAATGAAAAAAATACTAGTCAAAAATGAATAATAATTGCCAAGGGTTCATCTAAGAAATTCAGACTACTTAAGACTATTACTACTTGGTGGAAAAGCAAGAGAAATAAAATGAAAGAAATACTAGTCAAAAATGAATAATAATTGCCAATGCTTCATCTAAGAAATTCAGACAACTTAAGACTATTACTACTTGGTGGAAAAGCAAGAGAAATAAAATGAAAGAAATACTAGTCAAAAATGAATAATAATTGCCAATGCTTCATCTATGAAATTCAGACTACTTAAGACTATTAGTACTTGGTGGAAAAGCAAGAGAAATAAAATGAAAGAAATACTAGTCAAAAATGAATAATAATTGCCAATGCTTCATCTAAGAAATTCAGACAACTTAAGACTATTACTACTTGGTGGAAAAGTAGGAGAAATAAAATGAAAGAAATACTAGTCAAAAATGAATAATAATTGCCAATGCTTCATCTAAGAAATTCAGACTACTTAACACTATTACTACTTGGTGGAAAAGCAAGAGAAATAAAATGAAAGAAATACTAGTCAAAAATGAATAATAATTGCCAATGCTTCATCTAAGAAATTCAGACTACTTAAGACTATTACTACTTGGTGGAAAAGCAAGAGAAATAAAATGAAAGAAATACAAGTCAGAAATGAATAATAATTGCCAATGCTTCATCTAAGAAATTCAGACTACTTAAGACTATTACTACTTGGTGGAAAAGCAAGAGAAATAAAATGAAAGAAATACTAGTCAAAAATAAATAATAATTGCCAATGCTTCATCTAAGAAATTCAGACAACTTAAGACTATTACTACTTGGTGGAAAAGCAAGAGAAATAAAATGAAAGAAATACTAGTCAAAAATGAATAATAATTGCCAATGCTTCATCTATGAAATTCAGACTACTTAAGACTATTAGTACTTGGTGGAAAAGCAAGAGAAATAAACTGAAAGAAATACTAGTCAAAAATGAATAATAATTGCCAATGCTTCATCTAAGAAATTCAGACTACTTAAGACTATTACTATTTGGTGGAAAAACAAGAGAAATAAAATGAAAGAAATACTAGTCAAAAATGAATAATAATTGCCAAGGGTTCATCTAAGAAATTCAGACTACTTAAGACTATTACTACTTGCTGGAAAAGCAAGAGAAATAAAATGAAAGAAATACTAGTCAAAAATGAATAATAACTGCCAATGCTTCATCTAAGAAATGCAGACTACTTAACACTATTACTACTTGGTGGAAAAGCAAGAGAAATAAAATGAAAGAAATACTAGTCAAAAATGAATAATAATTGCCAAGGGTTCATCTAAGAAATTCAGACTACTTAAGACTATTACTACTTGGTGGAAAAGCAAGAGAAATACAATGAAAGAAATACTAGTCAAAAATGAATAATAATTGCCAATGCTTCATCTAAGAAATTCAGACAACTTAAGACTATTACTACTTGGTGGAAAAGCAAGAGAAATAAAATGAATGAAATACTAGTCAAAAATGAATAATAATTGCCAATGCTTCATCGAAGAAATTCAGACAACTTAAGACTATTACTACTTGGTGGAAAAGCAAGAGAAATAAAATGAAAGAAATACTTGTCAAAAATGAATAATAATTGCCAATGCTTCATCTAAGAAATAACAGACTACTTAACACTATTACTACTTGGTGGAAAAGCAAGAGAAATAAAATGAAAGAAATACTAGTCAAAAATGAATAATAATTGCCAAGGGTTCATCTAAGAAATTCAGACTACTTAAGACTATTACTACTTGGTGGAAAAGCAAGAGAAATAAAATGAAAGAAATACTAGTCAAAAATGAATAATAATTGCCAATGCTTCATCTAAGAAATTCAGACAACTTAAGACTATTACTACTTGGTGGAAAAGCAAGAGAAATAAAATGAAAGAAATACTAGTCAAAAATGAATAATAATTGCCAATTCTTCATCTATGAAATTCAGACTACTTAAGACTATTAGTACTTGGTGGAAAAGCAAGAGAAATAAAATGAAAGAAATACTAGTCAAAAATAAATAATAATTGCCAATGCTTCATCTAAGAAATTCAGACTACTTAAGACTATTACTACTTGGTGGAAAAGCAAGAGAAATAAAATGAAAGAAATACTAGTCAAAAATGAATAATAATTGCCAATGCTTCATCTATGAAATTCAGACTACTTAAGACTATTAGTACTTGGTGGAAAAGCAAGAGAAATAAAATGAAAGAAATACTAGTAAAAAATAAATAATAATTGCCAATGCTTCATCTAAGAAATTCAGACTACTTAAGACTATTACTACTTGGTGGAAAAGCAAGAGAAATAAAATGAAAGAAATACTAGTCAAAAATGAATAATAATTGCCAAGGCTTCATCTAAGAAATTCAGACTACTTAAGACTATTAGTACTTGGTGGAAAAGCAAGAGATATAAAATGAAAGAAATACTAGTCAAAAATGAATAATAATTGCCAAGGGTTCATCTAAGAAATTCAGACTACTTAAGACTATTACTACTTGGTGGAAAAGCAAGAGAAATAAAATGAAAGAAATACTAGTCAAAAATGAATAATAATTGCCAATGCTTCATCTAAGAAATTCAGACTACTTAACACTATTACTACTTGGTGGAAAAGCAAGAGAAATAAAATGAAAGAAATACTAGTCAAAAATGAATAATAATTGCCAAGGCTTCATCCAAGAAATTCAGACTACTTAACACTATTACTACTTGGTGGAAAAGCAAGAGAAATAAAATGAAAGAAATACTAGTCAAAAATGAATAGTAATTGCCAAGGCTTCATCTAAGAAATTCAGACAACTTAAGATAATTACTACTTGGTGGAAAAGGAAGAGAAATAAGATGAAAGAAATACTAGTCAAAAAGGAATAATAATTGCCAATGCTTCATCTAAGAAATTCAGACTACTTAACACTATTACTACTTGGTGGAAAAGCAAGAGAAATAAAATGAAAGAAATACTAGTCAAAAATGAATAGTAATTGCCAAGGCTTCATCTAAGAAATTCAGACAACTTAAGATGATTACTACTTGGTGGAAAAGGAAGAGAAATAAGATGAAAGAAATAATTGCCAAGGATTCATCTAAGGAATTCAGACAACCTAAGACTACAGCGTAATTGAAAAGTAAGTCCCTATCTTATGTATGATAAACTCTCCAGTCTTGTAAAATATAGAGTTAGATGGGAGAGTCCATCATACATAAAACAGGGAGTTACTTTTGAAACACACTGTATTATTTGGCACGAAAGCAAGAGAAATAAGATGAAAGAAATACTAGTGAAAAATTAAGAAGTACTACTAAATAATAAACAATTTGATTATGTTTCGGTATAAAATAAAATATCCTATGAATATATCCATTTTGATTGAATTCCGATAGAAACGAGCCCATCTAATCAAAAATACACGCACGAAATAATTGCCTACACAATTATCCTTATTTATTCGGTTTTGCTGAAAGAATTATTCTGTCAATTCTGACTTCCAAGACGACATATCTAATGTCTTGTCGCTGACGCCAAGGTCATATTACGTACGAGGTGGAGGCGGGGTTTGAATGAGGAACGGAACGAGATTCGGTGAAAGCGTAAATTGGATCATTAAAACTGAATACGAGACAGCGCTGGCGGAGGACGAGGATAAAAAATTGAAACCGGAAGAACGAAATTAAGCTTTTGATGAATGCTAAGAAATTTGAATCTCGAAGACTTGTAGACCGCCCCCCCCCCCAAAAAAAACAAAACAAATACAAAAAACCCAAAAAACAACTTATGATATACTGGCGTCGGTTATGTCTGATAGAGAGCTATACCTTCGCGTATTCATCGATTTTTGATTCATCATAAAATATATATAATCATTCAGATAGATAATTACAAAGTATAGTTTAGTCAGGTACAAGGTCATAGGTTTGTGGCGCGTAGTTTATTTAAGGTTAAGCTGGGTTAAGTTAAACATTTATCAACACATTTGTCTGTTCAATGTCGAATATAAAATTTCTATAGGATCAAGATCACAATGAAATTTTAGATAAGTAGACCTAGGTAAGATTTCCCTAAGGATTCAAAATAGGTGGACACAAGTATCGTTTTTCACTAGAGTTAAAAAAACCGAAGACATATGTGCTGTTTACAGGAGAGTCAAAAGGGTAGGCATAGAACCGGTTTAGACTAAAGTCAAAAAGTTAAGCCTAGGTCCGGTAAAAAAAGTTTCGATTTACATTTAACCCTAGAACTCTAACTATAGGTATATAGTACCCAGCGCAAATTTTCCTATTTTTAATTACAAATTTCAGTACCTGATTTTCTTACCTAAATAATGTTTTTCAGTTCCTGTTAATGTTAAATCAAAGTACAAAGTTTGAAGTGCCTGCATGCAAAATATTTCACATAAAGATTTATATTTAATTTCTTTTGTTGATATTTTCAAAATCAGGTATGATATACCTGTTGTGGATTTCGGGATGAAATCCGGTATCAAATAATAACAAATGCCAAGAATGAATATAGGAAATAAATGTATTAATGTAATAATACAAAATGGTAATACAGGTTAGTAGTTCCAAGAGCTGATTAGTAGGAAAATATATATACAGTTTTTGATATCGACGTATCGCTGTATGACTTCTTACTGAGTCTACGGGCTCGTTACTGTGACTCTTACCGTTACGTTATTCTACCGACCGACTCTACGTTCTCTACTACCACTGTCCGACTTGACTCCACTACTGTTACTTGACTGTCGGGTATCCACTAGCAGTAGTATATGTATACCCTGGGTAAGTCCATTTGTGTAAAAAGGGGTGACCTCTCAACAATACCCATGGTTAGTAGTGGTGTAACTTTAATTGGTGGTTAGTGTTTTAGGATTAAGCAGTTAAAAGGGCAGACTCAGGTTCGGTTTAAACAGGAGGTAAAACTGAAGACCTAGGCCCGGTTTAGACTATAGTCTAACTGGTGCGCATAATTCCGGTTTTCACTACAATAAAAAATGTAGCTATAAGTTCAGTGTACTTTATAGTCAAAATGGTAGACATAGGTACTGCTTACAATATGGTTGGTTTGGTTTGTTTTGGTTTACGGCATATCAATCTAAATAGGTTATTTATTGCCGACAAAATGTTAATTGTTGGATATATATATATATATATATATATATATATATATATATATATATATATATATATATATATATTTTAAATATATCTATTTCTGGTAATATTTTTTCCTTCAAAAATCTATTTCTAGTAATAATTTTCCTTCGCTGGTAATATTTTTTTCAAAACATGTATAGCTGATATTTTTTTCCATCCAAAAATGTATTGCTGGTAATATCTGTTTTTTTTTTCAAAACATTATTGCTAGTAACAATTTTTTACAAAGTATTTCTGGTATTAAAACCTATTTAGACACTTTCAGAGTGTTTTGACCTCAGTTTGGGGGGGGGGATTAAGTATTTGCCCATAGCTGGGACCCTAACAGGTGCTACCACCGCGGGTCAGGGTGGACCTGGGAAAACCAGCCATTAACAAGTGGTTCCACGCTCCTCAAAACATCCTGATCAGAGGCCTTGCTGTTGGACGTAGTTTATCGTCATACCCAAGACGCGGATATAGTTTATCGTCATACCCAGTTATAGTTATAGTTAGTTATAGGTCCAATTTAGACTAGAGTCAAAAAAGTCATAGATCCGAGAAAGGTAAAAGTCAAAAAGTTAAGCATAGGTCCGGATTAAACTTTAGTCAAAAAGTTAATCAGAAATCCGGATTAGAAACGAGTCAAAACGTTAGACTGTTTGCACTAAAGTCAAACTGATAGAAATGGATCCAGTTTATACTAGTGTCAAAATGGTACACAAAGATAATGTTAAGACTAGTGTCTAAAAGGTAGACGTAAGCCCAGTTTCAGTAAAGTCAAAAGTCCGGTTTAAACGGGGGCCAAATATGTTGACATATGCCATATTTATATTACAGGCAAAAATGTCCGGTTTACACTGGAGTCAAAAAGATAGATGTCACGCTTGACCGAAAATGGTAGATATCAGTCTGTTTTGCAAGAGGGCAGGGAAAGGTTTTCATGAGATTCAAAAAAAGGTAAGATATATGTGAGATTTACTCTAATTACAAAAATGTAGACACATTCCCGGTTTACAGCAAAATGAAAACGATGTAGGTCACTCTTTTGGGGTTTATTTAATGTCAAATAAATCTTATAGGGCAGAAATCATTCAGAATTAATATATATATATATATATATATATATATATATATATATATATATAGATCGGGTTTAAACGAGAATAGAAAATGGGGACATACCAGAAAAATACCTCTTAGCCAACATATAGAGGAATGCAGAGGACAAAATTTGTCAAATTTTAGTGTCTTCTCATTCTACCAATGCGACTACAGAAGCACTGAACAAAGGCGGATTAATGAGGGAACATTTTTCAGCGGCAATTTTTAACTTATACTTAATTCATTGTATAAATAGATTCTTCCATATTCCTCCTACCATAAACGATATATAGAGCGATTTACATCCCTTGATTTTTTTCTTTTTCATTTGTTCAAAACATAAGCATCAATAGAAGCAGTTAAAACCTTTTTAAAATGTTAAGGGAAACCGGTTAAAATATAAAAAAGTATAAAAAAGGAAAACAACAAATTATTTTTCTAAGAAACGCTGAAAATCCAGTATCTGTTTATATTTCTGAGATGAGGTATTATGTATATTATTTACATTATTCGGATTATTGTCCTCATCTTTGTCGCCATATTTATTACAACGTTTTGGCCTTTCTGTATCTGTCTTTATTTCTGAGATGAGGTATTATGTACACTATTTACATTATTCGGACTATTGTCCTCATCTTTGTCGCCATATTTATTACAACGTTTCGGCCTTTCTGTATCTGTCTTTATTTCTGAGATGAGGTATTATGTACATTATTTACATTATTCGGAATATTGTCTTCATCTTTGTCGCCATATTTATTACAACATTTCGGCCGTTGTACGTTCCGGCCTTCGTCAGATTGTTGCAATGTGCAACTGAACACACAGTGGATAAAGCCGTTAGTTAGATCCAGTGACAGGACCCAAATTGATAACTGATATTCATTAAACATGGCACGTGGAACTAGAACAGTCTACCCCAGTGAGCGAAATAAAGGGTTCAGTTCGACATTCCAACAACCTGAAGAAGGCCGGAGCGTACAAGGGCCGAAACGTTGTAATAAATATGGCGACAAAGATGAGGGCAATAGTTCGAATAATGTAAACAATGTACTGAAAATCCAATTGTAAGTAAGAAAGTTTTAATTTTTCTCTGTGAGAAAAAATTCATATAAATAAATATCACTTTATGAAATATATTAACTGTTTTTTTCCAATTCCAAGTTTTTGTACAGAATCTTTCTAACAATTTTTTACACACACATACACAGAGACACACACACACACACACACACACACACACACACACACACACACACACACACATATATATATATATATATATATATATATATATATATATATATATATATATATATATATATAATAAAAAAGGCTTAAGCACTAATATTCCATGGTTATAAGTTCTTACATTGGAATCGTAATTACGATCCAATTCATTAGACCCACAAATTCAAAAGTTTTTGAATTTGTAGGTCTGATGAATTTGGATCGTAATTACGATTCCAATGTAATAAATTATAACCATGGTATATTAGTGTTTGAGCCTTTTATATTATATTCTTACTCTCTCCTGGACATTGAGTTCTACCTGGATTCTATCTTCTTGGAAATTTGTATATATATTTCTTATATATACATATATATATATATATATATATATATATATATATATATATATATATATATATATATATATATATTAAGACATTTTTATGTTTAACATTCTTTTTATAGATACAAATATTTAAGTAAATGCTCTGTTTATAATAAGCAGTATTAAACAACATTTATCGGTCTGAATGTCCGAGAAGTTTTCATAGAAAATATCCGTCCTCCGACAGGATTCAAACCTGTATCCTATACGGAACCGTCATATAGCCTGGCGTGCCTTTTAACCGATTCGGCCACAGAGGATCGTTCGGTTGGCATGGTCGAATTTATTGCTTTTAAATTTCAGTCTTCCATGTATTTTCTGTAGAAATTTTAACAGCCTCTTCCTGATGTTAAGTATAAGTTTCCTTTTTCTTTCCATTTTCTATAAAAGCCCATCGTTGCTCACATGGTCGCTCCATGCTATCCTCAGCATCCTTCTGTAGAGATTTTAACGACCTCTTCCTGATGTTAAGTTTAAATTTCCTTTTTGTTTCCATTTTCTATAAAACCCCGTCGTTGCTCCCATGTTCGGTCCATAGTATCCTCAGCATCCTTCTGTAGATACTTCAACAGTCAATTCCTAATGATAAGTATAAGTTTCCCTTTTGTTTCCATTTTGCTCACACTTTCAGTTCATGGTATCCTCAGTATCTTTCTGTTGCTTCCGGAGATTGTTCTGCATTCTCTGTCATATAGGAGGATAGACGCCATGTAACAGTTCTTAACTCTTTTTCGTTGTTTCTAAAGAAGATTTTCTCTTTCTTAATACACTGCTTAGCTTTTGGATGGCATCTTTCGCTATCCCAATGCGTTTTCGGATCTCAGTGTCGCACTTTCCGTACTCTGTTAGAACACTTTCTAGATATTTAATTTTTGTACTTGTATTATTTTAGTATCCCCGACTTCTAATTTGAACTTTGACCTCATCCCTTTGCTGACACCTGTGCATTCTGTCATCTTCTAGTTTATATTTAGTCCTTTCTTCTCGTTTTCCTTCTCTCCCTTCTCTAGGATCTTTTTAGAAATTACCTGAATATTTATACTTTGTAAATCAAAGCTTTTGTAATAGTTCAACCCGTTCATCGTGTCGATCCACGTATAAGTGACTTGGTGTAATCTACAAAACATAGGTGTAGGTCTCTCTCTGAATTTATGAGATGATAAGTTATCATTATTTTCACTATTTACATTAGGACTATTGACCTCATCATTGATGTTCTAGTCACAACATTTGGGCCATTGTGTAATCTGGCCTTCCCCAGGTATATATCAATCTACAGGCAATTAATGGATAGTGTCATCTGGCCTTCCCCAGGTATATATCAATTTACAGGCAATTAATGGATAGTATCATCTGGCCTTCCCCAGGTATATATCAATCTACAGGGAATTAATGGATAGTGTCATCTGGCCTTCCCCAGGTATATATCAATCTACAGGCAATTAATGGATAGTGTCATCTGGCCTTCCCCAGATATATATCAATCTACTGGGAATTAATGGATAGTGTCATCTGGCCTTCTCCAGGTATATATCAATCTACAGGCAATTAATGGATAGTGTCATCTGGCCTTCCCCAGGTATATATCAATCTACAGGCAATTAATGGATAGTATCATCTGGCCTTCCCCAGGTATATATCAATCTACAGGCAATTAATGGATAGTGTCATCTGGCCTTCCCCAGGTATATATCAATCTACAGGGAATTATTGGATAGTGTCATCTGGCCTTCCCCATGTATATATCAATCTACAGACAATTAATGGATAGTATCATATGGCCTTCCCCAGGTATATATCAATCTCCAGGCAATTAATGGATAGTGTCATCTGGCCTTTCCCAGGTATATATCAATCTACAGGCAATTAATGGATAGTGTCATCTGGCCTTCCCCAGGTATATATCAATCTACAGGGAATTAATGGATAGAAATTTGCGAGACCTATCCCTGGGCCGGGAAGTGTGTACTTGGACACCGTGCAAAGAGACGATCACAAGCTGATCGGTACTAAAAATAAAAACTAGACGAGATTTCCCTAGACATTCGTAATGGAACGAGAACTGTCTCATGCCTCAAATAAAGAGTTCAGTTCTGAATTCCCTGTAGATTAATCAGTTCGATATACACCTGATGAAGCCAGGTTGGTACAGCGGCCGAAACGTTGCGATGACAACAAAGGTAAGGACAATAGGCCCAACATAAATAATCTAAATAACAGGTAAACGTCTTTCTCTGTATGTCTTACTTAGTTGTACGTGTTGCGGTATTCACCCGATCAGTTGAGAAGGGTCCGTCAAATGCGCCCGAACGAAAGCCGACCAACTGTAGCAGGGGTCGGATTCATTCTGACGTGCAGATCCACAATAGGAGTTTCAGTGGTAACCTAGATTAAAAATCACACGGTCCTCGGCCGCTTGCATACACACATTGAGGATGGAATGATCCGGTTTGAATTGTGTTTCCTTCTCCCAGACACGTTGCCATCCACGGTTATAAGAACCAGTATCTCCTTTTTTTTATTTTTTTTGGGGGAGGGGGGGTGCCCATAGGGACAAGAGTTAGACCTTTCATAACAAGAGTAATAACACATAAGTGAATGTATTGAACTCGACTTGGATTCGAACTCGGCTCCTCGATTCCTCATTCTGAGCAGCTAACCATTATTCCACCGTGTTCGGATAACAAACTCGAATGACATTTTTGATCAATCGTATTCCGTGTTCTTGAATTTTGACACAGCGAGATTAGTTTTCTTAACAAATTTCAACTCAGAAAGGATAATTTAAAGTTTTTATTCTAATTTTCACGGGGACTTCGATTAAGCAGTATAATGTTAACGAAATGCTTGTTACTATGGCTGGTATCTTTTGTGTTTATTTATAAAAAATCAAAACAAAAACAAAAAAAAACTAAAAAAAAAACAATGAGTCAGTTTTCATTGTTTATAAGGATAGATCTGATGACGATATAAATATATTGTAAAATTTATACTATGATGTTCATATAAATATACTGTGAATTTTTATAGTATGATATATATAAATAAATATATACTGAAAAAATATACAATGATGGCCATGTAAATATAGTATAAAAACTATATTATTATCGCAATATAAATTTTATGTGAAAATTATAGTATGATCTCCATATAAATACATAGTGGAAATTATAGTATGATGGTCATATAAATATATTTTGAAAATTATAGTATAATGACCATAATCTGAAAATTATGCGATGATGGCCATATAAATATATTGTGAAAATTATACAATGATAACCATATAAATATACTGTGAAAATTATTCTATGATGGATACATGAATATAGAGTGAAAAGTGTCACATAATGGCTATATTAATATATTGTTAAAATTATACAATGATGGCCATATAAGTATTTGTGAAAGTGATACAACGAACGATATATAAATGTTATGAAAATTATACAATTATATATATGGACATATAAATATATTGTGAAAATTACCCTATGATGACCATATAAATATACAATGGTGGGCATATAAATATAGTATAAAATTATACTATAATGAACTTATAAATATATTATAAATATTATACAATGAATGTCATATAAATATACTGTGGAAATTATACTACGATAGCCATATAAATATATTCTGAAAATTACTAGTTTAATACGAATTTTAAGGTGAAAACATTGGCTCGCATGAGAAAACCAATATAGTGTATAGTATAGTATATTGAACGGCAGTTGTTAACAGGGAAGCATCAGTGCCCAAGTCATTTATCAAGACTTTGTATGTGTATATCGTGTTAGAAATTCCGCTGATACTTGCAGCTGCTTGGAATTCTCTAACGTGACATCGGTCAATGTATGCAGTTATCGATTAAGTGACTTTTATATGAAACTATTGATCTTTCCTTGTTTAATCTGAAATCACAGCAAACTTAGTTTTCGTGTGGTAGTACTACACTGACGTCCAGTTGTAGAGGTAGACAATCGACGTTACATAAAGGGTTCAATGTTTCTAACTGAGTTGTCCTGCTGTTCCAAACTGTGAGTCCCATCCTTTCAGTGGGTCACGAGATAAATGAAATTGGTCGCGACAAAAAAGTTCGAGCAAAGAGAGAATATAAACAACTCTAAATGTTGCACACCGCCGATAAATAATCGCTAGTTTTTCACCAAGTTAAGCTCATATCATATATTAAAAAAAATATAATTATTTTTTGTAGCATAGCTGTGGACGATAATGGGTATGTCTCCATTCATATAAATACAGTAGTAAATACTGTATGTTGGTCTGCAGTTGGAGATTCATTGTGAAATTCACTTGACTCACTTCTAGCAGTTGACTACTTATTCTACGCGCCGCTGGCGAATCTTATATGTGTTCTTCTTGTCCTAAGTATTATCGTTCAATATCAAACTTCATGTGATTATTCTATTCACTAACCTTCACTTGACTCTACATTTGAATGATAACTCTAACATTTTAGGCATTTAAAACATGTCTGGCTGCATACATAATTCCGGAAAATCCTTGTTGAAAAAACAACTATACTTAAGCATGAAAACAATAAACAAAAACTACAAATTCTTGAAGCTATATACATAAAACAGTTGAAACCTAACCTGAACAAAATAAACTATGAAAACTTCACAAATATACTTAAATGCGTATTATTGATAACAGAAGTCAACTACTTCCCATACTTAACACTTCCCGTTTTCACTCTCGCGTGGTCATGTGTGATGTCACGGGCCGCGGTGTGATTTTCGCTTCCAGTGGCTCGTATGAACGAGTTTGTCGTTGCCTGGAAATTTTCTATGCAAACAAAACAGACTATCATTGTTGCTATGTCCGTTTATTGTTTAATTTATTGTAATGTACTTGTCATCTCTGATGATGGCTTATATAAGCCTAAAGCTTACATAGGATTAAAAAACGTATCAATATGGTGATTTTCTTTCGTATTTCAATGATAATATTGTTAAGGTTTTCAGACGATATGAAAAGAATTTTCCTAAAATAGATAGACAAAACTTGTCTATATTATTTAATGAAATATGCATTAATATATATATATATATATATATATATATATATTTCTGAGATGAGGTATTATGTACAATATTTACATTATTCGGATTATTGTCTTCATCTTTGTCGCCATATTTATTACAACGTTTCGGCCGTGGAACACTCCGGCCTTCTTCCACGTGCCATGTTTAATGGATGTCAGTTATCAGTTATCTCCTGTTAATTCTCTTCTCCAAGTTCTCCACTGCTTTAACCGGGTATTGAACTCACACTTTTTGGGTCCTGTCACTGGATCTAACTAACGCCTTTATCCACTGTGCCATGTGTCCTTGAGCAAAATAAAGGTCTCAGTTCGACATTCCAACGACCTGAAGCGTACAACGGCGGAAACGTTGTAATTAATATGTTGACAAAGATGAGGACAATAGTCCGAATAATGTAAATAGTGCTGTCCATATTATTTAATGAAACATGCATTAATATATATATATATATATATATATATATATATATATATATATATATATATATATATATATAGAATAAAAAAGGCTGAAACACTAAAATTCCATGGAATATTTGAGCCTTTTTTATTATATTCTTACTCTGTCCTGGAGATTGAGTTCTACCTGGATTCTATCCTCTTGGAAATTTATATTCATATATATATATATATATATATATATATATATATATATATATATATATATATATATATAAATTTTATATATATATATATATGTGTGTGTGTGTGAGTGTGTGTATTGACCACTAATATTATCTATCTATCTATCTATCTATCTATATTATATATATATATATATATATATATATATATATATATATATATATATATGTCTGTGTCTGTGTGTGTGTGTGGATGTGTGCGTGTGTGTGTGTGTATTGACCACTAATATTATCTGTCTATCTATATATATATATATATATGTGTGTGTGTGTGTGTGTGTGTATTTACCACTAATAAATATTATCTATCTATCTAGCTATCTATCTATCTATCTATCTGTATACACACACACACACACACAAACACACACACACACACATATATATATATATATATATATATATATATATATATATATATATATATATATATATATATATATATATATATAGTCGGTTCTCATTGAGTTCAAGTATCTTGATTTGAGTTAAGGACAAAGGGGAATTTCCACTACTGATTAAAAAGCCTATTTTATTACTACATGCCATTTACAATTACTTAGTTGTGTGAACTCAATTGAAGAAGATGGGCAGAAACCGGCTCAATTCTGCTCTTGATATGCGTGTAGCATTATCTTGGAATCAGTTGATTATGAACAAACAAGCACGTCCATCTCATTAAATGGCATTTTGTCAAATATTTATTACCTTTGAATCGGAATTTTCCTTACATTTATTTTTTTAAAGTAATAATCATTCAGATGCATAATACAAGTGGATACATGCAAATCCAGTATGTGTGAATCATAAGAAAAGTACACATAAAAAAGTCGATGCTAAAAAAATTAACTTAGTTTGTCTTTGATGTTTTACACTTAAGGAATAATTGGTTGCAATGCAAAATATGATTCTCCCTGTGGGTCGCTTTAAAAAATTGTTCTATAGGAATAAAGTATCACTGCCGACACTTGAGCAAACCAGCATCAATGAGCAAACACAGGCGATACCATTTGAAATAAGTAGATCACGTGACAGTAAAACAAATGTATATATGAGAAATAATGCGGTGTCTGATTGATCATCATTTCTACCCTATCCTCTATTACTATACGGATCGCAATTATCTATACTATTCACTATTTCGACACTATTTCTCTATACTGATGATTATACGTATTATTATTCGGATCACTGTTTGGTGGTTACATTTCGAGTGAACATTATCGGGCAAGTACTATCAGTGTGAGTGTTATTCGAAGGCATCTGACACCAGTATTTTTCAACGGCGTTACTATAGTTGTATCTGCGATTACAATGTCTCGACTACAACGAGAATTACGAAAGTGACAACGAGTATTCGTTGACATTACAAAAGTGGCAAAAATGACTGTTCGTTGACATCACAAAGAATGTGTGAAAAACGCTGCATTAAGGCAGGGAGTTTATATATATATATATATATATATATATGAAGAAATATAGTCTTAAAGTGTGCTATATTTATGGGATAAAGTGCTCAATATCAGAGATAGAGCGTGTGTAAATATCAAAGTGAACATAGAAGTCAACACTTACAGGCGACAGTCTGTTTCATGCTAGATGCAATCGTCAGGCCTGACGATTGCATCTAGCATGAAACAGACTTTCGCCTCTAAGTGCTGACTTCTATGTTAACTTTATTTTCATACAAATAGTTAATACTAATAGATACATGCAAAATCCAATTTTACTTTTTGAATATATATATATATATATATATATATGAACACACACACACACACACACACACACACACACACACACACACACACACACACACACACATATATATATATATATATATATATATATATGAAGAAATGTATGTAGTTTTATGGCATGCTATATTTATGGAATAAAGTGCTCAGTATCAGAGATACAGCGTATGGAAATAATAAACGTAAACATTGAAGTGAACACCCATAGGCGATAAACTGTTTCATGCTAATCGCAATCATCAGGCCTGATGATTGCATTTAGCATGAAACAATCTGTCGCGACTTCAATGTTCACCAATATATATATATATATATATATATATATATATATATATATATATATAGTCTGTTCTCATTCAGTTTATCTATCTTGTTTGTCAAACTCGTTGCAAATTGAGTGACGTCAGTTCTCCCTCCCATAGCGACCTTAGGCTAAAACTTACAAAGAAAATTGTTTTTCTAAAAGTAATAATTCTATATTCATACACAAAGATTGTACAAATAGATACATGCAATTCCAACATGTGCGGATCAAAAGATATATATTAAGACTTTGCGTCTTTGTGGCATTATCGCCTTGACTGGTGTGAAACGATTATATAGATATGTAAATTGACTTTTTTTTCTGCGGATAGATATGGAGATAGGGGAATGGATTCCCGTGGCTTTTCCCATTGTTTTGAATTCTCAATTTTCCTTCTAAATTGCTAGGCAAGGCTAGAGAACTCAGTCTACCCTGCTATTTAACGCATTAGCCCATACCTGGTGATGGCGAAAAGAAGAAAAAAATTCATATCATTTCCAAGTAGAACAACTTAAGCAGTAATCTGAATTCGGCTCGTCGGTATTCTGTTTTCGCCTACGATACCCACGAGCCCACCTGCACATCCAGTGGTAACAATGTTAGTGCATCGTTGTCGGAACATTGCAATCAATTTCTTTTTCGTGCTCCGACAGGATCAAATAGCAATAGTGTTACATTTTCAGGAATTTAGGTTTCACAGCTCGTTGTTTGGAAGATATTAGTTTGATGCAGCCTAACCAAAGCGACTTCAGCACTTCGAAGCGTTTTCGCGTCACATTGGCTTTCATCTCCTTTTATCTAGGCGAACATTTAATTATCTCCCCTGATGCGCTCTTCATACGACTTCGTCTCATTTTAGGTGTGACTCAGCGAACTCGTCCACTACTTGTCCTACTGGTATAACGTCGTCGCACGTCAGCTGCTCTCCGCCGCACACAATGCGTAGATGAGACTTACATTAAAGCATATAAGCAGCTGTATACATTTCAGGGCGGTAAAATATACGGTAAAAATACGCCCTAATCATCTGTTTCCCTACCCTTGTCTATCTATTCAAGTGACTCCATATAGCCCTCATTCTTTCGCTCTCCCCTTGTATCATTGTCTCCCTCTTTCGATATATATATATATATATATATATATATATATATATATATATATATATATATATATTATATATGTATATATATGTATATATATATATATATATATATATATATATATATATATATATATATATATATATATATATATATATATATATGTATATGTATATATATATATATATATATATATATCATATTAGTGGTCAATATGCACACACACAAACACACACACACACACACACACAAACACACACACACACATATATATATATAAATTCCCGAGAGGATAGAATCCAGGTAGAACTCAATGTCCAGGACAGAGTAAGAATCTAATATAAAAGGCTCAAACACTAATATTCTATGATTATAATTTATTACATTGGAATCGTAATCACGATCTAATTTAACAGACCTACAAATTCAAAATAAATCGGAAAATACCTTGTATTTATTTAATATATTTTCCGATTTCTTTTTGAATTTTTAGGTCTGATGAATTGGATCGTGATTACGATTCCAATGTAATAAATTATAACCCTGGAATATTAGTGTTTGAACCTTTTTTATTATATATATATATATGTCGCTGCATGCGAATTGCCGAGGTATGTTCTGTGCATATTATATAGTCAGTCCATATATGCGATAGGGAGTGTGGGGCATTCAATTACAATAGTTTGATACTGACGTTTCTAGTTTGTATTTCGCCGTTTATACTGTGCCTTTTGCTAACGACCTTGATATAAACAAGCGTACGGCAGCACGTGAGAACAAACGAAAGCAACAAGGCCGTCCATCAGGTAAAAAGAAAAGAAGACAAAAATTGTAAATATAAAAATCATTTTGTATTTGCCGAGACAGCGATTGTGAGCGGAATGTCTCTGTGGTTTATGAACGAGGTGTGGTGAATTTGAATTTGGGTAGAGTTGGTAAAGTTGATGCATTTGACGAGTCGGTTGACCGAGATCATGATGGTGACGACGAGAGCGTTTGGGGTAGATTACTGAAGTTTGATAGCGCGGAAATAATTCTATTATGTTAGGATTCTGGCTGAATGGGAAATCGAACAAAAACAGCAATAACCAGCCTGTGAGGCGGTGTGTAAAAATAACAAAAATCTAGCTGTCGCTAGAGTAGTTGTGTAAGGAATGCGATCTTGGAGTTGACGGATGTGTCGAGTCGGTTGACGGAGGTAACGGTAGTTATGTCGAGAGAATGACTTGGAGTTGATGAATGAATCAGCATATATATATATATATTATATATATATATATATATATATATATATATATATATATATATATATATATATAGAGAGAGAGAGAGAGAGAGAGAGAGAGAAAGAGAGAGTGAGAGGTATATATATATGTATATATATATATATATATATATATATATATATATAATATGTTTAACGTTCTTTTTATAGATACAAGTATTTAAGCAAATGCTCAGTTTTATAATAAACAGTATTAAATAACATTTACCGGCCTGAATGTTATTTAATACTGTTTATTATAAAACAGAGCATTTGCTTAAATACTTGTATCTATAAAAAGAACGTTAAACATATTATAAGTGTCTTTATATAAATTGTCGGACTATGTCCAATTCAAATATATATATATATATATATATATATATATATATATATACATATATATATATATATAGAGAGAGAGAGAGAGAGGTGTATATATATATATATATATATATATATATATATATATATATATATATATAGAGAGAGAGAGAGAGAGAGAGAGAGAGAGAGTCAGCCACAGCATGTTTCGCTGTATCAAAGCTCATCAGTGTGACTTGACATGAGATTGCTTCAAACACGAGCGATTTGACATCAGTCGGAATCTCTCACCCTTAGTCTATCAGCGGATAAAGGGTGTTTTAACGCATCATATACGAGATATAAGCATTACCGGCTACCAGAGGGCCCAATTCATTGCTTTGACTTTAATTAGTAGCGGCCGGCAAATTCCCTTTCTTCCAAAGTGCTCAACCTACGAGAGAGGACATGTATGGTCATCCACAGACAGACTGTATCACAGTTCATCAGTGTGGCTCGGCATGTGATTGCTTCAAGCCGGGACCTAAACGCAACCCATGTGACATCAGTCGGAGTCTCTCATATACGAGATATAAGCTTTACCAGCTACCAGAGTGCTCAGTTCATAGCGAAGAGCTTTTAGCGTTAATTAGCAGTAGCCGACAAATTCCCTTTCTTCCAAAATGTAACTGGAATACATGGCTATAAATAGCACCACTTTTACACACTTCCTTCAACTTGCCAGCCAGCCAAAATAAAGAAACTAGATATGGAATGTCTATACATCCCCCCGGTCAACATGTGAGTGAGTCAGACAGGTAAAATATATATCTTATATTCTGTCTTCCTACAGTTGATGTTTAGTCTTTTCTTCACGCTTTCTTTTCAACCTCGTATCGGAGTTTGTACAGTTCTCTTTCTGTGTCCAGTACTAGGCCCTGAAAATAATCCTACATAAATTCTATCACTAAGGGGAATGAAATGAAACTGATAACCAAGAAATGTCTATCTTTGCTGGTCATTATAAAATAGTTTTTTTTTTCTATCGTATCATTTTCTCTTTCTATTCTCGAACCGAATTTCTGCTTGAATAGCCTCAGAGAACGGCAAAATCGATTTCATTTCAACAGAGAAGGACATAGAAAAGTTGAAGATATATATTTGCAAGGGAAATTTGTTCTGCGACAAAAATAAATTATTCGCCCTCGCAAAGTGCAGCAAGTGAACGAAATGCCTCTGGTGAGATATCCAAGCATACCATCTCCATAGGTGTCCATCGATACCGGATATTTGGGGATAGGCCATATTGAATACGAATACGCCTTTTATATATATATATATATATATATATATATATATATATATATATAAATATACAAACATATATATATATATATATATAGATAGATAGATAGATAGATATATTGATAGATAGATCAATAGATAGATAATATTAATAGCCAATCTCTCTCTCTCTCTCTCTCTCTCTCTCTCTCTCTCTCTATATATATATATATATATATATATATATATATATACATAAATTTCCAAGAGGATAGAATCCAGGTAGAACTCAATGTCCAGGACAGAGTAAGAATATAATATTAAAGTCTCAAACACTAATATTCCATGTTTATAATTTATTACATTGGAATCGTAATAACGACCAAATTCATCAGACCTGATAAATTGGATCGTGATTACGATTCCAATGTAATAAATTATAACAATGTAATATTAGTGATTGTCTCATTTATATTATATATATCTGTCTCCGATATTGAGCACTTTATCGCATAAATATAGCACATCTTAAGACTATATTTCTTCATATATATATATATATATATATATATATATATATATATATATATATATATATATTTGCTTATTTTATTTTAACGTCATTTGTTAATTTACTAATCGGTTATGTTTTGTAGGTAGCGTAGTAGAAAGTTGTTTTCGTGCTTGAATTTTGGAACTATTTTCTAAAGGGTTTTATATTAGATAATTATCGCTTGTTTGACCGCCAGGAAATTAATTACATAAATTTATGAATTGTTTTATGTTTCTGATTCGCTTATATAATTTGCTAACTTTGTTTCGGATGAGCTCTTCGCTGGAGTACGTCGATTTTTGAATTTAAACGCAGTACTCAACTGGAGGTAAGGTCTCATCAATTTACAGTCGAATTAGCTAGATGTAACCGTCAATTCTATGATAGTCTCTTTTCTCGCTCGGTGGAATTCCCTTGTTGCTCCATGGTTTCCAGCCAACATTAATCTGCAAATATTTAAATGCAATTTCAATCGCTATCTACTGCCTTCCTTCTTCCCGCGCATTAGTAATGTTTCCCTTTGTAATTTTTCCACAGCCTGTAACTTCTTGTGTCTTAGTGGCTTTACTGCACTTTACCGATTAATAAATATAAATATATATATATATATATATGTTTAAATAAATTGTTGGAG
>OZ038509.1:12780405-12792905 GCA_964036315.1 Acanthosepion esculentum | reverse complement strand
GATACATATAGATAATATATATATATTCACATATATACTTTTAAATAATCCGTTTTAAACAATAACCAAAACACCATCTTCAGTTGTCCGTTTAAGATTCAAACACAATCGTGTTCCACACCACGTGTCGTCCGAGTCTAAAAACAAACACACAAACACAGTAATTTAAGTACAACACACATACGAAGAAAAAAAGAAAAATACTGAATTCTAAAATTAGACACATATAAACTAGGGGTAAACAAACACGTGGATATTTTAAATCTACATAAATATTTCAACAGTTAAAAATATGTCTTGAGATATGGCCAAAAAACTTTTAAACAACATTTAACACACTATCATCAGTCTCGCGCCAAAAATTCAAACACAGTCGCATTCCACATCACGTGACATCCACGCTTCACGACAAACGCTGTAAACAAACACACAAACACAGTATCTCATTTGATTTCTGAGGAAAGACCGAGGTGGTATGAAATATTAAATATATACAAAAAAAAACACAGAAATAAATACTTAAAAAAAAAAACACCCAATTTTGTTTCATTTATTTTACCCTGATATTATATATATATATATATATATATATATATATATATATATATATATATATATATATATATAAAATATAAACACAGTTTTATAACGTGTTTTTACCTGTGACAGTTCCATCTTGGATCACTAACATCGGACATGACATTTGAATGGAATGATTATCTATATATATCATTGTGTATATTATATATATATATATATATATATATATATATATATATGCATCATTTTGTATGTTTATGTGATCCTCTTTATTGCTTAGCAATCTTTATTTATATGTTGATATATGTGTATGTGGGTATGTAGGTAAAAGTTTTCTTAAATAGTTTTCTGACATTTATATACCTACGTATTTATGTAAACTTAGGAGATAGATACACGTTTATTACTCCGTGGGTTTTTAAGATTGTTAAGCTTTTATTCCTCAGTGTTCTTTAAGTACAAATTAATTTAGTTCCACCCATCTGTTTTTATATGTTAAATGTATATATTGATGTGGTTTTAAAAAAAAATTTAAATTAAAAAAAAATGTCTACCTTTTACCTTTTAATTATATATATATATATATATATATATATATGTGTGTGTGTGTGTGTGTGTGTGTGTGTGTGTGTGTGCATATACATGTATATATATGTGGATATATATATGTATATATGTATGTATATGTATGTGTGCATGTGTGTATATGTGTATATATATATGTGTGTGTGTATGTGTGTGTATATTTAGGTATGTATATATACATATATATAGGTATATAGGTGTATATATGTGTATGTATAATTGTGTGTATGTGTACATGTATAGTTAGATGAATAGATAGATACGTTGTACATTTGTTTGGATGAGTGTGTGTATGTAAATATATTGAGGTGTGTAAAGTTATATGTATATAATTTTATGTACACGTATGCATATGTCCGTATATATATGTGTGTAAATGTATATATACGCAGGAGTGGATGTGTATGGATGTATGTATATGTATGTATCTGTGTATATATGTATATATATATGTGTGTGTGCATTTATATGTGTACACGCGTATATGTATGTATGTACTTGTAAATATAGATATGTTGTGTATGTGTGTATATACGTATGTGTTTTGGGGCATAAAAATAGTAGGTCCTTGCTAGATTAAATATTCGTTATTTTTTATATATTTATATTAAATTTATAACCTGTAGATGATATTACTTTTGTCAAATTTTCTTGATTACACGGCAGCTCTTTTATAAATGCCCTTCGGTTTTAGTTGGTTTCCCCCCTCATCTTCCTCTTTTTTTTTCTTTTCTTTTCTCTCTCTTTCTCATCTTCTGATTTTTAAGTTCAGATTATTGTGCGTAGTGTCACCACAAATGTTTAAACCCATTTCCGGTGTCGGTTTTTAAATTAATTTAGGTCAGCGCAATGAATTATGCATCGGAAAATAATACAAATTTATCTGTATCTCACTCATTTAAACGGTTTTCTGACTTGTCTTTAAAATTTCTCTCTATTAAACTTTAATCACCACCTGCACTTTTAAGCCTTCCTGTTCTTCTCTCGTCTTTTACCCCTCTCTAGAACTTTCTTTTAACTCGCACATTCGTCCCCCACTCTCATACATACACTATCGCTAAATTTTATTTTTATTCCATGAGTTAATTTTTCTGATTTCGTTTTGAAATTGTACGTATGATGAATTGGATCGTAATTACGATTCCAATGTAATAAATTATAACCATGGAATATTAGTGTTTAAGCCTTTTTTATTATATTGTTACTCTGTCCTGGACATTGAGTTCTACCTGGATTCTATCCTCTTGGAATTATATATATATATATATATATATATATATATATATATATATATATATATATATATATATATGTGTGTGTGTGTGTTGTATATGTGTGTACATATTTACATTATATATATATATGTGTGTGTGTGTGTGTATTAACCACTAATATTATAAATATCTATCTACATATATATATATATATATATATATATATATATATATATATATATACATATATATATATATATATATATATATATATATATATATATCAACATATATATATATATATATATATATATATATATATATATATATATATATATATATATATATATATATATATATACACATATATATATAAGTATAGGATTGATTTATACGGGATAAATTCCAATAGCCAAAAAATGCTATTCTTAAAACAGTGCTCAATACATATTAGAGCAAATGTAATTTATTCGTAAATGATAACATAAATATGTTATAAAACCCCTACAAAAGTAGCCATTTTGTTTCAACACTTCTGGTGTCTTATCGAGTGATGGTTTTGAATGTAGAATAAGGAGCTTCGTCATTATTCTATATTGAACACCATCATTTGACAAGACATCAGAAATGTTGAAACTAAATGGCTATTTTCTAACATATTTACGTTATAATTTTCGAATAAATTATATATATATATATATATGTATATATATATATATATATATATTTGAACATATATATATATATATATATATATATATATATATATATATATATATATATATATATATTGAATAATGGTACATACACATACATTAACAATAAAAAAAAGAATAAAGAATATTATGAAAGAAAATATATATTGTTTTATTTTTAAGTTTAGAACATTCATGCTTACTGTTTTTCATTCTGTCCATCTTCCCAAATAGTTGTTTCGTGTTATATTTTTTTTATTATCGTCTGCTTCTTCCATTTTATTTTGTTCTATTCTTGCATTTTCTTCTCTGTTTCTTCGTCTCTGAGTAAACTCTTGGCTTGATTGCTTCTTAATGACCCGTTTCTCGCAAAAATGGCGTCGGCATTATTTGTATCTGTCTGCTTTTTGTTCCTTTTTTTTGTGAGAGGGTTATTTTATTTCCTTTTCTTAGAGTTTTGTTCTGGTTTAATGTTCCTTGATTGTGCGTGGAGCAAAGATTTTCTTATCGACATTCATCTCTTACACAAAACAAACGCAGAAACACACGTGCAAGCGACAACACAGAGACACACACATTCAGGAAGTTAGAGAAGAAGCCAGCACTAAGATGTGGAAAAAAAACGCTATATTTTACTAAACAGAAGACATTATATTTCCCGCCAAACACTTAATTCAGCGGTTAATATTAAACGCATTTCTTGAGAAATATACAATGAAATTTTCTGAAAGAAACACAGATGACATGTCTGACTACACATTTATTTACGAGTCAAAACACTAGGGATTGGCGAAAAATAATTACAAAAATATCACAATATATCAAAATGTCACATCTAAAAAAAAAAAATTACGATCATTACTAGGTCAGACACGAATTTCCATCCACACCATTATATATATACAGAGGGGGATCACCTTGAGGCGGTGTAATGGTTAGCAAGCTTGTCTCGCTAGAACTGAGTAGTGAGTTCGGTACTCCATACTTTCGGCCTTGTGCCACATCTAAGCTACGTTTGGAAAATCACTATATATACAGTGGGGTTTAAAAAATAACAAATATTCGCACACATCAGTCAGTTATGCGCTCTGCGTGATACACGCGTGGGCGATCATGTATTTTTCGATACGTGACTGACGAGGCAGTTTTTGCCCGCAGTAGGTTGCCATTTCTTTGTGCGGTAGATCACTTGCCATCCAAGGCTAGAGAACCCGGTCTGTCCTGCTATTTACCCATAGCTGCGGGGAAGAAGAGGATTCATACCAAGGGTATTAGCACGGAAGTGAATGTAATGGATTCGACTGGAATTCGAATTCGGCCTTCCGATTCCTCAATCCGAGCGCTATCTATTACTCCTTTTTCCCGCACTAGGTTGCCATTTCTTTCTGCTGTAGACCAGTTGCCATCCAACGCTAGAAAACCCGGTCTGTCCTGCTATTTAACCCATAGCTGCGGGGAGAATAGGATTCATACTTTTCCCAACGGTATTAGCAAGTAAGTGAATGTAATGGATTAGACTGAAATTCGAACTCGCCTCTCCGATTCCTAAATCCGATCCGCTATCCACCCTACAAATGTTTAATTTATTGTATTTCCAACTAATGAATAAATATACTATGCATGGAACAGACGGCTGCGACTTGGTGTAGACCTCAATGCTTACTTTTCATATACAGAAACATTCGTACACATAATTTATTGTATTTCTAACTAATGAATATAAATACTTTTCGTATAATTAACAGTACGCAAATGCACCATAACTGAATATGCATAGAAAACAGAAAAAATGATTTGATATAAATAAACACCCTTTATCCATTTTAATGGGTGAAAAAATATTCGTACAGTGCACATTGCAGATTTTAACACGCTTAAATCGCTTTAATACTCTAGATTATTCATGTGGAATATTTTAGAATGATCCAGTAATTTTATCAGCAGTTATTTCTAGCCTAAAAAAATACAAACAGAACATTCTATAATTGATATTCGTGCAAGAAGGTTTTCATCATGGCAAGAAATAAAGAATTAACAAATTCGCAAAAAGAACTGATTGTTAAGCTCTGGAAAGAAGGTAAAAGTTACAAGAAAATCTCAGACAACCCGAATATTCCATTTACTGTCATTAGTTCATTCATTGCAAGGTATAAAAACTCAAAACTGTTGAAAACCAAAAAAGAACAGGCACTCCATGGAAGATTTCTTCAAGATCTTCAAGGAAATTAATGCCTCAAATTAAACAAAATCCAATGGTTACACATTAAGAGTTGCAGGATGATTTGCATTCATCAGGAATTTGTGTCACTAAATGGACAATAAGCAATTAAATTTATAGGAATAATCTAAAGTCACGCTCCCGTTGGGAAAGTCCACTGTTATTGAAAAGACACAGAGATGCCAGGTTGGTTTATTTTCCAAAAATGTTACCAGTAGTTACTTTTTACCTAAAACATACTAACAGGACATTCTGTAATTGATATTTGTGCAAGAAGCTTACCATCATGGCAAGAGGTAAAGAATTGAAAAATTCACAAAAAAAAAAAAAACTGATTGTAAAGCTCTGGAAAGAAGGTAAAAGTTACAACAAAATCTCAGACAACCCGAATATTCCATTTACTGCCATTAGTTCATTCATTACAAGGTAGTAAAAAAAGTCAAAACTGTTGAAAACCAAAGAACATGTGCTCCGCGGCAGATGTCTTCAAGACCTTCGAGGAAACGAATGCGTCAAATTAAACAAAATCCGATGGTTACTCGTCAAGAGTTGCAGGATGATTTGATTTTATCAGGAATCTGTTTTCCTGATTAAAATATTAATTTTTCAGAGATCATGTGTTTTCTTTTCTTTTCTTGTTTTTGTAAAGCAAAGATAAATGATAGCTTTTAAAAGACTTTGACTGATTGAAGTCCAAAGGTACTTTGGTAAGATCATCCTTTTTGAACATGACGCTACATATTTACAGACAAAGAACTGGACTGAATAACAGAAACAGCAAGACTACCAACAGCGGCAACGTGGATAGCACAGTGTTGACTTTCCGTAGTACTTAAAACAAAAGGGTAGGAAGGAACCCCCCCATCAATACTGGAAAGAGCGATAACAGCTACTGAACTTAAAAATTCTATATTCCTGAAAAAATATTTTTAGAGAAAGATTTTATAAACTTCAGCCGAACCCAATACAGGCTGTTCGGCCAATGAATGCCAAATGCTTCCGTATAGGGAAACGGCTTATATTAACATTGCCGTTACCATATATAAAGTTTTAGTAGTCACATAGGCTTGCCGAATATCATAGAGTTTTATTTTTATCTCTTCTACGAACTCGAGCGATGTAACATGTTCGAAGAAAGGGGCTACGAAGAACAAAATTCCTCGTTTTTGTTGCCAGTTTCATTTATTTTTCAATTATCTTCTTCGTCGGTTCGTCCCTTTTAGATATCGTTGTCGGATTTGACCTCGGAGACACGCCATACCTTCTTCAACAGTTTCGTATATCAGAGTGGACGGCTTAATTAATATCGATTATTGGTATTGATCTTGGGAAATCAATGGCCACTGTGCAGAAACGAAAAGATCATAAGGTCTTTTGAGTGCATGGCACTGGAGGGTGGGGCAGAAAAATGGCGTGACGGGAAGAGGTCGTCAGTAGAAAGGCGGGAAACCGCGGGAAGAGAGACGAAGAGGAATAAAAGCAAAAAGGTTTGTCAATTGAATCATGAGAAAGCCAGAGAGGAAAGGCCTTCAGGTAAAGCGGTGCGCAATCACACATGTCTGTATTCAGGAACACCATTTCAAGACACTCCTCTGTCTTAGATTGGTTTGGTTGTTTTTGGTTTAGCAGCATATCAACATCTCTATGGGTTATTTAATGCCGAAAACTAAATATGAAAATCCAAGTTTTATAATTAATGCAAGAGAATGGAATTATTTTATGACTAAATTATGATATATATATATATATATATATATATATATATATATATATATATATATATATTATGATATCTTAAGTACAAGTTCGATGACAAGAGCGTTTACGTCATTCTGGCAGGTAAACAATGGTTGTTTATAATTACCGTAATTCCCCATGTATAATACGCACCTCTAAAATTGTGCTGAAATTGTGGGAAAATGCTTCTGCTCATGCATAATACGCACCCCTTGTTTGGTAATCAAACCCTATAAAAAAAAACCCTCTAGTTTCATTACAGACACCGTTTCCTACTCTTATTCAAGCTGTAATTGAAGATATTTATCAAAATTTCCGATCATCACGATTCGAAAAGGAAACGGAAATACCCATATTGTGGTTACTGCGCAAACTCATTAACCTGTTTTTTTCGATAAAATGTGCAATCTACCCGATCTGTATGTAGTTTTTTCACAAAAAATAGTTTTGAATATAAAATATTATTCTAACTTAGTTTTATGATAATTCTGATTTTATTTTAGGGCAATTTTTTAAAGATTTTTTTGTACCTGTGCATAATACGCACCCCTGATTTTGATTATTATTTTTTAAAAAAAGCGTATTATACATGGGGAATTATGGCTTGGTTTAGTTGTTTTCGCTTAGCGGCATATTAACACCTTTATGTGTTATTTAATGCAAAAATCTTAATATAAAAATTTAAACTTTATTTTTTCAATGCTGGTAATATTTTTTTTTATTTAGTTTACGGCTTATCATTATCAATGGGTTATTTAATGCCGACAAGGTTTTAATTGCTGGTAATATATATTTTTTGGTTTGGTTTACGGCATATCAACCTCAATGGTTAATGTAATGCCGACAAGATTTTTATTGCTGGTAATATTTTTTGTTTTGTTTAATTTATATCATATCAACCTCAAATAGTTTTTTTTTTTTTAATGTCGACCAGATGTTTATTGTTGGTAATATTTTTTTTCTAATGTATTGCTGGTAAATTTTTTTCTTTTAAAAATCTATTTCATGTAATATTTTTTTCAAAAATGTATCGCTTGTAAATTTTTTTTTAAGTATACCAGGTAATATCTTTTTTCAAATAAATATTGATGGTAATCATTTTTTCTTCAAAAACTTATTGCTTGTAATAACGTTTTTTCCCAAATTATTCTGGTATTAAAGCCTATTTCTACACTTTCATATTGTTTTGACCCTAGTTTGGTGGGGTTAACTATTTGCTCATAGGTAAGACCCTAACAGGTCAGTGTGGACCTGGTAACATTAGCAATTAAGAAATGATTCCTCGCTCTTCAAAACATCCTGATCAGAGGCCTTGCTGTTATACGTAGGACGCGGATGTAGCTTATCATCATACCCAGAACGGCTTACACTTTTGAATTTGATTGACTGGTAGACTGATTTTTGTTTTTTTTACGGCTTACGTAATTTTAAAAAAAATGAAAATTCCATCATTGTTTCTTAAATGGCATATTTTAAGGTTTCAATTACTATGAATTAAATATTTTTCTTCCGTCACTCTTGGTTTTATTGGATTGTTAAAAAGTTCCCGTTTTTTGGGGTCACCCTGTATTTATCAAACAAGAAATTCAGGCAATTTCTGACTATTAATACCAGGTGTGGGACACCTCGAGGCGGTGTAGTGGTTAGCAAGCTAGTCGCGCGAGAACAATTACGACTGAATAGTGAGTTCGATCCTCACTTGGTGCTCCATACTTTCGGTCTTGTGCCACATATAAGCTACGTTTGGAAAATCACTATGGGTACCTCGAGGCGGTGTAATGGTCACCAAGCTTGTTTCGCTAGAACAATTACGACTGAGTTCGATCCTCACTGGGTGCCCCTACTTTCGGCCTTGTGCCACATCTAAGCTACGCTTGGAATATCACGATTTGAGTAACTCGAGGCGGCGTAAAGGCTACCAAGCTTGTCTCGCTAGAACAATTACTGCTGAGTAGTGAGTTCGATTCTCACTGGGTGACCCTACGTTCGGCCTTGTGCCACATGTAAGCTACGCTTGGAAAATCACTATTTGGGTACCTTGAGGCCCTGTAACGGTTAGCAAGTTTGTCTCGCTAGAACAATTACGACAGAGTAGTGAGTTCGATTCTCACAGGGTGACCCTACTTTCGGCTTTGTGTTACATCTAAGCTACGCTTGTAAAGTCACAATGGGCACCTCGAGGTGGTGTAATGGTTAGCAAGCTTGTGTTGCTAGAACAGTTACGACTGAGTAGTGAGTTCGGTCCTCACAGAGTGCCTCTACTTTCGGCCTTGTGCCACATCTAATCTACGCTTGGAAAATCACTATTAATACCAGGTGTAAATGCAATAAAAAATAATATTAAATCAATTTTGCATTATTTAAATTGATGTCAACTTTTCCTCTTCTACTGTAACTATTGACAGACTGTACCAGTCATTTTGTATATAGCCTCAAGCATTTTCTCGGTTCCGAGATTTTTCAAACATGAATAATGTGTTTTCCTATCCGCTGGGTATGGAAGCTTTCACATAATGTAAAACGAGACTTGCAATTGAAGTGCATTTGAAGGAAATTGAAATCAGTTTGGTTTACGTGAAGTTGATTGATGGGCCTGACATATATACAGAGACCTCCGCGCTCTCACACAGCGGCTTGCATACTGGCATATCTCGTGATTTTGAAGGGACGTTGCTTGCTATATATATATATATATATATATATATATATATATATATATATATATATATATATATCGTGTTTATTTGTTATTTTTACTATTTAAAGAAAATATTTGGATGCACGCCATGTAACATAATCTTCAAGATTGATTGTCTTAGATTCCCCTAAAAAGGCGATCGCTATCATGAAAACGAGTAGGGATTTAACTTACGCGCCTTATACGAACTCTATGATTATTCGTACAGTCATATTGGAATATTCTTAAATATTTTCTGTTGATATATTTCTGATTAGCCACCATTTTATTTATCTATTTGTTATTTTTCGCACTGTATCTTCTCATTTATACTTATATAATATATATATATATATATATATATATATATATATATATATATATATGTAAAGAAATATAGTCTTAAAGTGTGCTATATTTATGGGATAAAGTGCTCAATATCAGAGATAGAGCGTGTGTAAATATAAAAGTGAACATAGAAGTCAACACTTAGAGGCGACAGTCTGTTTCATGCTAGTGCAATCGTCAGGCAACTAGTGCTGTTATTTTTCTCGGCTATTTATATATAAGGGTCAGTGGTGCATTGTGGGTAGTCTATTTTGGCGGTTACTTTTACCGGAAGTCGCTTATTTGTTTATTTATTTATTTATGTCAAATTATTTTGCTTGTTTTTTTTAATTTTATTTTTATTTTTTATCTTATATATTTATTTATTTATTTTTTATTTTGATCGGTGTTTTTTATTAACGTAGTAAAATTTGTTTATATAGCTTATTGTTGGTAGTCTATTATGGCGGTCATTTACCGGAAGTCGTTTATTTGCTTATTTATTTGGGTCAAATTGTTTTGCTTGTTTTTATTTATTTTCATTTTTATTTTTTATCTTATATATTTGTTTATTTGTCATTGATTGAAGCTATTTGTTGAATTTTGGGGTTGAATGTTGTAGTTTGTTCTGACTATTATTTTGGTGGGAACAGTTTTTAATTTATTTATTTGGGTTGATTATCGTTATTTGTTTTTTCTAAACGGCTAGTTTATCGGTATCGGTTGTTAGTTTATTTATATATTTGGATGTATTTAGATCAATTTATTATACTTGTTGTTATTTATTTGTTACACTGTATATTTTCTCTTTTTGGTTTTCGATTTTTATGTAACGCAGTATATTATTTTTTATTAATTGTTTTTTATCGTTATATAACAGTTATAACTATTTTCCGTCCGATTTTTTGTTTTGATTTTTATAGTTTAATTTTTTGTTCATAATAGTTTGATAATTTGTTCATTATTTACTTTATTGATTTTTTCCTTATTTTATTATTCTATTTCGCATATTCTAACAGGTGTGGTTTGGTAATTTGTTTGGATTAATTTATTTTGCTTATTTTATTGTCATTTTGTTTGATTATATACTTATTTATTTTTCTATTTTAAGTTACGTAGTAAAAATTTGTTTTCATGTCTACATTTTGAGATTAGCTCGGACCTTTTATTTAATAATTTATTTTGGTCTGGGAAGATAATGATAGCTATTTTTTCCTCCAAGCAAAGTTTGCAAGTTTTTGATAGGTTGTTGTAGGCTGATGGTTTTTTCCTTATTTTCCAAGATATTTTTGGTGTGGTGTGCGTTTTGTTTTTTATTTCCCATATATACTTAGAAAGCATTGTGCTGTTCGCATATTTACTATTTGTGGAAGAAGTTTTGTGTACATACTTTCTTGGTTTCCAGGGTCCTTCGGTTACTCCTATGTATACTTTTTCTTCGTTATCTGTTGCTTTTATCGTGGCTTGGTAGATTACGTTGTTTTGTAAACAATTACCGTTTAAGGGACATTCGTTTTTTATTCTGCAGTTGCACGTGGGTTTAATTTGTTCGTGTGGTTTGTTAATTATTTTGCTGTTGTGCTTTTTTATTATTTGTGTCATGTTCTCGGTGCAACTGTAGCTTAATTTTACTGCGTTTTTGTTGAATATTTTGTGTAGGGTGCTTGATTCCGGGCAGTGTTTGTGTAAAAGTTTGAAGAATATTTTTCCTATGTTTGTTTTTACGTTTTTGCTGTACGGTGGGTTGAACCATATGATATTTCTTTTCCTGTTGGCCTTTATTGTGTTCTGTGGTGAGTATGTGAGTGTTGCTGGGAATCCGCTATCTTTTAGGGCTGTTTCGTAGTCTTTCTTAGCTTTGTTAAATATAGATTCATTGGAGGAATTGTCGGAAAGCCTGCGGTTAATCGATTTTGGTATCTGTTTGATTATAGAAGGCGGGTGGTTGGAGGCTGTGTGTATGTACTGTGGTTTATCATTGGGTTTTCTGTATGGTTTGGGTGTGCCTTTTCTTAGGTTGAAGGTAACATCTAGAAAATCTACATCGTTTAGGTTAGTTTTTATATCTATCTCGAATCCGTTATTTTTGAAAATTTTAATTATTGCTTTTCTAGTTTTATCTGTGTTTTGTTTGTCGCAGTTTCTTAGGATTATGAGACAGTCATCACTGTAGAGTCCTGAGTCATTTCTATCTATTATTTTGCTTAGTTCGTGTAGTAAGTAAATACCTATGATTTCGCATGTCTCCCAGCACCGTCAAAGCTTCCCATTGTAGTGTCAAATATCCCATCAACTTAGCTCAGGAACAAATAATAATAAAACCAAACAAAATCGACATCATTAAGCACTCCCGTAAACCATTACTATTTCACCATGAAGAAGCATGGATAAAGAAAGATGGGATATTTGACACTACATTCAGACCGTTAAATGTTGTTTAATACTGTTTATTATAAACAGAGCATTTACTTAAATATTTGTATCTATAAAAAGGAATGTACAAACAT
>OZ038509.1:12760405-12777905 GCA_964036315.1 Acanthosepion esculentum | reverse complement strand
CTATCTATCTATCTGCCTGTTCATATCTATCTATCTATCTATCTATCTATCTATCTATCTATCTATCTATCTATCTGCCTGTTCATATCTATCTATCTATCTATCTATCTATCTATCTCAGTCTATTCTTTACTGTCTATGTATCTCAGTCTATTCTTTACTATCTATCTATCTATCTATCTATATATATATCTATCTGCCTGTTCATATCTATCTATCTATCTATCTATCTATCTATCTATCTATCTATATATCTATCTATCTATCTGCCTGTTCATATCTATCTATCTATCTATCTATCTATCTATCTATCTATCTATCTATCTATCTGCCTGTTCATATCTATCTATCTATCTATCTATCTATCTATCTATCTATCTCAGTCTATTCTTTACTGTCTATGTATCTCAGTCTATTCTTTACTATCTATCTATCTATCTATTATCTATCTATCTGCCTGTTCATATCTATCTATCTATCTATCTATCTATCTGTCTGTCTATCTATCTATCTATCTATCTCAGTCTATTCTTTACTGTCTATGTATCTCAGTCTATTCTTTAATATCTATCTATCTATTTATATATCAATCTATCTATATATCTATCTATCTCAGTCTACTCTTTACTATCTATCTATCAATCTATCTATCCTCGTATTTTCATATCTATCTATCTATCTATCAATCTATCTATCTATCTATCTATCTATCTATCTATCTATCTATCTGTTGAAACTTGACTAATGCATGGAATAATAATGCAAACACAAAATGTAGTTAGAATAAAATGTATTGAAACAAGAAAGTGTACACAATATTTACATATAGTCTTTTGTATATTCCTGGGAAGACCGTTCCTGGAGAATGTGTTGACTAAGTCGCAGTCGGGCAGAGTCTCTAGTTGGATCTCTTGATTTGCCTCCCTGTCTTCCGGTACCAACCATATTTATATCGTCGGTACTCCGCTATGCAAATTAGGTGGATCCTACCACAACACTATCTATATCAGTCTTTGTTATCTATCAATATTTGTCTATTCTCTATTATCTGTTTCTCTCTCTCTCGCACTCTCTCTATCTGTCTATCTATCTATCTCAGTCTATTTTTTACTATCAATCTTTGTCTATTCTCTACTATATCTCTCTCAATCTATTCTCGTCTTTTCATATCTATCTATCTATCTATCTATCTATCTATCTATCTATCTATCTATCTATCTATCTATCTATCTCAGTCTACTCTTTACTATCTATCTATCAATGTATCTATCCTAGTATTTTCATATCTATCTATCTATCTATCTATCTATCTATCTATCTATCTATGACACCATTCATGGTATTGTTTGCGAATTGTACATATTGTTCTAATAAGCATCGTCACGAGGAGACCCTTTTCGCTATCTGCAAACATTTGTAAACGAAAAGAAAGCCTTGCATCTCCCTTTATTCGGGCAGGAAATAGTCATGGTTTTAATATGAAACCTTTGGAAATCGGATAACTACATTTGAATTATTTGTGGGTGATGAGATATTGTCTCTGGCCTAATATATAGCCCGAGGAAGATTTGTAAACATTAAATTTATTGCACTTGGGGGGGGGGGGAGATGCGAAAACTGGATAAAAACCTGTTACATCCCGATTATATATATATATACACACACACACACACAGAGACACACAGACACACACACACACACACTTACCAACCCATATATATATATATATATATATATATGTCTATATATATGTCGATATATATATATGTCTATATATATATATATAACCAAAGGATCGCGAGAATACAAACTACTTCACAAAATCCAATAAAACGGTCAAGAAATAACTGGCAATATATATATATATATATATATATATATATATATATATATATATATATATTTATGCATGTGTGTGTGTGTGTTCACAATGTACTTTATTTATAAGGGATGGTTGGTTAGTATTACCATACATAGATACAGTAAGTGGGTACTTGGGAATCAACACTATATAGTGACTGTCATTTAGGCGATTCTGAAGATCATGGCTTTTTATAATTCACAGTATTAGCTCTAAACACTATCTATCTATCTATCCTTTTCTTTCTCTCTTTCTCTCTCTCTCTCTCGCTCTCTCTCTCTCTCTCTCTATATATATATATATATATATATATATATGAATAAACATATCTCACCCGTTGCGTTTCGTCCTTTCTTGAACTTTACCAAATCAAATATAATGATTTTAAAGTCTATCAGAAGGCGAAACACGTCGGCTAAGATAAGTTATAATGATGTCTCTATAAAATTGTATTTTTACACATACATTATTAGTTATTTTAAAAAAGTTTACACACATTTTCTTTAATACTACTACTGTTTTCATGAGTTTGCACACATTCTTTAGGTAGTCGGCCAGTGATATTTAGGAAATACACATTTCACACGAAGTGGATTTTTATCATTCAGCTTAAAGAGCTGCTTACCTTGTGCATTTGCTAAAATACGTACATGTTGTCGAACACTCATTTGCCTATAGATCTTGAAAAAGATCGGAAGTACTACGGTGTCTTCCTTGATCAATTTTATATCTATAGCAAGAAACTGAGGAATCACACACACACACACACACACACACACACACACACACACACACACACACACACATATATATATATATATTATAAATTAATTGATTACCAACCCATATATATATATATATATATATATATGTCTATATATATGTCGATATATATATATGTCTATATATATATATATAACCAAAGGATCGCGAGAATACAAACTACTTCACAAAATCCAATAAAACGGTCAAGAAATAACTGGCAATATATATATATATATATATATATATATATATATATATATATATTTATGCATGTGTGTGTGTGTGTTCACAATGTACTTTATTTATAAGGGATGGTTGGTTAGTATTACCATAAATAGATACAGTAAGTGGGTACTTGGGAATCAACACTATATAGTGACTGTCATTTAGGCGATTCTGAAGATCATGGCTTTTTATAATTCACAGTATTAGCTCTAAACACTATCTATCTATCTATCCTTTTCTTTCTCTCTTTCTCTCTCTCTCTCTCGCTCTCTCTCTCTCTCTCTCTCTATATATATATATATATATATATATGAATAAACATATCTCACCCGTTGCGTTTCGTCCTTTCTTGAACTTTACCAAATCAAATATAATGATTTTAAAGTCTATCAGAAGGCGAAACACGTCGGCTAAGATAAGTTATAATGATGTCTCTATAAAATTGTATTTTTACACATACATTATTAGTTATTTTAAAAAAGTTTACACACATTTTCTTTAATACTACTACTGTTTTCATGAGTTTGCACACATTCTTTAGGTAGTCGGCCAGTGATATTTAGGAAATACACATTTCACACGAAGTGGATTTTTATCATTCAGCTTAAAGAGCTGCTTACCTTGTGCATTTGCTAAAATACGTACATGTTGTCGAACACTCATTTGCCTATAGATCTTGAAAAAGATCGGAAGTACTACGGTGTCTTCCTTGATCAATTTTATATCTATAGCAAGAAACTGAGGAATCACACACACACACACACACACACACACACACACACACACACACACACACACATATATATATATATATTATAAATTAATTGATTTAAAATGTTTTTTTCGCTACACAGTGATAAGCATGTTTCAAAAATAGAAGCTAAAACCTTATTTTTGAAACCTGGTTATCACTGTGTAGCGAAAGAAACATATTTTAAATCAATTAATTTATAATATTAATGCTCTGTAAATTTACATTGAGCACTATTGTGTAAAAATAAAAATATCAATAAGAATACCGGATTTTGTATCTTACTGTTCTTTCTTTATATATATATATATATATATATATATATATATATATATATATATATATATATATATATATATAGTAGCATATCTTCATTCAAGCATGTTTCATTGAATAATATAGACATATTGTATATACTTACTTTTATACTGATCCTTTCGGATTATACTTAAAAAAAGCAGGCATTAATGTCTTTAATTTATTTAATCAGACAAACGCACCCACCTCCACACACTCCACCCCCCCACACACACATATATATATATACATTTTGAATTGGACATAGTCCGACAATTTATTAAAGACATTTTTGATATGTTTAACGTTCTTTTTTTATAGATACAAGTATTTAAGTAAATCCTCTGTTTATAATAAACAGTATTAAATGACATTCAGGCCGGTAAATGTTATTTAATACTGTTTATTATAAACAGAGGATTTACTTAAATACTTGTATCTATAAAAAAAAGAACGTTAAACATATCAAAAATGTCTTTAACATATATATATACATATATATATATATATATATATATATATATATATATATATATATATATATATATATATATATAAATATAGGTAACTATACTCGTGTCGAAAAACCTTCGAATTCTTGATTTAACAATAGCCAAATCAATCTTGAAGGGGAAAAAAGGTTTTAAAAAAGAAAGAGCCAGGAACATGAAAGTCTGTCGAAAATAATCGCACAGATACAGGTTCAAGGCCCAAAGAAAAAACCCCGATACGAGTAAACAACTAACTAAAGAGCTCAATACAAGCGTAGAGCAAACCTAGTCAAACCTAATGAGCCAGACAGACCTACCAAGGTTTCACTTAGCAGACGATCTGCCTAAGTGAAACCTTGGTAGGTGTGTCTGGCTCATTAGGTTTGACTATATATATATATATATATATATATATATATATATATATATATATATATATATATATATAACACATGTTCTACATGTAATTTTAATGGATACTCATATTTGTGAAAATTCTGTATTTTAAAAAAAAAATTCAACAGTTTGAATTAAGTCTACGCAGTCAAGAGACTGTACGTGCCCTCCTGTACTAGGATAATTCAAATTTGCTAATTTGTGATGATCCCTGTCACCGAGAGATCAAAGCTACACCTGATATAACCTTTCTAAATAGCACATTGTCTTTATTACATCTCCTGACTGGCAGGCGTACACCTTGAAAAAAAAAATCAGGTAACTATTATCGAAAAGGACCTCCGATTAGTTTTTAACTAAGGTAGGAAATTGCTTGTAAATTTTAACGCCTCACTTTTAAAACTGCTTCCTTTAATCACCATAGAGAAATTTTTCCACTTACCATCAGAATGGCTGAAAATAAACCCCGTGAGAGAAAAACTCTACCGCTTCTTTGGCTCATGCTTTCAACTGCGAAGAAATGGAACGATTATATTGAATCACTTCAGAGGTCTAGTGAAAGTTCGTTCACTCTGTCGTGTCAGACAATGTTTTTCGTCAAAATCCATTTTACCACTTTGTAAATCTACCATTCGCCCTGAACATTACTGCCATATATGGTCTTGTACCCCTGCTATATATCTCGAGATTTTTTGACAAATTACTAAGATAAATCTGTAATGTAATCGATCCTGACCTGTCATCTCGGATTCAGTTACTTTCTCACCGACGTCGCGTGGCTTCCCTCCGTCTTTTCTATAAATATTTTCATGGAACCTGTTCTGATGAGGTTTTTAACTCGTGCTTCGACGACATGAATTTAAGCGTACTACTAGATTGGCAATTAGGTCTCATCGTTTTACGTTTAAACAAAACTAGATGCATTTATATTCTAACAGTTTCTTTTCTCATACTTCTCACCTGTAGAACTCTTGTCGGGTTAACTCCTCCTAATTTTCGAAACCGCTACTAGGGGACGCTCTCCGGACGATAAATATTCTGCGATATTTTTCTCATCCTCTTCTTACCTTATCCTCTTATTCGTCAATATGTAATTCTTTCACGGAGAACGCGTTCCCTCAGCGAAACGCATGAACAACACACACACACACATTTATCCACTTCACATACTTTGAACCCAAACGATTTTCACATTCATTTGGTACACACATGTTTGTCTTTGTTACTTGTATACCTTTTGCACATATACAGGACTTGAACAAAATAATAGCAACAGGTGCAAATTCCACTCCTATATTTCAAAGACCTATTATATTAAGAAATTTAACTAAAACTTCGTAATTGCAGGTTATATCTATTGTAAATACGTTTATTTATCTAATTAACTGTCTTTAGTTTATTTATCTTTAGAATTTAGTAAAATTTAAGCTAAATCCGTGACTTCTCTGAGTTCGAAAATGGGCGAATTGTTGGAGCTCGCATAGCAGGAGCCTCGATCACTAAGGTTGCTGAACTGTTTGGTTTTTCAAGAGCTACCATATTAAGAACTATGACGCAATTCAAGAAACAGGTTAAAACCTCTAGCAAGCATAGCAATTCGGGCCGGACTTGCAAACTTACTGACAGGAACCGACGTGCATTGAAACGCAATGTGGCGAAAAATCATCGGACTAATGCGGCGAAAGTGACTACTGAGTTGAATAATCATCTGAATAGTCCAGTTTCTACTAAAACTGTTCGTCGTGAGCTCCATAAGGCTGGATATCATGGAAGAGTCGCCGTAAGGAAACCTCTTCTCTCCACTCGCAACATTCAGAAGTGGTTGAAGTGGTCCAAGTCATATTCTCAGACGAGTCCAGTTTTTCTCTTTTTCCTAACTTCAGAGCGAGTTTATGTGTAGAGGCAGCCCAAAGAAGCTTACAACTCTGACTGCCTTCTTCCAACAGTGAAGCATGATGGTGGATCAGTGATAGTTTGGGCCGCTGTATGATGGAAATGTCTCGGTCCAATAGATGCACTGCGTGGTAGAATCAACAGCAAAAATTACCTGAACATTTTGGGAGATAATGTTCATCCAATGGCCCAGACTTTATCCCCTGATGGTGACTGCATCTTCCAAGACGATAATGCTCCAATACATACCGCTCGAGTGGTTAAGAATTGGTATGAAGAGCATGAAAGTGAGCTAGAACACATGGAGTGGCCTACCCAATCTCCAGATATCAATATTATTAAACATTTGTGGTGCATTTTGGAGCAACAAGTTAGGAGCAGCTATCCTCCACCGTTGTGTCTTAAAGAGCTGGAGCAGGTGTTGATGGAAGAATGACTGAAAATTCCTCTGGATAAAGTCAGGATTCCATTCCTAGACGTATTAAAGCTGTATGTGAGGCTAAGGGATGACCAACTCCATATTAAATAAATTTTCTTTGAATTTAACAAGTGTTTCAATTATTTTGTTCAACCCCTGTATATTGGTTCTTGTCGTTTCTTTTTATTTCTTTACGTGGACTCACATCCCGAGTCCGCCATTTTTGTTGGTATTTCAAGAGAGGGCGTGTTCTTCCTAATTTCAAACACCGAGGTTACTAACGTTGGGAAACGTGTAACCGTATTCTGTTAGCTGATATATAGGAGTTAGAATTTGCGATATGAATAGGACGGAGAGGATAGTTAGCTTTATGTGTTTTATAGTGCCGTATATGTAAACATATATATGTACCTGTGTGTGTGTATATAAGGTGAAATATATATATGATGGATTCTCGACGTATGAAGTTCCGAAGACCACGAACTAATTATCTGCATGCCTATGATGGTCCTGACTTTTGAGACCGGCTCGAGAATTGCACAAAAGACTACAAACAGTACAGGAGTTTGTACTGTATCCAAGTGGAGCAGGAACACTTTTAGATGTCTTATTTTGCTTTCTCGTTTCAAAGAAATGTCTCATTAAATAATTTACACAGATTTTGGCTACTTATTTTTAAGAAGATCCTCTCGTAATCACGGACAAGTTTCTTATTATCCTTATTAAAGGAAGAAAGAAAATTACCATTTTGATGCATATTCATTTTATTGTGAGTATTTTCGACATTAGCACAATATCGTCATTATGCTCTTTTTCTTTTTAAACAAAAATACATCTATGCGTATTCATGAAAATATTAAACATAAACTAAAAATGCTTCAGCCTATCTATATTATTAAATTAAAATCAAATCTTAAAAACATTAATTATGAATATTGCATAAAAGTTTTAAAAAAGTTACAGGAGATAATTTAAAATATCTAGGTTTTAACTAGAAGTTTTAAATAGTTTTTTCGTTTTTAAATATTTAGACATTACAATAACTTAGTTACCTCCCTTGACGTTTGCACGTGTCTCTACATCATGATAAAATGTAAAAATTATACAATACATAACCGTAGCGTTTTTCACTTCACACGTAAAAAGTTTAATTTTCAAACGAACACGACAATTTTGTCTTAGGAAAATGATGAACACAAAATTTTTTTTGTTTTAGAAAAAACAAAAAATACATCCAAAAAATTAGTAATTGTCCAAATAAAAGGAACTGGAGATCGAGATTAACAGGGTGTGGAGAATGAAGACTGAGACTGTATTAAGAGTAATCGGAGCTCTGGGCTTCGCGAGAAAAGGAATGAGCAATATTAGTAAGAGTGTCCCGGGCAACATTAGCATACAAGTGGCCCAGAAGATCGCCCTAGTATGAACATCCATATATTAAGAAAAGTGGTAACAATTAAATGACAATTCTCCTGTGGGGTCTCAGGACCATAGATTGGACCCGGCTTTACAGGATACAAAGCAGGAAACATAACATACACAAATAATAATAATAATAATAATAATAATAATAATAATAATAATAATAATAAGAAGAAGAAGAAGAAGAAGAAGAAGAAGATGAAGAAGAAGACGAAGAAGAAAAACCACCATAAAAGTATCGAGAAATTGACCAAATATAAGGGCATGGAGATCGGGATTAACAGGATGTGGGGAATGAAGACTGAGGCGGAACCAATAGTAATCGGAGCTCTGGGACTCGTGAGAAAAGGAATGGACTATTTTACTAACAGAGTCCAAGGTAGCATCAATATACAGGTTGCCCAGAAGATCGCTCTACTAGGAACGTATACCAAGAAAAGTGTTAGCATTTAAATGACAATTCTCCTATCGCTCTACAGAATACAAAGCAGAAAACATGACATGCACAAATAATAATAATAATAATAATAATAATAATAATAATAATAATAATAATAATAATAATAATAATTACGAGAAGCGCGTGATTTAAGAAAATAAAAATAAAATAAAAAATAAAAAAATCAATGGCCACAGTTATGATGCCAGACACAACAATGTGACATCAACGGAGCTTGAAGGACATCTTATTATAAACGATTGTATTTTGGACGAACATCTTAAGGTGCATAATATTGAAAAAATATTCAAAATCTATCGACCTTGCGACCCTTAAAACACACGAGGATACTCACATATAAAAACTACCAATTTTCTGCCCCGGGAGTGAACAGAATGACAAAAAAGCTCCAGAGGATTTATACTAAGTTTTTTTTTTTTAAAGTTTTTAATATATTTTTTTATTATTGTCATTACCATCTGAGAGCAATACCACCAGACAAAATATCGAGAAATTGTCAAAATACAAAAAACTAGACTTGAGATTAACAGGATGTTGGGAATTAATATTTAGATTTTACCTATAGTAACTGGAGCACTGGGCCTCGTAAGAAAAGGAATGGACAATTTTACTAACAATGTCCCATTTAACATCAGCACAGAAGTTGCCCAGAAGATCACCCTAACAGGAATATCCCGTATACTACGAAATGTGCTATCAATTAAATGACAATTCTATAGGGCTTAAGGACCATAGTTTGGACCCGGCTCTACAGGATACAAAGCACGACTATTAATAATAATAATAATAATAATAATAACAATGATAATATCGCCCTACTAGGAACATCCCATATACGAAGAAAAGTGCTATCAATTAAATGACAATTCTCCTACAGGGCTTAAGGGCCATAGTTTGGACCTGACTCAACAGGATACAAAGCAGGAGACATAACATACAGACAATAATAATAATAATAATAATAATAATAATAAGAAGAAGAAGAAGAAGAAGAAGGAAAAACCTCCATGAAAATTATCGAGAAATTGAACAATTTCAAATACAAGGACCTGGAAATCGAGATTAACAGGATGTGCGAAATGAAGACAGAGACTGTACCAATAATAATCGGAGATCTGCGCTTCGCGAGAAAAGGAATGGGCAATTTTACTAACAGTGTCACAGGTAACATCAAAATACAAGTTACACTGAAAATCGCCCTACTAGGAACATACCATATATTAAGAAAGGTGCTATCAATTAAATGACAATTCTTCTATAGGGCTTAAGGACCTTAGTTTGGACCCGGCTCTACGGAATACAGAGCAGGAAACATGACATACACAAATAATAATAATAATAATAATAATAATAATAATAATAATAATAATAATAAATATCCGACGTGGAATCTTTCAAGGAGACTCTTTATCTCCACTTCTGTTTTGTTTGTCCTTACTCCCTCTTACGCATGAACTGAACAACAGTAGCTATGGCTACAAAATAAATAACAACATATTCAATCACCTACTATACATGGATGATCTCAAACTCTTTGCCAAAGACGACAATGAGTTGAAGGGCCTACTTAATATTGTAAAATACTTTAGTGACGACATATGCATGAGCTTCGGATTAGATAAATGTGCTAAAGTAACATTTAAGAAAGGTAGAATTTTAGAAGCACCCTTAATAGATTTAGATTTTGCCACGAAGATTAGAGAATTGGAGCATGGTGAAGCTTATAAGTACCTAGGAATTAGTGAGGGAGATGGCATACAACACTCCCAAATGAAAGAGAAGGTAAGAAAGGAGTACTACAGGCGTGTACGCCTGGTACTAAATACCGAGCTAAACTCAAGAAAACGAATATCAGCTATAAACACCTTAGCTGTTCCTGTGGTGCAATACAGCTTTAATGTACTTAACTGGACCATAGCTGAAATTAAGCGAATGGACGCCAAAACGAGAAAGCTCCTCACTTGCTACCGCATGCATCATCCCAAAGCTGATATTGATCGCCTGTATGTGCCCAGATCCGAAGGAGGCAGAGGACTAGTTCAACTAGAACTATCCTACAAAAGTACAACAATTGGCCTCCAAAGATACTTGGAAAAAACAGAAGATTGGATGATGGTATGTGTCAAGGAACATGAAAGTAGTAAGTGTCTCTACTCTGTAGTAAAGGAAGCCGAAAAATTCAAAAAAGAGCTTCAAATGGGCACAGAAATTCAAATACATCACTGTACACCGGCTGAAGCTGCAAAAAACTTAAAAAAAAAAAAAAATGCAAAGAGAAATGCGACCGACCAGATAAAGAAACAATGGCAAAATAAACCGCTCCATGGCCAATACTCTGCCCGTACCAAACAAGCAGACGTAGACAAAAACAGCACCCATCAGTGGCTACGTAGTGCAGGGTTGAAAGGTGAAACTGAGGGTTTTATAATTGCTGCACAAGACCAATGCTTGTTAACTAGGAATTATCAAGCACATATACTAAAATACTGTGTTAGCTCAAGATGCAGATTCTGTGACAAATATCCAGAAACCATTGATCATCTTATATCAGGTTGCACGATATTGGCATCCACTGAATATAAAACCCGGCATGACAGAGTGGGCCAATATCTGCACTGGAAAATTTGCAACTCCTATGGGAAGGAAACTGGAAGAAATTGGTACGAACACCACCCTGACCCGGTTACGGAGATAGGACCTGTTACAATTCTATGGGACTACACAATATACACTGACAGAACAATCAAAGCCAACCGCCCAGACATTGTTAGTAAAGACCACAAACAAAATAAGTGACTCCTTATTGATATGGCAGTCCCTGCAGACTGCAATGTGTCTTTGAAGATATTCGAAAAAATGTCAAAATACAAGGACCTTGAAATCGAAATCTCAAAAATGTGGCACATGGAAACATCAACAATTCCTGTTGCAGTTGGAGCCCTTGGACTGGTTGGAAAAGATTCCAGTAGGCTGATTGAAGGGATCCCTGGAAGTCCATGCCTCAAAGAGATACAAAAAATTGTTCTGACAAGTACAGCCCACACTTTACGAAGGGCTTTATCTATGTAATTATTTATTTTTTTTTTTTGCAGTGGAAAGTGTCATGATGCCATTTCTAACCTTAGGTCCCTGGGCGGGACCCGGAAAGAAATGTGTAAACGCCAGATATCAAAGGAAATAATAATAATAATAATAATAATAATCTCTATCTATAAAAGTCAGGATGTGTGTGTGTGTGTGTGTGTGTAACGAATGCACGGCCACAATTTTCGACGGATTTGCACCAAAATTTATTTGCACAAGCTCCAAGTTAGTAAAAAGGCCAAGAATAGTTGAAATAATCGATTTGTCATGCTTCTACGGCAGTTTTCATGTAGTTTGCGGCCATTTTCTACTGGTCAGAGTAAGAGCCTATAACTGGCTGCCACGAATAGCCAGGAAGATTCTATTGGCCAGCGTGAGAGCCAACAGCTGACTGACACGAATGTTAACTAGCATGCTAGCATGCAAAAAAAATCGACAGCTGCATTCGTCACAAGCGGGAAAAATTTAAATCTGCATGGCACTTTACTCCAGTTGGCCCATTCGCTTGCTTAAAGTCAACGTTGATTCTGATTCTGCAGCACTGGGTTGGGTGTGAAAAAGTATTTGTTGTTAACTTTCTTTTTTCATTCGGTTTTTTCAGTTACGAGTAATTTTTTAAAGCTGATCGTTTTGTGTAAATTTTGTTTAGTTCTTTTTTCGTAACAGATTTAATGTTTAGTATAAAGCTTAAAAAAAATTCGCAGTGTGAGATAGGCAAGAAGTAAGGCATGTAGCAACACCAGCACGGCAAAGGGCACTCCTTTAAAGGCAAGAGAAGAGCAAAAATATTTTAAGTCAAGTGATAGCGATTGCTGTATGAGTCGTATGATTTTTGAATCAAGCACGGGCAACGCCGGGCCATGCTGCTAGTAAAGTACATAAAATATTCAGTCTTAAGCTAAAGTACCTAAAATCAATAAAATATTAGATTTTTAAAATTATTTGTTATTTTTTAAAAAATTACATTGCGGTTAAAAATTAATTAAAAAATTTATATCACTTCTGTTCACCCGTCCGATAAGTTCTAACGTCAAACTGTCAATATATTGATTAGCATATCATAAACATGTCGACTGGATTAAGAAATTCTTTCTTACTGTCTACTACGATTTTGAGGAATCGGAGAGCCGAATTCGAATTCCAGTCAAATCTATTACATTCACTTACGTGCTAATACCCTTGGAAAACGTATGAATCCTCTTCATCAGAAAGCTATGGGTAAATAGCAGGAGAGACCGTGTTCTGTAGCCTTGGATGGCAACTGGTCTACCACAGAAAGAAATGGCAACGTACTGCGGGAAAAAAGTATATTTTATTTTTGCCAGATTTTTAAAACAGAAAATTAACATTTGTTTACAAATATCTAAAAAATGCATGACGTTATCGATTTTTCTGAAAAAGATGTACAACTCTATTCCAATCAATATAATTTCTGTCTGAAATGCACCAAAGTATTTTTTTACTAGGTATAATAAATTTAATCATTTAGCTTTGATTTAAAACTAAATTGAAACCTTTAGGGATTTATTTTTAATTTTTCAAATTAATTTTAAAGTTAGGTATCGCGTTTTGTGGAGGTACCTAGCTAATTGCAACGCCGGGCCATGCTGCTAGTAATAATAATAAAGAAAAGAGCGTGATTTAAGAGAAGAAAAAGAAGAGAAAAAATAATTAAAAGATTCAGTGGCCACAGGTATGATGACAGACACACCAATGTAACACCACCGGATCTTGCAGGACATTTTTTTTACAAACGATTATAATTTCGACAAGCGTCTTACGATGTAGATTTTGAAAGAAATATTCACAATATACCGGCCTTTTGACCCTTAAATCCCATGGTGACAGTAACGTATGCAAATTACTAACATTCCACTCTGGGGGAATGAACAGAATGACAGGAGCGTTCCATAATATTTACACTAAGCTGTTTGATTAATTGCTCTTAGGGGCTGAGGTTTAAATATCTGGGAAGTGTTTTGACAGACGACGGTAAATGTGACGCTGAGATCCGAAAACGTATTGGGATGGTCAATATATATATATATAAAATTTATATATATATATATATATATATATATATATATATATATATATGAATATAACTTTCCAAGAGGATAGAATCCAGGTAGAACTCAATCTCCAGGACAGAGTAAGAATATAATAAAAAAGGCTCAAACGCTAATATTCCATGGAATTTTAGTGTTTCAGCCTTTTTATTCTATATATATATATATATATATATATATATATATATATATATTAATGCATATTTCATTAAATAATATGGACAGCACTATTTACATTATTCGGACTATTGTCCTCATCTTTGTCAACATATTTATTACAACGTTTCCGCCGTTGTACGCTTCAGGTTGTTGGAATGTCGAACTGAGACCTTTATTTTGCTCAAGGACACATGGAACAGTGGATAAAAACGTTAGTCAGTGACAGGACCCAAAGAGTGTGAGTTCAATACCCGGTTAAGGCAGTCGAGAAAATTTCAGAGGGAAATTAACGGGAGATAACTGATAACTGACATCCGTTAGACATGGCATGTGGAACTAGAACAGTCTACCCCAGCGAGCAAAATAAAGGGTTCAGTTCGACATTCCAACCAACTGAAGAAGGCCGGAGCGTACAACGGCCGAAACGAAATAAGGCGACAAAGATGAAGACAATAGTCCGAATAATGTAAATAATGGTCAATGACATATTCCAAAAGCTGGGCAGAGTATTTCGAGACAGGAGGAAGAGGAGGAGGAGGAAGAGGAGGAGGAGAAGAAGAAGAAGAAACCACCTTGAAAATTATCGAGAAATACACGGACATGGAGATCGAGTTTAACAGGATGTGTAGAATGAAGATTGAGACTGTCATACCAATAGTAATCGGAACTCTTGTCCTCTTGAAAAAAGGAATGGACAATTTTACTAAAAGAGTCGAAGGTAGCATCAACCTACAATTTCCCAGAAGATCGCCCTACTAGGAAAATCGCATATATTAAGAAAAGAGCATTCAATGACAATTCTCCTATAGGGCCTAAGGACCATAGTTTCGACCCAGCTGTACAGGACAAAGAACAGGAAACATCACATACGCAAATAATAATAATAATAATAATAATAATAATAATAATAGGACAATTCTATGGGACTACACAATACACACTGACAGAACAACCAAAGCCAACCGCCCAGACATTGTTATTAAAGATCACAAAGAAAATAAGTGCCTCCTTATTGATATGGCAGTCCCTGCAGACTGCAATGTATCTTTGAAGATATACGAAAAGCTGTCAAAATACAAGGACCTTGAAATAGAAATCTAAAAAATGTGGCACATGGGAACATCAACAATACCTGTTGTAGTTGGAGCCCTTGGACTGGTTGGAAAAGATTCCAGTAGGCTGATTGAAGAGATCCCTGGAAGTCCATGCCTCAAACAGATACAACAAATTGTTCTGACAAGTACAGCACACACATTACGAAGGGCTTTATCTATGTAATTATTTTTTTTTTTAATTTTTAATTTTTTGCAGTGGAAAGTGTCATGATGCCATTTCTAACCTTAGGTCTCTGGGCGGGACCCAGAAAGAAATGTGTAAACGCCAGATATCAAAGGAAATAATAATAATAATAATAATAATAATAATAATAATAATAATAATAATAATAATAATAATCTGTGTGATCTTAAATTTTTTTTGTTTTGACAAAAATGATCAGTGGAAAATATGAAACTATTTTTGATCTTAGGTCACTTATTGGGACACGGAAGTAATTTGTATACAACAGAAATCAAAGGAAATAATAATAATAATAATAATGATAATAATAATAATAATGATAATAATAATAATAATCATAATGATGATAATGATAATAATAATAATAATAATGATAATAATAATAATAATAATGATAATAATAATAATGATAATAATAATAATAATAATAATAATGATGATGATAATAATAATAATAATGATAATAATAATAATAATAATAATGATAATAATAATAATAATAATAATAATAATAATGATGATAATAATAATAATAATAGTAATGATAATAATAATAATAATAATGATGATAATAATAATAATAATGATAATAATAATAATAATAATAATAATGATGATGATAATAATAATAATATAATGATGATAATAGTAATAATAATAATAAAGATAATAATAATAATAATGATAATAATAATGATAATAATAATAATAAAGATAATAATAATAATAATGATAATAATAATAATAATGATAATAATAATAATAATAATAATGATAATGATAATGATAATGATGATAATAATAATAATAATAAAATAATGATAATGATAATAATAACAATAATAATATTGCAAAGGATAAAGAAATAGAAGGAAAGAAGGAAGAAACATCAAAAGAGAAACTGCGGAATAGTGAATGGGCGTGGCTACAACTGAGAGATCGAATTATCTTTCTGTCCCAAACATTTGCACCGGAAACGTCAATATTCTTGTATCATTTCTATCAATTTTCTCTCATCAGGCTGAAAAAAAAAAATCTCTTCCGAAGTCAAAGAGGTAATTTATAATTAAAAAGTTGACGAGAGTTTGTTTTGGGTTACCAAGTGCACAATCCCGTTGCATAGCGTGGAATGAAAATTTGCATAGAGCTACTGACACATCATGAGTATAGATTAAAGTAAACAAGAATATTCATAGCATTTGGAGGTTGTTCAGAGCGTCATTGTAAGAAGGTTTATCAGATGATAGCCGCCCTATTGTGCCGGTGATGTAATGACTGTGGTGGTCGAGTATGGTATCTGTAGGACGGGTTTCAATATCTGACCGATTCTGTCTGTGAAAGTTATGAATCTATATGTTTTTTTTCATAAGGGTCGGTCAAAAAGCAATTTTTAAAATTGTCTTGTTACTTCAATTCGTAAGCGATCGTGGCTCTCTACAGCTTCCATATCTTTAATATAAACACTCAGTTCTGAATTATGACTTAGATAGTCGAAAGTACTTGAAGGAAACATGAAAAAACACCCAGTGAAAAGGTAATGAAAGGTCGACGCAAAAAAGCAAAGGTTTTCTTCAATTAACCTGTGTTCACAAATACAGGGTGTATCAAAAGTACTTTTACTAACTTTGGTTCGTGACGCAAAAGGAGGGTAAGATGCCCATATATATATATATATATATATATATATATATATATATATATATATATATATATATATATATATATATAGATACACGCACACATTATGAAATGGACAAATCCGACAATTATTTTAAGACATTTTATGTTTCACCATTCTTTTTACAGATACAAATATTTAAGTAAATGCTCTGTTTATAATAAACAGTATTAAATAACGATTACCGGCCTGAATGTCAGAGGACGAATATTTTCTATGAAAATTTCTCGGA
>OZ038509.1:12755405-12757905 GCA_964036315.1 Acanthosepion esculentum | reverse complement strand
AATCTGATGATCCGCTGTCCTTTAAAAGGGCTGTGGTGAAATAATTTATTATATGGAACCTTAAAGTGGTGTTTTTATTTAAATTATTAGCTCTGATTTCCATTGAGCTCTCTGGATTTTATCCTCCTTGGGTCTACCCATACGGATTACCTAGTTTTTCGTAAACTAAATATAAATATATATATATATATATATATATATATATATATATATATATATATATATATATATATATGTATATATATATACTAATAGTAATAATCAGTTGGTAAAAAAACAAAAACTTTGATAGCACAACTTGCAAGTATATCAAAACAAATTGGTACCTGTGGAAAAATTGGAAAGAAAAAAAAAGAACTAGAAATATCCGAAAAGGACGAAACAAATCGTCCAGTGCCTTAAGTTTTTAGTCCAAAGAAAAGACCCAAGCGATTAATAAAGTTAAAACGTAGAGTACGCAATACGCTAATTAGAGTCGGGATAAATAAAATAAATCCTAAAGACCCAGGAACAACCTACATAGATTTCACCTAAAAGGATCTTCAGATTACACTGAAGATCCGTTTAGATGAAACCTAAGTAGCTTGTTTCTGGATCATTTCAATTTATTATTGTTGTAGGGATCCTCCTTTTACACAAGATGGACTCGTCTAAAGTATACTTATACTAACAGATTTGAAGATACGTAGAGATACGTTAAGACAATGTTGAGATACGTAGATCCAGAGAGAGATAGATAGATAGATAGATAGATAGATAGAGAGAGAGAGAGAGAGAGAGAGAGAGAGAGAGAGAGAGAGAGAGAGAGAGAGAGAGAGAATTACGGCTTCACTTACACAGACTTGTACATATACTTTCTACTAACCCGCATTCCTGGACTACTAATCTTCATTTCAAGTTTGTATTCTTACGTTCAATAGACTTATTTTCCTATTTCAATTACTGGCGTTGTTTATTTATTTGTGCAGGATTCCCTCCTCGGGATCCACAACAATTTTATATATATATATATATATATATATATATATATATATATATATATATGTATGTATGTATATATAAGTGTGTGTGTGTGTGTGTGTGTGTGTGTGTGTGTGTGTGTGTGTGTGTGTGTGTGTGTGTGTGTGTGTGTGTGTGTGTGTACTGCTTATGTAAGTGTCGCGAAGGCCGGGAAAAGGTGAAACCAAATGTTTGGGATAAAATGAAACGAAGGAAGCAGAGAGAGCAATGCAATCCTCCATTCCACATTCCAGCTTCTTCGGCCACACATGTCGAAGAGAGTGTCATGCAAAGATTGGTCTGTTAAGCCACTCCAAACATTTCACGCAAAATGACAATCTTGTGAAATTATTTGATGCCTACTATATATATATATATATATATATATATATATATATATATATATATATATATATATATATATATATATACGGTATTGTCAGGCGATTTTTATTAAATGACCACCTAACGGTTTTTTTAAAAACCAAACTAATTCAGAATTCCTGAGCTATTCAATTACAAGAGATATTCATTTACATAAGATATTAAATAAAAACACAGTTAATTTAAGCTACAGTTGCGCTAGTAATGTAGAAAAAATAATAAATAGACAAAACTCTAGAAATCTTAAAACTAACGTGCAGCAAAATAACACTAGTAATTTATGCAACTGCAGAAATAAGAATAGATGTCCATTAAATGAAGCTTGTAAAACAGAAGCTATAATTTATAAAGCAGAAGTAACAGATAATAATGCCCAAAATAAAATGTACATAGGGTGTACGGAAGGTACTTTCAAATGTAGATAGTACAATGATAGGTCATCATTTAAACTAACAAATCTTAGGTACTCTACCAAACTAGGTAACCATGTGTGGAATTTAAAAGAAAGAAACAACAGGGATCTGTTTCTAAGGTGGAAAATTTAAAAAAAGGCAAAGCCTTACAACAATCACAACAATGTTTGCAACCTCTGCCAATAGGAAAAAAATTAGCGATTATGACATTTCTGGATCCAAAGAACCTTTTAAAGCAGAAATCCAAAATCCTTGCTTACATATCAGAAAATTTTTCTTAAGTGCATATGAGGCTGAATAAAAAAAAATAATTCAACCCACCATTTACAATACACTTTCTTTTATTCTCTTCCTCCTCCTTCTTCACATCCTCCTCCTGCTCCCTTTCTATTACACCCAACTTCTTCTTCTTCCTCTTCCTCACATCCTCCTCCTCCCTTTCTATTACACCCAACATTCTTCTTCTTCTTCCTCTTCCTCACATCCTCCTCCTCCCTTTCTATTACACCCAACTTCTTCTTCTTCTTCTTCTTCTTCCTCTTCCTCACATCCTCCTCCTCCCTTTCTATTACACCCAACTTCTTCTTCTTCTTCTTCTTCTTCTTCAGATTCTCCTCCTCACTTTCTATTGCACCCAACTTCTTCTTCCTCTTCTTCACATCTTCCTCCTCACTTTCTATTACACCCAACTTCTTCTTCCTCTT
>OZ038509.1:12705425-12755205 GCA_964036315.1 Acanthosepion esculentum | reverse complement strand
CATCTTCCTCCTCACTTTCTATTACACCCAACTTCTTCTTCCTCTTCTTCACATCTTCCTCGACTCACTTCTATTACACCCAACTCTCTTCCTCTTCTTCACATCTTCCTCCTCCCTTTCTATTACACCCAACGTCTTCTTCCTCTTCCTCACATCCTCCTCCTCCCTTTCTATTACACCCAACTTCTTCTTCCTCTTCTTCACATCTTCCTCCTCCCTTTCTATTACACCCAACGTCTTCTTCCTCTTCCTCACATCCTCCTCCTCACTTTCTATTACACCCAACTTCTTCTTCCTCTTCCTCACATCCTCCTCCTCACTTTTTATTACACCCAACTTCTTCTTCCTCTTCCTCACATCTCCTCCTCACTTTCTATTACACCCAACTTCTTCTTCCTCTTCTTCACATCTTCCTCCTCACTTTCTATTACACCCAACTTCTTCTTCCTCTTCTTCACATCTTCCTCCTCCCTTTCTATTACACCCAACGTCTTCTTCCTCTTCTTCACATCTTCCTCCTCCCTTTCTATTACACCCAACTTCTTCTTCCTCTTCTTCACATCTTCCTCCTCACTTTCTATTACACCCAACGTCTTCTTCCTCTTCTTCACATCTCCTCCTCCCTTTCTATTACACCCAACGTCTTCTTCCTCTTCTTCACATCTTCCTCCTCACTTTCTATTACACCCAACTTCTTCTTCCTCTTCTCACATCCTCCTCCTCACTTTCTATTACACCCAACTTCTTCTTCCTCTTCTTCACATCTTCCTCCTCACTTTCTATTACACCCAACTTCTTCTTCCTCTTCTCACATCTTCCTCCTCCCTTTCTATTACACCCAACTTCTTCTTCCTCTTCTTCACATCTCCTCCTCCCTTTCTATTACACCCAACGTCTTCTTCCTCTTCTCACATCCTCCTCCTCACTTTCTATTACACCCAACTTCTTCTTCCTCTTCTTCACATCTTCCTCCTCACTTTCTATTACACCCAACTTCTTCTTCCTCTTCATCACATCTTCCTCCTCACTTTCTATTACACCCAACTTCTTCTTCCTCTTCTTCACATCTTCCTCCTCACTTTCTATTACACCCAACTTCTTCTTCCTCTTCCTCACATCTCCTCCTCACTTTCTATTACACCCAACTTCTTCTTCCTCTTCCTCACATCCTCCTCCTCCCTTTCTATACACCCAACGTCTTCTTCCTCTTCCTCACATCCTCCTCCTCACTTTCTATTACACCCAACTTCTTCTTCCTCTTCCTCACATCCTCCTCCTCACTTTATTACACCCAACTTCTTCTTCCTCTTCCTCACATCTCCTCCTCCTTTCTATTACACCCAACTTCTTCTTCCTCTTCCTCACATCCTCCTCCTCACTTTCTATTACACCCAACGTCTTCTTCCTCTTCTCACATCTCCTCCTCACTTTCTATTACACCCAACTTCTTCTTCCTCTTCATCACATCTTCCTCCTCACTTTCTATTACACCCAACTTCTTCTTCCTCTTCATCACATCTCCTCCTCACTTTCTATTACACCCAACTTCTTCTTCCTCTTCATCACATCTTCCTCCTCACTTTCTATTACACCCAACTTCTTCTTCCTCTTCCTCACATCCTCCTCCTCCCTTTCTATTACACCCAACTTCTTCTTCCTCTTCCTCACATCCTCCTCCTCCCTTTCTATTACACCCAACGTCTTCTTCCTCTTCCTCACATCCTCCTCCTCACTTTCTATTACACCCAACTTCTCTTCCTCTTCCTCACATCCTCCTCCTCCCTTTCTATTACACCCAACTTCTTCTTCCTCTTCCTCACATCCTCCTCCTCCCTTTCTATTACACCCAACGTCCTCTTCCTCTTCCTCACATCCTCCTCCTCACTTTCTATTACACCCAACTTCTTCTTCCTCTTCATCACATCCTCCTCCTCACTTTCTATTACACCCAACTTCTTCTTCCTCTTCTCACATCTTCCTCCTCACTTTCTATTACACCCAACTTCTTCTTCCTCTTCCTCACATCCTCCTCCTCCCTTTCTATTACACCCAACTTCTTCTTCCTCTTCCTCACATCCTCCTCCTCACTTTCTATTACACCCAACTTCTTCTTCCTCTTCCTCACATCCTCCTCCTCCCTTTCTATTACACCCAACGTCCTCTTCCTCTTCCTCACATCCTCCTCCTCACTTTCTATTACACCCAACTTCTTCTTCCTCTTCATCACATCCTCCTCCTCACTTTCTATTACACCCAACTTCTTCTTCCTCTTCATCACATCTTCCTCCTCACTTTCTATTACACCCAACTTCTTCTTCCTCTTCATCACATCCTCCTCCTCACTTTCTATTACACCCAACTTCTTCTTCCTCTTCATCACATCCTCCTCCTCACTTTCTATTACACCCAACTTCTTCTTCCTCTTCATCACATCTTCCTCCTCACTTTCTATTACACCCAACTTCTTCTTCCTCTTCTTCACATCTTCCTCCTCACTTTCTATTACACCCAACTTCTTCTTCCTCTTCCTCACATCCTCCTCCTCCCTTTCTATTACACCCAACGTCTTCTTCCTCTTCCTCACATCTTCCTCCTCACTTTCTATTACACCCAACTTCTTCTTCCTCTTCCTCACATCCTCCTCCTCCCTTTCTATTACACCCAACTTCTTCTTCCTCTTCCTCACATCCTCCTCCTCCCTTTCTATTACACCCAACGTCTTCTTCCTCTTCCTCACATCCTCCTCCTCCCTTTCTATTACACCCAACTTCTTCTTCCTCTTCTCACATCTTCCTCCTCACTTTCTATTACACCCAACTTCTTCTTCCTCTTCTTCACATCTTCCTCCTCACTTTCTATTACACCCAACTTCTTCTTCCTCTTCTTCACATCTTCCTCCTCACTTTCTATTACACCCAACTTCTTCTTCCTCTTCCTCACATCCTCCTCCTCACTTTCTATTACACCCAACTTCTTCTTCCTCTTCCTCACATCCTCCTCCTCCCTTTCTATTACACCCAACTTCTTCTTCCTCTTCCTCACATCCTCCTCCTCCCTTTCTATTACACCCAACGTCTTCTTCCTCTTCCTCACATCCTCCTCCTCACTTTCTATTACACCCAACTTCTTCTTCCTCTTCATCACATCTTCCTCCTCACTTTCTATTACACCCAACTTCTTCTTCCTCTTCATCACATCTTCCTCCTCACTTTCTATTACACCCAACTTCTTCTTCCTCTTCTTCACATCTTCCTCCTCACTTTCTATTACACCCAACTTCTTCTTCCTCTTCTTCACATCTTCCTCCTCACTTTCTATTACACCCAACTTCTTCTTCCTCTTCCTCACATCCTCCTCCTCCCTTTCTATTACACCCAACTTCTTCTTCCTCTTCCTCACATCCTCCTCCTCCCTTTCTATTACACCCAACGTCTTCTTCCTCTTCCTCACATCCTCCTCCTCACTTTCTATTACACCCAACTTCTTCTTCCTCTTCTTCACATCCTCCTCCTCACTTTCTATTACACCCAACTTCTTCTTCCTCTTCTTCACATCTTCCTCCTCACTTTCTATTACACCCAACTTCTTCTTCCTCTTCTTCACATCTTCCTCCTCACTTTCTATTACACCCAACTTCTTCTTCCTCTTCATCACATCTTCCTCCTCACTTTCTATTACACCCAACTTCTTCTTCCTCTTCTTCACATCCTCCTCCTCCCTTTCTATTACACCCAACGTCTTCTTCCTCTTCCTCACATCTTCCTCCTCACTTTCTATTACACCCAACTTCTTCTTCCTCTTCATCACATCTTCCTCCTCACTTTCTATTACACCCAACTTCTTCTTCCTCTTCATCACATCTTCCTCCTCACTTTCTATTACACCCAACTTCTTCTTCCTCTTCATCACATCTTCCTCCTCACTTTCTATTACACCCAACGTCTTCTTCCTCTTCTTCACATCTCTCCTCCTCACTTTCTATTACACCCAACTTCTTCTTCCTCTTCCTCACATCCTCCTCCTCACTTTCTATTACACCCAACTTCTTCTTCCTCTTCATCACATCTTCCTCCTCACTTTCTATTACACCCAACTTCTTCTTCCTCTTCTTCACATCTTCCTCCTCACTTTCTATTACACCCAACGTCTTCTTCCTCTTCTTCACATCTTCCTCCTCACTTTCTATTACACCCAACTTCTTCTTCCTCCTCCTCACATCCTCCTCCTCACTTTCTATTACACCCAACTTCTTCTTCCTCTTCCTCACATCCTCCTCCTCCCTTTCTATTACACCCAACTTCTTCTTCCTCTTCCTCACATCCTCCTCCTCCCTTTCTATTACACCCAACGTCTTCTTCCTCTTCCTCACATCCTCCTCCTCACTTTCTATTACACCCAACTTCTTCTTCCTCTTCATCACATCTTCCTCCTCACTTTCTATTACACCCAACTTCTTCTTCCTCTTCATCACATCTTCCTCCTCACTTTCTATTACACCCAACTTCTTCTTCCTCTTCTTCACATCTTCCTCCTCACTTTCTATTACACCCAACTTCTTCTTCCTCTTCTTCACATCTTCCTCCTCACTTTCTATTACACCCAACGTCTTCTTCCTCTTCCTCACATCCTCCTCCTCCCTTTCTATTACACCCAACTTCTTCTTCCTCTTCTTCACATCTTCCTCCTCCCTTTCTATTACACCCAACGTCTTCTTCCTCTTCCTCACATCCTCCTCCTCCCTTTCTATTACACCCAACTTCTTCTTCCTCTTCTTCACATCTTCCTCCTCACTTTCTATTACACCCAACTTCTTCTTCCTCTTCTTCACTTCTTCCTCCTCACTTTCTATTACACCCAACTTCTTCTTCCTCTTCTTCACATCCTCCTCCTCACTTTCTATTACACCCAACTTCTTCTTCCTCTTCTTCACATCCTCCTCCTCCCTTTCTATTACACCCAACTTCTTCTTCCTCTTCTTCACATCTTCCTCCTCCCTTTCTATTACACCCAACGTCTTCTTCCTCTTCCTCACATCTTCCTCCTCACTTTCTATTACACCCAACTTCTTCTTCCTCTTCATCACATCTTCCTCCTCACTTTCTATTACACCCAACTTCTTCTTCCTCTTCTTCACATCTTCCTCCTCACTTTCTATTACACCCAACTTCTTCTTCCTCTTCTTCACATCTTCCTCCTCCCTTTCTATTACACCCAACTTCTTCTTCCTCTTCTTCACATCTTCCTCCTCACTTTCTATTACACCCAACTTCTTCTTCCTCTCCTTCACATCTTCCTCCTCACTTTCTATTACACCCAACTTCTTCTTCCTCTTCTTCACATCTTCCTCCTCACTTTCTATTACACCCAACTTCTTCTTCCTCTTCTTCACATCTTCCTCCTCCCTTTCTATTACACCCAACTTCTTCTTCCTCTTCTTCACATCTTCCTCCTCACTTTCTATTACACCCAACTTCTTCTTCCTCTTCTTCACATCTTCCTCCTCACTTTCTATTACACCCAACTTCTTCTTCCTCTTCTTCACATCTTCCTCCTCACTTTCTATTACACCCAACTTCTTCTTCCTCTTCTTCACATCTTCCTCCTCACTTTCTATTACACCCAACTTCTTCTTCCTCTTCTTCACATCTTCCTCCTCACTTTCTATTACACCCAACTTCTTCTTCCTCTTCTTTACATCTTCCTCCTCACTTTCTATTACACCCAACTTCTTCTTCCTCTTCTTCACATCTTCCTCCTCACTTTCTATTACACCCAACTTCTTCTTCCTCTTCATCACATCTTCCTCCTCACTTTCTATTACACCCAACTTCTTCTTCCTCTTCTTCACATCTTCCTCCTCACTTTCTATTACACCCAACTTCTTCTTCCTCTTCTTCACATCTTCCTCCTCCCTTTCTATTACACCCAACTTCTTCTTCCTCTTCTTCACATCTTCCTCCTCACTTTCTATTACACCCAACTTCTTCTTCCTCTTCATCACATCTTCCTCCTCACTTTCTATTACACTCAACTTCTTCTTCCTCTTCCTCACATCCTCCTCCTCCCTTTCTATTACACCCAACTTCTTCTTCCTCTTCTTCACATCTTCCTCCTCCCTTTCTATTACACCCAACGTCTTCTTCCTCTTCCTCACATCCTCCTCCTCACTTTCTATTACACCCAACTTCTTCTTCCTCTTCTTCACATCTTCCTCCTCACTTTCTATTACACCCAACTTCTTCTTCCTCTTCTTCACATCCTCCTCCTCCCTTTCTATTACACCTAAATTCTTCTTCCTCTTCCCATTTTTGGATGACACTCTCAAACACATAGACTTACATACAGGTGTAACTTTGATAATCGCAAAAGCTTGAAATCCAAGGTCACAAACTCATATCCATACAACTGATATATATATATATATATATATATATATATATATATATATATATATATATACCTGTGTGTGTGTGTGTGTGTGTATTAATATAATAAGAAAGAACTGTTAGATTGACGATCCAAATTCTTTAGTATTTTTGTTTTTATCAAAAAGAAAAAGAAAACACTGCTCGATACTGAAGTAGGGCCTAGATTTTCATTATTTAAAAAAAAATTTTGACGTAATGAATATGCATACACCTGGGTTCCCCCCTCACAGTAATACGATTGGCTGGTGTTAGCCATAAATACAGACTGATGTGGAGGTGCATCGCCAACGCCTATTGTCTACACTACGACTACCTGCTAGATTGTCCTAGCTGGTTACAGTAGCCAAAACCACTTAGCTATTTCGAACAAATATATCCCTTTCCGGCACACAGAAATTTACTATGTTTCGAAACTGGTCATCTATATTCAAGTTTAATTTCAATATTAAACCTTAACTGTTGGATGACAGTTTCATCCTCAAGCGATGTTTGGAATATTTTTTTGTTGCTTAGTTATTCCAAACACACACACACACACACACACACACACACACACACACACACACACACACATTAATTACATTTACCGGCCTGAATGTGCGAGAATTTTCGTAGAAAATATATGCTTCTCTGACAGGAATCGAACCTGTAACCCCAATGGGAACCAAGATTTGATCTGATGTGCTGTTAACCATTCAGCCACAAGAAGTGACTGGTTAGCAAAGTCCGAATTTCTGTTTATAAACACACACCTTCGATGATTTTTCTCGATCGATCACGTCTGCTTACGAAATATATCTTAAAGTATAACGAGGAACAAAGGTATACAGTGCATAACACTCTTGACGAGCTTAAGTAAATAGATGGCGGAACAGTGTTTAGCAGGGATTTTTTAAAAACATTTCACCCCCCAAGCAAGGTGGGAGTGCCACTAATACGCAAAGGGTTACAGAGAGTGAGAGCAAGAGTAAAGAGGCGTGAAAAAGGATAGGATGAAGAGAAGGGCAGGGAATAGATCAAGGCATCTGGAGATGTCGATTGAGATTGCATTTGAATAATTGAAGATTATAGCTATCAGGGAAGCAAGCAAAAAGAAGGGCGTTCCACAGACGGGAAGTGCGAGACATGAAGCTATCGGAGTAGAGGAGATGGATACATTTAACCGTTTCGACAGTGAATGGATGGGACTGAGATGTCAAACTAGTGGCACGTTTTTGTTCATGCAGTCTGGGAACTAGCGAAAATAGCTCGTCGGAGCACTCACCGTGAAAGTAATTGTAGAAAGGACAGAGGGTGGCGACGGCACGTCTGCGAGAGAGCGACTGTAGACGAGATGCCAGATCAGGGCCAACCACATTGCATATCCGTCTCTGTATTTTGTCGAGGACCCTAAGTGTTATGGGTCCTTACCTATCACGACAGAATGAACTATTCCTAACACTATGTATACTACGCCTCTCAAGAGAGAGAGACGAATCGAGTCGAGCCGATAGTAGTTCACTCCAAACCAGACTGACAGTCATACTAACACCTTCCACATCTTGTATTATTATTGCCGTGTATTATATCTTCGTTATTTCTACTCTTGTGTTCGTGTTGTTCTTCCTTGGTCCTAACGTGGACCATAACACTAAGATAAACAACGGGGGGTCCAGACCATATATGACAGCAATATTCCATGCAAGGGCGAATGGTTGATTTGAAGGATGGACTCGGACGAGAAAAACTTTCTGGCGTGACATAGAGAACCAAATTTCCCTTCGGTACACCAAACTATTGATTCAATTTAATCTCAGGTCAGCGAACACTGTGAGACCAAGCTGTCGCAAAGAGGTACTCTCGTGGGAGGCAGGGACGGTTCTAAAACAAAATTTATTAAGAATTACAAAGGACAGGAAATTGTGGAGAGCCATGATCGCCTACGTTCTGAGGCGACACGGTACATAATGAAGTAGAAACCTGACGATGTAAGTACTTTGGTTAAAATCTTGACTCACTTTTCCATTGCGAAATTTTGTTGTGGACATATTCTTAGCAGCAGACCTCCCAGTGTCAGAATGACCGATTCTGCAAGACATGACAAGCAGCGATATCAAGCTAGATTTGCATCCTGCTCGATTCTTCTGAGAGAAATTTAGAAAAAGTCACGATTCTTCAAAAATTATCACGCGAGAGCGAGGCAATCATTTTTGATGGGCAACACTGACCATTATCATTTTCCAACAAAAACATCTGCCCTGAAAATTAGTGCTCAGAAAATGACGCCAAACATCGGCCGGCCATTAATAATTGTCGGAAAGACGTTGCCTGGGAGGCAAGAGTTTAATAAATCAAAAAGCAGGGACTGGGTTTATTTAGCGAAATTTATTTTGCATTTGATAGCTCTATCTTCCTTGAATATTCAGTTTCTCATTAATTTTCGAAGTGATTGAATATCCTCAGCAGAATTACACGTCGTCTATTTTCAAAATTTTATTATTCTCTTTGGTGTATGTTTTATTTTGTTGTTTTCCTGTATATATTTATCGATGTTTCTGATTGTTGGGTGTCCGCCATTGTTTAAAAAGGAAAGTAGAATGGAGAAAACTTCCTTTATTTTTAATTTCTTTTTTTTTTCTTAAACAAATTTGTTTTCTTGTTTGTTTGTCAAATTTTTGCATATATTTTTTCTTTTTCTTCAATATTTGATCTGTTTTCTTTCTATCGTTTAAAAATGAAAACGAATGGATGTTAGCGTCTAGTTCTTTTTTTAATTCCTTCTTTCTTTCATCTCGTCAGCTCAGCTTTTATTTCTCTTTTCTTTCGTTCTTTCTTATGCTTTCCTTGTACTTATTCTTTGTTTTTTTCTCTCATTCCTCGCATCTATTTCTTTCCTTCATTCCGTCCTTCTGTTCTTCCTTTCCTTAATATTTTTCTCATTCTTCATTTTCTTATCACAATATATTCTTCTTTTTCATCTCTCTTCCTTCCTTCCTTCCTTCCTTCCTTCCTTCCTTCCTTCCTTCTGTCGTTCATTCGTTCGATCGTTCGTTCCTTCCATCCTTCCTATCGCATTTCAGCCTCTTTTTCTGTTCTTCCTTCCTTCTGTCGTTCATTCGTTCCTTCGTTCCTTCCATCCTTCCTATCGCATTTCAGCCTCTTTTTCTGTTCTTCCTTCCTTCTGTCGTTCATTCGTTCCTTCGTTCCTTCCATCCTTCCTATCGCATTTCAGCCTCTTTTTCTGTTCTTCCTTTCTTCTGTCGTTCATTCGTTCGTTCCTTCCTTCCATCTTTTCTATCGCATTTCAGCCTCATTTTCTGTTCTTCCTTTCTTCTGTCGTTCATTCGTTCCTTCCTTCGTTCCTTCCTTCCTATCGCATTTCAGCCTCTTTTTCTGTTCTTCCTTTCTTCTGTCGTTCATTCGTTCGTTCCTTCCTTCCCTCCTTCCTATGGCATTTCAGCCTCTTTTTCTGTTCTTCCTTTCTTCTGTTGTTTATTCGTTCGTTCGTTCGTTCGTTCCTTCCTTCCTTCCTTCCTTCCTATCGCCTTTCAGCCTCTTTTTCTGTTCTTCCTTTATTTCCCTTTCGTACCAATTTCCTCAATTCATTATTCCTTTCCTTTTTTTTTTGTTAATCTCCGACCCTGCAGTATCTTCTTTCCTATTCTTTTCAACACCTCAACACCTTTCAGGTGTCTAGTTTTCATTCCTCTAGTTTCTTTCTTCTTATTTTTAGCCCTTTAGTTTCTTCATTCATTCCTTCTCTCCTTCGTGCCTACTCATTCCTACTCTTCATTTAGGGGCCTTTAGCTTCTCCCCCCTCCCTTATTTTCATCCCGCTTTTGTTTATTTGTTGGTTTTCTTTCTTATCTTTAGTCTTTAGTCACTTCCTTCCAGCATACATTTATTCCTTTCCTCTTTCTTTCATTTCTACTTTTCTTTCAGTCCTCTAGTTTCTTTCTTTCTTTTTATTAATGTCTGCAATGAATTCTTCCTTCCTTTCTATTTTCCTATTCCACCCTATAGTTCCTACCGTCGTTTTCTTCTTTTTTTATTTTTCTCACCCTTTTCCTTATTTTCTGTTCCCTTTCTTTCAGCGTATTACAATATTACAATATTCTTTCCGTTACTTCTTTCTTGTCATCTTTATTCAGCCGTTTACATCCTTCCTTCATTTTTATTTCAGATCTTTATTTCTTTCCTTTTTCGTTTCTTTCAGTCTTTAAGTTCCATATTTTCATTTTTCTCCCACAGCGGAATTTTTTATTTCAATTTCATTTCTTTCTTTCTTTCTTTCTTTCTTTCTTTCTTTGTCGGTTTGTTCTATATCTTTCTTTCTTTCTTTCTTTCTTTGTCGGTTTGTTCTATATCTTTCTTTCTTTCTTTCTTTCTTTCCGATTCTCTTTATTTTCTATTCTACTCATACTGAGTTCACATTTCTTTATTTCTTTTTCTTTCTTTCTAAGTCTGTTTGTTCTATAACCTGTATTTTGTTAGTTTTCTTTCTTTCCCTTATTTCTTCCGCTTATTTTTTTATTTTACTTGGTTTTCTTTCTTTCTTTCTTTCTTTCTTTCTTTCTTTCTTTCTTTCTTTCTTTCTCCTCCGTTTATTCTATATCCTTTTTTTTCATTCGTTTTCTTTCTTTCCCTACTTTCTTTATTTTACTTCGTTTCCTTTCTTTCTTTTTCTTTCTTCTTTCTTTCTTTCTTTCTTTTTCTTCTTTCTTTTTCTTCTTTCTTTCTTTCTTTCTTTTTCCTCCGTTTGTTCTATATCCTGTATTTTGTTAGTTTTCTTTCTTTCCCTTCTTTCTTTATTTTACTTCGTTTTCTTTCTTTCCCTTCTTTCTTTCTTTCTTTCTTTATTTATTTATGTATTTCTTTCTCCTCCGTTTGTTCTATATCTTGTATTTTGTTCATTTTCTTTCTTTCCCTTCTTTCTTTATTTAACTGGTTTCTTTCTTTCTTTCTTTCTTTCTTTCTTTTATTCTTTCTTTCTTTCTTTCTTTCTTTCTTTCTTTCTTTCTTTCTCCTCCGCTTATTCGAAATCCTGTATTTTGTTCGTCATCTTTCTTTCCCTTCTTTCTTTATGTTACTTCAATTTCTTTCTTTCCTTCATTCTTTATTATACTTCGGTTTCTTTCTTCCTTTCTTTCTTTCTTTCTTTCTTTCTTTCTTTCTTTCTTTCTTTCTTTCTTTCTTTCCGATTCTTTTTATTTTCCATTTTACTCATACTGAGTTCACATTCTTTCCTTCTTTCTTTTTCTTTCTTTCTTTCTTTCTTTCTTTCTTTCTTTCTTTCTTTCTTTCTTTCTTTCTTTCTTTCTAAGTCTGTTTGTTCTATAACCTGTATTTTGTTAGTTTTCTTTCTTTCCCTTATTTATTCCCCTTATTTTTTATTTTACTTGGTCTTCTTTCTTTCTTTCTTTCTTTCTTTCTTTCTCTCTTTCTCCTCTGTTTGTTCTATATCCTGTATTTTGTCCGTTTTCTTTCTTTCCCTTCTTTCTTTATTTTACTTCGTTTTCTTTCTTTCTTTCTTTCTCTCTTTCTCTCTTTCTTTCTTTCTTTCTTTCTCCTCCGTTTATTCGAAATCCTGTATTTTGTTCGTCTTCTTTCATTCTCTTCATTCTTTATTTTACTTCGGTTTCTTTCTTCCTTTCTTTCTTTTTATATTGTTTCTTAGATTATTTCGTTCTATTACCCGCCCTTTTATTTCACTTTTTGTATTTCGTTTCGTTTTCTTCTTTCTTTTAGTTCCTTTTCTTTCTTTCTTTCTTTCTCCGTTTTTTTTTCTATATCCTGTATTTTGTTCGTTTTCTTTCTTTCCTTCTTTCTTTATTTCACTGCATTTTCTTTCTTTCTTCCTTTCTGTCTTTTTATATTGTTTCTTAGTTTATTTTAACTATTACCCACATTTCAATTTTTCGTGTTTCTTTCCTTTTCTTTTTTTGTTTGTTTGTTTGTTTGTTTGTTTGTTTGTTTGTTTGTTTCTTTCTTTCTTTCTTTCTTCCGTGTCGTTGTGTTTGTCAGTTTATTTCTTTTTTTCCTTTCTTTCATCATCCATCACGTCTAAGCTTATAGTACTCGTGATCATACAGCAAGCTAAGGCCCATGATCGTCGTTGCTTAACTTCGGTGTTCGCACAGGAACCGAGGTTTTAAAGTAACGTGTCCGTCAACCCTTTTCATCCCAGCTTCAAAAATATAAAATAAACAGTACTGTTAATCTACCCCGTTCACTTCCAGACATTTACCTGTCAGTTTGCTGAAAATGGCTAATTGGGTGTGACTACTGGAGGTTGATGCACTTAGCATCTCATTCCACAAGTGGAAACATTGGAGAAACATCATGGCCGGATGGCAAGATGAGATTTTAATTTTTAATGAATTGTTAACTAAGGCTACTGGAAGGGAGCTCGATATACTCGGGAACATGGCCGCCAGTGTGTGTAAAGTCGCTACTCGCAACCACAGATATTCAGCGTACACCTCAAGTGTCCCAGCTGTTCCTGAAAGTCTGGAATTTTTGTCGAGTTCTGAAGTATAGTTGAGGGATGATTTTATGAAGCCGTTTCTTTAGCGATAGAAGTTGAAATCCCAATACCTGTGGGTATCACAGTCGACTTCAATTCCAGACCCTCTTGGATGCATATTTAGGAATTTCATATTTCTCCCCTTTTTTCGTTTTTTTCCAGAAAATTCACTATTTAAAAATGGGGCTCAAAAACCATAATATCCCGTTTTTAATATTCCAGTATCGTATCTAATTCTGTCTTCGTGTCCCAAAAGATTTTGGCATTTTACTTTCCTCTTGCTTTTTTTAGCCTATTCTCATACCACTGTTCTCTGTTTTCTCAATCATACATTTCACATAATTCTGTTTTTTCTATGTGCCGTGTCCATTCATGACGTTGATGGTCACTGCTCTCCACAGCTTTCTGTCCATTGTATCTCTTATCAGTTTAACGTGGTGTAGACATTTAAAATCGCTGCGCAAACAATTAAAATCGTTTCATAAACAATGCGTCAACAAGATTACCTATATATATAAAACAGAGGATGTCTGTTTGTCTGTCTGCCTGAGTGATACATTTTCACTCGAGATCCATACAATCGATTTTGACCAAATTTTGCGCATACATTGTAGAATATAAGAGACAGCTTAAAAGAATCGATAATTTAAAAAAAATCAATAATCGATAAAGCCGATCAAAATATCGATAAATTCAACTTTTTTTCTCCGATTTCGTTCAAACTCGGTATGTCGGTTACTTATATCATGACGAGCCTGACGATACTTAATTTTTATTTCTATGTCACTGCGTTTAGCGAAAAACGAAACATCGATTAGAACACAAATTTTAAACTAAAAACTCCCTCAATTTTCAAGCAATCTAATACAAACTTTACTCAATTGTAGCCAACAATGAGTTGATTGTTTAACAGTCATTTAACTTGATAATTGAGACACCTATATAGTGAAAAATGTAAATAGCAAAAAATGGCGATTTTTCTGGTTTCTCTCTTATTTTTGTTGATCTTTCAACCAATTTTCATCAAACTTAACAATTGCTTTATAAATGTATCCTCTTTTACATCCTTTGTAGCACACTGACAAAGTAAATTTAAAAAACTCCAAAATAATTTTCTTTTGAAGTGGGTCTACATGTTGCCTGTTTTACTCCTTCCTGTCCTCCGCTAACTTCAGTAGAATACATAGAGGCTACTTCTCTTATATCAATAATTGCATTAATTCAAAATGTTTTTTAATGAAAGTACTTAAAAGTAATTGAAGAAAATAGACTCTGTTACATCTAAACATGATGCTGTTTTTGCTCTATTCTAATTGAAGTTTTTTTTTCTGATCGACCAGCTGGATATGGCTGCTAGTTAATTATTAAAATAGTTAAATTAAAATATTTGTGTAAACAAAATATTTTGCAAACAATTAAATTCGTTGCACCACCATTTAAAACCATTGCGTAAACAATTAAAATAGTTGCGTAAACAAATAAAATACGTGTGAGCAAATAAATCGTTTCGTAAACAATTAAATTAAAGGTGTAAACAAATAAAAATATTTGGGCGAAAAAAAAAGGCGTTGCTTAAACAATTATAATAGCTCAGTAAGCAAAATCGTTGCGTAAAAAATTAAAAACGTTACATAAACAATTAAGTCGTGGAACAATTTACAGGAGATGAGTAAATATGTAAAATCCATCTGAGCACCACGATGCTTTAATTAGCTGCATTTTATTAATTAAATAATTAAAAATCATTGCGTAAAGAAAGAAAAAATGTTGCAATAAACAATTAAAATCGTTTCGTAAACAATTAGCACATTGTGTAAAATGATTGAAATTGCTGCGCAAACAAATTGTATCTATAAAAATTGCCGTTTAAACAACTGACATTCTTGCTGGAATAATTAATATCCTTTCGTAAACAATTAAAATGGTTAGTAAACAATTAAAATTGCTGCACAAACATGAATTTTTTGAGCAACAGTTTTAAAAATTTTCTTAGCCGTTGTGTAAATAATTAAAATCATTCTCATAAAAACTGTAATGGTTACGTAAAAAATTAAGCCGTTATGTTAACAATTAAAATCATTATGTGAACAATGAAAAACGTTGAGCAAACAATTATAATCTTTATGTAAACAATTAAAATTATTGTAGAAACAATCAAGACATTACGTTGACAATTAAAATTGTTGTGGAAACAGGTCGTTATGTAAACAATTATTCATGTAAACAATTAAAATAGTTTCACAAACAACTCGCTTTCTAAAAAATTAAACTCGTTGTGCAAACAATTAAGTTGTGTAAGCAATTAAATTCCGGTGTAAATAATTAAGACCTTTTGTGCAAACAATTAAGTCGTTAGATAAACAATTAAAATCGTTGTGCAAACATCTTGTTGTGTAAACAATTAAACTATTAAACTTGATGTGGAAAAAAGTTACCATGTTAACAACTAAAATCGTTGTGAAAATAAGTTATATAAAAACTTAAAATTCTTCGGTAAACAATTTAGTCGTTGTGTAAACAATTAAAATCATTGTGGAAATGATCAAGACGACGTTAACAATTACAATCGTTTCAGAGAAAAATCGTTATGCAAACTATCAATTCTTAATGTAAACAAATAAAATCTTCGTGTAAAAAATAGAGTCTATGTATATTTCTATGGTAAATGTTCATTTTTCTTTCATTATTTCCACAAATTCACACCTTTACAACAAGAAACATGTCCTGCCAATTCCACCGAGTCGATTAACTCACACTTGCCCCATATTCAATATGCTAGAAGAAAGTTTCACCCACGAGAACGGCTACAATGTGGGGCGCACTCCTGCACGAAGGTTTCTCTGAACGCTACAACACGTATCTGTTCATGTCAAAGGTCTATTGTTATATAGATTCTTATCCCCACAATCTTTATTTCCTTCCATTCCATCCTTCACTTATATCACTCCTCGCATTCATCACAGCCATCTTAACAGTAACTATCTACCTAGACTGGCTCTCGAGCCTTTTATTTATGGCAAACTAGTTCAACAGAGACATTCAAAGTAATTTACTAAGCTTAGTGTAATATAGAACAAGGTTTAAACGTTCGAATTTTTCTGACTTGCCTTGAAAATTAGTATTGAAATCATGACTTCTACTTGGGATCGAACGCAAGTCCCAACCACATTCACTACGACCGATCCATAACATGGTTTGACACAAGGATATGGCATTTTGTTGCCCGTTGTAAACTCTATTCATTTCCTTACAGCATTCACGAAGAAAGGTCCATAAGAGTTATTTCCTATCATTAACTTAGGTTAACACAAGGATATGTTAATATGGCGTTCATTGTAAACTGTATTCATTTGCTTACAGCATACAACACAAGGTTAAACACATGGAAATTGAGATATAAAGATTTTGTTGCATCGATCTTTCTACTAGTTTTCTTTGAAAATCAGCATTCAAAATCTTCACCTGGGAACGAACGCTGATACCTTGTAGCAGAAGATAATAACGCCACTGTTTAAGACTCAACGCAAGTCTTCAACCTAAGTTCTTGCTATTGTTATAGTCTCTTTCTTAGCGACAATCTATTTTTTTTATTTCATTTCCTTTGAATTCTTTCTTTGAGACGCCCTTTTTCATTCGTTAACAATATTTCTTTCATTCTCTTCTCTTCGTTCTTTTGTGCGTTCTTGTTTTTCATATTAATTAACATTTCCACCACCGATTTTACAATTTTCTTTGTTTTCCTTACTTTCTGGCTTTCTTTAGGGTTTTTTTCTCGATCACAATTCCACTCTAATTACCCACAAAAGCTTTTTCCCTTTTCGTTACTCCCATTAAACCGATCTCTCTTCGCAATTTGACAGTCAACTGATGCGACCCATAATGGTTTACGATAAAATAATTCGTAAAATAATTTAATATATTAAACCAACATAATTTATTTATCTTAACATAGATTTTTTGGTTAATTTGCAGATTAGGATCCGCGATCAGTTTGCATTAAAATTTTCTGGAATACGTACATTTAGGTTTAAATGTACATGGTTCATTCGAAAAAGATTTGATAAATTTTATAAAATCTACCGTTTTGGAGTTATCGACATTAAACGTTTCGATTTATTCGCGTCGCGGCAGCCATTACTAGCGTGGTTTGCATGCATTTGCTGCGGAATACCTTTGAGTGAAATATCACTTGTCTTGATTATTGCGCTCGCAAAATAGTTCTCTTGCGCAGTAATTGAGACAAGTTGGGAGGAGTAAGATCAATAAAAAGAAGTTTGTTAACTGCGTTCTTCTGCGCATTAGGTTTCCACAGGAAATGTATGCAAACAACGCCAGTAATGGATGCCGCCAAAGACGTGAATGTATCCGAACTTTTAGTTAGTGTCGATAAAACAGTAGATTTTATCAAAATTATCAAATGATTTTCGAATGAAGCATGTACATTTACACCAAAATGTAAGTATTCGGGAATTTTTTAATGCAAACCGATTATTTTCATATAAGAGCGTATTGCAAATTATTTTAATACAAATTAACTACTAATTATTATATTCTTTTCAACATATATCAAATATATATATATATATATATATATATATATATATATATATATAGTTAAGTCATACATTTTAGATGTAGCAAGGGTGGTCTTCAGTGATGCACTGTTCTCATCGCCGATTTCGGGTTTCGCATCATATCGGCTCCAACAGCAACCTCGACCTGATTCTAGGTGAAACAGCCGCCCCCTTGAAAGCGTCGTGCTACGCACCGCGACATTGCAAAAAACAGTAATTCCCAAACTAGTAAGGCTGGACTTCGACCGTTCTTATTGACACATGTCAGTCAGCGTCAGCCAATGAAAACAGGGCTTTTCACACTCCTCTTCTATATAATGGTGTCTTATTACTACATCCGGTTTATATATATATATAAAAGTGAACATAGAAGTCAACACTTAGATGCAATCGTCAAGCCATGGCCTGACGATTACGTCTAGCATGAAACAGACTGTCGCCTCTAAGTGTTGACTTCTATGTTCACTTTTATAATTACACACGCTCTATCTCTGACATTGAGCACTTTATCCCATAAATATAGCACATCTTAAGACTATATTTCTTCATATATATATATATATATATATATATATATATATATATATATATGTATATATATATATATATATATATAGCAAATATCGTAATTGATTTTATATATGGATCTCCAAGTACTGGGTTTAGCGAAAAAATTATTTCGCTTTTCTCTTTTTTTAATCATATAACCAAAAAGCAAGGCGGAAGTGTCACTAGCACGCAAGGGGTTACAGAGAGTGGGAGCAAGAGTAAAGAGGGGTGTTTGGGGAAAGGATAAAGAGAAGGACGGGGATCAAGACGAAGGCATCAGAAGATGTCGATTGACATTATATTTGAATATTTGAAGTTTATAGCTATCAGGAAAGCAAGTAAGAGGAAGGGAGTTCCGCTGTCGGGAAGTGCGAGAGAAGAAGCTGTTGGAGTAGAAGAGGCGGTTACATTTAACTGTTTCGACATAACTCGAATGTTTTTACAATTTAAAAAATAATAACTAATAATTTAATTTCTAATGGATTTTCTTTTCGTTTTTTTTTTTTAAGCATCTCACCCCAAGCAAGGCGGAAGTGTCACTAGCACTCAACGGGTTACAGAAAGTGAAAGTAATTGTAAGGAGCAGTGTTTGAGGAAAGGATATAGAGAGGTGACGGTGATCAAAGATCAAAGCATCAAATGTCGATTGAAATTACATTTGAATATTATGGCTATCAGGGAATCAAGTAAGAGGAAGGGAGTTACATAGACGGGAAGTGCTGACATGAAGTTAAAAATTTCTCGAACACGATTGAAGTAGAGTAGAACATGTTCCGGAGAAATTTACCAGAGAATTCCTTTGAATTTGAATATTATGGCTATCAGGGAAATTTTTACCTTCCATCAGAGAGTAACTGTAGACGACTACATTTAACCATTTCGACAGTGAAAGGGTGGGTATGAGATGCCAACCTAGTAGCACGCTTAAATTCATGCAGTTTGGGAACCAGTGAAAGTAGCTTAGTACGTTTTCTCAATATTAACCTGAAGAATATTTTCGTAAACCAAATGTTTTACAATAGGAATTCTCTGGTAAATTTCTCCGGAACATGTTCTACTCTACTTCAATCGTGTTCGAGAAATTTTTACCTTCCATCAGAGAGTAACTCATTGCGGTCTTTCTATACATAAAGTTGACTGATATAAAAGTATATTCTGGATATTAAACTATGAATTTATTTTTAAAAGTTTTTACTGAAGAATTGCTGTGCAAATTATTTTGAGACAAAGAATGTTTGCGATTTATTTTGCTAAGAATTATTTATTACAGAAATGTACAGCAAATAATTTTAACTCATAAATTGATTGAAAAATAGACAAAAAGGGATTATATTTGCCGGAAACTAGAGCAAGACTTACTGACAGAACAAAGCTATTATATTCGTATATTTGTAAATGTATTATTTTTGAAAATTTAAAAATGCATTGAAAGCACGAAATCTAGTGGTCAGGAATGTATGCAAGCATTACTGATAGAATAGGGCTATTTTATGTATAATGGAAATGCATTGCTAATGATTTTACTATAGGAATGCATTGAAAATGAGGAAGAAAGGGATTGTCAGTGGTCAGGAATGAATGCAAGCATTACTGATAGAATAGGGCTATTATATGTATAATGGAAATGCATTGCTAATGATTTTACTATAGGAATGCATTGCAAATGAGGAAGAAAGGGATTGTCTGTGGTCAGGAATGAATGCAAGCATTACTGATAGAATAGGGCTATTATATGTATAATGTAAATGCATTGCTAATGATTTTACTATAGGAATGCATTGCAAATGAGGAAGAAAGGGATTGTCTGTGGTCAGGAATGAATGCAAGCATTACTGATAGAATAGGGTTATTTTATGTATAATGGAAATGCATTGCTAATGATTTTACTATAGGAATGCATTGCAAATGAGGAAGAAAGGGATTGTCTGTGGTCAGGAATGAATGCAAGCATTACTGATAGAATAGGGTTATTTTATGTATAATGGAAATGCATTGCTAATGATTTTACTATAGGAATGCATTGCAAATGAGGAAGAAAGGGATTGTCTGTGGTCAGGAATGAATGCAAGCATTACTGATTGAATGGGGCTATTTTATGTATAACGGAAATGCATTGCTAATGATTTTACTATACGAATGCATTGCAAATGAGGGAGAAAGGGATTGTCTGTGGTCAGGAATGAATGCAAGCTTTACTGATAGAATAGGGCTATTATATGTATAATGTAAATGCATTGCTAATGATTTTACTATAGGAATGCATTGCAAATGAGGAAGAAAGGGATTGTCTGTGGTCAGGAATGAATGCAAGCATTACTGATAGAATAGGGTTATTTTATGTATAATGGAAATGCATTGCTAATGATTTTACTATAGGAATGCATTGCAAATGAGGAAGAAAGGGATTGTCTGTGGTCAGGAATGAATGCAAGCATTACTGATAGAATAGGGTTATTTTATGTATAATGGAAATGCATTGCTAATGATTTTACTATAGGAATGCATTGCAAATGAGGAAGAAAGGGATTGTCTGTGGTCAGGAATGAATGCAAGCATTACTGATAGAATAGGGTTATTTTATGTATAACGGAAATGCATTGCTAATGATTTTACTATACGAATGCATTGCAAATGAGGGAGAAAGGGATTGTCTGTGGTCAGGAATGAATGCAAGCTTTACTGATAGAATAGGGCTATTATATGTATAATGGAAATGCATTGCTAATGATTTTACTATAGGAATGCATTGCAAATGAGGAAGAAAGGGATTGTCTGTGGTCAGGAATGAATGCAAGCATTACTGATAGAATAGGGCTATTATATGTATAATGAAAATGCATTGCTAATGATTTTACTATAGGAATGCATTGAAAATGAGGAAGAAAAGGATTGTCAAGGGTCAGGAATTAATGCAAAAATTATTGATAGAATAGGGTAATTACATGTATATTATACTTTAACTCTTTCTTATTTCCTCATTAAACCCATTCTTTTTTATCGTCATTGTCTTTTGTGCTTATTCTTGAAACGTTTTCGTCATCATTTTCCGTTCCTTTGTTCCATTCGAGCAATATTTACCATTCAAATTTTTTTCTTTTTCTATCGTGAAAATACTTCGTTGCATTTTTCTTTCTTTAATTATCTCCCCTTTCTTGTATGGCATTCGTGTATTCTTTCGTTCGTGTTCGCTTATTCATTTTTGTTCATCCTGTATTCTTTTTTGAATGCCCAGCTTCATTAATATTCCTCCTTTTTACGACGTAGTTTCTGAAAATTTCTATCTTCTACCTTTAACAATTGAAACTTGATTTATGATAATTAGCATTCTTTTCTTTCTTTTTTCACTCAGCCTTTCTAGTCCATTCTCCTACTCCTTCGGTATTTTGTTATTATTATTACTAATTTCTTGGCTTCTTTCATCGATTATTTATTTAAACCTTACATTTAGGTATTTCTCTCTTTCTTTTTCTTTCATACTTTCTTTCCTTCCATTGATCAAAAATGTCTCTCTTTCTTTTCATTGACTTTCAAAATTATATTTCTTTCTTTCTTTCTTTCTTTCTTTCTTTCTTTCTTTCTTTCTTTCTTTCTTTCTTTCTTTCCTTTGACTGAAAATATTTTCTTTTCCTTGACATTCAAAATTATGTTTCTTTCTTTCTTTCTTTCTTTCTTTATTTCATTCTTTGTTTGTTTCTTTCTTTCTTTCTTTATTTATTTCTTTCCATTGACAATCAAAATTATATTTCTTTCTTTTTTCTTTCTTTCCGTTCACTGAAAATATCATTCTTTTCCTTGACGTTCAAAATTATATATATTTCTATCTTTCTTTCTTTCCTTCTTTCCGTTGACTAAAAATTTCTTTCTTTTTTTCCTTCACATTCAAAAGTATATTTCTTTCTTTCTTTCTTTCTTTCTTTCTTTCTTTCTTTCCGTTCACTGAAAATTTCTTGACTTTCTTTTCCTTGACTTTCAAAATTATATTTTGTTTGTTTGTTTGTTTGTTTGTTTCTTTCTTTGTTTCTTTCTTTCTTTCCGTTGACTAAAATTTTCTTTTTTTCTTTCCTTGACTTTCAAAATTATCTTTCTTTCTTTTTTTCTTTCTTTCTTTGCGTTGAAATGTTTTACCTCGGAAAATGCATTGGAAATGAATTTTTACTATGAAAATGCATTGGAAATGATTTTTACTATGAAAATTTATTGGAAATGATTTTTACTATGAAAATGCATTGGAAATGATTTTTACTATGAAAATGCATTGGAAATGATTTTTACTATGAAAAGGAATTTGAAATGATTTTTAATATGAAAATGCATCGGTTAATGATTTTTAATATGATAATGTATTGGCCAACGATTTTTACTATGAAAATCTATTGGCCAATTATTTTTACTATGAAAATGCATTGGAAATGACTTTTTACTATGAAAATGCATCGGTTAATGATTTTTAATATGATAATGTATTGGCCAACGATTTTTACTATGAAAATCTATTGGCCAACGATTTTTACTATGAAAATGCATTGGAAATGTTTTTTACTGTGAAAAAGCATTGGCCAATGACTTTTACTATGAAAATGCATAGGAAATGATTTTTACTTTGAAAATGCATTGGAAATGATTTTTACTATGAAAATGCATCTTAAAGGATTTTTACTATCTAAAACTATTGCATAAAATACAAAACCACTAAGGAAAACAAATGTAAATGAGTCCAACACAAACTCAGGTTGTCAAAATAGACAATAGGTAAGGTATAATTTTTTTTTAATAAGTGCGAGCACATTTAAGTCTCATTAAAACTAATTTCCAGCAAATACGAATTGCCTACTACCAACATTTTTATACATAAATAAATATTATGGCCTAACGGTTGCGTTTAAGCATGAAACAGACTGTCGCCTTTGGGTGCTGATACCCATGCACACGTTTATATTTACATACACTCTATCCCTGATATTGAACACTTTAACCCATAAATATAGCATATTTTAAAGCTCCATGTTATCATATGTATATATATATATATATATATATATATATATATATATATATATATATATATATATATATATATATATATTCATACATGATTCATTAAATAATATAGACAAGTGTTGTCTATTTATTTTATGTAAATTATTTTCATATCGTATGATAAGCTTAATAACATTATCATTAAACGAAGAAAGAAAATCACAATATTGATACATATTTTTTTAATCCAATCTAAGCTTTCGGCTAACATAAGCCATTAACAAAGATATAGATATATATATATATATTATTCTTTCAGTCCTGTAATCATGAGTTTAGCTAATGTAATAGCTTTCTATTCATGGACATATATTGTGGCTATTTTTGATGACTAAAACTTTTCCTTATTCGTATATTGATTTTTCACCCACAATTTACGGCATATGTTTAGGCAACGAATGTATTATGATTTTAATTTCAATGAATAATTATATTTTTCTGAAGTCGACCAGTTGCTATCCTAGTCTACAGAACCTGGTCTCTCCTGATATTTACCCATAGCCGGAAGGGGGAGAAGAGGATGAAGGGTATCAGCACGTACGTGAATGTAATGGATTCGATTGGAATTCAAACTCGGCTCTCCGATTCCTCAATCTGAGCCGCTATCCATTACCGTTAGGTATTGACGTATTTTGCCTACAATTTACGACACATGTTTAGGCAACAAATTTATTATAATTTTCATTAAAATGAATAATTATATCTTCAGTTCAAGTTTTGATTTAATGCGAGGGAGATTCCTTATTGTGTCATTTTTTTTCAGCAGTATAACAATATTTTACATTATTGTTTCACTATAAGCATTTTTGTATTGGGGTATGTAAATACCCCAGGTGACTATCCATTTTCAGATACCCGCGGTGACTAACGCCGGGTTAAAATACCATAATTCACTAACACTCTACCTTGATGTTTTTTTTGTTTTTTTTTAAGCATATCATCCCAAGCAAGGCTGGAGGCCACTAGTACGCAGGGGGTTACAGAAGGTTTGGAGGAAGAACAGATAGTAGTGGTAAAGTAGAGGATGTGGAGAAAGATAGTGGATCGATCAAGGGGGTTACAGAAGATTTGGAGCGAGAGCAGATAGGAATGAAAGGTGAAAGGATGTGGAGAAGGGAAGTGGATAGATCAAGGCAGCTGGAGATGTCGATTGACGTTACACTTAAATAGTTGGAGTTGTTGAGTCTTATATTGTGGAACAATAGAAGTATAAAAATACGATAATTTAATAAACAATCTTGTGATTATATGCAATAAAAAAGCATGAATTTGTTTTCATAATAATTGTAACAAAAGAATGGGTGGAAATCTCGTTTCTTAAAACGAAACCTTAACGTCTAGTCGCGTGATTATGCTCTATTGGTTAGAGAGAGTCGCTCCCTCGCTTGCCGACTTGAATTATTTTCATTTGTTTTTTCTTGAATCCTTTTCGGTCTTTTGATTCTTTGTCTCGTGAAAAGGACGTTACTTAAAGGATTTAACTGATGCCAAACGTGTCCATCTTTTAAGCTCTTTACGTAAAAAAGTAATGGCGGCGGGGTGTATTTCAACAAAGTGCTGTTGATTGTTCTGTTTTCAGCATCAACGCGTCCGCTTTCTCGACATCGAGTACAGGGATTTATTTGAGTCATTTTTTTTTTTAAAGAGAGGACAAAAATAAAGTAAGTTTTTTTGTTTTTTTTTAAGCCGGGAATAACTAATCGGCTCACTGTGGGATTTGGGGATAGCTCATCAAATATTCAGCGGATTAAACGGTCGAGTGAATAGAATTAAAATGCTAACATCTTCAAGAGGTTTTTTTTTTTTAACGAAACTGATTTTAGAATTCATAGAACGTTTCAAAGATTTTTCCAGAAATAAGACGCCGGCAATGAAAAAGCAAATTTAAAAAAAATATATTAGTAATATTCTTACACCAACTGGCCGATACGTTTTAAAGCCTTCCTCATTTTAACAAATTTAAAACGTTCGTGACATTCATTCATGTATTCTTGGGAATGATAGTAGTGTTTTTTCCCCTTAAAATTTATTTAATATTTTCCATCGTTCTGGACTCAAATTAAACCTGCTCTAAGACTTGAGAGCTGACCGCTCACGGAGTTCTTAGATTTAGACACTAAGAATGAAAAAGAAAATTTGTTGGGAAATAAATTAGTAATATTTCCACCCACAACTGGCCGATCCGTTTTACAGCCTTCCTTATTTCAACAAAGCTCTTGTCTCTTTTTTATGTAGGCAATCGTTGTTTCTTTATAGATACCTTATTCTCTATTATCTGTGACTCCCATCCGCGAATTCTCTTTGCATTCCTCATGGTTCTGAATTTAAATTAGACCTGTAAAAAAGACAAACTAACTGGAGGACCCATTGTCCTTGGTTTTGATGTATCCAGATGATTCCCAACAGCATTATAGCGAAAGAAATCTGATGAAACTCGATCGAAAATTGGACTCTGCAAGAGATTTCCATTGGGGGAAAATTAAATAAAATCAAGAAATAAAATAATAATAAAGATTTAAAAAAAAAATAAAGAGAAATACATTTTCCCTTGATGCTAGCAATAAAGAAATAGGAAAGGGATTTTGGTCATCTACGCAATTTTATGACGCCCTCTTCGGAAAGGGACAGTTCTTTGTTCTTTCTAATTCCAAACGCAGAGTATTCGGATCTCTGTTGACAGAAGAGCTCCACTGATGAAATAAGTAATTTGAGAGCGACCATTTTAACCATTCTTTTGTGTGTTTTTTTGTTAATAAATTTCACACCAAGAAAAACAGTAAAGACACAAGGAGTTACTGATTGTGGAAGAATTAGAAACTGGATCATTAGTAAGGAGTGAGAACAAAAATTTAGATGAAGATAAATAGATAAAGGTTGACATTGCATTTAAATTTTCGGCGATTAAATATGGCTGAAAAAACATGGAGCCGGAAGAGAGATTCATGAGCGAGAATGAAGAAAGAAGAAACTGTTAGCATAGAATTTACGGCTACATCTAGCCAGCTCATCCGTAAATTGATGAGATCTCGACGCCAGTCTAGTACTGCGTTTAAATTCAAAAAGTCTAGGTATCATAGCGAAGAGCTCATTCAAACAATTACCATGAATTTTTTTTTTAGAAAAGGCACAAAATGACAACCTTACTGAAGCAATAATAATAGCAATAACAGTAATTTATTACGACTGAAAAGCGTTACGATTTTGCCACCAACTTTCTGCCCGAGATTTACTTGAAAAACTGAGTCAGTTAGTGACACAAGGTCGATTTACTCTAACTTTCTGCCCTTGATCCCTGACAAGCCCTTCTACAGTGTCACCCGGATATAAGAGAGTTGTCGGGACAAGAGAAGAAGTCTCTTATATCCGAGTTTCTCTTATATCTGGGTTTGGTCTATTTTGTTTTATTGACACAGGCTCTAATTTGAGACCAGATAAAATATATCTTATATCCGGGTTTCTCTTATATCCAGGTCTCTTATATCCGGGTCTCTTATATCCGGGTCTCTTATATCCGGATTACACTGTACTTTACGGATGGAAGACTTTATGTTTCAATAGTAAGTGTAGAGAAGGTTATTCAGCCTTTAGACACAGCACAACATAACTTTCCGTTGAAGCTACCTCAACCATTTTCACTACAGAAGATCATAAGCGTAAGAATCTGTCTTAGAAATGGGGAAAAGTTGTTTTGTTTTTGTTTTTGTTCTTTGGCGGGGGGGGGTATTTTTTGTTTTAATCCGTTTCACCCCATACACAACAGTAAAGCCACTAAGACACAACGGGTTACTGGATGTGGAAAGAATAAGGAACAGAAAGATTACTAATGCGCGGGATGAGAAAAGAGTAACGAAGACGAGAGTAGATAGCGATTGACTTTACATTTAAATTTCTGTAAATTGATGAGATCTCGACGCCAGTCTAGTACTGCGCTTAAATTAAAAAAGTCTAGGTATCATAGCGAAGAGCTCATTCAAACAATTACCATGAAATTATTTTTAGAAAAGGCACAAAATGGCAACCTTACGCCGGCAGGAAAATGACTGAAGCAATAATAATAGCAATAACAGTAATTTATTACGACTGAAAAGCGCCGTACTGGGTAGAACGATAAACTACATCCGCTTCCAGGGTAAGACGATAAACTACGTCCAACAGCAAGGTTTTGAGGAGGTTTTGAGAAGCGTGGAACCACCTCTTAATTGCTGGTCTTCCCAGGTCCACCCTGACCCGGGGTGGTAGCACCTTTTAGGGTCCAAGTTATGGGCAAATAGTTAACCCCGAAACTGAGGTAAAAAGCATTATGAAAGTGTAAAAATAGGTTTTAATACCATATAAATAATAATAAATTGTTACCAGAAATAAATTAAAAAAAAAAAATCAAAACAAAAAAAAACTATTACCAGCAATATGTTTTTGAAAAAAAAAAGATATTACCAGCTATACATTTTTGAGGAAGAAAATATTACCAGAAATAGATTTTTGACAAAACAAAATATTACCAGGAAAAATGTTGTTGCCATTAAATAACCCAATGAGGTTGATATGCCGTAAAACAAACCAAACCAAACCAAACTGAAAATCGCTACGGCTTTGCCACCAACTTTCTGTCCGAGATTTACTTGACACCCCCCCCCCACTGAACCAGGTTGTGACACAAGGTCGATTTACACCAACTTTATGCCCTTGGTCTCTGACAAGCCCTCCTACTTTACCGATTTGACGAGTTTATGTTTCAATAATAAGTGTAGACACGGCACAAGGTAACTTTCCCTTGAAGTTACTTCAGCCATTTTCACTACACAAGATTTTTTTGGCAGAGGGGGGGGGCTATTTTTTATTTTAATTGGTTTCACCCCATACACAACAGTAAAGCCGCTAAGACACAAGGGGTTACTGGATGTGGAAGAATGAGGTTACTGGATGTGGAAGAATTAGGAACAGCAAGATTACTAACGAGCGGGAAGAGAAAAGAGAAACGAAGACGACAGTAGATAGCGATTGGCATTACATTTAAATTTCTGCAGATTAAAGTTGGCTGGAAAGCATGGAGCCGGAAGGGTTTTTCGTGAGCGAGACGTGAGAGAGAGAGAGAGAAGAAACTGTTAACATAGAACTTACGGCTAGTTCTAGTCAGCTCATCTGTAAATATATAAGATCTCGACGCCAGTCTAGTACTGCGCCGTTGAAATTTTTAAAAAAGTCTAGGTACCATGTCGAAGAGCTATATTTATTTGTAATGATTTACAAAATGTGGCACAAGGCCAAAAAAGGCGAAAGGGGGAAAAGGACGGTCTTCATCTGTCTTAACTTTAAACTTAGCCAGCCACAAACACTGACCTAAACATACCACAATATTCCTATCACCAAAACAACATATTCTTACTTAACATTCTTACTACAATACCATAATACCACATTGTCTCTATGAAAATCCTAACTAGTCCCCATATGTACAATTCATTGTCTGTGGGCGGGGGGGGGGGGAAACAACAATTTAAAAATCTAACCCCAATGTGTATTTACATTATGAAACAACTAATTACAAGAAACCAAATAAAATAATGTTAGTAATACACCCCAATCCTTAAATGCGGCAGAAACATCAGTTAAGTGCACGAAATAAATGCGGGGCTTTAATAATATAAAACATTCATTCATCCCAAGCACTCACTCAAACACACACTCATTCAAACCCAACAACAAATACGAAAAACACACCCGAATGGAAAGGCGCCTCGCATCCACCAGAGAACTGACATCACTGACCACCTAACGAGGGAGGGGATGGGAAATTAAACTAAAGAAAAATAGGGGCAAAAATAAAAGGGGCCATATTGAAGAGCTCATCGGAACAATTACCATGAAAATATTTATAGAAAAGACACAGGGTGGTAACCTTACGGCGGTGAGAAAATGACTGAAGCTGAGATGCCAGATTATGACCAATAATATTGCTGATCCTTTGATTTCATCAAAGAGCACTAAATTGCAGGAGCACCAGACCATATGTGGCAGTAATATTCTAAGCATGGGCGAATGGTAAACTTATTGATATGTACGATTGACTCTGGAGAGGAAAATTGTCTCGCACAAGACAGTGAGCCAATTTACTTAGCATCTGACCTAACAATGGGTTCAATATAGTCTTTCTAGTTCGTTTCAGATAAAAACATTAGCCTGAGAAGGCACAATGCGTAACCTTCCTGGAGCTTAGCATCAGCCATGCTGATGGAAAGCAGAGAAGGGTCTCTTGAATGATTAATGTAGAGAAATTTAGTTTACCTTACTTCTGGACTCCCCTCCAAAAAAATAAAAGAGAAAACGGAGATACCCCTAGAATATTGAGAATTTCGTTTCCCTACAGCACTATAAAAAACAAACGAACCGTAGTATGGTTTACTTTTAATTATTTAACTGGGAACGTGCACAAACCTATAATATACCAAGAGACGCAACCTTTAAATAATATACCCCTTTTCCGCGCAGGTAATAGTTACCAGCAGTCCAAAATTTTTTCATCTATCATTAAGAATGCTTATTCTCTCAAGGAAGCATCATTGCCTTGAACGCTTATTGGGACCCAAGTTCACCTAGAGTAGATCTCATCGCTAAAGATACTAGAAAAAATAGTCAGTTCTTTTTAACCCTCCATTAAGAATCTGACTCTCCCTGTTATACAAAAGCCAAATCACACCAAAGATTTGACCTAGAGCTGTCCATTCCTCACTTCTTGGCCTTGATAGAGCTCAGAAACGTCTTCGTTGCCTTGTGGGCGATGAATTATTTTCCACTCTTCAGCGCCTATCCTAGTGACGAAACATCGCAAGCCTCTCGCTACTCGGCCCTTCTTTCCATTGCCAATCTTTTGACGCGATACATTCCTTACTTCGGCCAGTTCAGACCTTCACAGGCAAGACCAGAACGAATTATTCCCATTTCCCTTCGTATTCCACCAGTATTCTGACAGCTTCTTCTCAAGAGCCCCTCCTACGTGGAACAGACTTGATTACTCCAGTGTTAAGCATTTTAAGTCCAGGGTTACCCGATGTTTATCCTACCTATCCTCTTGAACTGCATTTTTAGAGTTCGACTCTACCTTGAGTGGCTCATGGGCATTGTATTGTGTGAACCGATAGTAAAATTAAATCATAGATACATTTGATAAATACACCTAGTTTTATTTTGAGAAGAACCCTTAATATTTCAAATATTGTTCAGATAAATGAATGTCATCCGTTATGTGCAAAATATTTGATTAGATTTAATTTAGGGCCTTTTTTCCTTTTTCTTAAAGATTTTCCCTTTTTTGAGAAGAGTCCTTAGAAATGTAAGCATTGTTTCGAAAATTGAACTTCGTCCTTTATGTTATTTTCTCCCTACAAAAACCATTTCGGTCGATCCAATTCTAAAGCCGTCTTCATATTAGTTAAGATATCTCGTCTTAGTTTGGGAAGAATGTGTAGCAGTAAAGCCATTGTTCAGAAAACGAAACATCAACATTTCAATTTACTCTATTTACATTGTTCAGAATGTTGCCCTCATCTTTATTGCCATATTCACGACGTTTCGGCCATTGTCTGTTCTGGCCTTCTTCAGGTGATACACGTTGGAATTTCGAACTGAAATCTTTATTTAGTTCTCTAGATTAGATTGTTCTCGTTCCCCGTGCCATGCCTCTTCTAGATATCTCCGTTTCAGTTATTTCCCTTAAGTAACTGAACTCTCCATGTTATTTTTTCATCTCTGCTGTGGACAGGTATTGAACTTACAATTCTTTGGGTCAGATCATTGGATTACTTCAGATTTTATCCACTGGGTGAACAATGTGAATAGTGTAAATAGTTACAATACCTCATCTCAGAAATATAGACAGATCCTGAAGAAGACCGGAATGTTAAACGACCGAAGCTTCGTGAATGTGGCAATAAAGACGAGGACAAGAGTCCGAACAAGGTAAATATTTTAAATAATTACAATACCTCATCTCAGAAATTTAGACAGATCCTAAAGAAGGCCGGAGCGTAAAACGACCGAAACTTCGGGAATGTAGCAATAAAGATGAGGACAACAGGCAGAACAATGTAAATAGTTGAAATAGGATGAATAGAATAGAAATGCGATCGGTTAGACACACGCTACCTTCCATATATGCGTTCCCTCTATGTTCACGTGGTCTACTTAATTCAATAATGGGATCGCCTGTGTTTGCTCACTGGAGATCTATGTTCAAATTCAAGTGTCGGCAGCGACACTTTTTTCCTATATAAAAAAAATGCATGACATGAAGCAAACATAACGACAAAAAAAAAATGAAATTCGGATACTGATGAATAGTGTCTCGTTTATTTTGAAGTTAACAAGAATACGCCCATAAAATTTTCTGGGTTCAATCTCTTCGGTTGGCAATGTAGAAAATATTCACTTATCCTGTAGTGAGGCAGTAGGTAATGTTTATTGGAAAGTCGTAGAAAAGATCGGCCGTTGCATTGAGGCCCACCATAGTTTCAGGCACGAAGAAGGCTTCCTCGGGAACGCTGGAAGTCAAACCATGGTTTCATCCACGAAGACAACGCGACTATCATCAAGGCTAAATACAAGGGTGGGATGAAACGTTCAAAAGCTGACTAGGACTAAGGAGTGATACTAAAGGCGGGAAACGTTGCATGCATTAATTCTAACTACTCTTATTAATAACTGTATTGTGTCTTTCGCGTTAAGAGTGTGGGCTGAAAAGTTCATAGGCTGACTATGAAGGAGTGATACAAGAGCTGTGAATTCTTGCGTGCATCCATTCCAACTACTCTTATTAATAACTGTATTGTGTCTTTCGCGTTGAGAGTGTGGGCTGAAAAGTTCATAGGCTGACTATGAAGGAGTGATACAAGAGCTGTGAAATCTTGCATGCATTAATTCAAACTCTTTTTATTACTAACTGTATTGTGTCTTTCGCGTTAAGAGTGTGGGCTGAAAAGTTCATAGGCTGACTATAAAGGAGTGATACAAGAGCTGTAAAATCTTGCATGCATTAATTCAAACTCTTTTTATTACTAACTGTATTGTGTCTTTCGCGTTAAGAGTGTGGGCTGAAAAGTTCATAGGCTGACTATAAAGGAGTGATACAAGAGCTGTAAAATCTTGCATGCATTAATTCAAACTCTTTTTATTACTAACTGTATTGTGTCTTTCCCCTTAAAGTTCATAGGCTGAGAATGAAAAAAAGATAATTGAATTGTGAAATCTTGTATGCATTGATTTCAAATCTTCTTATTGGATTGTTTCTTTCCGTATACGAGGGTGGGCTGATAATATTGATAGGACAACTATGAAGAAGTGATGCTAGAGTTGTGAAATCTTGTATGCATTAATTTCAACTCTTCTTATTAATAAAACTCTAGTGTTTCTGTTCAGATATGAAGTTCAGCCGAAAAGTTCATAGGCTGACAATGAAGGAGTCATGTAGAACTGTGAAATCTTGCATGCAATTATTTAAACTCATTTCACTAACAACCGCATTGTTTCTTTTCAGGTACAAAATTTGGCATCGTATTTTTATAAAGTTCCTGCATAAAAGCGGTTAACCTCCAAAGACATTCATACTGACATTAGGGAGATGACCTTCAGCTTTTTATAACAGTTCAAAAGTGGGAGATGACCTTAGTTGGGGTGGAGAAAGTTTTGAAGATGACCCAAGGTTTGGACGTCCTGAAATTGCCACCGCCGAAAATAACATTGATGGTTTTCCCCACATGTTACCTGATGACAAGCGATTGACTATAGGGCAAATAGCCAATCTTTTAACCAATCCCGTGAGACAGGTGAGAATATTCTGCACAATGAACTTAACATGACTAGGGTGGCTGGGTGCCCCCGCCTTTTGTCACCTGATGTAAAATGCACCAGGCTGATGATAACACGGGAAAATCTGACATTGTAAGGGTCAGATCCAGTTGGTTTCTTGTGACGCTACCTAACCCAGGATGACTGCTGATTTCATTACTTTGAGCCGGAGACAAAGAGACTATGAAACACCCGTCTTCACCGGATCTAAAGAAGGCCAAATTCGTTTCATCTGCAGAGATGGCGATGGCCTCAGATTTTTTGGATGAAAAAGGCGTTGTATTTGTTTATCTTCAAAAAGAACTACACCATCAATTTAGAGTACTATGCCAACCTGCCGAGGCAGTTACGAATGACACTCAAGACTAAATGCCCAGGCAAACTGACAAAAGGTGTCATGTTTCGTCAGGGCATTACTCCAGATGCTTGGTTTCAACGACCTCTGGGCGTCACTGTGAATTTGAAAGGTTGATCACCCTATCTACTTTCCTGATTTGGCCGTATCGGACTATCATCTGTTCCCCAACACGAAGAAACAATTGAGAATATTTTGCACAATGAACTTGGCATGACGAAGGTTTCTGTTCGATTGGCGTCCTGCCTTCTGACACCTAATGAAAAGCGCACCAGTTTGATCAGACTATGAGAATGTCTGTCATTGTTTGAAGCACATCCAGCTGGTTCCTTGAACGTTTCAATTCAGAGTACTATGCCGAGGCAGTTACGAATGACGCTCAAGACGAGATCCTCAGGCAAACTGACGAAAGGGGACATGTTTCGTTGGGACAATGCTTCGGGTGCTTGGTATCAACTTCTGGGCGTCACTGTGGCTTTAAAAGGTTGATCACATTCTGATTTGGCCTCATCTGACTATGAACTGTTCCCTAAACTGAAAAAAGAAAAGCACCTGGCTGGGAATCTGTATCACAGTGGTGATGATGACATATGTGCTGTTGATGACTTTTTTGAACAGCAGGATGAAATCTTCTTAATCAATGTGATCTTAGCAGTGCAACACGAATGGAAGATGTTTGTGGATCGCAAGAGTGACTATTTTGAAAAATAAACCTCATTTGGTCTCATTCCATGAGAGAATTTGGGTCAGCCTATGAATTTTTTAGACGACCCTCGTACTTGATTAACTCAGGTACGAGAGTAAGAGCCTGAAGTTTGCGTGTAAGCTCGAAACAGATTGTCGCCGCTTGTGGGTGGTCACACACACACACACACAAACACACACACACACACACACACATACACACACACACACACACAAACATATATATATATATATATAAATGTTGTCATACACAGACAGACTGTTTCGCTGTATGACAGCTCATCAGTGTGGCTATACGAATATTATGATAAAATAATTTCTTCTTTGAGACATACTTAAAAGAGAATTTGCTGCCTGAATACCCCCACACACACACACGTCGGCTTAGTGGTAGAATTCACGTTGAAGGTGAATTTTAGCGTATTTATTTTTTAGATAGACACAGACCGACAGGACTCAATTCGTTTTGCCGTAGAATCTTGCTATATCAGCCATAATAGTCACTGTTTACAAACCAACACTTCTTCCTCAGAGAGCTCAACCGAAATTAATTTTTCAGGAGCCTATATATAATATATATATATATATATATGTGTGTGTGTGTGCGTGTGTGTGTGTGTGTGTGTGTATTCAGGCAGCAAATTCTCTTTTAAGTATGTCTCAAAGAAGAAATTATTTTGTCATAATATTCGTGAATATGATAGGATTATAATAAAAATAATCAGACACAAGGTTTGTAATATCTCTCTCTCTCTCTCTCTCTCTCTATATATATATATATAATTTTGTATTTGGGTAGCAATCCCTATTTTATACAAGTTTCGTTACAGATGACTGACAGGTAGAAGTAATTTGTTTATTTAATTTTTAATTTAATTCAGTTAAAAGTAAAAATAAAATCAAACTTGGTAATGACTAAAAAGAAATGTGTAAGGGTCTCAGACATGCAGAACATACGGACCATTTCTATCTAATTTATGTCCAGAATAGAAATAAAATTATATATATATATATATATATGTGTGTGTGTGTGTGTGTGTGTGTATGTGTTTGTGTGTGTGTGTTTGTGTGTGTGTGTGTGTGTGTATTAGGCAGCAAATTCTCTTTTACGTATGTCTGAATAAGTTACAAACATCAATGTCTGCTTATTTTTATCATAATCCTTTCATATTCGTCAAAATAAACAGTTCAAGCCTGCATTGAATAGTATCAGCTACGATTACTGTAATAAAGTTCTAAAATGCCTATAAAAACAGTTTTCAGACTTTAATACGCACTCGACCATGACATTCCAACATAAAAGAAAAGATTCCATAATGGATAAATATTCACGTTTTAATGAATGTTAAAGCATAACTGTCAACCGAAGCATTTAAACGCAAATGAAAAAAGACAAATCAGTAATGGATAGCTACACAGTTTTGGCCTTACCAGATGATGTCAGAAAGAGATGAAAAGTACTTAGGAAATAAAAGTGCTTCTCACTGTTTCACTGCGTTTCTTGCCTTATTCAATTGTAATATACAGAATAATATTTGTAAATATATGGAATATGGTAAAAATAGGCCGACATAATGTTTGTAATTTTTCAGTACACACACACATACACACACACACACACACACACACACACACACACACACACACACACACACACACATATATATATACACACACACATATATATATATATATATATATATATATATATATATAAGTAAAAAAGATTAGCCATCTAAAAATAGTCACAAATTACATTCATGAATTAGATTCAAACTGATAGAGATGTTACCTTAACAATCATTTACAATATTAAAAGATTACTATCAGTAAACTGTTATATTTTAAATAATTTTTTTAATGTACTTTCTATGAATGTGTTTTTAAATATACTATTTAACTCATATTAAATCCCTAAATTATTTGTAAAAGAGTTAAATATTTAAAGTGCTAGCAAACATCAAATTAATTTCTTCGGTGATTTTAAAAAATTAAATTACTATCAAACATTAAAATCTCTTTTTTTTACATAAATTGCTAAAAATTACCACTCCTCCTCTCCTTTGATATAGCCTAATTACAGCTTCTTTCTCTTTACTTCCCCCTTCTTTCTTTCTTTTTTTCTTTTTCTTTTTCTCTCTTTTCTCCCCCTTCCCTTTCAATATATCACTTCCGTTAAGTTAACCGATTAAATAGGTCAATGTATGGTCCCTCCTTCCCATAATACTAAGTATGATAGATAGAAATATTAAAATAAACCCTCTCTAAACTCGATCATGTCTATCACACCAACGATCATTACCCTCTCTGTTAAATTACATAAACTTAAGACTACCGGTCAAAAGTGTAAATATCCATTTTTCGTTTCACCTTTTGGAAGCGTAGTCTGATGATCCAGCGTCCTTTAAAAGGGCTATGGTGAAATAAATTATTACATGGAGCCTTAAAGTGGTCTGTTTTTCTTTAAATCATATATATATATATATATATATATATATATATATATTTGGGGTGCGTAGCGGAATATATATATATATATATATATATATATATATATATATATATATATATATATATATATATATTTGGGGTGCGTAGCGGAATATGCGGTTAAAAACGAAGAGTTAAGAATCTTCAATCACGGATCTACATATTTTTGATAATTTTTATTTATTTGAGTATTATTTTTCTTTCAAATTGAAAGAAATGAATTATAAAGATTTTTGCGAACAACTTCACACAAAATGTTTTGTGTATCTTTTTTACAGTACAAGTGAATGAATTGCGTTAACATATGATAAACGGAAAATGCGTCTACGTGTGAGCGGATGTATATGTCGCACAATTACATTGTGTGCACAGTATGTATATGAAATTCCACCAGTTAGTCTCATAACAGCAATGGAATTTTGTAGCATGTAAACAAACTACCGCTAAGCAGTATTATTTAATCTTGTCGACTCGAAAAATATGCGAAAGATATGAGTAATTGTGAGAATTTTAGTTTCGTTTGTGTGACATACAATCGAACAAACACCCTGGTCAAAGGTTCACTGAAAAACTAGTTAGCGAAGAGGAACTGGTAATTTTTTATAACAACAGTGTAGAATCTGGATAAATCTTAAATTCAAATTAATAAGCTTATTAGCTAATACATATTTTTGAATATTCCTTTTGAGGAAGAAAAATATTTTTGAACATATTCTGAATTTGAGCCTCCAAATTTCGTTCTAAGGTATTTTACTGTCTGCCAATTAAAAGAATACCGTGCGCCTTGTACGACGTCGCTGATTGGTCGGTTGTTTGTTTAATATATATGAATACAAAGATTCAAATGATCGGAGCCGGTATTGTACAGAAATTGAGTTACTTTCTCTGAGACGGTCTATGTATAAAAAAATGAGTTTTCAGGGACAGTACTTAAATCTATTGGCAATTGTCTACAACTATGCAACGTGACTCCACAGGTGCGTGTATGTATGTGTGTGTGTGCGTGTGTGAGAGAGAGAGAGAGAGAGAGAGAGAGAGAGTGAAAGGGCGCCAATCGGAAAGTTAACGTGTTTCGTTGTTTTTTTTTCTATGTGGTCCCTATACGAGAATTTGGAAATTTGACGAGGAAGCGTGACCAGACGCCTTAATTCAACTTAATTACAAAAATTATATTAGGGGTCTCGGCTCTCGCTTTTGAAACATGAGAACTCATATGTAGCGAAGGAATCATATTTTAAAAAAATATTATAATATATATATATATATGTGTGTATGTATATACGTATGCATGTGTATATGTGTGTGTGTATATGTGTGTGTGTATTGTGTGTGTGTGTGTGTGTGTGTGCTGGTTCCATGTAACTTGGGAAGAATGTGTGTGTACGTATGTGCGTGTGTGTGTGCGTGTGTACGGATTCCTTGTGGTGGGACATGTACGTGTGTGCGTGTGTGTGTGTGTGTGTGTGTGTGTGTGAGAGAGAGAGAGAGAGAGAGAGTGAAAGGGCGCCAATCGGAAAGTTAACGTGTTTCGTTGTTTTTTTTTCTATGTGGTCCCTATACGAGAATTTGGAAATTTGACGAGGAAGCGTGACCAGACGCCTTAATTCAACTTAATTACAAAAATTATATTAGGGGTCTCGGCTCTCGCTTTTGAAACATGAGAACTCATATGTAGCGAAGGAATCATATTTTAAAAAAATATTATAATATATATATATATATGTGTGTATGTATATACGTATGCATGTGTATATGTGTGTGTGTATATGTGTGTGTGTATTGTGTGTGTGTGTGTGTGTGTGTGCTGGTTCCATGTAACTTGGGAAGAATGTGTGTGTACGTATGTGCGTGTGTGTGTGCGTGTGTACGGATTCCTTGTGGTGGGACATGTACGTGTGTGCGTGTGTGTGTGTGTGTATGTTTGTGTGTGTGTGTGTGTATGTGTACAAATGTGTTTACTAATTGTTCGTAGTGAGACAGTGTATGTATTCAGAGGGGATATATACACACACGTATATACACGCATGCTGACAGGAGCACACGAAAAGGAAAATAGACCCAAGAACACTCAGGTGTCACTAAAACATTAAAAGATAAGATACCGACAACTAATTCATCACTTCTCAAACCAACCTTAATTGTTTTATGACCCTTCGCTTAGAACTCTTCACTGCCATTTCAAGAAAGACATTCGGATTATATATATATATATATATATATATATATATATATATATATATATATATATATATATATCAGTAACGAAAATCTTGGTAATCCGCATGGCTGTTCCCAGGTAGGATGGAATCCTGAGAGCTCAATGTTAAGTCAGACCGAATAATTTAATTTAAAGAAAAACAGACCAATTTAAGGCTCCATTGTAATAATTTATTTCACCAGAGAATTTTATTTTTCTCTGTATCTTCAGGCTTCACTTTCAAAAGGTCAAACGAAAAATGAATTTAAAATTTACACTTTTAACGGGCAGTATTAAGCTCATATAAGTTCACATAGCGGGTGGTGAGGGATGGTATGAGAGACATGGTCAAGTTTAGAGAAGGAAGAGGAGTTTTAAATTTTATTTTTATATTTCTTTTTATTATAATACTTAATATTGAGGAAGGAGGGGGTAAGAATCAGGCATTGACCTATTCAATCGGTCAACTCAACGGAAATTATATGGGAAAAGGAAAGGAGAAAAAAGGGAAAAAGAAAAAAGGGGGGAAGTAAAGAGATAAGAAAGTTACGTAGGTTTTTTGAAGGAAGGAGAGGGGAGGTGTAGCTTTAGAAATTTAGATAAAAACAGATTTTAACGTTTGATAGTAATTTAAATGTTTAAAAAACTCTAGAAAGAAAATAAATTTAATGCTTAGCAATTTAAATATTCAACTTCTCCACAAATAATTTAGGGATTTAATATAAGTCGAATACTATATTAATAAACAAGTATAATAAAAAAAATAAAAATTTACTAATAGTAATATTTTAATATTGTGAATGATTGTTAAGGTAAAATCTTTATCAGTTAGAGTCTAATTCATGAATTTATTTTGTAGCTATTTTTAGATGGGTAATATTTCTTAATTAAAGTCTAGGTTTCAAATCAAGATAGAGTACGATTTGAAGGTAATAGTAAAGAAAATTATATATATATATATATATATATATATATATATATATATATATGTATATATATATGTATATATTAAGACGAATTATGTATATATATATGTATATATTAAGACGAATTATATATAAGGGTGTTTCATTAAGACGGATCAAAGCAGTAAATAAATCAGTGTTATTCGTGAAAATTTTCTTCTTTCTCTATTGGATCATGCTATTTTAGCCATGGCAATTTTGTGTGAAATATAAGAACATCTAAATGTCCGCCAAATTTGAAAGGAAAAAAAATCATAGACGCTTAAACTTAATTCATATTTAAAATATGTTCTAATTATTGGAACACCCTTTAATTATTTTAGAATATTACAAAAACATGGAAGGATCGCTAGACAATTGCAGTCGTGTTTCAAAACAAAAGATAACGATGCGTCCCCTTTTAAATTATATGTTACAAACATTGGAAGTATACTCTATTCGTACCTATATATATATATGTGAAAAAATATAGTTTTAAGGTGTGCTATATTTATGGGATAAAGTGCTCAATATCAGAGATAGAGCGTCTGTAAATATAAATATAAAAGTGAATATTGAAGTCAACACACACTTATATATATATATATATATATATATATATATATATATATATATATATATATATATATATATATATTATGTGAAGAGTCGTTATCCGATAGGTCTATTTGAATATTAAATCAATAAGGCAAGGCAAAAATAAAAGTTATTGCAATAAAAATGATGAGGATATGTTCTTTGCTGAAAAGGGAAAAAAACAACCCAAAATTCTGCAAAAAGAAACAGAAATAAAAAACGAATACAAAAGAAAATAAACAAAAAATAACTGTATTTGTATCGCTCTCTTGGGTGTGGAGGAAGCAATAAATTCCGCATCCTGTCTGAAAAAAGATATTAAAGTTGAATGCTTAAGAAAAGGAATAAAAAAAAAAAGCGGAAAAGGGGAATAACTCTTAGATAAACAGAGCTTTGACAGATTTAGAGGAAGTTTCTTAAGGGATAGTTTTGCATGTCCGATATTACCCCTTTCTTTTTACATTTGCGAAGAACCGTAAATGCATATATATATATATATATATATATATATATATATATATATATATATATATATATATATGTGTGTGTGTGTGTGTGTGTGTATGACATCAGAATAAACAGGGAGCGAAAAACACTTTCGCGCTGAAGCTCGAAAAAAATATCTCCCACGAAGGAACAAATAAAACAAAATCAATGAAAAGGCGAATAATATGAAGACATAGAATGGACATGTATCATAATATACACTTATCTTCGTAAATGTGTAAACAGGACCTCAGGCCAAAGCGAAATGTCATAGGCACGGAGAGTAGAATCAAATGACAGGAAATTATTAAGAACTGTGATAGCCCACGTCCTAAGGTTCACGGCAAAAAGAAGAAGAAGCTGAAGAAGAAAAAGAAGCTGAAGAAGAAGAAGAAGAAGTAGAAGAAGAAAGAGCTTGTATAAATGGTTAACAGGGATTATAAGACTTAGCAAAAATATAATCTTTTCTCATTGCCACAAAGAAGAAATTGTGGACATCCATGATCAAATCCCTACTGGGTCTGTTTTTTTGCCCTTTATCCATGTAACCAACCTTACTTGACCAAAAATTACCTCACTCCTTCTGCCATGCTCTATATTTCTTCAATTTCTATATATTTCTGTATGTTTTTTTTCTATGTGTTGCGCACTTTAGTGTGTGGGCGATCATAGCTCTCCACAATTTCCTTTCCTTTGGATCCCTTAGTAAAATTTGACTTTTTGCTGTCGCAAGACCCCAGTTCTGCAAACCATTCTTCTTCTTCTTCTTCTTCTTCTTCTTCTTCTTCTTCTTCTTCTTCTTCTTCTTTGTGATGTCTCCTTTCAAGATGTGTGTTATCAGGGCTCTCCACAATTTCCTCTCCTTTGAATCCCTTAGTAAAATTTATCTTTTTGCTGTGTCGAAAGACCCCATTTCTTCAAACCATTGGTCTTCTTCTTCTTCTTCTTCTTCTTCTTCTTCTTCTTCTTCTTCTTCTTCTTCTTTGTGCTGTCTCCTTTCAGGATGTGTGCCATCATGGATCACCATAATTTCCTGTCTTTTGGATCATTAAGCAATATTTTCATTTTCTTATCTCTCCTAATCCCTGTTCTGCCAAATATTTACACATTAGCTTGTTCTTGGTCTTCCATGAGCGGCGTCACTTCAGGACTTAGGCGATCAAGACTCTACATAATTTTATCTCCATTGTACATCGTAATAAAGTTTTTTCATTTTGCTATCTATCCTAATCTCTGTTCTCACGACCATTTACACGAGCTTGCCATTCTTTTATGTGCAGTATCTCTTTAGGACGTGGGAGATCATGAACCCACAATTTCCTCACGTTTGTAGCCCTTAGTACAGTTTGACTTTTTGTTATTTCTGCTATTTCTGGTTTCGTCCCCACTTACACGAGTTTTTTTTCTATGTGCTGTGTCCCTTTAGAAAATAAGTAATCGTGGCTCTCCACAATTTCCTGTCCTTTGCACACTGTGGTAAAGTTTATCTTTTTGCTATCTCTCCTAATCACTGTTGTGCCAGCAATTTACACAAGCTTGTTGCTGCAGTTGAGGTTGCGCTCTTCTTCTTCTTCTTGCCCAGCTTATTCTTGCCATTCTTCTCGTCCTTCTCGCCCTTCTTCTCTTCGCCCTTATTCTCTTCGCCCTTATTCTACTTAGCCTTCTTCTCAACCTTCTTCCCCTCGCTATTCTTTTCGCCCTTATTCTTCTCGCTGTTCTTCTACTAGCCCTTCTGGTCATTTCTTCTTCTTCTTGTTCTTATCGCCCTTCTTCGCGCCATTCTTCTTCTTCTTCTTCTTCTTCTTCTTCTTCTTCTTCTTCTTATTCTCACCCTTCTTCTTCTTCTTCTCACCCTTCTTCTTCTTCTCACCCTTCTTCTTCTTCTTCTTCTTCTTCTTCTTCTCATCCTTCTTCTTCTTCTTCTCACCCTTCTTCTTCTTCTCACCCTTCTTCTTCTTCTTCTTCTTCTTCTTCTTCTTCTTCTTCTTCTTCTTCTTCTTCTTCTTCTTCTTCTTCTTATTCTCACCCTTCTTCTTCTTCTTCTCACCCTTCTTCTTCTTCTCACCCTTCTTCTTCTTCTTCTTCTTCTTCTTCTCATCCTTCTTCTTCTTCTTCTCACCCTTCTTCTTCTTCTCACCCTTCTTCTTCTTCTTCTTCTTCTTCTTCTTCTTCTTCTTCTTCTTCTTATTCTCACCCTTCTTCTTCTTCTTCTCACCCTTCTTCTTCTTCTCACCCTTCTTCTTCTTCTTCTTCTTCTTCTTCTTCTTCTTCTTCTTCTCATCCTTCTTCTTCTTCTTCTCACCCTTCTTCTTCTTCTCACCCTTCTTCTTCTTCTTCTTCTTCTTCTTCTTCTTCTTCTTCTTTTTCTTCTCGCCCTTCTTCTTCTTCTTCTTCTTCTTCTTCTTCTTCTTCTTCTTCTTCTTCTTCTTCTTCTTCTCGCCCTTCTTCTTCTTCTTCTTCTTCTCGCCCTTCTTCTTCTTCTTCTTCTTCTTCTTCTTCTTCTTCTTCTTCTTCTTCTTCTTCTTCTTCTTCTTCTTCTTACCGTTTACCCTTCAAGACGTGGGAGATCATGTCTCTGCAGACATTCTTGTCTTTTTTAGCTGTTAATCAAGTTTCTCATTTTGTTAAACCCATGTTCCGCCAACCATTTAGACAAGCTCGCTAGGTAGATTATAAACCGGTCCCTCTCCTGCCTTCAACCTATCCAGTGAGTATCAAAATTTCCAAACATTCTTTCCTCATTATGTGCCCTAGAAACTTCAACTATCTCTTCCTGATATTAATTACAAGTGTCCTTTGCATTTCCATATTCTCTAAAATTTCGTCGTTGCTCACATATGCAGACCTTGGTATTCTCAGCTTCCTTCTGTAGAACCACATTTCTATCGCCGCAGGTTTCTTATTTATCTTTATTGATAGTTCAGATCTCCCTGCCACATAGGAAGACTGATATTGCATAACATTTCAGCGCCCTTTGATTCTAATGAAATTTTCCTGTTCCTTTGCTTAGCTTTTGGAAGGCCTTCATGTTTCGGTGTCGCATTATCTTTCTTCAGTTAAAACACTTCTTAGATATTTGAATACTAGTACTAGTTTGATATTCGTATATCCAAGTTCTAATTCGCATAATCAGACAGAGAAAATTAAATGTTTCACCCATATCTCTGCCGGTGAAATCTCTCATATCTCACATTCTGGAATTGACAGACTTCCAAAATATAGGTACCACTTATTTCCAATATTGAATACAGAGTAGCGAAATGTAGGACAAAGTAAGAAGTGAATTCTATAGTCGTGTGCGTCTGGTGTTAAATACCGAGTTGAATTTACAAAACAGAAGATCAGCCATAAACACTTTGGCTGTCCTGAGAGTGTAAAACAGTTGGGACCATAGCCGAATGACTGTTAAAAGAAGAAAGCTCCAACTTGCCAACACATGCATTATCCTCAGGCTGATATTGAGCGTTTGTATGTGTCCAGATCCTAAAGAGGCAGAGGATTAGTTCAACTAGAACTGGCTTATAAAACTACAACAATCGGTCTTCAAAGATACATGGAAACTACAGAAGATTGGATGACAGCGAAATAAAAGACAAAGTAAAAAGAAAATAAAGAATTCTACAGTCGGGTGTGTCTGGTGTTAAATACCGAATTTAATTCACAAAACACAATATCAGATCTTAAACACTTTGGCTGCCCATAGAGTGTAAAACAGATTGGACTTTAGGTAACATTAAGCGAATGGATGCCAAAACGAGAAAGCTCCTACTTGCGAACGCATGCACCATCCTAAGGCTGCTGTTGATCGTTTGTATGTGTCCAGATCCTAAAGAGGCAGAGGATTAGTTCAACCATAACTGTCTTACAAAACCAAAACAGTCGGTCTTCAAAGATACCTGGAAACTATAGAAGACTGGATAATGATCTGTGTCAAAGAACATGAAAGAAATTTAAAAAAAAAATACTCAATAAGAAAGGAAGCCAATAAATTCAAAAGTAAATTTCAAATGGGTGAAAATGTGCGAATAGACAATAATCTACCTACTGCAGCCAGAGTGAACCTAAAAATGAAGGCAAAAGAAAATGCAATGCCAAAAAATGCAAAATCGATGGCAAGATTCATGGTTAATATTCTACCAGTACCATAAAAGTTGATGGAGACAAACCCCATATCCATCAGAACTTACGTAATGCAGGGTTAAAAGACGAAACTGAAGGTTTTATTCTTGCTGCACAGGACCAATACGTCCTAACTAGAAACTACCAAGTAAAATCGTGGTAACCGGAAATGCAGATTCTGTGATAAATATCCAGAAACAGCTGTCCAACTTGTATCAGGTTGCACGGAGTTAGCATCCACTGAATATAAAACAGGATGGGCTGGTCAATATGTACATTGGAAAATCTACAACTTTTACGTAGGGGAAACTGCAAGAAACTGCTATGAATATCACCCAGCCTCGATTACAGAGTTAGGACCTGTAACAATTTTATGGGACATTTCAACACGCAGAGGCAGAACAATGAAAGCTAACCCTAACCCACACATAGTGATCAAAAACGACAAAACAGAATATACTTTCTTATTGATGTTGAATTCCCTGAAGATTGAAATGAAGAAACTACAAGGATCTTGAAGTGGAAATCTAATATATGTGGCACATGAGGACATCAATAATTCCAGTTGTACTTGGAGTACTCGGATTGATTGGGAAAAGGTCCCAATAGACGCATGCCTTAAAGAAATACAAAAAGCGTCGGAACATTTCCCCCTGCTTATTGTTATTTCAATGAAAAACGTTCTGACGAACTACATACCTAAGTTCAGGGTAAACCCCTCTTCCAAAAAAATATATACACAAGCACGTTTCTTCTTCTTTTTCTGGCCCTTATTCTTCTCGCCCTTTTTCTCACCTTTCTTCCCGCTCTTTTTTCCCTTCTTCTTCTTCTTCTTCTTCTTCTTCTTCTTCTTCTTCTTCTTCTTCTTCTTCTTCTTCTTCTCACCCTTCTTCTTCTCGCTCTTCTTCGCGCCATTCTTCACGCCCTTCTTCTTATTGCCATCCTTCTTCTCGCTCTTCTTCTTCTTGCCCTTCTTCACGACCTTCTTCTTGCCCTCCCTCTCCTCGCTCTTCTTCTTCTTGCCATTCTTCTCACCCTTCTTTTTCGCGACCTTCTCCTCACCCTTCTTTTCGTCCATCTTCATTTTCTATGTGTTGTCTCCTTTCAGGATGTGTACGATCATGGCCCCCCACTATTTCCTGTCCTTTGTAAAGACCCACCATGCTATATAAACAGAATCGAAAGATGCTCATTTCTTTCGTATTTCATTCGTTAACAGGGCGTTCCATTCGGACAGCTTCTGCACAAGAACCGCTTCATCATCACCTACATCCTGAAAGGAGATAATATTGAAGAGAATCGGCGGGAAGTACTGAAATCTCTTCTTATATGAATCCCCGTCTTCTCCCCACCAACTATGGAGTAATTGGTAGGGTTTGTAAAGCATTATTATCTAAAAAAAAATCTTTACAATCTAAAATAATTTCTGCCTTTAATTACCTGAAAAAGAATGATAAGCCGGATCCAGTTTCACTCTAAAGCCAAACAGCGTTTGTATGTGTCCAGGTCTGAGAGAGGCTGAGTATTAGTCCAACTAGAACAGTCTTACAAGACCAGAACAATCGCTCTAACATGGAAACTAAAGAAGACTGGATGATGATCTGTGTCAAGGATCTCGTCTCTTTCCAGTTAAACTGCGAATTAGACTGGTGTATCGAGCCTTGGATGGCATCCAGTCTAATAGAAAGATGACTGAATTCAAAACAATGAAGTCGGCAACGAGGAACTAATTCATTCTCCTTCACATGTACCCTTACCAAGTCGTTTTTTACGGTTTATCAACCTTTTGCAGGTTATTCAAAGCCAGGAAATCTTTTGAGATTGTAAGTATTTTTCGGGGATAATAATGCTTTACATGATTCAACTACTAATAATTAACCCATAGCGTAAGTAAATATAACGAACCCGACTGGAATTTGAACTCGGCTCTCCGATTTTCAATTCTGTGCCTTTATTACACCACACCCCCCAACCTTACAGCACAAGCGGTCACCCATCTAGGTACTGACTAGTCTCGACGTTCGTTAACTTCAATTATCTTGCAGGAACCGGTGTTTCAACGTGATATGGGCGTAAACCCGCAGGTAATAAAAGAAAAGGAACCTGTGGAGAGCATGATCGCAGGGACATGGTATTAAAAAGATTTTGATCCATTTGTCACTTTTATTTTGATAATCCTCCAAAAAATCTTAATCCCCGCTTAGACCTGATCCTAAACTTACGCTAATCTTCATTCGTCCACACACACAAGTAGATAACTTTTAAGCAATTTTTGTTAAGTATTTCATTAGTTTCATCTAGGGAATTCTTCACTGTTAAATCATTTTGCATCTTAGGTTCCTCGAGGACTTTTTTTAAAAAGCCTCAAATGGAAACGCACTTGTACATATACACTGACACACGTAGGGCACCTCGAGGCGGTGTAATGGTTAGCAAGGTTGTATCGCTAGCTCTAGAGCACTTACGACTGAGTAGTGAGTTCGATCCTCACTGGGTGCCCCATACTTTCGACCTTGTGCCACATCTAAGCTGCGCTTGGAAAATCTCTATACTGACACACGCAACACACGTATGTACACATATTCCCTTTGTTACACATACGCGCACATATGTACGTGTCCATCCATACATACATATATAATGGGCCTGTTGATTTATTAATACTATAAACACTTAGGACGCCACCATTCTGAGGTCAGCCTGGTCAGTCTAATTTTGTCCCTGAACCGACCGCCAAATAACCTCCCCACTAATTTCTATCCAAAACCCGAATCTCGCCAAACACTCTTCAATAAATTTCAAAGACCGACCAAACAAAATTCCATATAATTAACTTTCTCACAAAACACGCCATATTAATTTTACTTGCCTTGGAATTTTCACAATTCGCCCTTCCCTTTCCGCCTTTTTCTCCCCCAACTCTTAACTTCAAATAAGCCCCCCCCCACCCCACTTCACGCCTTCCCAGTTTTGCCGAGGCCTTCTTTTTCTTCCGCTTTTGCAATTGCTTCGCTCTCCCCATGAAATCCCATGACGCCATGTTTTTTTTTCATACCTTTCATCTCTGATTCAATTTTTTTAAAAGAAATGTACTCTTCAAAGGTTGCATTTTCTTGTTCTGGTTTTATATTTCGTTTCACGTTAAACCATTTGCATGATTTTCAACTTTCTTTCATTTCTTTCCTCCCTACTCTTTCTATTTCAATCCATTTTATTGTATTTGCTTTTTATTAGATTCCTTTCATCTCTCTCTCTCTCTCTCCTAGCAACAACAGACCGCGAAATTTTCTGGCGGTGTATTTGCGTTCGGTTTAGAGCACCATCATTATTCCAATCGGGATTAAATATAGTTGGGTTTTTTTTTTCGTTTATGAATACATGACTATTGCTACTAGTAATAGTCACAATCAGGCGATCAGAGTAGTATTAATAATATTATATGATTAAGTCAGTGGAAATATTTTTGTTCGTTTTTAATGCAATGGAGTCGCTTCTCATTGCTTTGTTCATGACACCGTGTCCAGTAAAGCATCAAATGGAAAGTGTTTATAGTCAGGCAACCCCGAGAGAATTAGAAGTCTTACCAGTATTAATTATTGGCAGCCACAACCATAACATATTATATGCAAATGATGCCGTGCTGATAGCAGACACAGTAAAGTAACGACATGATCTCTAGAAGTTAGTAAAAAATAGCGAGAAAAGGGACTAACCTTCAATTGTCAGTTATGTGCCATGACATGATACAAGCTTAGGCGATCATGTACCTTTCAATACGTGACTGACGAGGCATATTTTTTTGGCAGTAGGCTGCCATTTCTGCAGTAGACCAGTTGCCTTCTCAAAGCTAAAGAACCCGGTCTGTCCTGCTATTTCCCCATAGCTAGTGGGGAGAAGAAGAGGGTTCATACCTTTTCCCAAGGTTATTAGTCCGTAAGTGAATGTAATGGAATCGACTGGAATTTGAACTCAGCTCTCCGAATCCTTAATCCGAGCCGCTATCCATTATTCCACCGTTCTCCTTCAATTGCAAGAACAACAAAATCTACGGTTGTCAGCGAGTGGAACAGCCCAGATGGGAACAATGATTTGGAGACACTAAAATCAAAGAAGAAGACAAATTTAAATATCTCGGATTTGTTTTAACAGACGGCAAAAAATACGATACCAAAATCTGACGACACATTGGAATAATGAATGAGGTTTCCAAAAGTGAAGCAAAGTATTAACCCTTTGGAGACGGGGCCTCGTTTGGAGTTTCAGCGCCAAGACAGAACCCTTTTTCACCTGCCCTCCCTCGGAACACACAAATAAATCGATGTAAAATCACAGAAAACAGAAACTATCATAGAAAGCGCCATTGAAAAGCCCAGATGTGCAACAAATGTGAAAAGCAATCTGATTGGCTAGAACGAAGACTAGCCAACTAATCTCGAGGCTTGTATTATCGGGCCGACGGTTTGGCTTAGTCGTCTTTGTTATTCGACTTTTCGACAGATATATCGTCTTCTAGGGGTTATGAAACAGGAGAATTTCGCTAGAAACCAAGAAGACAGTGTTGTGTAATGCTGGGCAATCTCCTCAAGATGAAGACTTGAGGCAATAGAAATATGTTTCTACAGAAGGATACTGAGAATATCATAGACTAAAGATATGAGCAACGGCGAAGTCTTAGTGAAAATGGAAACAAAAAGCAAATTTATACATAGTGCTAAAAAGAAGTTTCAGAAAATTTGGTGCGCACAAGACAAGACGGACAAAGGAAAGCATTGCATAACCTAAAGAACTTGTATAAACGGTGGACAAAACATGGATTAGGTGAGACTAACAAAAAGCCAAACTCTACTACAAGGGTCGTTTCAGAAGTAATTGGAGGAAACAATAAATTTTTTTCAATATTTTTCAATATAGACCCCCCCACCTTTACATCAATGCACTTGATCCAACGATGTTTAAC
>OZ038509.1:12525425-12700425 GCA_964036315.1 Acanthosepion esculentum | reverse complement strand
TACGTAAAAGTTCTCATGTTTCAAAAACGAGAGCCGATAATCTCAATATAATTATTAAAATTAAATTGAATTAAGGTATCAAGCCGTGTTTCATCCTCAAGCGAAGGGTTTGATACCTTAATTCAATTTAATTTTAATAATTATATTGAGGGTTTCGGCTCTTGTTTTTGAAACATGAGAACTCTTATTTAGCGAAGGAATCATTTTTTGTTAAATAATTATATATATATATATATATATATATATATATATATATATATATATATTGTTACTTTAATCGAAATATATTTACGAAACATTTAGGTTTAATTAGAAAATATAGTTTATGAACAATCAATAGAAAATTTTAAGATTAAAGTATTTTTTGTTTGGTCATAAAGATAAGACCATGTGTAAAAGAATACTGGACAAAAATTTTACAACTATTCAGTGTGCTCATAGCTTCAGACGTGTAGACATCTATTTAGCTAATTTCCAGTATTACATTTCAGCTTTTAAAAGGGCTAAGGGTAAAATTTTAACAATGTTTGAACCAGGCAGGATTGTTGAACTTCAGAGACGTGGTTTTTCGCAACGAGCCATTGCAAATGAAATTGGCCGTAGCAGAACTGCCATTGCTAACTTCATTAAAAATCCGGATGTGTATGCTTCTAAAAACAATCAAGCGGTCACCCCGATAAAATCTGACCATCTCTAGACAGACGCATTAGGCGAGAAGTTAAGAGAGATTCCAGCCTAACATCAAATCAGATAAAAGCGAATACAGACGCTGAATGCAGCTCTCGAACAATTCGACGGCATTTAAATAAGAAAGATTTTAAGAACGTGAAACGGTTGCAGTGGCCTCGCCTTCTTCTTCGCCATAAAATCTCACGTTTATAATTTGATTCCGATTATCAAACTTGGGATGTGGATAAATGAAAGAAAGTGTTGTTTTCAGACGAGAAAAAAAATCAACCTTGATGCCCCCGACGGTTTTCAGTGTTACTGGCATACAAAATATGTCACAAAAGAAATTTTCATAACACGCTACTGGAGGTGGATCACTTATGGTCTGGGGTTCATTTTTGTACAATGGAACTCTTGAGTTACAGGAGGTAAAAGGTCGTCAAACAGCTGCAATTACACTGACATGTTAAAAAAAGGCATCGCTAATTACTGAAGGCCCTTATCTATGTGGAGAAAACCGAATTTTCCAGCAGGACACTGCTGCAATCCACAACGCTCTCCAGGTCGAAACCCAATCGAGACTGTTTGGGGATGAATGACAAAGGATGTTTATAAAAATGGATCGCAATTTGAAACTGTGGATGCTCTTCGTGCTGCAGTTTATACATCATGGGCGAGCATCCCATACAGCCTCATGCAGAAATTAATAATTATCGTTCTGACATATGTTCTGTATCTTCTAATTTTATTTACGTGATCTTATATTTATGACCAACCAAAAACAAAAAATAGTTTTTCAAGTTTGGTTTAAATTAATCAATTAAAAGCTTAATTCTTTCTTCTTGCTTTCTTATATTTATGACCAACCAAAAACAAAAAATAGTTTTTCAAGTTTGGTTTAAATTAATCAATTAAAAGCTTAATTCTTTCTTCTTGCTTTCTTATATTTATGACCAACCAAAAACAAAAAATAGTTTTTCAAGTTTGGTTTAAATTAATAAATTAAAAGCTTAATTCTTTCTTATATTTATGACCAACCAAAAACAAAAAATAGTTTTTCAAGTTTGGTTTAAATTAATCAATTAAAAGCTTAATTCTTTCTTCTTGCTTTCTTATATTTATGACCAACCAAAAACAAAAAATAGTTTTTCAAGTTTGGTTTAAATTAATCAATTAAAAGCTTAATTCTTTCTTCTTGCTTGTTGATAAACTACATTTTACTAATTAAATATAAATGTTTCCCAAATACATGGTGTCTATAAATTTTGTGTGCACTTTAAAAAATTTATATTTGCCATAGAAATAATTTGTAAAAAGGATTACAAAGAAGTAAATCTATATTTTTTAAGGTTTTATTGAAATTTTATTTAAGTTTCCACATGTCCTCCATACAAAGGGTAAATACGATTTTGCAGTTCACGGAAAACAATTGCCAATTGATTTACAGTAATGCCTGAAAGCACATTAGTTATTTTAACTATACTTAAAACTAGGTACATTAAACTTTATAACATTTTTTACAGATTATTTCTATCGCAAATAAAAATAAAGTTATAATTTTAAAAAAAACTGCATACGAACTTTATGGACACCCTGTATTTATGACCAACCAAAAAAAAATAGTTTTTCAAGTTTTGTTTAAATTAATTAATTAAAAGCTTAAACGTTTCTTCTTGCTTGTTGATAAACTACATTTTATTAATTAAATATAAATATTTCGCAAATATATTTCCATTAAATTAATAGTATTTTATATTTTTTTTAACCATTTTGTATCTGGCCTTAAGACTTTGACCAGGAGTGTATATGAATGTAGAACCATTAACATGAAGCTGAATATACATCTTATTCTTCAGATACTAAGGACATAGTCTAATGGTATGAAACGGTAAAAGAATATGAAGGCTGAATCTGTAGATATGTCATCATCACCATCACCATCGTCGCCAGTTCCATGACCGAGTGTGGTTGAAGGGTCGATGCTCAATAACCAATTCCTTCCACATATTCTAGTTGAAATCAGGAGAGAGATTCATTTATGCGTCATGGGCAAATAGACCCGGCGAATCCCATTGTTCTCCAGCTGAAAGCACCGCCAGAGTCTTCCAACTTGAAAGATCGGTTTGGTGACGGTTATGTACCCGGTAATGCAAATGCGAAAACCCGCGTCTATGACCGCACTGACTACATACATAGCTCATTGTGAGAGATGAACATTGGCCCTACTAGAAGACCCATCAGCCTTTTCATAGGTCTTGTTTTTTTAACCCTATTAAGTGTCTAGTTATCCAGCTAACTAAAAATGTTGTTGGGGGGAATTGTTTTCGTCACCGATGACTCGTTCGTGCATACTAGGTTGTAGTGATTTTCTAAGCCTCGTTTAGTTGTGGCACAAATCTGAAATTATAGGAAACCCAGTGAGGATCGAACTCACTATTCAGTCGTAACTATTTTAGAGAGACAAGCTTGCTAACCATTGCACCACGCAAGGTGCCCATACTGTGCTATATGTTACCACAAACACTCATAGAGTAACATGATGTAGATACGAAATCGAACCCCGTAATTCTTTAGGGTCATAGGGACAGCACACGTACTGACACCATAGTAGCAGTGGTGTTTCCTGGACAAGATAGCCTGAAGAAGCCCAACCCTCCCCAGGTTGGTTTTCAATTTTAGAATTTTTTTATTTTCCAAAACTGGTTGTCATCTAAAGCTATAGGATCCGTATTTTCTCACAGCTTACACGGGGTGGGGGTGGGGTGAAAGAGATAGATTCATACCTTTCCCAAGTGTGTGTAATCACGTAATTGAATGTAATGAACTCGACTGAAATTCAAACACAGCTCTCCGATTCCTCAATCCGAGCAGTGGTCCCAGCGTGCCTATACGAAACGTGCAAGGATATTTAATAAGAGATATTTTCAAGTCTTACGATGTCTATCTTTTCGAAAGGTCAAAGCTTGCAGCCAGTCTGGTAAGTTAGCGCGAAGTTTTTAAAAGGCATTTAAATGCCTATCCTCAGCCGTATGGACAACCATGTCAAGATATCAGCGCACGAATGTCTTCAAGGCTTTAAGTCGAACTCACGTATGTCTGGCAAGAACGAGGTTTTATAGGAAAATGTACAAATGAACAAAGGACGTAACGTGAGGTGACGTCAAAAGGAATCAACAACAGTAATTAAACTCTGTCAGCGCCGAATAATTGTCGCTAGAGACAAGTTGATAACCTTGCTAACAATGGCCTCATGTGACTATCGGTTCTGTCAGTCTTAAGACCAATTTTCAAGTTTTGTTACAAGAAATCTTTCCAGCATTTGGTTGCTCGTACAGAGCAATATTACTGTGTAGCTACTGGGTTAACAAAAGGACATTATGTTCATCATAATCGGCGTAGAAAGTAGTATCAGCCACCGACTTCTAATTACGGAGTAGTCTGATGCATTTATTTTTGTTCTAAAGCACCCAGCTATGGGTTAAATAATTGAATTTAGAAAAATTATTGTCATTCCCCGCAAAATTGTTAACGCATTATTCACTCGCCAAAAATACGATTCTTCTTACAATCCAAAATATTTTTCGGAGGTGTCGATAAACCGTAAAAAATATAATCAGCCACTCCAGTAGAAAGATGACCGAATTCAAAACGGTGAAGTCGGCAACGAGAAACTAATTCATTCTCCTTCACATGTACCCTTACCAAACCGTACATAATAAAATGATTGATCTGTTTTTTTACGGTTTATCAACCTTTTGCAGGTTATTTAAAACCAGAAATACTTTTGAGATTGTAAGTATTTTTTGGAGATAATAATGCTTTACTTGACTGAACTACTAATAATTAACCCATAGCGGGGGGGGGTGAGATAGATAGATAGATAGATAGATAGATAGATACATAGATAGAAAGAGACTGAGATCGATAGATAGATAGGTAACTGTGCGTAAGTAAATATAACGAACTCGACTGAAATTTGAACTCGGCTCTCCGATTTTCAATTCCGTACCTTTATTACACCACACACACCCCAACCTTACAGCACAAGCGGTCACCCATCTAAATGCTGACTAGTCTCGTCGTTCGTCAACTTCGATGATCTTGCAGGATAAACTGTAAAAAATATAATCAATCAATGTAAAAAAAAAGCATGAATCCTTGCCATCTAGACTCTCTCAATCTAGCTATTAAAGTCAGAGTAGACGGAACTCTTGCCTTGATTGTAAAGCATTGTAGATGAAGGAATATTCCGAATTAGAGAAGACAACGCCGATATGCTTAATTAACTTTCCTAAGAATAAATGTGTTCTCTGGCAGGGATCGAACCCGCATCCTTCGCTGAAGGAAAAACCAGCGTTTCCTTTACCGGGATTTCATAAATGCACAGGACGATAGACGTAATAGACATTGTTAGGTCTATCTAGGCACTTTCGCCCCAGCCTCTCAACCTCCGGTGTCTTACTCTCTAGGTTGAGGTGTCTACTCGGTCCTAACCAAACTTAAGGGAGTGGCCATAGGTCCCCTGAGCATCCGTAGATTATTCGACCGGTCCGTTGGTTTAATCCTACTTCCTGCCCACGTTGTGATTTGTTTGATCCAGAAAGCAGAAGTGATGTCCGTCCATTCACGGTCGACTGAAGATGTAGACATGGCTGGAGAGTCTGCACTAAGAAATTTAGAATGCAGCAAAAAAAAGAATTGATATCTGCAGAAAGCCGGACAAAAAACTATTCAATGGTTGAATTGTTAATGTCTTTTATATAGCAGAAAAGAATAGTATAGAAAAGACACGGATTACAGAAAAGAAAATAATTGACGTAAAAGCTCATACACTGGATTCTAGAGAGAGAGAGAGAGAGAGAGAGAGAGAGAGAAAGAGAAAGAGAGAGAGAGAGAGAGAGAGAGAGATCGTGTGTTTGTGATTAACTTGTTAAATCGTCTCAGAACGATATATGACTCTTGCGATGGAGGGATAAAGATTCCTGTTCGGGGCTTAAAGTTATAGTGGCGTTCCTCCTCCCAACGCTTCTCTGGGCCAATTCTCTCTTCTCTCTTCAAGAATTTTCTCCAGTCTGCCTTTTTCAGCATATCTACGCGTTTATAAAGATAAACCGGGCTGATTATAACTGACCCTCGGCCCTACTACCTCGCACGCCATGAACTATCTACCTGGAGGTTAATCTTATACCATTTGTGGTAAAATTATCCTGAAGATCCGTTCAGGTGAAACTTATGTATGTAGTTCCTGGCTCTTTAGGATTTATTTTATTTATCTTTGGTCTACGTAGAGTATTGAGCAATTTACATTTTAGCTTAGTTACTCTTTTGGTGTTTTTTCTTTGGCACTCGACGATATATACATATATATATATATATATATATATATATATATATATATATATATATATATATATATGTGTGTGTGTGTGTGTGTGTGTGTGTGTGTGTATGGACTTAATTTCATTCTATCATGTGCAGTCAATCCTTAACTATGACTAATTAATGATGAAAATGTCATTTTTGTTCATGATCGTTTTCATCACGATTCTTCTTTTAAGCTTGGAGAGTAATTCCAGTAAGATATCTTTAATTATTTCTAAGATACAACGGTTCAAAACTTAATCTAGCAACAGGAAAATTTTGATGTTACACGATTTGAACAATTTTTGCTGTTACACCAGGTGTGTGTGTATGTGTATGTGTATGTGTGTGTCTGTGTGTGCATGTGTGTGTGTGTGTGTGATTATAAATAATGAAATTTACATTCAAAATCAAAACATAATTTAAATACAAAATAAAATGATATTTAAATATGAACGAATCATAAGATTAATAAAATAACATTTTCTTAAATAGCCTCCGATAAACAATTTGTTCATTTTAAATGTCTTCGCGTGTTAAGCGGTAAAAAAAAAACTTAGGGATCCTGGCGACTGTAATGAATACACTGCACACAGGTGTTAATCTTGGAAGACGCCAATTTAAGAAGATTATATATACGGCGTGATTGAAAAGTAAATCACTATTTTATATACGACTGGCCAGCCGAGAGTTCTAACTTAACACCCTGTGACTTTTATCCTTGGAGTTGGTTGAAGGAGTAAGTCAACGATACCAAACCAAGACATTGGAAGAGCTTGGAGATCTAATACAAGAAGTTATATTCTCCATACCACAAGGGACCCTGGTGAAATCAGGTGACGGGATACCTAGGCGGCAATATTAGAGGTAGAGAAATCTGGTGTCCATGTCGAATTTTAAATAAAATCTCATGCTAAGGCTTTAGTCTCATATTCATTTATTGTAAAAATTATTGGTAATAAATAAATTATGAGTATTTTTCAATCACACACACACACACACACTATATATATATATATATGTATATATATATATATATATATATACATATATATATCGCCTGACGATTGCACTAGCATGAAACAGACTGTCGCCTCTAAGTGCTGACTTCCATGTCCACTTTTATATTTACACACGCTCTATCTCTGATATTGAGCACTTTACCCCATAAATATAGCACACTTTAAGACTATATTTCTGCATATATATATATATATATATATATATATATATATATATATATATATATATATATATATATATATATATATGAAATTGAATTGTTTAAATGAGAGATAGATTGAATTAACTGATGAACAAGCAGAAATAGATAGATAGACAAACTGAATGGACGAATAAAAGAAAACAAGAGAGATAGAAAGATAGAAAGAAAGAACGAAGGAATGAATAGATAGAATGTGAGATAAAGAAAAGGATTAGATAGATAGATAGATAGATAGATAGAACAAGACTGAGATAGATAGATAGATAGGTAGATAGATAGATAGAACGATAGATAGATAGATAGATAGATAGATAGAAGCAGACTGAGATAGATAGATAGATAGATAGATAGAAAGATACTGAGATAGATAGAAAGATAGATAGATAGATAGAACAAGACTGAGATAGATAGATAGATAGAAAGAGACTGAGATAGATAGATAGATAGATAGATAGAACAAGACTGATATATATATATATATATATATATATATATATATATATAGATAGATAGATCGATATGGATTTAAAACAAAAAGATAGGGAGAATTAATGAATTAATAAATAGATAGATACACAGTGAGATAGACAGCCCGAGTGAATAGACTGTGATAGATAGATACATAGTAGATAGCTAGATAGAAAGAGACTGAGATTGAGAGATAGATAGATAGATAGATAGATAGAGACTGAGATATTTACCTAGATTGTTAATCTATAAAATCGTTTTTGCAATATTGACTAGTAAAACGAAAGTAAAGGGATTATACAATCAACTATATGGTTGCTTAGATGTGGCACAAGGCTGAAATCATGGGACACCCAATGAGAAACGAACACACTATTTAGTCGTAATTGATCTAGAGAGACAAGCTAGCTTAACCATTACACCACTTCGAAGTGTACTAAATGACTTTTCTAAGCATAGGTCTGAAGTGTCTGGGCTCCCAGCGAGAATCGACCTCATTAGAATGGCCTGCAAACGGTTAGTAAAACCGTAAAAGAAAAAAAAATGAATCAATCGATTCATTTCCATCGCCACTGTACCGATTTTATAATGTCATTATTGCAACGTCTTTTCAACACCAGTTCTGCAACATGTATTTGGAGGAAAGTATTTTTTTCCATCTTTATTTACTAGTCTGGTTGCAAAATAAACGCAGTAACATGATTTGACAAATTTGAATAAATCTGACGTGCAGATCACGCATTGGGATTTTGGGGCATTGTTATTTTGTCTATCCATGAATAGCACACCTGTGATTGAATTCACACACACACACACACACACACACACACACACACACACACACACACACACACACACACACACGGTGCGATGGATAAATTGTCGTCTGAATAACACAATTATGAAAATAACGCTGACATCTCATTTTGACAGATATACAGAGTTCGACGGATAACTTGTCATCGAAATAACACAAACATGAAAATAACGCTGACATGAAAATATCTCATTTTAACAGATATATTTACCAAAATTACACACAGATATCTTGAAATGCTAAAGAATAAATTTATTCAATAAAATCGCCATTAGCTTAAACCACGACCTCTCCTGTAACTTTTCTGGACAGATTCCTTATATTGGTGAATGCTACCAGAACCCTTGCCTTTCATCTTCGGTGTTACGAGGAGTTTTGTTGGTCTCTCGCTCAACTGCAGTCCACATACAATAATCAAGAGGGTTGCAGTCTGGGGAGTTAGGTGCCCAGATGTAAGGGGTGATGTGGTCGCAGAAATTGTCTGACAGTAATGACTGGGTTCTCCTGCCTTTGTGGCATGGTGCAGAGTCCTGTTGTCAGACATAGGGTCTTCCAGCAGCCAACCTCATGATTCAAGACAGTTCTACCTCCTTAAGGCTCTTGATGTCGGCCTCTGTGTTGAGTATGACGCCCCGCGGTAACATGGATGAGGGATTAACGTGGTCATCGCTAGTAATCACTACAAACATATTCGTAATCACCATTAGACTCATCCAACTCTTTCCGAATCTGCTATACTCCCAAACACTTAAATATTCGTATTGGGCCTTCCGGTGCGAATGCCAGGCAGTATATCATGCTATTTCCAAATTTCTGGCGGAGCGAATTGCGTCATGGTGCTCTTTTTCACATAGAGGTAGATCAACTGACCCTATTATACTGTACAGCCAACAAAATAATAAAAAAAACTGCTTGCGCGAAATTAAAAAAAATATATAAATTGTTGAGTTAAGAAACACAAAATCATGCAGACGGAAAAAATAATATTAACAGAACTTCCTTTCCTACCGGCTGCCAATTGCTAGGAAATTACACGCATACATAAAGTACATAAATACGTGAAGCACGCATTAACATATGTAAACGCATTCTGTTTTTTCTACACTAACGCAATTGATTTCATTGTAATGTAAAGAAAGACAAACAGAAATATTTTTGTGGGAAGTATCATTTTCATACTAAACTTACAAACAAAACATTTATCTTCAAACAGTAGGTCTAAACATACCATTGCCCTGTAAGTATAAACTTATGTACAATATATCTAGTTGAAGCCATACAATTGCATACAAAATATTTAGATTTCGGGATTATATAACCCATGGAGGTGTTGATATACCGCTAAATCGATACAGCCAAACAGCTGTGAAGAATTGGCGAATAAACTTTTTTGTTTTATTTTACTATTCAATTTTTAACCGACACAACCACAGTGAAAATGGCGGAGATTAGTTCAATCATTTGCATCGTAAAATGAATCATTTTTAGTCTCAAAACTTTTAGATCAGCCGCCGTGTATGTACAGCCTTGTGCAAATTAATTGAAAAAACCTCTTCACTTTCCTTTCTTTCACCATACGGTCAGTTTTAGAACCGCGGGAATGAGAGGGGGTGTAATCGAATTCTATTTTTTTCCTATGAATCTATTTCCAGTGAGTATGATGAAATTTATTTGTCCTTGAAAAATATTGCGTCATCCGTGATTTCATCACGTCCAGATACTATTGTTTCGATTGTCGATTAGTTGTCCTACGGCCAAGGAAGCGTATGAAAATTTTAACGGAACACGAACACACTGGCAATTTTTAACAGTGTGCAAATCAAAGTACTATAGACTAACCCGGAAAATCTCATGATTTAAGTCCAATCGAGAATCTGTGGTCAATCTTCAAGGATCAACTTCATGGAATGGACATACGAACATGGACTAACATTTGCAGTGGGTCATGTTTCACTGCAAAATAGGAAAACAAAGTAAATAATAACAGAATTCTTCGATTTGTTTCAATTAATTTGCACAAGGGTGTATCTATCTATCTATCTATCTATCTATCTATCTATCTATCTATCTATCTATCTATCTAGCTAGCTAGCTAGCTAGCTAGCTAGCTAGCTAGCTTTCTGAGAGAATGAGCTAGCTAGCTAGCTAGCTAGCTAGCTCATTCTCTCAGAAATTTGTACATGAACCATTTCACCTCAGACCTATCTATCTATCTATGACGGTATTAATATTCTCGCAATCTATCTGTGACAATGAATATTCTATCTATCTATCTATCTATCTATCTATCTATCTATCTATCTATCTATGACTGTATTTATATTCTCACTATCTACCTGTGACAGTGAATATTCTATCTATCTATCTATCTATCTATCTATCTATCTATCTATCTATCTATCTATCTATCTATCTATGGCAATGTATTATCTATCTATCTATCTATCTATCTATCTATCTATCTATCTATCTATCTATCTATCTATCTATGACAATGAATATTCTATCTATCTATCTATCTATCTATCTATCTATCTATCTATCTATGGCAATGTATTATCTATCTATCTATCTATCTATCTATCTATCTATCTATCTATCTATCTATGACTGTATTTATATTCTCTCTTTCTGTCTGTGACAATGAATATTCTATCTATCTATCTATCTATCTATCTATCTATCTATCTATCTATCTATCTATCTATCTATCTATCTATCTATCGCAATGTATTATCTATCTATCTATCTATCTATCTATCTATCTATGACTGTATTTATATTCTCTCTATCTATCTGTGACAATGAATAATCTATCTATCTATCTATCTATCTATCTATCTATCTATCTATCTATCTATCTATCTATCTATTTCATTCTCTCAGAAACTTGTACATGTACCATTTCACCTCAGCCTCCATTTATGTTTCATTGGAAAAATACGAAAAAAGAGTAAATAATAACGGATTTATTCGTTTTGTTACAATTAATTTGCACGACGGTGTATATATTTGGAGAAGTGATATCGCACCCCGATCAAAATACCAGGATTGTTGAATTCTGATGTACAAAGCTTGGCCATTACGTCTCACTCAATTTTGAATGTTTCGCCAACCGAGAGCGAAGCCTTGGTATAATTTAGCGGAAATTTCGAACCGAAATTCCAAAGTGTATCACCTGATGATGGTTGGAATGTACAACGACCGACAACGTCGTGAATATGACAACAAAGACGAAGACATTAGTCCGATCAATGTCAATAATTACAAACCAACATTTCAGCTATAGAGACAAAGTATGAATAGGATTTGCTTGTTATTTTTCGATTTCTTAATACATTGCTTAATTTCTGAAAATCATCTTTATTTATTTCTATTAAACGCCCATCCATAACCAGAATTATTGAAATTCTTGGAAATATATAGAGGAAAATACATTTATGTACATTATAAAATATAAAATTGCTATTTGCATTCAGACTAATGTCATCGTTTTTTCCTGGTGTTATCATAACGTTTCGGCCGTTGTCCCATCCGGCCTTCTTCAGATGTATATCGATCTGTGTATCCTACAGGGGAATCATGAACTGAACCCTTTATTAATTCGACGGGGTTAGACTGTTCTCGTTCTACTGCATGTCTATGGTTCTCTCGTCTTAATTTATTTAGCATTGTTCAGTAATTGCTCGACCATTCCGCTGAGTCAGGGACTATACCGCCCAGCTCAAGGATTGAACTCTCAATTAGTATTTTGCCAAATTCACGAACCAAAGCTATTGTTATAAGATTTAATTAAACTGACGAGAAGGGAAACTGTTGAAAACCTCGAAACGTATTGAATTGAGAAATATGTTATTGAAAAGCAGATAAGGCAGACGGAGATCATAGATTTTACAAGTAGAACATAATTAGGGATGGAATTAGTCACTTCGTGATGATTTTAATTAAGTATGTTCTACCTGCTGAGTTGAGCTTTCGCGGAAAATAATAGACGGGTTTTGAATTTGGGCGAAAAACTGATTAAACACGAAAGCAGGTTACACACCTGCACACAGTTGGAGACGCGTGAGTTATTTCAATACAAATATAGTAATAGATAGATAGATAGATAGATAGATAGTCACAGAGATAAACGGGAAGATAGGTAGATATATATCTGCCGAGTGTAACAGCAGAATTGTCGAAATCAAGTAAAAGCAAAATTTTACAATTGTTAGATTAAGATCTGAAGCGTTGTATCTTAGAAATGATTAAATATATCTTACTGGAATTCCTTGTGGTTTTTATAACACTATTGGACTCGGAAGAATAAGAATGTATAAGTACCCTCCAAGCTTAACAGAAGAATCATGATGAAATCGATCATAAACGAAAATGACATGTTCACCATTAATTAATCATAGGTAAGGATCAGAAGAGCATGAAGGATTAAAATTTCAAATATATATATATATATATATATATATATATATATATATATATATATTGTGTATATTTAGGCATCAACTTTTCATTGATGCATGTTTCATTAAATAATATAGACAGGTTTAGTCTATTTATTTTAAGTAAGTTCCATCAATATTGTCTGATAAGCTTAATCACATTATCATTAAAAGAAGAAAGGAAATCACCATATTGATACATGTTTAAATCCAATCTAAGCTTTCTGCTTACATAAGCCATTATCAAAGATGACAATTACATTTCAATATATCAACCAATACACGGACGAAACAATAACTGTTTGATAAAGAACGGGTATATACAGGGTGCGATGGATAAATGGTACCATTATTTATTTTTAATTTCGCGCATGCGCGTAATTTTTTTTCTTTTGCATTTGTCGACTGCACAGTATAATAGGGTCATTTGGGTACCGTCTGTGAGTAAAAGAGAATCCTGACGCAATTCGCTCTGAAGAAATTTGGAAACCACATTCTGTAGTCCTTGACATTTACACCGGAAGCTCCAATACGAATATTTCAGAGCGTTTGTGTGTCAATCTGAGGACAGTGCAGAGCATTCGGAAACAGTTCGATGAATCTAATGGAGATCACGAAAGTACGGCAGCTCGGAAAACGCACTCCGACCGTTAGAAAAGAACTCCCGAATTTATTTGTAAGTGCCACAGACTCAACACGGGGACCTACACCAAGTGCCCTGAAGATGTAAAAGCTGCCCTAGGTCAAGATTGTGGCTTCTTGAAGAACCTATGTCTGGCAAATGGACTCTGCACCATCGAACAAACGCAGGAGTTGCCAGATATTTTCTGCGAGCACATCACCTCTTACATCTGGCCACCTAATTCCCCAGACTGCAACCCTCTTGATTACTATGTGTGGGGCGCAGTTGAGCGAGAGATCAACAAAACTCCTTGCAACACCAAAGATGGAGAGAAGCGCAGGAATATGGCAATATTCCCCAAGTTAAACAAGAAGACTGTCCAGAATAATGCAGAAGATTCCAAATTCCTCTGCAGGCCGCGGTTGAAGCCAATGGTGATTTTATTGAATAAATTTACTCTTTCGTGTTTCAAGATATTTTGGTGCAATTTTGTTATCTGTTAAAAGGAGATGTCAGTATTATTTAACAATTGGCGGCATTTTGACGAGAGTTTATCCATCGCACCCTGTGTGTTTACATTTGATACGCCATGAGCAGTTATGAATGTACGTGAGAGATTCATGGAAGATTGAAGTTTATCAGCAGTAAATTCGACATTGCTAATCGAACGATCCTCAGTGGCCGAAACGGTTAAGGCACGTCAGGCTATGTGACGTTTCCGTATAGGATACAGATTCGAAACCTGCCAGAGGACGAATATTTTCTATGAAAGTTTCAACGGAGATTTAGGCCGGTAAATGTTATTTAATACTGTTTATTATAAAACAGAGCATTTACTTAAATACTTGTATCTATAAAAAGAATGTTAAACATAAAAATGTCTTTATATATATACACAGTGGGGGAAAATAAATATTCGTACACTTGAAAAATTGTATTTTTATAAATGTAAAAGCCTTAAATAAAACAAATCTCGACACATTTTATGTATAAAGACACATACTATTAAAAAATAATAATAAACTTATATATATATATATATATATATATATATATATATATATATATATATATATATATATATATATATATATATATATATACTGTTTTTCTATATACCTAGAGACAAATAGAGAGATGATATGTTTTGACGGAATAAAGATGTATCAATCGTAATATGTTGACGTAAACATGTTGATTGTAATGTTTTATTGCTAAAATCATAGAAAAAAGACAAATGTTACACACACAGACGTACACATACACACACACACACACATATATATATATATATATATATATATATATATATATATATATATATATATATATATGTAATGAAATTACTAATCATAGGGAAAGATTAGTAAAATTGATAAGCAAAGACTTTTAAATAATAAGAATGCTAGAAAGGTTTTAATAGCCATAAAAATCGATATTTAAGAGAGTAATGAGAGAGAGAGAGAGTGTGTGAGAGAGAAATAGATAGAGATAGACAGAGAAAGAGCGGGGAAGAGAGAGAGAGAGCCAAAGTGAGTGAGGGGAAGAGAGATAGAAAGAGAAAAATAGAGAAAGGTCGAACGAAAGAAAGAGGAAGTATGAGAGAGGAAGAGAGAGAGAGAGAGAGAGAGATCGAAACAGAGATAGTTAAAGTGAGAGAGAAGAAGTAAGAGTGAAAGAGAAACAGAGCGAGATAGAGCGAGCGAAAGAGAGGTAGCGAAAGTGAAAGAGACAAATATAGAAAGAACGAAAAGCAGAGGTTAATAGCGCGAAAGGGTGTGAGAAAGAGAGAGCGAAAGAGAGACAGATAAAGAGAAATAGAAAGAGAATGAGAGATAGATTAAGAGAAAGAGAAAGAGAGAGCGAAAGAGAGATAGATAAAGAGAAATAGAAAGAGAATGAGAGATAGATTAAGAGAAAGAGAAAGAGAGAGCGAAAGAGAGATAGATAAAGAGAAATAGAAAGAGAATGAGAGATAGATTAAGAGAGAGAGAAAGAGAGGGCGAAAGAGAGATAGATAAAGAGAAATAGAAAGAGAATGAGAGATAGATTAAGAGAAAGAGAAAGAGAGAGCGAAAGAGAGATAGATAAAGAGAAATAGAAAGAGAATGAGAGATAGATTAAGAGAGAGAGAAAGAGAGGGCGAAAGAGAGATAGATAAAGAGAAATAGAAAGAGAATGAGAGATAGATTAAGAGAGAGAGAAAGAGAGGGCGAAAGAGAGATAGATAAAGAGAAATAGAAAGAGAATGAGAGATAGATTAAGAGAAAGAGAAAGAGAGAGCGAAAGAGAGATAGATAAAGAGAAATAGAAAGAGAATGAGAGATAGATTAAGAGAAAGAGAGAGAGAGAAAGAGAGAGCGAAAGAGAGATAGATAAGGAGAAAGAGAAAGAGAATGAGAGATAGATTAAGAGTAAGAGAGAGAGAGAAAGAGAGAGTGAAAGAGAGATAGATAAAGAGAAATAGAAAGAGAATGAGAGATAGATTAAGAGAAAGAGAGAGAGAGAAAGAGAGAGCGAAAGAGAGATAGATAAGGAGAAAGAGAAAGAGAATGAGAGATAGATTAAGAGTAAGAGAGAGAGAGAAAGAGAGAGCGAAAGAGAGATAGATAAAGAGAAATAGAAAGAAAGAAAGAAAAAAAGAAAAAAGAAAGAAAAAAAGAAAGAGAACATATATTCTTATGGACAGAGCTTCACACATTTACTTCCATACGAATCACACTTGCAAAACATCTTCATCCTAATATGGAAGCCAATAATATCAAAACAATGTCGCACTTCATAAGAAACGTGTTATCTTTACACCCCGGGGTTTGAAAAGTTAAAAGATAAAAAAAAAAAAAATATCTGCACATTTCTAACTCGATGAGTTTTAATAAATTTTACTTTCATTTTCATCCATAATTAAAAATAAACCAAAAGTTTAATTTTCATCCAATAAACAACCATATTTATGTCATGTTACTCTTAGACTGCTGCTGTTGCCATGTAAGCCGGTGCTACCTGCGGCGGGATTGCATCATCGGCGCCTAAACCAGTTCCCCCACTAAGCTTTTCCGGCGAGGAGGGTGACTAGGCACCAAAGAGGATTCAAACCAAGAATTCTCAAACGGCGGTTGAACGTTCAGGTATGGCCAAAACCAATCTAGTTAAATGGGGCAGACTGGACTTCGTGTCTATGTATGCAACCAATGAGGATATGGCGTGAAATCGTCGAGCGCAGGGCTTTCGAGAAATATGTCAACAGTCAAGGCAAATATAGAGTTATCCAATTCGGAAGGGTTTTACTTGGTCTATCTGTTCAATTCTGCTGGGTAGATCAAAGAAATGTGTGAATTTCTCGTTACCTTTTTTTATATATAAAAACGCTTAAATTGCGGAAAATTCCGATAAATGTCCATGGAGTCGGGTCTAGATCTATGACCAAAAACCTGTAAATCATCGTAACTGACTTGAAAGAAATATTCAGAAAGCACCTCGACCAATCATGAAAATTTGACTTGCCTCTTGCTAAATATTAAAGAAAATAATTTGTAAAGTGTTCAGACTCACCATGGTATTAATAGATGGTTAAAAGCTACTTGGGGGATCAGTTTATTACTCAAGAACAATAAAAAAATCGATCCCCCATTTTAAGTTCAGTAGAATTTTAATATTAATACTAGTTTATGGTCACATGGTTGTAACTGACACACAAATGACTAAAACCTGGAACTTCTTGTCGTTACTTGACAGAGAGATTCAAAATGTTTTTTGACTAATCATGAAAATTTGACTAAATATTAAGTAAATTTGCTAAATCTTAAGGAAAATTTGCTAAATATTACGGAAAATAATTTTGTAAAGTGTTCAAACTCACCATGATATTAAAAAGATGGTTAAAAGCTACTGGGTTTGGCTAGAGGGCTTGGAGAATTTGACACTCACAGGACATATTGAAAACAAGAGAGGCAAAGAGAAGCAACAAGTAGCCTTCTCGTGGGTACGAGAAAAGAGGGCTTAGAGAATTTGACACTCACAGGACATATTGAAGGCAAAAGAGGCAGAGATAAACAGTAAGTAACCTACTCGTCGAAATGGATGACAGAACAGGGGAAAACAAGCATCGCTAAAAGAAATAAAGGATAGAAAGCCGTGGAGAGGCATGAACACCTACATCTTGAACGGGAACAGTACATGGAAGTAGAAATAAATAAATCGCTTTTTAATTCACACAAATATGATTAAAATGATTTAAACCAGAGATTACCTGTTACTTGACGGAGTCATTGAGAAAGCTGCTTCTCTCATCGTGAAAATTTGACTTGCCACAAATAATATGTAATAATTTTGTGGTTGAGTTCCTGTCATTAGTAAGTTTTGCATCTTTCTTTATATATTTTTGCTCATTTGAAGCTTTGATAGTCAAAGTTCTCGGATTTGGCCTCAAAAGGAATAAACAGGAAGCTGGGACAAGTGCATGCGTTAGATAAGAAAATTTAATAGAATGAGGTCGTTATGAGTTGTTTGAAAATGTCTGCCCCAGGGCAAAACGCCTGTCACATGACATGAATGGCGGTGGCTACTATGTCTATTTATCAACTCGATTTTACTAATGGGCCACCCTAGGGCGTCCGGGATGTCAGTATGCAACACGCTTCAATAATCGGGGTACGTGAAATGAAGCAAATGTGTAGGGATTTGTTCGCATAAATATGCCAGATATATAGAAGCATAAATACAAAAACATACATGCACAATATATATATATATATATATATATATATATATATATATATATATATATATATATATATATATATATATATGTGTGTGTGTGTGTGTGTGTTTTGGCGTGTGTGTGATGTTTGTTTTTTTAATTTTTCTATAAATCTGGCATATTTATGAAAACAAATGGCTGTATATCCATGTTGTCCTTATATGAATACATATGTTATTAATACTACCTTAATAAAATCTATCTATCTATCTATCTATCTATCTATCTATCTATCTATCTATCTATCTATCTATCTATCTGCTTCTGTTCATATCTATCTATCTATCTATCTATCTAGTTATCTATCTGCTTCTGTTCATATCTATCTATCTATCTATCTATCTATCTATCTATCTATCTATCTATCTATCTGTTCGTATCTGTTCGTACTTATCTATTAATCTATCTGTTCGTATCTATCTATCTATCTATCTGCTTCTGTTCATATCTATCTATCTATCTATCTATCTATCTATCTATCTATCTATCTATCTGTTCGTACTTATCTATTAATCTATCTGTTCGTATCTATCTATCTATCTATCTATCTATCTATCTATCTATCTATCTATCTATCTGTTTGTTCGTATCTATCTATCTATCTATCTATCTATCTATCTATCTGATTCTGTTCATATCTATCTATCTATCTATCTATCTATCTATCTATCTATCTATCTAGCTAGCTCAGTCTGTTCATATCTATCTATCTATCTATCTATCTATCTATCTATCTATCTATCTATCTATCTATCTATCTATCTCCCAGTCTATTATCCAAGTATTTATTTTGACCCAAACCTTGACAGCCCTGTCTAATTAAAGGTCATGTTAAAATGTTTCAATTGATTTGGTGGGGTGTCTTATTAAGTTCTACTTGAGCTCTTCTTATCGGCGGCAAGGCGTGTCTCCATACCTTCGGAAATTCTAACTCTAGAAGGTTCCGCCCCTCAAGCAATCATCATATTTCTGTGTATGGACAGACTTCAACCGCTGTAATTCTCATGATCAAAACCACTGCACGTGAACCCAATGCCAAAAGCAACGCGCAAACATTCAACAATCGGCGCAAGGACAGAAGACAGCGAATAAAGAACAGGTATAAGTTGGATCGACAAACATAGTACCGTGTTTGATTTATACCAAGAAACGATTTTGAAAAGTTCCAGGAACAGAACTAAAAATTTATATCGTTTTTTCACAGGGTGCCCATTAAATAAAAAGCGGTAAATTCAGATAGACGTGGGGTAACCGTTGATCACAAAGCCACAGGAAGTTACTGAGTGCGTAAGAATATGTGAAAATCTTTATTAAGGATTTGATGATTTGATTTGTTTTGTTTCTTTAACGGCATATCAACATTTTTTTATGTCATTTAAAATCGAAATTCAATTTTCGTGGGAGCTTTAAAGACCATTTTCAAGTGAGTAGGTTATTAGACTCGGTCTGTCCTGTTAGTTACCCTTAGCTGGGTGTGGGGGTTGGAAAAGAGCACTCATACCTTTCCCAAGGTTATAAGTACGTAAGTGAATGTAATAGATTCGACTGGAATTCGAACTCGGCTATCCGATTCCACAATCCGAGCCGCTATCCATTAGTGCTCCCTATTTGTGCTGTTATAATGCTTTTTACCTAAACAATAATAATACTGAATAAATCTTTCAAAACATTAAATCTGACAGCCAGACAGCAGCACATATGATTTGAGGTTTTTATTGGTTTTGTGCAGAACCATCGACACTTTTTGAAGGGCCGAATACAGAGACACGGTTCACTATGTTCCACAAGGTCCCCAAACAACCCTCCGCAGGTTTTGAATTCAGAGTTGTCCTTCTCCTAGACCAGTTGCCATCGCACGGCTATAGAATGCGGTCTTTCCTGCTATTTACCCTTAGCTGGAAGGAGAAGAAGAGGATTCATAACTTTTCCAAGGGTATTAGCACGTAAGTGAATGTAATGGATCCGACTGGAATTCGAACTCAGCTCTCCGACTCCTCAATCCAAGCCACTATCCATTACACCCCCATGCCCCCTATTTGTGCTATGTTATAATGCTTTTTACCTAAACAATAATAATACTGAATAAATCTTTTAAAACATTAAAGCTGACAGCCAGACACCAGCACATATGATTTGATTAGAGGTTTTTATTGGTTTTGTGAGAACCATCGACACTTTTTGAAGGGCCGAATACAGAGACACGGTTCACTATGTGCCACAACGTCCCCAAACAACCCTCCGCAGGTTTTGAATTTAGATTTGTCCTTCTCCTAGACCAGTTGTTATCCAAGGCTATAGAACCCAGTATTTCCTGCTATTTACCCATAGCTGGAGTGTGAAGAAGAGGATTCATACCTTTCTCAAGGCTATTAGTACGTAAGTGAATGTAATGGATTCGACTGGAATTCAAACTCGTCACTCCGATTTCTCAATCCGAGCCGCTATCCATTACTCCTTTTTCCAGCAAGTACGTTGCCATTTTTTCTACGGTAGACCATTTGCCATCCAATGCTAGAGAACCCGGCCTGTTCTGCTATTTACCCATAGCTGGGTAGGAGGAAGAAGAGCACTCATGCCTTTCCCAAGGGTATTACCATGTAAGTGAATGTAATGAATTTGACTTCCGTTTACTAATAAACTACTTCACCGTGCCACCTCGCGATAATGTATAAAGGTTCCCTACTCTTTTCTTGGATTCTAATGAACTTTTTCTGCTTCTTACTACATTGCATTTGATTGTTGGATACGTGAGAGGATTATTCCGTGCATATACATGTTTGTGTGGAGATAATTACTAGAGGCCGTGACGTTTTTTGCTGTAATTTTGTTAAAATTATATTTTGGAATACAGTTTTATTTAAGAAATTGTTGGATATTATATGGATTAATATCACGAAAGTGTCCTTTCATGTTTAATGTATTGTTGTTAATTTTACGATAAGTATATAATGTTGGTAATTTTTTTTATATATATACATGGTGCCCAGCAAAACGTGGTAAATTCAGAAAAAAGTGAGACAATCGTTGATAACAGATGACGAATGATGTGTCTGAAAAATTCTGGATGAATTTCTGCAAGAATCGAATGGTTATTCAAGGTCTTGAATATTCTATAAATTTATTCATAGTTATTCAAGGTCAATTATTTCTGAAAGATAATACAGTGATAATAAATTTGCCAAACACCATAATTTTTTTGTCTCAAATATGTTTTCACTCTTAGATGACTTTTAACACTCAGATAAATGTATAACAATTTTCTAATTGCACTGTACTTGTAAAATATCAAGAACATAAATATTTCTATGATTTTTTTGACAATGTGGATAAAATACAGGGTGCTCAGTAAAAAAGCGGTAAATTCAGAAAGATGTGAGACAACCGTTGAAAACTGGTGACAACTGATGAAACTGAAAAATTCAGGAAGAATTTTTGCACATTTTGTCAATCCCCACATTGGATGTTTTTCATTGAAAAGTACGACAACTTGACACTCAAAATTGGTGAGTTGTTTAGCCATAACAGAAGAGCAGAACAAAAGACGGAAGTTGTCAGCAAGTAACCTTTAAATGATGAGTCACACGGTCAAGCAGCAATTAATTAATCATAAAAGGACCAATCAGAGTTAAATAATTATGCAAGAGCCGAATGATTATTCAAGGTCTTGAATATTCTAGAAATTTATTCATGGTTATTCAAGGTCAATTATTGCTGAAAGCTAAAACGGTGATAATAAATTTGTCACTTTTTTTACTGGGTAAAATAAACTGGGTAAATAAACGCATTCAAATGATGAACTCAGATTTTGTCTTCAATAAGTTTTGAGTTAAGAAGCTTTTTATAGATTAAATTTTTAAAAAGATTGGAATAACAAATAACTTCAAAGTAAATATTAAATCTTGTTTTGTTTTTTTTTTGTTTTTTTTAATCCAATAAAGTACAGAATGTTTTTTATCTCTACATTGAATAGTGTTAATAACATCACAAATTTTGTTTGGATAAATGTCTTATCTCTTGTTGATGTTTGTTACTGCAGGATTTTTAAAAAGATAGAGAGAGTCTTGATAGAGATCAAAAGCCTTTACATGATGACCTTGTAAATGATAAATTATCTTCCATCCTATGACCCCCTTTCTCTATGGACAAAGCATCATAAGCTACTTTGTATTTTTATGGAAAATGTTCTGACTCGTTACATTCTTTAGTTCCAGCAATTCTAACCTTCATAGCTAAGATCTGCCATGCCAGAGCCCTGTAGCATTGCAGCTTAGGCTAGATTCATTCTCACAGTGCAGCTTCTTCCAGTCAAACACTTGTAGATTAGAAATAATTCTTTTGCCAGATTGTTAGCCACAAAATAAAACCATAAGCCAATTGCAGCCACAAGCAAATTTTATCGTCTGCTGTATATGAGTGAGAAGGAATGAAGGGAGGGGGAGATGAACAGTCTAACAGACATGTCTTCTCCTTCATGTTACAGCAAAGCAGTGTCTCATCACTCTCCAGCCTGTCTCTGGATCTCTCTGTTTTTGGTGCTAGTGACCACAGTTTTATAAAAAAAACAGCATTTTGTGACCTTTGTCTAAAAACAAAAAGAAGTAATTCATCAACAACCCAAGTTCTTCTATTCAGTGACTGCAGGATTTTTAAAAAGATAGAGATTGTGTTTATATTGAAAGCATTCTCTTGGAAGTTTGTTCCACAAACTAATGGTTCTTGGCTCTTTTGATTGCAGTCTGGTTCTCTTTTGGCTGAGATTTCAAATTAGAGCAAAAGAAATCAATTAGAAAAAATCTAACTCAATTCATAACACGTTTCATAGGTGACAGAGGAGTTCCACCTATGACAGTCCATAGAGTATTGAAAAATGACTTGAAAAGGAAGTCGTACCTGAAACATATCAGACACCTTGTTACTCCAGGACAGACAGTTAGAAGGTTAGAGAGGGCGAAGATCATTTTGATTAAGTTAGAACATGATTGTGGAATAATATATATATTTATACGAACTTAATTTCAATGGTTCATGAGCTTCGAATCTGTGATTAATTATTAATTAACATGTCATTTTCGTTTATGATCGATTTCATCACGATTTTTCTGTTCATCTAGGGGAGTAATTATAGATTCTTATTGCTCAAAGTAGAGTCAAATTGTGTTATAAAAACCTCGGAGAATTCCAGTAAGATATCTTTAATCATTTCTAAGATATAACGGTTCAGAGCTAACAATTGGACAATTTTGCTTTTATACGATTTGGAATATTTTGCTAAGTGTGTGTGGCATTCGTCGATCCTGAGAAAACCTTGGATCTACGCCCAAACAGATATATATATATATATATATATATATATATATATATATATATATATATATATATATATATATATATATATATATATATATATATATATATATATATATATATATATATATATATATTACGTAAATCCAACATTATATATCGCCGCGCCAGGAAATATTTTCTCGCCGGAGTCAATCCTTCAAATCTACAAATCAACCATTCACCCTTGCATTGTGTATTGCTGCCATATATGGTCTGGATGCCCTTCTGTTTGTCTCAAGATAAGATCCAGAGACGGATATGCAACGTAATTGGCCATGATCTGGCATCTCGTCTGCAGTCGCTCTCTCACAGACGTACTATTGCCTCCTTCTGTCTTTTTTACAAATACTTGCACGGTAACTGCTCCGGTGAGCTGCTTTCGCTGGTTCCCAGATTTCATCAACTTAAGCGTTCAACTAGGCTGGTGTCTCGCTCTCACCCTTTCACTGTCGAAACTGTTAAATGTAGCCGTCTCTTCTACTCCAATTTCTTGGTTTCCTGATCTCCAACTATTCAAATGTAATGTCAATCGACATCTCCATATACCCTGATTCATCCGCTATCCTTCTCTTCATTCTTTCCTCACTCCACTTTGTTCTCGCCCCAACTCTCTGTAACCCCCTTACGTGCTAGTGGCTTCCTGCCTTGCTTGGGGTTAAACGCTTAAAAAAAATTCAAATGTTCCTTGAGAGAATATATCTCCGACAAAACAAAAACAAAAAATATGTTGGATATACGACAACTACATTATCAAGAAGTCTCACTCTTTTCATATTTGACCATTCATCCATTGCGAGACATTTATACCAACATCCCCGTCGACATTCCCAGTATAGAAACATACTGATTGATAACATAACTATCCTACACCAAGAAAATTACAAATTAAAACTACAGATCCTCGAAGCAATCTTCATTAAAAAATTGAAGCTGACACTGAATAGAATCAGATACGAATATTGTAATAATGATCTAAAATGCCTATAAAAAAGAACAGTTTTCAGGGTTTAATACATGCTCGACCAAGACATTCCAACATAAAAGTACTAAATAAATGATGGATAACTATTCCCGTTCAAATGAACGCTAAAGCATAACTGTCAGCCGTGGCATTTAAATGCAAAAAGAAAAAAAATCGCTAATGGATAACTACACATCGTTTTGCCCATTACCAGTTGCACCCCCTGCTGCCGATCTTAGAAAGAGATGGAAAGTACTTGGGAAATAAAAGTGATTCACACTGTTACAGTGCATTTCTTGTCTCATTCCATTATAAGATACGGGGAAATATACGTGAATATGAAAGGATTATGATAAAAATAAGCATACATAAATTTTGTAATTTATTCAATTAGACACCTCTAAAAGAGAATTTGCGGCCTAAATACACACACACACACACACACACACACACACACACACACACATATATATATATATATGTGTGTGTGTGCGTGTGTGTGTGTGCGTGTGTGCGTGTGTGTGTGTTTGCACATTTCATTGAATACGACAGAAAACCTGCTTTGATTTATTTTTTTATACAATTTCTCATGTGATCTAATAATTTTTTTTCTTTTCAGATGATAAAATAAAAAAACTATCCGAATGTTCTTTTTATCCGAGCGCTTTCGGCTATACATTTAGCCATTTTCAAGGATGAAATATTCTAACTGTTAAATGAGAAATAGTTTGTTGCATGTATGTATTTGTATAATATTTTAATTCTCAAAACACGTTCAAGATATTGCGTCCATGTTCAAAGTAGATATTATTGTGTGTTGCTTTTTTTGTTTTCATTAATATATATATTTCGGTTGAGCTCTCTGGGGAAGAAGTGTGGGTTGGTAAACAGTGATTAATACGGCTTGTAATGCAAGACTCTTCAGTAAATCGAATCGAGTTCTCTCAGTCACTGTGTGTTTATCGAAAAATAAATACGCTTAAATTCCCCTTCATCCCTGCCGTGTGTCAAGGGCTTAGTGATAGAATCCCCGACTGACGCCAATTCAGTCAGGTTTCGATCCTAGCTAGAGGCAACCGGACGTCTAGTCACACTGATGAGCTGTGATACATCTGTGGATGACGATATATACAGACTGGGTTCTATAGCCTTGGATGGCAACTGGTCTAGGAGAAGGACAACTCTGAATTCAAAACCTGCGGAGGGTCGTTTGGGGACCTTGTGGCATCCGTTGCACCAGGTCCCTGTATTCGTCCCTCCAAAAAGTGTGGATGGCCCTGCACAAGGCCTTCACCACTATAATCAAGTCCTGTGTGGCTGTCGGGCTTTCGGTTTCTGGGAGCTGATCTGTCTGACCCTCATACGTCGAGTTCGACGGGAGAAGCATAATATATATATATATATATATATATATATATATATATATATATATATATATTATGTCATTCACAGACAGTACTGTATCACAGCTCCTCAGTGCGACTAGACTTCCGAATGCCTCAAGCCAGGATTGAAACACAACTAATTTGGTGTCAGCCATAGCTATCTTCACTCGGTAGAGTTACATAACTAAATCTATCGTATTGTGTCATGTTAGTTCCGATGATATTGCAGGTTATTCTTTGTATTGTAGAAGTTGTGGAGAGACGTTATCACCTGAAGTGGTACGTCACATAAAGGAAGAAATATATAAAATGCATGTCTGTAATATTGTTTATGTATTTCCGGTTTGTTCCTCCAGGAATTCGGTCGTTCAAATCAAGGTAGTGCCAGCTATTTTGTAAATTTTCTCACTGACATTTGCAGTTGTCAGTTGTGGACGGTAGCTTGGGTTAAAGGCTAATAAAGATTCCACAGACAGTGATCTGGATGAGTAGACATGGTTTTGATTTTAAGTTTCTCGGTCGGAGGGCGGAGTCGGTTTAAATTTAGTACTGTTATCGGTAGCCAGGCAGCTGTTTAACGGGAACTATTTATTTGATAGATTATTTAGACATATTTGAATTATTAGCCAATCACAGAAGCGTTTCTTGCTTCATTCTCAAATTCTCTCGATTTGTCTTCTCATTCTCTAACTCTCGGCCAATTTCTTACAGATTATATTCCCTGATTTTCCTCTTTCTCTTTTCCGATCACTCTTTTTTTCTTGCTGTGTTTCTTGCTGTGTTTCTCTTCCAATCACTCTATTTCTCTATTTCTAGCTTCCATCAATTTCTCACTATTTCCTCCTCATTCATCTCTTTTTGTGTTTCTCCATACCATCTCTTTCTTTCCGTTCGTCTCTCTGGCTCCCTTTTTCTCTTCATTCTTTCTTTTTTCGGTCTCATTGTATGTCTCTTCAACCCAGTCATATTCTGTTGCTCTATAACATCTATTTGCTTCTCTTTCACACTCTCGCTCTTCCTCTGTTTCATCTATCTTCCTATCTTTCACACTCTCGCTCTTCCTCTGTTTCATCTATCTTCCTATCTTTCACACTCTCGCTCTTCCTCTGTTTCATCTATCTTCCTATCTTTCACACTCTCGCTCTTACTCTGTTTTATCTATCTTCCTATCTTTCACACTCTCGCTCTTCCTCTGTATAATCTATTTGCCTCTCTTTCACATTCTCCCTCTTTCTCTCTTCCTCTATACCACTCATCTGTCTTATTCTATTCATATCTATCTATCTATCTATCTATCTATCTATCTATCTATCTATCTATCTATCTATCTATCTATCTACACCCACACTCTCTCTACTTCTAAATCTATATATTTCATGTTGTTTATAAATTTCTGTCTGGTCATAAACGTCTATCAGCCACAGTCTTTATTTATTCACCGGTGTTAACTATCTTGCACTTCTCTACACTCTTAAATATACATTATATATATATATATATATATATATATATATATATATATATATATATATATATATATATATATATATATTTCTTCTATTATTTGTACTTTTTCTTGACAGACGGATACACACCTGGACACCATGACGTACAGTCAAAAATAAAAAAATAAATGACAAAAACAAGTATAAAGAAAAAATATCTGGAGCGAACCGTATCGATTTATCTATTTTCAAAGATTATTCGATTTGTTGAATTCCATTCCCAAAGAATGTCCTACTAGACATTGGCATAACAACGCCAGTTGTTTACGAAGAATGGTTCATTTTAAAATGGAAACTAAAATGCGCGTGCGCACACACACACATTAATATCGTATATTTGGGCAGTAGTCCTTATTTTATACATGTTAAATGGAATAAGACAGACAAATGAACTTTTGTTATTTTTTTTATTCAGTTTTTCTGGTGCCCTACAGTTTTCGTTTAAGTGTCTCTAGAAACTGTCCATAAAACATAAAACGTAAAACAAAACTTAAAACACAAAAGATAAACGAAATATATAAATGAATAAAAAAAACGGAATAAAACATTCAAAGAAACATGTATTAATACATCTGCATCTGTGAAATCCCGGATTTATATGGCGTCTCCTCATAACATATTCACACACTCACTCACACACACACACGCCACACACACACACACACACACACACACACACACACACGCACACATATATATATATATCTGAAGAAATATAGTCTTAATGTGTGCTATATTATGGGATAAAGTGCTCAATATCAGAGATAGAGTGTGTGTAAATATAAAAGGGAACATTGAAGTCAACACTCAGAGGAGACAGGCTGTTTCATGTTAGACGGATTACGTCTAGCATGAAACAGCCTGTCGCCTCTAAGAGTTGAGTTCAATGTTTATATATATATATATATATATATATATATATATATATATATATATATATATATATATATATCAGCGTACTGACCTTGTTCAAATTGTTGATCACGCTAGATAACACACTCTTTTTCAGAAACTGTAACTAAGGTCTGCTCAGCATTGTTGCAGTATAAAGAACAGGTGGGCTCTGTGGGTGTTGAGCATAAAGAAATGTACCTGAGCGAGTGTCTGCAATAAGGATTGGCTATCCGACCTATTAGGCGTGTATCCTCGAATGTGAGTGGCCAGTTATATATATATATATATATATATATATATATATATATACCTCTACAGAATCGACAAAAAAGCATCCATCTCGTTTACAGTCGCTCTTTCACAGACGTTCCGTTCCGTTCCTCCGTCTTTTCTACAAATACTTTCACGGTAACTGCTCCAACTAGCTGCTTTCGCTGGTTCCCAATCTGCATAATGTAAGCGTGCTACTAGGCTGGCATCTCGTACCCACCCTTTCACTGTCGAAACGGTTAAATATAGCCGTCTCTTCTACTCCAATAGCTTCATGTATCGCACTTCCCGTCAGTGGCACTCCCTTCCTCTTTACTTACTTCCCTGATAGCAATAATCCTCAACTATTCAAATGCAATGTCAGTCGACATCTCCAGATGCCTCGATCTATTCCGCGTCCTTCTCTTCACCCTTTCTTCTATCACGCCTCTTTACTGTCGCTCTCACTTTCTGTAACCCCTTGTCTGCTAGTGGCACCCCCGCCTTGCTTGGGGTGAAATGCTTAAAAATTATATATATAATGTAAACTATCCCAAACTTAGTAAAAAACAAAGTTTTGTCAAAATCTTTGTTATTATTAAGAGAAAGACTAACGAATTGTTTGATTATTAAATTATATTTTATAATCCCTTTAAAACGTTGGAAATTTTAGGGTAAAAAATTTTTTGGGGGGGTGGGGGGTTCCGTCAGCAAAGTGTTGGGGTGAGTACAAAAGGTTAGTCTAGGAAATTTTTACGTCTTTTCTGTAGGATAAAAATGAAAAATATATTCATAATTATTTGCAAAATTATGAGCACACATTGTATTACCTCGAAATATAGATTTTTTTTTATAATTTCACCCCAAGAGATAGATAGGCCTCTGCCGGTGATCAATAAACATGGATTTAATCCCACCAATGTGTAAAGTAGGATCAAGCCTGTGCAGAATGGTATGCAGGACAAGATTTTGCCCATACAGCATTACCCCGCTCTCTACGTCGTTGTTGGCTCCAATGCAACAGCAGGGCCCTTACAACTTGGCACCAGCGCTATCGCAGGAGCTGCCAGAACGAGGCCTGATCAGTGACAAACTGCCTCAGGGGCCCCAACTCCGAATTTTTCTTTGTGGTTAAATCTTGAAGCCCTTCTTATGACTAAGTATCCCACAAAGCAGCAGAGATTTAGGATCAGGGTTTTCCTTCCCCTAGATGGGTCGCCTTTCAAGGCAAAAGAACCCGATCTATCCTTATGCAGCAAGTTGTACTGGGTTACATGGTATCAGTAGAAGAAGCTTCGCTCCTGAGCTGGCTTTTGTTGCCTTACGGTTATTATTAGTTATGAAATATTTACTGCGTAATGTTCAGTATATTTCAAAATAAAATTTCACTCAATATAAAACTCAAGAGACACTCAAGATAGAGTGTTAAAATGATTATGATGAATGAGGTAGGACGTGAAATATGTGATTAGCGTTGGATTAAGTGCAGTGACAGTCAGTACATTATGTTCTATGCTTGATACACGCTTAGGCGATCAGGTATCTTTTGACGAAGCAGATTTTTCCCGCAGTCGGTTGCCATTTCTTTCTGCAGTAGATTACTTATAGAAACCGATCCATCCCACTATTTAACCATAGCTGGGGGGAGAAGAAGAGGATTCATACCTTTCCCAAGGGTATTAGCACGTAAGTGAATGTAACGGATTCAACTGGAATCCTCAGTTGATCCGCTATCCATTACTCCACCAAGCAAGGTAATGAAGCCACTAAGATGTAAGGTGGGTTATAGAGAGTGAAAGAATATGAAAAAAATCCATTAGCCATGGCACGTTGAACTAGAACAATCTACCCCAGCGCGCGAAATAAAGGGATCAGTTCGACATTCCAACGACCTGAAGAAAGAAGGCCGGAGCGTACAACGACCGAAACGTTGTAATAAATATGGCGACAAAGATGATGACAATAATCCGAATAATGTAAATAGTGTATACTTTTTTTACTTCCTTGATAGATCTTACGGGGGTCGTTTAAAAATGTCTAAGCCTCACCCAGAAAGAAAAGCCACAGCTGAACATTTTTGTTGTGGCGACACACTACCAATTCTTATAAAAATTGAAGAACTAGTTGAGGCTTCTGTCTTAATTTCTGTGCAGGTGAGGCCCATACGTAAGAGGTGTGACACAAGTCTAAGAATGAATGAAAAGGAAAGGTTTGACATAAACGAAATCCATGATGGCATTGTAAAGACACAAGCTGAGGACTCTCCTTCCTATGCTGTTAGGTTATTTTGAGTACATGATGTACTAGTGAGCAAACCAAAATGAGCTGACTCATTTTATAATACACCCATAGAAGGTTAACCAATCAGAAGACTAGAAATATTCGACCCGATGTGTATAAAGGCGGCCATTTTGTTTTCTTTTTCGGAATATCTACTGCTAACCAGTCAGATGAGGAGACCTGACAAACAACGTTTTCCTATTCTTTCCAAATATCCACTGCCAATCTCTGATATGGAAGACCTTAAGAATTCCTGAATAGCTGCTACGAGACGTTGGTGCTGTTACATTAAACTTCCTACGTTGGATTGCTACATTCAAACTAAATTAAACATGTATTACATATGCAACTATGAAAAAGTGTGTTGCAGGGCAGAGACCGCGCAGAAGATGACCCTCGGTCAAGTCGTCCAAAAACCTCAACCACCCATGAACAATTTGATGCCATTCACCGTATGGTTTTTGAAAACAGACGTCTTACTGTCCAGCAGACTGCTAAATCCATAGGCATTATTTCTGGTTAGGTCCGTATTGTAATAAATATGTCAACAAAGATGAAGTCAATAGTCCGAATAATGTAAATAGTGAAAAAAAAAAAAAATGAGAAAAAACATTATTAACGTAAGCGAAAAATAAAAGAACAGGAATTAAGAAGACAGAAGTTAACGATTGACATTCAAACTGACATGAAATTTTTAAAGACAAAAGTTAAATGGAAGGCAACAAGAAAGTTCCAAAAGGGGGAAGATGTCAGCATAGAAATTACTGTTGCATTTAGCAATTTATTGATTGATTACTTCGTTTTTACGGCTTATCAACCCTTAGCAGTTTATTTAAAGCCGGAACATATTTTTAGATTATAACATTTTTTAAAGATAATAAATATTTACTAATTAACCCATAGCTGGGGGTGAGAATACGTGAATACAGACCTTTCCAAAGTGAATATAAGGAAACGAAGAGGAATTGAAACTCAGCTTTCCGTTTTCCAGTTCCGAGCGGTTATCCACTACACCTCCCACATATTCAAGCTTACGGCATCTGGTAGTCCTAAGCGGTCACCCATCTCGGTACTAAACCAGGTTCGACGTTGTTTATCTTCGGTGATCGTACAGGAGCCGGCGTTTCAACGTGATGTCTCCGTAAGCCTAACAGTAAAGAGATGAGACCTAACTGCCTAATCAGTACTGCTCTTAAAATCGTAATGGCGAAGAAATCTTATTAGATGAATTGCCATGAAAATATCTAAAAAAAAAACATAAAAAAAAGGAAGCTAAATGATGGCGGTGGGAAAAGTGACTGAAGCCGAGATGCCGGGTCAGGACCGATAACATTGCATTGACGAATGCTAGTCTTATAAATGTGTAAGATAAGATTCTGGCGAGAAACATTCTCTAGCACAACACAGTAAAGCAACTTTCTTAGCAGCATACATAATAATTGATTTAATATATTTCCGATCAATAAGAATAGATAGGCACGCCTATTGTCCGGTTCACACTCCTCTAACTACAATTTCTTCCTGGTTTTTGAACAGGAGTATTGGTTTATCCCTTGTTTCCTTTTTAAGATTGGCTTTCCGGTCTCTTCAACGTACTTCTGACGTCTCCGCTTGAAATCTGAAATTTTATTCAGTATTTTTTTCCTTTCCCTATAGAAGTATAGAGGTTTAACTATCGCCCGGACTATACTCCTCCCCATTTTTTGTACAGGAGTAGAGGTTTTTCCCTTGTTTCCTTTTTAGGATTGGATTTACGGTCTAAAGTCTATGTCAACTATATACTCCTAACGTCTCAGTCTGAACTCTGAAATTTTACTCGCTAATTAAATCTTGACTTTTTCGTGTCTAGAATTAGCTGTCTACATTTCTTGGTATCTTGGTTTTTCTTACGCTAATACAATTCCACATTGTAACCCTCTACCTTGAGTGGCGCATGGGGCTTGTATTAGGTGAACATTATTTTAAAAAATAAAAAAAATGAAGAGAGAGAGAGAAAGAGAGAGAAAGAGAGAAAGAGAGAAAACAAAGAAAAGGGAACAGAAGTATTTTTGTATAATCATTTCACCCCAGGCAAGGCGGAAATGCCACTAGTACGCAGGCATAATTACAGAAAGTAAAAGTGAAACTAAAAGTGAAAGTGATAGTGAAAGTGAACGAGAAAACTGAGAATAGGCAGGATTGTGAAAAGAACAGATGATGAACGGGATTCAAGAAGACAAAAGATGGTGATTGACGTTGCATTTAAATTTTTTAAGATTGTAATTATCAAGGAAGCAAGTAAACTGATCGGAGTTTCATGGGGAGGGGAGGGAGAAGTGCGAGAAAAGTGTTGCAGTAGAAGTTTTGTTGCATTTGACTATTTCAACAGTAAACGGGTGAGACCTAGATGCCAATCTAAAAAAATGTGATGTAAAACGAAAGAAAATGAATGCGTGAATAGAGAAATAAGTTTCCTTTATTTTGTTTTACGGCATATCAATCTCAATGGGTTATTTAATGCTGACAAAATTTGCATTGTTGGTAATATTTTTTTTTAAAAAATCTATTTCTGGTAATATTTTTTCTTACAAAAAATCTATTTCTGGTAATATTTTTTCTTACAAAAAATCTATTTCTGGTAATATTTTTTCTTAAAAAAATCTATTTCTGGTAATATTTTTTCTTACAAAAAATCTAATTTTGGTGATATTTTTTATTACAAAAAATCTATTTTTGGTGATATTTTTTATTACAAAAAATCTATTTCTGGTAATATTTTTTCGTACAAAAAATTTATTTTGGTGATATGTTTTCTTACAAAAATCTATTTTTGGTAATATTTTTTCTTACAAAAAATCTATTTCTGGTAATATTTTTTCCTACAAAAAATCTATTTCTGGTAATAATTTTCTTTCAAATGTGTATCGCTGGTAATTTTTTTTCTTTTTTTTTTTTTTAAATGTATAGCTGGTAATGTATTTATTTTTTCTTTTATCCAAAAATGTGTTTCTGGTAATGTTTGTGTTTCAAAGATGTATTGCTGGTAATAATTTTTTACAAAGTATTTCTGGTATTAAAACCTATTTTTATACTTTCATAATGTTTTGACCCCCAGTTTGTAGGTTAACTATTTGCCCATAGCTGGGACCCTAAAAAGGTGCTATCACCTCGGGGCAGGGTGGACATGGGAACACCAGCAATTAAGAGGTGGTTCCATGCTTCTAAAACCTCCTGATCAGAGGCCTTGCTGTTGGATGTAGTTTATCGTCTTACACAGGATGAGAGAGAAGTAAGATAAAAATGAAAGAAAAAAAAAAACAAGAAAAAGGCGTGATATAAATGGAATTGGAGATGGTGCAAGAAATTCTGGGAGAAATTATCAGGAATCTTTCAAAGAATAGTAGAGATAAAAAAAGCAAAAAAAAAAAGAACCCTCTAAAAGAACAAATCCGGGAATGAAAAAAAATATCTTACAAGAATCTTCCTTCGTTCTAATGAAAATCCTCCGCAGGTAAGTAAGACAAATAAGGAACATTGAATAAAGCCCAAGTATAGAAAAAAAAATCTCATACGCACGAAAAAAAAAAATGGAGAAGCAACGAACCCTATCCTTTAAAAATAAAATGATTTGCTCTACGTTATTTAAAAAAAATATACTTCAACGATGTCGAATCAGTCGCGTTCATTAATAAGCAGCAAGACAAGTTATAATGGCAAACTTGCAGGGCCGTAGTGATTGGAACCGGTTCTTCAAGAAGTAAAAGAAGAAACGAAATTACTATAGATTTGCCCAAGCAACAATATGGGGGTAATATGAATGTCCGGGTGTTGGCAGCGATTAGAGAAGATGGCGTGATTTGGGAGGTGGTTGTTTATTGATGGGTTATACAATTTTCGCACTGCTGGTGTTCAGAATAGAAACAAGATCTTAATCGGAATAGAATGCTGCACCGATAAGTGGATGGCACTATTCATGGGCGAAGAAAAGAAAAACGGGAAATGAGGTGGTGGGGCGGGGATAGTTGAGAGGGAGGGGGAAGAAGATGTAAATAGAAAGAATGGAAAGGCAAGCGAATGAAGTGAGGGTGGTTAGTTCTTATGTGAGAGGTAAGCGTGAGATTAAATAACATCTATCGATGCAGCTAGGCGTAACAAAACGGTAAATAACGCTTTGCAAAATATGAAAAATATTAACGATTTTGGAAACAAAGATAAGTGTACTGAGCAGCTATGTAATGTTTATATATATATATATATATATATATATATATATATATATATATATACTAATTTTGCCACACTACAAGAGCCACTCAAGGCACGCGCTTACTGTGTAGCGTTGTATAAGCGTAACAAAACGCATGGGAGATAACGGTTAAACGTAGACTTGTAGTAATTGCGAATTGGTTTGGTTTATTTTGCTTTACGGCATATCAACCTGAATGGGTTATTTAATGCCGACAACATTTTAAGATAGATTCGTATGAATATAATATGTATTCTTTGGTTTAGATTGGTTTATTTTGTTTTACGGTTATAAACCTCAATGGGTTATTTAATACCGATAAAAAATTTTTATTGCTGTTAATATTTTGTTTTGTCAAAAATCTGTTTCTGGTAATATTTTCCCTTCAAAATTGTATTACCGTTAATAATTTTTTGCAAAAAAGTATTGCAGGTAATAGTTAACTATTTGCCCATAGCTGGGACCCGAACAGGTACTACCACCCCGGGTCAGGATGGACCTGGGAACACCAGCAATTAAGAGGTGGTTCCACACTCCTCAAAACCTCCTGATCAGAGGCCTTGCTGCTTGATGTAGTTTATCGTCTTACCCAGGACAGGTAGTAAATGCGAAAACATCCTACCGGAAGTTTGTTCCACAGAGCATCATTTTTTTAAGCCCTTCACCCCAATCAGACGCAGGCGTGCCACTTGTTCGCAGGGGGTTACATTGAGTGAAGTTGAGAGAAAAAATAGGTATAAGAGGAATTGAGAAAAGTATAAAAGATGAACGGGGTTGAAGACACCAGAAGATGGCCATTAATTTTTGAAGATTTTAGTTATCAGGGAAGCAATAGGATACTGAGTAGCCATTAATTTTTTTTTATATTAAAAGTGCTCGCTCATTTCTAGAGGCACTCAAAACAGAGGTTTCCTGTGTGGTTTTGTATCAGTGAAATAAATGCAATTAAATTGATAAGATTATGCATGAAAGATAACAGTTGACCCTAGACTTGAAAAGGTCAAGATTATGGAGAATGCGGAAACATCCTGCCGGGATTCAGCGAAGCAGAAATTCTTTGGAAAAATCTGTTCAAGAAAATATTAAGGTCGGAAAAAGATTTTAGAAAAAGAAAAGAGTAAGGGACATCTGTTCATATTTCTGAGATGCGGTATTGCAACTATTGACAATATCTTCCTGTCATATTCACGAGGTTTCGGCCCTTGTACTCTTCGATCTTCTTCAGGTGATATACGTTGGAATTTCTAACCGAACCCTTTATTTAATCCACGGGAGTAGAGTGTTCTGAATATCTCAGTGTCAGTTATTTCCCTTTAGTAGTCGAACTCTCCAAGGTTTTGTTCCGTCTGCTGTCATCAGGTATTGAACTCACAACTCTTTGGATTACTTAGCCAACACTTTTATCCACACAGCCATCTGTCCTTAGGGACCTCAGTAAGTTAATTTTTAGTGATATTATAGTATGATATTTACCGAGGCATTTGCAACCTGCCGTAAATGACGATACATTCATTATTGCTGGAAAATGTTCTGGAAAAACGATGACCGTTTTTTTTATGACATCAAATCACTTTAAAAACATTAGAATTACTATTTGATAATTTTTTTAAACGTTTTTTGCATAAAAAAGTTTTGTGATGTCAGCGAACCCTCGTTGCCACTTTTGTGATGTCAAAGAATACTCGTTATCACTTGTATAATGCTCCTTGTAGTAGAGACTATGTAATCGCAGATACAACTAAAGTAATGCCGTTGAACAATACTAACTCGTACTTGCTCGATAATACTCGCTCGAAAAGTAACCACCAAATAGTGATCTATGTAGAAAAATCCTATAGCGAATAGAGTAGAGAATAGCGGTCTATATAGTATAGAGGATAAGCGAGAAATGGAGATCAGTTGAACTTCACGCCACTTCATATTTATGCGAACCTCTATGGTCACTTGGTCTACTTAATTCAATAATGGGATCGCCTGTATTTGCTCACTGGCGATCTATGTTCAAACTCAAGTGTCGGCAGAGACACTTTATTCCTGTATAACAAAAAGTTTTAATAATCCTTTAATACATAACCAGTTTTTTGTTCCCTGCCTTTAACCATAAACCCCTAAGCCTAACGTATTTCATACTTACAACAGTTGGTAAATATCAAACCATAATAGAAAATAGATCTCATACAATATTAGAAAATGAAAAGTAGATATCATAGTATAGTAGAAAATGAATAGTAGTTATACTATAGTAGAAAATGCAGAGTAGATATCATACTATAATAGAAAATGAAGAGTAGATATACTATAGTAGAAGATGACAATAGATATAATACTATAGTAGAAAATAAATAGTAGATAGCATACTATAGTAGAAAATGAATAGTAGATATTATGCTATATTAGAAAATGAATAGTAGATATCAAACTATAGTAGAAAATGAATAGTAGATATTATGCTATAGTAGAAAATGAAGAGTAGATATCATACTATAGTAGAAAATGAATAGTAGATATCATAATATAGTAGAAAATGAATAGTAGATATCATACTATAGTAGAAAATGAATAGTAGATATACTATAGTAGAAAATGAATAGTAGATATCAAACTATAGTAGAAAATGAATAGTAGTTATACTATAATAGAAAATGATTAGTAGATATCATACTATAGTAGAAAATGAAGAGTAGATATCAAACTATAGTAGAAAATGAATAGTAGTTATACTATAATAGAAAATGAATAGTAGTTTCATACTATAGTAGAAAATGAATAGTAGTTATACTATAATAGAAAATGAATAGTAGATATCATACTTTAGTTAGTAGAAAATGAATAGTAGATATCATACTATAGTAGAAAATGAAGAGTAGATATCATACTATAGTAGAAAATGAAGAGTAGATATACTATATTAGAAGATGACAATAGATATAATACTATAGTAGAAAATAAATAGTAGATAGCATACTATAGTAGAAAATGAATTGTAGATATTATGCTATGGTAGAAAATGAATAGTAGATATCATACTATAGTGGAAAATGAATAGTAGATATCAAACTATAGTAGAAAATGAATAGTAGATATTATGCTATATTAGAAAATGAATAGTAGATATCAAACTATAGTAGAAAATGAATAGTAGCTATACTATAATAGAAAATGATTAATAGATATCATACTATAGTAGAAAATGAATAGTAGATATCATACTATAGTAGAAACTGAATAGTAGTTATACTATAATAGAAAATGAATAGTAGATATACTTTAGTTAGTAGAAAATGAATAGTAGATATACTTTAGTTAGTAGAAAATGAATAGTAGATATCATACTATAGTAGAAAATGAATAGTAGTTATACTATAATAGAAAATGAATAGTAGATATCATACTATAGTAGAAAATGAATAGTAGATATCATACCATAGTAGAAAATGAATAGTAGCTATCATACTATATTAGAAAATGAATAGTAGATATTATACTATAGTAGAAAATGAAGAGTAGATATCATACTATAGCAGTAAATGAAGAGTAGATATTATACTATAGTAGAAAATGAACAGTAGATATCTTACCATAGTAGAAAATGAATAATATATATCATACTATAGTAGATAATGAAGAGTAGATATCATACTATTGTAGGAAATGAATAGTTGATATCATGCTATAGAAGAAAATGAATAGTAGTTATCATATTATCGTAGAAAATGAAAAGTGGATATCATTCTATAGAAGATAATGAATAGTAGATATTTAATAATAGTAGAAAATGCAGAGTAGATATAATACTATAGTAACACCGAATTTTGGGGACTTGTAAACCTAATGTTAAGTTATCCCTTTTTAAAAAAAGCTCATATTACGATTTCTGTTAATGCTGATTTTCTTTAGCTCTCTGTATTACTGCTCCCCATATTGTATTCATGTCTATACTTATCCGGCTTAGGAGATTTTTGTGACGTTAAATACGAAGATTTAATCGAACAGAAAGTACAAAGAAACTGATGGTAACAATCGACAGGAGAAAACAGATATTCAAAGGGATATACAAACAGCGAAAATTGCGGTGTAATCAAAGTTGGAAACAAAAGAAATGACTGATCTGCTAATGTCGTGTCGAATTTGCTATATGTCAGAGGATACTGGACAATCTCCGAACGGATGTAGAATATTGAAGATACAGAAGATACATGATTAACGAGGAATCTTTCAAGCAGGATTAAAGCTAAAAAGAAACTGATGCCAATAATGGTAAGAATAGGGAATAGTAGGTAGTGCATCATGTCTTTTATAAACTAAGGCAAATATTAAGAGACCGGAAAATGACTTTAGCAACTCTTGTAAACTAGAAAGCGTTACCGAATGAGGTATAACCAAAACGGAGGTTGGAAATGAAAGGATGATCTTTATAACATCAACAAAATACAATACTCGTCAGCGGCGTGACGTAGGTAAACCACCTCCAGTGGTGAACTACTTAGACAGCATATTACCCCCACTTACAATAGTGTCCAATGTATTTATGAGGATTGGAACATACCCATTAGTGTTCATAGGTACGACATATATAACAGTTTGGAACATGCATAAGAATAAAGGTACAGAATAAAATGTTTTGACAAAAGCTTGCTTCAAAAATTAATACAATCTGTTCCATAAATGTGTATGTAAATAGAATATGATTTATGAAAGATTTGTTTTTTTTTTCTTTTTTTGTGTAGCAATTTTTGTTGTTATCGGTTTTCCCTGGTACTCCTTATTACTGTTTCCCATATTGTATTCATTTCTATGCTTGGTCGGCTCAGGAGAATTTTGTGGCCAGCATATGTGCGGATTCCTTAAGTTTACGAATTTCCCAATGATGTTCTTTGTCTATGATCTCAACTTGATTCCAAAGAGGGTGGTGATCTCGCTTTTGGGAATGATAGTGGTGTCATTCTCTTTTGGGAATGATAGTGGTGTCATTCTCTTTTGGGAATGATAGTGGTGTCATTTCCCATTAGCTTCTCCAGGGTGACTGCATTGAGACACCACCACTAGATAGTTAGCTGTTGACTCGTTTAAGTTCATCCACACTTTGGTAAATATTATCTTTCTGTCCCACATAGTTATTAACCACCCTATTCATACCCTACAGAGAGGGACAGGAGAAGCTGATATTGTTAACAATCACCTAACAAACAAACGAAACAGATAAAGGATTTCAATAAAGATAATAATATTATGATATAATAAATATAATAATAAACAAATATAATAATAATAATGATAACTCCTCATTACTTTATTGCTGTAATCTAGAAAGGGGTTACTGAATAACCAAAACGGAGGTTGGAAATGAAATGGTAAATTTTATAACATCAACAAAATACAATACTCGCCAGCGGCGTGAAGTAGGTAAACCACTGCTAGTGGTGGACTACTTAGACAGCATATTACCGCCACTTATAATAGTGTCCAAAGTATCCATGAGGATTGGGACATACCCATAAGTGTTCAAAGATACGATATATACCAGCAACAAAAATACAAAGTGCTGAATAGCTATGGAATATCTAATCTCCCATAGGTCAATGAATGATGGACAATCTCATCAGTGTTATCTAGCCTCTTATACGGCAGTGAGTTCAGGATAATCCCCGAACCGCTGTTAAAATTTGAAGAGACAAAGATTTGGTTCGATAGAGGAATGCTACTCGATTTACATTATTCGAACTATTGTCCTCAGCTCTGTCACGATATTTAACACAACGTTTCGGCCGTTCTAACTAACGCCATTATTCACTGTGCCATGTGTCCTTAAAGACATCTGTGCATGAATTTCTGGGTATTATAAACCTAATGTCTTCAGTAACTTTTTTTTACCAGTGTTCATATTGAAATTTTTGGTGTTAACAAAACTCATGTTTTTACCAGAGCTCATATTGCAATTTGTGTTGTTATCGCTTTTCCCTGGCACACCTTATTACTGTTTCCCATATTGTATTCATTTCTATGCTTGGTTGTCTCAGGAGATATTTGTGGCCAAGAATATGTGCTGATTCCTTAAGTTTACTAATTTTTCAATGATGTTCTTTGTCTATGATCTCAACCTGATTCCACAGAGGCCGGTGATCTCTCTTTTTTCAACATATGTGGTCAGCCACGCCTGATTTTTCCACTTCCCTTTGTGTTACAATTTTTGGTGTTCTGGAAAATTTACCTTAAGCGGGCGGCCAGTCTCCCCATTATGTTTCTTTCCGCAGCTACACGGGATAGCGTACACACAGTCTGTTGTCATGTTCTCCTCTATGGGGGTCTTACTTACATCCTCTTTCTCTCTTTTTATTACACCTAACGTCGTGTAATTACAATGCTTTCATATTTTTTTTTAAATAAAGCGTTAAAGCGTCATTTGATAAATTACTCAACACCGTAAGGTTGAAACCAATCTAGCGGATCAACTGACCTCCTGATTTTAAAGTATATATATATATATATACTTTAAATTCATATATATATATATATATATATATATATATATATATATATATATATATATATATGAATTTAAAGTATATATATATATATATATATATATATATATATGAATTTAAAGTATATATATATATATATATATATATTCGTGTGTGCGTGTGTGTATATGTGTGTGTATGTGTGTTCATGTACTGAGATAAAGAGAGTGAAAAATCCAGACAGACAGCTTGTGTGTTTCTTTCAAAAGTTTGTTACAAAAGTTTGTCGATGAATGTTGGCATACATGGTGTGGAGATGTGCTTGTCGGAAAGTCTTGTCAGTTTTGAAAAAAAAAAAAAAAAGAAGGAAAGAATAAAGGATGGCCCCAGTCTCTGTTATCTGTTATTAGACAATTTTGAGCCTCGTTTTGATAACGACATGTTGGGCCGAAAGGAAGGAAGACATTGATTGATTGGTCGGCAAGAGGAGGCTTGGTCTTGGTAGGGAACAGTAGGTGGGAAGAATTGAATTAGAACAGTGGGGGTGAAAGGAATATCAAGGGAATGTTTTGAGAAGAAAACTCAGGAAGGATAAGAATTCAAAAACAGGGCTAGTCAGAACATTAAAAAAAATCTCGGGGAGAAGGACATTTAACAAAGCAGTAGCAGACAAAAGAAAATTAAACAAAAGAACTGAAAAAGTAAAAACAAATATATATTCGAATACCAGGAGCAACACGTCAATATATATATATATATATATATATATATATATATATATATATATATATATATATATATATATATATATATTCATACATGTTTCATTAAATAATATAGAAAAGTGTTGTCTATTTATTTTATGTAAATTCTTTTCATATCGTCTGATAAGCTTAATAACATTATCATTAAACGAAGAAAGAAAATCACAATATTGATAAATATTTTTTAATCCAATCTAAGCTTTCGACTTACATAAAAAATATGTATCAATATTGTGATATTCTTGTGAATACGATATGAAAATAATTTACATAAAATAAATAGACAACACTTGTCTATATTATTTAATTAAACATGTATGAATGAAAAAATGCCGCCTAAATACACACAATATAAAATTTATTTCGGTTGAGCTCTGTGGGGAGGATGTGTGGGTTTGTAAACAGTGACTATTACGGCTAATAATGCAAGACTCTTCGGTAAATCGAATCGAGTTCTCTCAGTCACTGTGTGTTTATCTAAATATAAATACGCTTAAATTCACCTTCTTCTCTGTCGTGCGCCAACGGCTTCAGGGTAAAATTTCCGACTGACGCGAATTCAGCCGGTTTTCGATTCTAGCCAGAGGCAACCGGACGTCTAGCAACACTGATGAGCTGTGATACAGCAAAACAGTCTGTCTGTGGATGACAATATATATATATATATATATATATATATATATATATATATATATATATATATATATATATCCTGGGTAAGATGTTAAACTGCATCCACGTCCTGGTAGTACCTGTTAGGGTCCCAGCTATGGACAAATAGTTAACTATTACCAGCAAAACGTTTTTAAACAAATTATTACCAGCAATACAATTAATATGTAATATGTAATATGTTTCCATCAAAAATCTGTTTCTGGTTATATTTTTCCCTTCAAAAAATCTATTTCTGGTAATATGTGTCCATCAAAAAATCTGTTTCTGGTAATATTCTTCCCTTCAAAATATTTATTTCTGGTAATATTTTTCCCTTCAAAAAAAATTTCTGTTAATAATTTCCCTTGAAAAAAATCTATTTCTGGTAATATGTGTCCATCAAAAAATCTGTTTCTGGTAATATTTCTTCCTTCAAATAACCTATTTCTGGTAATATTTTTCCCTTCAAAAAATCTATTGCTGGAAATATTTTCCCTTCAAAAGATTTATTTCTGGTAATATTTTTCCATCAAAAAATCTATTTCTGGTAATATTTTTTCCTTTATAAAAATCTATTTCTGGTAATATTTTTCCCTTGAAAAAATCTATTTCTGGTAATATCTTTTTTTCTAAAGCCATTGCTGCTAATGTTTATTTTTTCAGAAATGTTTTGCTTGTAATATGTTTTTCTTCAAAAATTCATTGATGGTAATAATTTTTGCAAAGTATTTTTGGTATTAAAACCTATTTTCCGCTTTCATAATGTTTTGAAGGGAGTCACGTGGTGTAATATTACAGCTCGGATTGAGGAATCGGGGAGCCGAGTTCGAATTCGAGTCAAAATCCATTACATCCACTTGTGTGCTAATACCCTTGAGAAAGGTATGACTCCTCTTCTTCTCCCCCATCTATGGGTAAATAAACAGACCGGGTTCTGCATTTGGTCTACCGCACAAAGAAATGGCAACCAACTGCGGGGTAAAAAAATCTGCCTCGTCAGTCATGTATTGAAAGATACACGATCACCTGAGCGTAAATCACGCATGACCCATAACTGACTAGTGATTTGACTCCAGATTTGGGGTTAACTATTGCCTATAGCCGCAAACTTAACACGTGCTAACAGGGTCAGTGTGGATCTGGGAACACTAGCAATAAGAGGTGGCTACATGCTCCTCAAATTCTTCTGATTAGAGACCTTGCTGCCGGATGTAGTTTATCGTCTTACCGAGGACGATTTAAAATTAAGATATATAATCCCGAGAATTTTGACAATTGGAAAAAAGTTCATGGATATAGTTTTGTTACGAAATGTATCCCATAATGCGTTTCCCTATTTTAAAAGTCACTCCTTTTCTTACTTCGTGCGGCCATCCGTTTACCGTGACTGGCGGTTGTTCGGGTCCGATCTGCGATGATAGAATGTAACCAGTTTGGTTTTAGAGGCATTGAATGTAACCAGACAGTTATGCCGGCCAGTGGAAAGTTAGTGTTAAATCGGAAGAGAGGTCGGTTGCCAATCTCTGATCATCAAGGTTTTTAAAGATGCGCCTGTATATCGTCGCATCATCGACATAGATATTTACAAATCATTAGAGTATATTTTCAGGCAAGTCCTTTATGCAAATCAGAAAGAGGGGTTTTTTTTCCGAGAAGTGGCCACCCTGTTTCGCTGCGTTGACCGCCAGGACCTTAAATTTTTTGAAGGGAAAATATTACCAGAAATAGATTTTTTAAAGGAAAGATATTACAAGAAATAGATTTTTTGAAGGGAAAAATATTACCAGAAACAGATTTTTTGATAGAAAATATTACCAGAAATAAATGTTTTGAAGGAAAATATTACCTGAATAGATATTTTGAAGGGATAAATATTACCAGAAATAGATTTTTTGAATGGAAAATAATACCAGAAATAGATTTTTTGAAGGGAAAAATATTACCAGAAATAGATTTTTTGAATGGAAAATAATACCAGAAATAGATATTTTGAAGGGAAAAATATTACCAGAAATAGATTTTTTGAATGGAAAATAATACCAGAAATAGATTTTTTGAAGGGAAACATATTACCAGAAATAGATTTTTTAAAGGAATATATATATATATATATATATATATATATATATATATATATATATATTCATTCGATTATAAACGAAAATGTCACGCTAGAAAGGATTTTATAAGAGCCAAAAGCTGTTTTATCATTAGTAATACAATTATAATTAATAGTTTACACCCCGGACAATTTCGCGGTTTACCTATTTTAATTTTCTGGTCAATCTTAATTTCTCAGTTAATTATTAAATAAGCTCATCGCAAGTTCTCTGGCAATAAAATATCCGAAGAATTTCCACCATGGCATCGTTAGATATTTGAGCTCAAGAATTTTAACAAAATATTGCAATCACAATCACGAACATGGATGCTGGTCGGTATTTGAAGAAGTAAGGCGGTACAAATGAAAAGATTTGAAATTGGCAACTTTTTCCATTTCAATGAAACAGACGTTAAACACTATGTTTCTTTCTTCAATTTCTTCCTTTCTGCCTTTCTTTCTTACTTCTTTTCTCGGCCTGGGTATAACGATAAACTACATCCGCGTCCTGGGTATGGCGATAAACTACATCCGCGTCCTGGGTATGATGATAAACTACATCCACGTCCTGGGTATGACGATAAACTACATCCGCGTCCAGGGTATGATGACAAACTACATCCGCGTCCAGGGTATGATGATAAACTACATCTGCGTCCTGGGTATGACGATAAACTACATACGCGTCCTGGGTATGGCGATAAACTACATCCGCGTCCTGGGTATGATGATAAACTACATCTGCGTCCTGGGTATAACGATAAACTACATCCGCGTCCAGGGTATGATGACAAACTACATCCGCGTCCAGGGTATGATGATAAACTACATCCGCGTCCTGGGTATGACGATAAACTACATCCACGTCCTGGGTATGACGATAAACTACATACGCGTCCAGGGTATGATGATAAACTACATCTGCGTCCTGGGTATAACGATAAACTACATCCGCGTCCTGGGTATGGCGATAAACTACATCCGCGTCCTGGGTATGATGATAAACTACATCCACGTCCTGGGTATGACGATAAACTACATCCGCGTCCAGGGTATGATGACAAACTACATCCGCGTCCAGGGTATGATGATAAACTACATCTGCGTCCTGGGTATGACGATAAACTACATACGCGTCCTGGGTATGACGATAAACTACATCCGCGTCCTGGGTATGATGATAAACTACATCCACGTCCTGGGTATGACGATAAACTACATCCGCGTCCAGGGTATGATGACAAACTACATCCGCGTCCAGGGTATGATGATAAACTACATCTGCGTCCTGGGTATGACGATAAACTACATACGCGTCCTGGGTATGACGATAAACTACATCCGCGTCCTGGGTATGGCGATAAAATACATCCGCGTCCTGGGTATGGCGATAAACTACATCCGCGTCCTGGGTATGATGATAAACTACATCCACGTCCTGGGTATGACGATAAACTACATCCGCGTCCAGGGTATGATGACAAACTACATCCGCGTCCAGGGTATGATGATAAACTACATCTGCGTCCTGGGTATGACGATAAACTACATCCGCGTCCAGGGTATGATGATAAACTACATCCGCGCCCTGGGTATGGCGATAAACTACATCCGCGTCCAGGGTATGATGATAAACTACATCTGCGTCCTGGGTATGACGATAAACTACATCCGGAAGCAAGGCCTCTGATCATGAGGTTTTGAGGAGCTTTGAACCACATCTTCATTGTTGGTGTTCCCAGTTCCACCCTGACATGGAGTGGTAGCACCTGTTAGGGTCCTCGATATGGGCAAATAGTTAACTCCTAAACTGGGTCAAAACACTATCAACGTGTAAAAATAGGTTTCAATACCAGCAATATATTTTTCAAAAAAGAATTAGCACCAATAAAAATCTTGTCAGCATTAAATAACCCATTGAGGTGTTGATATACCATAAAACAAACCAAATCAATAAATGTTAAAGTTCATCAAAAAACATTTTTTATGTGTATTTTTGAAAATGAGGCCCTCATATTTTATACACCATTGATCTCTTTGTCAATAACTTTGCCTGTTTTGCAAAATATATAGTCCAAACAATTCACAAAATTCTGCTCTGTCGAATGACCCCACAGTTTTTCTTTCATCTCTCCTCTTTTTGCCATTCTGTTATTGTGGCAGAGTAATGATTTCCTGTAATGTCTGCGCCCTGAGTAAGGAGACAAAATACATCCGCGTCTTGGGTAAGACGATAGACTACATCCGCGTCTTGGGTAAGACGATAGACTACATCCGCGTCCTGGGTAAGACGATAGACTACATCCGCGTCCTGTGTAAGACGATAGACTACATCCGCGTCCTGGGTAAGACGATACACTACGCCCAACAGCAAGTCCTCTGATCAGGAGGTTTTGAGGAGCGTGGAACCAACTTTTACTTGCTGGTCTTCCAGATCCACCCTGACACGAGGTGGTAGCAATTGTTAGGGCCCCAGGTATGAGAAAATAGCTAACACCCAAACTGGGGTCAAAACACTATGAAAGTGTAAGAAATAGGTTTTAATACCAGCAATAAATTTTTGAGGAAAAATTATTACCGGCAAATATTATTACCAGCAATACATTTTTTTGGAAAAAATATTACCAGCAATAAAAAATCTTGTTGGCATTAAATAACCAATTGAAGTTGATACGCCTTACGACAAAACAAAGCAAACCTTCAGTATTTGTCTATATTTCTGAGATGAGGTATTATGTACACTATTTACATTATTCGGACTATTGGCCTCATCTTTGTTGTTGTTATTTATCCCAAGGTTTCGGCCGTTGTACGCTCCGGCCTTCTTCAGGTGGTTGGAATGTCGAACTGAACCCTTTATTTTGCTCGCTGAGGTAGACTGTTCTTTTTCCACGTGACATGTCTAATGGATGTCAGTTATCCTGTTAATTCCCAGCTTCAAGTTCTCTGGTAGAAAAAAAAAGTGAAATGATAACAGCAAAAATTGCAATATGAGTACTAGTAAAAAATGATTGCTGAAGACGTTTATAATACCGAGAAATTCATACACAGATGTCTTCAAGGGCACATGGCACAGTGGATAATGGCGTTAGTAAGATCTAGTGACAGGACCCAAAGTGTGTGACTTCAATACCCGGTTAAGGCGGTGGAGAACTTGGAGAGAGGAATTAACAGGAGATAACTGATAACTGACATCCATTAGACATGGCACGAGGAACTAGAACAGTCTTCTCCAGTGAACGAAATAAAGGGTTTAGTTTAACATTCCAACCACCTGAAGAAGGCCGGAACCGGAGGTTCTTCAAATCGATCAGTCAAACTCTTCGTACCTATACATCTGTCTATAATGCTTGTCATATCTATCTATCTATCTATCTATCTATCTATCTATCTATCTATCTATCTATGTCTGTTCATATCTATCTATCTATCTATCTATCTATCTATCTATCTAAGTTTTTTTAAACTGTGGCGCCTCTGATACCAATGGCAATCAACATGGAATAGTTCATTATTTACGAGGTATTGGCGGTGCGTAACGGACGTGTGGACTAAGGAACTAACGAAAGTGGCGACTAGCACTATTATTTTATGATTTTAACACTTCCCCACTTAAACAATAGAATGTAAACAATATTCCCAAAATTAAAATTAAAACTACGTCTTTGTTTCCATTGAATTGTGAGGCACCCAGCGTGGCTTCCTTCTTATAACTCAAACTTTCTCGAAGCTTACGAGGCATTTTCTATGCGTCATCTGCTTCAGTCAGTTGATCGCGACGGAAAGAACGCTGACGTCATCTGGAAAAGATGGGGGTCCTCAACACAATTTAAGAACCTGCAGGTGGCAAAAATTACGTAAGCACACGCGTTAAACAATACTCTTCCGTTGGTGTTATTGCATTTTGTTGTTATTCGTGATTGTAACGATATATTTTAAAAGTGATTCCATTTTTTTATGATCAACTGACGAAGAACGCTATGTTGACTCAGCATTTCGCCTCATTTATAGTTCCATGTTTCAGTCACGAATAAATAACACGATTTCTAAAATCACGTAATAACGTCTTGTCGACCGGCTCCCGACTGTTCGACAAATATTCAGCGAATGAAGTTTTAATTTATTTTGTTAAAAATTGAAAGAATCATTTATACGCAGATTTTCTGAATTTAAACATATAAATTATTAACGGATGCCTAAGATGAAATAAGAATAAACTTATATGTTTTACATATATATATATATATATATATATATATATATATATATATATATATATATATATATAGTTGTATATTTAGGCAGCAATCCTTCTTTTATGCAAGTTTCATTAAAAACGACAGACAAGGTACTACGGTTAATATACTAGTAGAAAACACAAATATATTAATTGCTTCCACCTGTAAAAAAGGTTAAAAATAATGGAGGCTTTAATAATAAAAAAGAAAAAGCCTACCCATAACAATATTAACTACGAACAAAGCCACAACGTGCTAACCGTATTTGGAAATTAAAATACCCCTACTACAGACTAAGACATACACATAATGCACACACTGAATTAAGCTGAAAAATCAAATCATCCTTGATAATGGCTAAAGGTATAGCCGAAAGCGCTCGGAAAAATAAAACGTTTGGACAGTTCTTACAAAAGAAAAATTAAATAAAAACTTAACCGTAGTACCTTGTCTGTTGTTTTTAATGAAACTTGCATATATATATATATATATATATATATATATATATATATATATATATATATATTACATGAATCATTCATACAAAAAGTAGATTGGTAAAGTTAATGAAATAAATGGCGAAAAACATCTTCGTAAACAAATTTATTAAAGTTACATTAACCTACAAACCATTCGATGAATGTTATGATCCTTGTTTTTAATAACTTCGGGTTGTATAAGGTCTTTTTAATTCTGTAGTACTTTCGGCTGTACATTCAGCCATCCTCAAGTATGGAAATATTTCGTTTTTTTTAGTAGATTCAGGTAATAGCGGACTCGAAAACTTAAATGCGAATCGAAGTATGTTTTTGTTAGAAATGTGTTATTGTTAACGATTAGAAACTTATGGAGCGTGCAGTCGCAACGCTAAGGTTGATTTTTCTTTAAAAATCTTTAAGAGAGTGCGTTTTTTTTTAATAATGTGGTAATTTGAGAAATCTCCCTTAAATTTATTTTTAAATATATGATTCCATCGCTATATAAGAGTTCTCATGTTTCAGAAATAGAAGCTAAAAAAATCAGCTCTATTTTATCCTAAAGCGAATTTTAGGTTATATTTTATATATATATAAATTGATAAGTACTGTAAATATATATATATATATATATATATATATATATATATATATATATATATATGTATATATATATATATATATATATATATATATATATATATATATATATTTGTGTTTTCTACTAGTATATTTAACGGCTTCCCTAACCATCTTATAGACCAACAAATAAGACTATTTCTCCCTAAAGTAAATAATAACGAAAGTGAACACACAGTCAAAAATCACATACACATTTATTACAAAAACCAAATGCATAAGAATTACAAACAAGACGAATCCTCACTAAGACATATTATAAAGAAATACACCACCCCAATCGACCCAAATAAAAAAATCAAATTAATTATCTATTATAAAAAGTTTAAGACAGTTAACCTCATCCTCAAAAAAAAACAACACGCCTGCTAAGTCAAAATTGCAAAGAACGAACATTATCTATGAGTTCAAATGCCTCTTAAGGAACTGCGTTCCTAACGAAACCGGACTCATAAATAATTACATCGGTTACACAACCACATGCTTATCCAGACGACTTACCTTACACCTAACCGATCACAGCTCCATTAGAAACCATATACTAGTAGAAAACACAAATTATATATATATATATATATATGAAATAAATCCTAAAGAGCCTGGAACTTACATAATTGGCCATATATATATATATATATATATATATATATATATATATATATATATATATATATATGAAATAAATCCTAAAGAGCCTGGAACTTACATAATTGGCCATATATATATATATGTGAATATGAATTTTCGACTGTGTTTTTCCGAGTTCTTAGTTTATTGAATTTTGATCCTTCTTAAAACTACAGTCCCCTGGAAGAAAGGACATTTCCAAGAAATTTCAATGTCGGGGAACCATCAAGAATTTATATTTAGAGTTAAGTAACTTAATTATATTATCAATGTACTATTTTTAATATTGAGCACTGTATGACAATATCTACTTTAATATATGTCTATATTTCTGAGATTATTTACATTATTCGGACTATTGTCCTCATCTAAGTCGACATATTTAATTTTCGGCCGTTGTACGCACCGCCTTCTTCAGGTGGTTGGAATCTCGAACTGAACCCTTTATTTAATATCTACTTTACTTTTGAAATATTATATTTTTACTCTGTCCCCATCTCTCATTTTCCTCTACTTCTTCTATTTCTCTTTCTTATTCTTCTATCTTCATTCTCTCTTCTGCTTTCTCTCTCCCCATCTCTCATTTTCCTCTACTTCTTCTATTTCTCTTTCTTATTCTTCTATCTTCATTCTCTCTTCTGCTTTCTCTCTCCCCATCTCTCATTTTCCTCTACTTCTTCTATTTCTCTTTCTTATTCTTCTATCTTCATTCTCTCTTCTGCTTTCTCTCTCCCCATCTCTCATTTTCCTCTACTTCTTCTATTTCTCTTTCTTATTCTTCTATCTTCATTCTCTCTTCTGCTTTCTCTGTCCCCATCTCTCATTTTCCTCTACTTCTTCTATTTCTCTTTCTTATTCTTCTATCTTCATTCTCTCTTCTGCTTTCTCTCTCCCCATCTCTCATTTTCCTCTACTTCTTCTATTTCTCTTTCTTTTTCTTCTATCTCCATTCTCTCTTCTGCTTTCTCTCTCCCCATCTCTCATTTTCCTCTACTTCTTCTATTTCTCTTTCTTTTTCTTCTATCTTCATTCTCTCTTCTGCTTTCTCTCTCCCCATCCCTCATTTTGCACTACTTCTTCTATTTCTCTATCTTTTTCTTCTCTCTACGGCCTCTCTTCTTCTTTCCCTCTCTCCATCACTCATTTTCCTTCTTCTTTCCCTCTCCACTTATCTCATTTACCTGTACTTCTTCTATTTCTCTTTCTTTTTCTTCTCTGTCCGGTATCTCTTCTGCTTTCCCTCTCCCCATCTCTCCTTTTCCTCTAATTCTTCTATTTCTCTTTCTTTTTCTTCTGTCCCCACTCTATATTCTCCTTTCTCTCTCCCCATCTCTCATTTTCCTGTTCTACTTCTATTTCTCTTTCTTTTTCTTCTCTACCCGGTCTCTCTTCTGCTTACTCTCTCCCCATCTCTCATTTTCCTTTACTTCTTCTATTTCTCTTTCTTTTTCTTCTCTTCCTGTTTTCTATCAAGTTTTCTCTCTCCCCATCTCTCATTTTTCTCTACTTTTTCTTTTTCTCTTTCTTCTCCCCCCCCCCGGTCTCTCTCATGTTTTCTCTCTTCCCCATCACTCATTTTTAAGAATGGTGTAATATGAGTCTTCTTGTCAAACGTTGAAGTGCGGCCTATATAATCCTTTACGAATTTTGATTGATCAGGAACTTTTTTTTTCTTTTTATGTGTCATGTCTTTTCAGGACGTAGGCGATACTGGGTTTCCCCTTTCTTCTATTCATTTGTGGCTCTCAATATTTTTCCTGTCTCGGCCAACTCCCCAACACCATGTTCTGCCATTCACTTTCTTAAGCCAGCCAGGTATGTCATGTATTGCTTTCCCTTGTCTCTTTTCCCCTATATTCGACCTGTGAGGATAAGATTTTCAAGACTCCTTTCTCATTACGTGTCCCAGAAATTTTATTGGCCTCTTTCGTTATGTTAAGCATAAGCTTCCTCCTTGTTTGCATCCTTTCCCAGACATCGTTGCTCACACGCTCGTTCCATGATATCCTTAGCAACCTCCTGTAGAACCACATCTCCGCTGTCTCGAGTCTCTTCATCATCTATGAGGGAGACATATGTCACATAGCAGCTCAGTACTCATTTCTTTGTCACCGAAGAAATCCTCCTGTCTCGCATTAATCCGCCCATTTTTTGGAATGTATCCTTGGCCATCCCAATCCGTCTTCGGATCTCAGTGTCACACATACCTACTCCGTCAAAACACTTCCCATGTATTTATACTTCTGCACCTTCTTGATTTTAGTGTTCCCGACCTGCAAATCGTAGTTTGGGCTTATCCTTTTACTGATGACCATGCATTCTGTCTTCTTGTAGTTTATAGTTAGTCTCTTCTTCTTGCTCTCTTTCGCTACTTTCTGTAGGAGGTTTTGTAGTTTCTTTTCCGTGTCTGCAATCAGTACTGTTTCTTCGGCGTATCTTATTTTGGTAAGATTGTGGGCGCCAATGCTAAATCCCGGTAGGTTCTCCAATTCACTCAGAATTGTCTCGGTAGTTATGTTTATTTGTAAATGTAAAAAATAAAAAATAAAAATAAAAAACAATCATGAATAATCTGGATGACTTCCGACCTTTTTGCAATTAGTGAGGCTTTATTTGCGATATAAAGAAGATTATAAAAAAAGGGGGAACATGAGGAAAACGAAAAGTAATGTTTTTGTTTTTTTCGTTTTGATTCCCTTTTTGGTCATATTTATCTGAAACGCAAAGTCGTCATTCTCAGGGGTTTGGGAGTGAGATGGTCATGTTGGCATCTCAGGAGTAGAGTGCCTTGAACATGTCATTTTGGTCTCCCCCACCTGTTAGCTTTTTTATGTGCCATGTCCTTTCAGGACGTCGGCGATTATGGCTCTCCACCTCCTTCTAACCGTTGCAGTTCTCGGCAAGCTCCTTCCCTCTGCTTCTTCCCCCAGACCCCATTCTGTCATCCACTCAGCTCGCCAGGTATTTCCCCTGTATCTCGATTTCCCTCTATTTGATCCGTGAGTATCAGATTCTCCTGGCCCTGCTTCCTCATTATCGCATTTGGTTTTTGAAATGGAGACTTAGTTTTGAAGTGAGCCTGACTTTTCACTAAATGCCCATTGCTTCGAGGTTAGCAAGATTGACATGTAATTCGAATTGTAAGTTATCTGAATCTTTTTTTTCCATGATAAAGCGTTGATGTATTGTTATTTATTTTGTTACATATTTTAAATTTAACTTAATTTTCAGACTAGATATGTTACTTTGCGTTTTGATAAACAGTGAATGCGAGCAGAATAATTGCAATTTTCTTTTAATAGGGCTCAAAGGAACTTAAAAACTAAAAAAAAAAAACATTAAACTTAAAAAAATATATATATATATATACAGGGCTGGGTAACACTCTCCCTCTCTTTATATATATATATATATATATATATATATATATATATATGGTAAATATTCCACTGTCGAAATGCCGGCGACTCCACCGATTACTCCTGTCGAAGTTCTTTCATTTTTTTTTGTCACCTTAATTATCAGGTTTACTAAAGTGTATTACTGATAAAGTTTATCAGTTAATTTGAATTTGTTAATAAATTGAAAAACATTAGTTACTTCTATTTTAAAATTTTAAAATATAAAAATAGTTCAGTTCAGGTGGCCGAATAATATTTTGATGTGTTTCTATGAACTTTATTAACTAAAGCTTTCGATCATCCAAGATCGTAAATTCTTCTTTTTTCCAGCAATGACCAATTTCAGTACAGCAAAAATGGTAGCTAACCATGAAAAACTAAGGTAATTTTCAGAATCGGCTCCATTAAATTAGCTAAAAAAATTAAATTTATTTATTATTTTTTTCTTGGTACCAAAAATCGTGTTGGCAAGTGTAATCAATGTTTTAGTGATACAGGTCATACTAATTAAACTATATCTGCGGGAGGAAGAGTTGGATTCATACGTTTCCCAAAGGTATCTCAATTAGAACATCAGCTTGATTTTTAGTAGGGCGACCAGCCTTATGATAAACTATATCTCATGCGGCCAAATGCTCGAAAAACGGTGACCATAGAAGCGACATACATTAAACTCACTAGATTAAATTACCGTATATACTCGTGTATCCGAAGACTTTAGAAGACCTAATTTTGAAGCTAATTTTAAGGCAATCGCATCATACACGAGATATCAAATTAGCGTGTGTACTGCTGGCTCTTGCTACGCCTTTGACCAAACTCTATATCAATTTACTTTTCAGCTGTATTTAAATAAAAATAATTTTGATAAAACTGATGTTTTACTTAACTGTATCCAATAATAAGAATAATAATGCCTGTAATATCCACATATTAGTATCGTATTATAAAATGCAAACATAGCGAATATGCATCTTTTCCATTGTTTACGGTTATAAGATGTTGAGCTGTTTATCATTCAGTTGTTTATGGCTGTATGTGTTTACGCAACGAGTATCAAGTTACTAACGATACTTTTATCATTCTCTAGAATATGGGATAAAGAGATAGAGGAAAAAAGGTAACTGTAATTTGGTTTCTCAAAAAAGGAAACTCGCATGATAAACGAGTTACATGATGAAATTATTTTTTATAATTGGAAGTTTTGTGGTCGCAAGATATGGAGAAGATATATACTTATATATATATATATATATATATATATATATATATATATATATATATATATATATATATATATATATATATATAAATGACCATTTTCGACTCTCACCCGTCGAAGTGCAGTTGAAATGCACTGAAACCAAGTTGCATCATTGTAGTGCGTAAAATGGTTTTGTCTATATGATAAAATTATAATAAATAACTACTTATCGCTCTACTATAGGTACCGAGCCCTCTTTTGAATTAATGCTGTGAACGTTGGAATTTATATATTATATAAATTATATTATTATATATATATATTATATACATATATATTACTTTCGTTCTCGTCGCATCGGATATATATATATATATATATATATATATATATATATATATATATATATATATATATATATATATATATATATATGTATGTATACTATTTACATTATTCGGACTATTGTCCTCATTTTTGTAGCCATATTTATTAGAACGTTTCGGCCGTTGTACGCTCCGGCCTTCTTCGGGTGATTGGAATGTCGAACTGAACCCTTTATTTCGCTCATTGGGGTAGACTGTTCTAAATCCACGTGCCATGTTCAATGGATGCCAGTTATCAGTTATCTCCTGTTAATTCCCCTCTCCAAGTTTTCCACTGCCTTAACCAGGTATTGAACTCACACTCTTTGGGTCCTGTCACTGGATCTAACTAAAGCCTTCATTCACAGTGGATAATTTATTCATTTTGAATATGCAAATTATACAGGGTGATTGAAAAGTAACCCTCTAGTTTATGTATGATGGACTCTCCCGTCTAAGTATAAGCTTTACAAGACGGGAGAGTCCATCATACATAAAATAGGGAGTTACATTTCAATTACCCTGTATATTTGCATATTCAAAATGAATAAATGATTAAAAAAAATCACACACAACGGGTTGTGTCAATCACTCTTATTTCTGATTGGGTGAATCCTTTTTCGCGGTTTATCAACCCATTGCAGATTATTTAAAGCCAGAAAATATTGTTAGACTGTAAGAATTCGTTTTTTTTTAGAATTAATAATGATTTAGTGATACAAATCTTACTAATTGACCCATAGCTGGAGGAAGATATGGATTCATATCTTAATCAAAATTTGATAAACAAACAGGAAATTGTAATGTGGATATAAAGTGAGGGATCGATTCTATATTACAATCAATATATAAACTAAACTCTCACTTTGTGGCCATTATAAGGTCTACTACATTTCTCTATATTCGTGCTTGTTTAGCTAAACGGTATTTGAGTGACTGATTGATTTGTTTCTTACGGCTTATCAACCCTGTGCCGGTTATTTAAAGCCAGAATCTATTTTACATTCGATGAATTTGTTTTAAGACTTAATAATGGTTTAGTGATACAAATGTTACTAATTAACCCATAGCGGGAGGGAGAAGATGTGGATTTATACCTAATCAAAATTTGTTAAACAAACAAGAAATTGTAATGTGGATATAAAGTGAGGGATCAATTCCACATTTCAATCAATATATACACTGATCCCTCATTTTGTGACCATGATAATGTTCTCTACATTTCTCTACATTCATACTTGTTTAGCTAATCGGTGTTTGATTGATTGATTAATTCATTTTCTACGGTTTAACAACCCGTTGCAGGTTATTTAAAGACAGAAAAACATTTTTAATTTGTAAAATGTTTTTTGACATAATAAAGGTTTAGTGATACAAGTCTTACTAATTAACCCATAGCTGGAGGAAGAGAAGAAGTGGATTCATACCTTTCACAAGTCTATTGGTTAGTATGGTGCAACCAGGGATAATATTATACCAAAACATCAGTACATTTTTTAATTTTAAAAATAATCTTTTCTCCAAACAAAAACAAAATTCAAATTTTACCCATTTCTCCATGCGTTTGCGTATCCTTTTCTATGGAGGAAATGGCTGTGAGACCGTCAATAAAATATAACGAGGGTTGCACTACAAAAAAACAAAAAAATCAAGCTGTTTTTTTTAGTAGTGCAGCCCACGTTATAATGGAAGATATAACAACGCGATCTATACCTTCAATATAACTTAAACTCATTAGATTAAATTATTTAAATGAATGGTACAGCTTTCTTTTTTACCAAACCATCTATCTCTAAAATATTCTGTAGATTCTGTTAGTCCGTCCGTCACCCCCTCTAAAACAGCCATACATTGACCGATCGAAATCAAATTTGGGGGATAATTCCAAACAGGTAAGGGGGGTACAAAGTACAGTTGGTTTTACTAAGGTGCATAGCTTAGTATAATAAATTGTCAGTAAATTTTCCAGAAACATTAATGAAAATTTAAAAAAACGACCGGTTTGCAAAATTAAACGAAACGCAGAGTTTGTAAATCTTGACAAAAAATGTTAGTGATAACTTCAATAACACTAAACACTGTAAGAATTTCAACATGCGTCAGAATGTTGCAAAAAAAAAATATTAGTGTAGATAAAAATGTCATGAAAAAAAAAAAATCCAATATGGAGGAAAGAATTATGGGATTATCTTGTAATTTGCATTCCTGAAATAAATCGCAGCAGAAGCCTAGATATGCAAATCGGTCTACAGTTAAAAGCAAATTCTTGCAGACGCCAAAAAGCAGTTGGGCATACTTAATTGAAAGGAAATGTGGCTGCCACAAAAGCACTTTCCAACGCACTTTTAACTTATCGCTTGATGAGTTACAACTCATCGCCTTCTTCAAATTTAGATATTTTCTTTCTATTTTTTTACTGCTATTTCCTTTCTTAAGGTTGGTTAATTCCTTTACTCTTTTTTTTTTTTACCTTTCTTCGTCTTTTTTATTTATATCCTCTGATATGTTACAATTGCTCTCTCTTCAAACTTGTCTTTTTTTTCTTTCTTTTACCATTCCTTCATTTCTTTCTTTACTTAAATTTCATCTTTTGTAGTCTCCTTTCTTTAACATCTTGTTCTTTTACTTTTTTCCCACTGTCTCTCTTCTCTTAGCTTTTCTTTCCTCGCCCCCAGGTCCTCCATTTCTACTGCTTTGTCTCTCCTTCATTTTCTCTGCTCAATTTATTTATTTTTTTCTTCTGGCATACTAATATTAGCATTTTTAGGATTTCTTTCTTCAAATTCAATCTTTTAGCGTTTTTTATTTACGCTATTCAATGACTTCTGTTTCGTTCTTTCCTGCGTTTATTTCTCTTTTCCTTATTTCATTTTCCTTATCGTCTGAATTATTATTCATCTTCGACGTTTTTTTCTTTCTATTTTATTTTTACTGATACAATGATTCCCAACGTGGAGCCCATGACATACCGGTGGAGCATGCGTAGAATGTGCACCGTTCAGCTTACTATATCAACGTGAGCTTAAATTTCCTTTTTGCATTATTATTTCATGATTAAAATAATCAAAGTATATTACAGAATAAGCTTTCATTCAAATATTTTATATTTCTGCCTTTCAGTTCTCTATTATGTTTTGAAACTACAGTGCAACCTCGGTTCTCGAACGTCTCACGTGTCGGAAAAATCGGTTTTTGAACAGGAAAATCGAGATAAAAATGCCTCGGTTATCGAACAACTTTGCCGAACCAGTTAACCCGAACGAAATAAAATGCAGAGTCGACCGCCGTGTTGCATACATTCATGTGTTGTGACGCTTTTCCAGTTTTATTGTGACGACTTTCTCTAGTTTGATTCCTTTTCCGGTTTACGAAGATTTCGGGTTACGAACGGCCTGCAGGACCGAATTAAATTTGTGAACCGAGGTTCCACTTTCTATATATTTCACTGTGTGCGTGTGTTTGTTTTGTGTTTTTTTTTTTAATCCCATGGACTTTGGAGGCTTGTTTAGAGACCAAGTTAATGGCCTTTTAAGCTTTCTTCACGTGAATTGCAGTAAAAAAAAATTGAATATGTAAGAATTATATATTACAGGTTGGTGTGTGTGTGTGTGTGGGGGGGCTCACTTCGTCTAAAATGTCACTATAAGAAGCTATCATTTTCTTCAAACATAGCTTTTTCCTTTCTTTCATCGTTACCTCTTTTCTTAAGTTTATTTCTTTCCTTCATCTTCTTTTCATCTTTTAAGATCTTCGCCTGATCTTTTACTATTTCCGACAATCACTTTTTTTGCCAAAATGAGCTTTTATTCTTTCTGTTCTCCCAAGGTCCGCCATTTCTAATTCTTCGCCTCTTCTTCATTTTCTCTTACTCTCTATCATCTTTTTTTTTTTTTTGCTTTTATTATCTGACATACTAATAACTCATACGATTTCTTTCTTCTGGTTTTTCTTTCTTTTATCTTTTGTTTAAAGGATTGGAAATCCCATTCAAAAAGGCAATTTACAATGGATGAAAAATCTTCTCAGATCACTATTAGCGATGTCTAAGAATTTCGGGCATGTATAAAAGAAAGATGGTTTTAAAAAAATACGAGTAGATGAAGTAAGATATTAAAATGCCATGATGGAATGCTCAAAGCAATATGTCTTGAAAATGAAAAATGTACAACAAAATAAAATAAAAACAAACAGGTTGAAACGTTCAGGACCTTGGGATTATGGCTCTCCACAATTTCCTCTTATTTGTAGCTTTAAATGCATTCTCATTTTGCTATCTCTTTTAAACTCTTTTCCGCCATCGATTTACACAATCTTCTTCTTCTTCTTCTTCTTCTTCTTCTTCTTCTTCTTCTTCTTCTTCTTCTTCTTCTTCTTCTATGTTACGCGACCCTTCGGGACGTTTGGAATCATGGCTCTCCACAATTTCCTGTTTTGTAGTTTTTAATGAATTGTCATCTCTCCTAAACCTTGTTCCACCATCCATTTACACAAATTCATTCTTCTTCTATGCAATCTGTCCCTTCGGGACGTTAGGATCATGGCTCTCCACAATTACCTGTTTTGTAGTTTTTAATGAATTGTCATCTCTCCTAAACCTTATTCCACCATCCATTTACACAAATTAATTCTTCTTCTATGCAATCTGTCCCTTCGGGACGTTGGGATCATGGCTCTCCACAATTTCCTGCCTTCCTTTAGTATTTAATGAATTGTCATTTTTTAATCTCTCCTAAACCTTGTTCCACCATCCATTTACACAAATTCATTCTTCTTCTATGCAATCTGTCCCTTCGGGACGTTGAGATCATGGCTCTCCACAATTTCCTGCCTTCATGTAGTATTTAATGAATTGTCATTTTATCATCTCTCCTAAACCTTGTTCCACCATCCATTTACATTTTTGTGATTATGGCTCTTCACAATTTCCTGTTTTCTTGTGGCTTTTAATGAATTGTTTTTTTTTTGTTATCCCTACTAAACCTTGTTCTGCTATCCATTTACACAATCTTTTTCTTCTTTCTTCTTCTTTCTTTTTTTCTTTCTTCTTCTTCCTTTCTTTTCTTCTTTATCTTCTTTCTTTCTTTTTCTTCTTTCTTTCTTTTTTCTTCTTTCTTCTTCTTTCTATTATGTGACATGTGCCTTCAGGAAAATATTTTTGATTACGTGCTCAATATTTATTGGACAAAGTAACTAATAATAACAAAACAAAAGTCATTGAAACAAAGCAAGTTCAGTCGACCAATGATGACAATTCCAGAACAACGTAACTATAAACAATTTTTCTATCCTCTGTCAGCCGCTATGATGGAGAAAGCATTACCTCGAACCGTCGCCAGTGAGACACGCTGTAAGAGCCACTCCGTTTCGCGATGTTCGTTCCTTAATCGACACGCAATCGCGCTATCGAACGAGGGCCAATAACCCCTGAAGTCCCCACTGCCACAGGAGTAAAAAACAATCTATCAGCAAGAGAAGAATATTTAGCTATTTTTTTTTATCTCTGCGTCTCGAGCGACGAACCCCGGCTCAACCGCGGAGCAGATCAAATTACCGGCCGAAAATGTATCTGCACAGGTCGCATCCCAAATCAACGACTTACCCATTTTAAAAGGGTTGATGGTAATGCCATTTTTGATTATAAGATTTTTATGGGGAGATAATAATTGCTTAGGGATACAGGACTTACTAATTAACCCATAGTTGAGGGGGAGAAGAGGTAGATTGATACCTAATGAAAATTTGGTAAACAAACATGAACTTCTAATATGGATACAAAATGGGGGATCAATTCTATATTACAATCATTATATAAACTGTTCCCTCATTTTGTGACCATGATAGTTTCTATAGATTTATATGCCAGAGAATGTATATAAATCTAAAACAAATTCCTGTGTAGATAATTTAAAGCCATAAAATATTTTTAAATTGTAAAAATATTTTTTTGTGATAATAATTGTTTAGTAATACGAATTAACCAATATCGGGGAGGAGGAGAAGAAATAGATTCATACCTTTCCCATACTTGCGCGCAAGTAAATAAAACAAACACAATAGGGATTGGATTTTGGCTCTCCGATTAACAATTCTGAGCCATTATCAATTACACCACCCGCACACCAAAGCTTACAGCATGTGGTATTCCCAAGCGGTCACCCATCTATGTACTGACCAGGCTCGACGTTGCTTAACTTCGGTGATCGTAACCGCAAGCCATTTCTCCTTTTATGTGCCGTTCCCTTCAGGACGTAGGCGATCGAGGCCCTCCACTTCCTCCTATCCCTTGTAGCTCTGAATAAAATTTGTCCCTCTGCCACCTCCCCCGGGCCATGTTCTGTCATCCACTTGCTTAAGCCCACTAAGTATGTCAGTCGTTGCTTTCACTTGTTCCCCTTTCCCTCTGTTCAACCCGTGAGTATCAGACTCTCCAAGCCCTCTTTTCTCATTACGTGTCCCAGAAATTTCAACTGCCTCGTCAAGGTTGAAATATATGCTTGACAACACAAATATAATAGCATCGTCTACTTAAAAAAAAAGGCTAAAAATTATAGAAGTCTTATAAATAAAAACAAAAAAAATCAAAGATTCAATAATATCAACTATGAACATGGACACATTATCTTATCTAAAATTATTTAAATACATACATACAACAATCTATTTCTTGTTAACAGTTAATATATTTCAACCTTGAAAGTGGATAAATGTATAGCCGAAAGCGCTTGAAAAGAAAAAACAATTCGACAGTTTTTATATAATTTATCCTCCGAAAAGAAAAAAAATTTATTAGATCACATAAGAAATTGTATCAAAACTAAATCAAAGCACCTTGTCTGTCGTATTCAATGAAACGAGTATGAAAGAAGGATTGCTGCCTAAACACACACACACACACACACACACACACACACACACACACACACACACACATGTATATATATATTGACGGATTTAAAAATATGGTCCCTTCAGTACACAGGAATTACCATGTTTCAAAAAAAGAAACTAACAACTTCAAATTCAATTATTTAATATAATTAAAAGCATACGTACTGTTTCATTTTCAAGCGAATTTTGGAAAAACTTATTTTGAAATTTACTGAGTTTTAAAATTATATACTTTACCGTTCTATTCTTTTTACTATAATATATATATATATATATATATATATATATATATATTAAAATTATATACTTTACCGTTCTATTCTTTTTACTATAATATATATATATATATATATATATATATATATATATATATATATATATATAGTTTAGGAAAAACTAGGTAATCCGTATGGGAAGACCCAATGAGGATAGAATCCAGAGAGCTCAATGTAAATCAGAGCTAATAATTTAAATAAAAACAGATTGCTTTAAGGTTCCATATAATAAATTATTTCACCACAGCCCTTTTAAAGGACAGCGGGTCATCAGATTTATTTCGAAATGTTGAAATGAAAAAATGAAAATAAATTTACACATTTATGACGGGCAATAATAAGGAAACTCACGAAGATATATATATATATATATATATATATATATATATATATATATGTATATATATATATATGTATTTCGTTGAAAACGACAGACAAGGTGATATTATTTAGTTTTTTTATACAATTTTTCATGCGATATAATGTTTTTTTCTTTTCCTGAATTATTATTTTTTTAACTATAAGGTTAGAGGTTTTAGTTTTTTTATAATAATTAATCTAATTTTTTTGCTGTTGTCAACTGGTGTTATGCATTTTTTTATAATGTTCTTAATTCTGCATTCATCCGGTTTATAATTTTCGTTCATCTGATTTGTATAAAAAATATTAATATTAATTTAATATGAAATGAGATGAACGAAAATTATAAACAGGATTATATTTAACACACAACAAACTAATATTTTCACAGTTAAAAATAATAATTCACCTCCTAGAACAAAATTAAACAGAGCAAATATTATTTACGAATTTAAATGCCTATTAAGGAATTGTATTCCTCAACAATCAACTTTCGTAAATAATTATATAGGCCACACTACAATATGTTTAACACGCAGACTAACTCTACACCTTTCTGACCATAGCTCAATTAGATCTCATTTAAATGTTCATGGGGACCTACCGGACACTATTCGTAACGTACTTGTCGACAACACTAATATAATAGCATCATCTACATGCAAAAAAAGGCTAAGAAAATGGAAGCCTTATTAAAAAAAATTTAAAAAAAAACAACACTTAACAATATTAACTTTGAACATGGACATAATATCTTGACCGTGTTTTGAAACAAAAAAAATGTACACATTTTATAAAACATACATACAACAAACTATTTCTTATTTCAACAGTTAAAATATAATCCTTGAAAATGACTAAATGTATAGCCGAAAGCGCTCGGATAAAAAGAACATTCGGACAGTTTTTATATAATTACTATCCGAAAAGAAAAAAATATTAGATCGCATGAGAAATTGTATAAAAAAACTAAATAATAGCACCTTGTCTGTCGTTTTCAATGAAATGTACATGAAAGATGGATTGCTGCCTAAGTACACACACACATATATACATACATACATATATATATATATATATATATATATATATATATATAATTATTTATTTGAATATTACAACATAAATATGTTATAAAATCACGACAAAAGTAGCCATTTTGTTTCAACACTTCTTGTGTCTTGTCAAGTGATAATATAGAATATAGAATAAATGGTTTTAAAAATTTCAAATTAATCAACGATCCTTAGCTAAGAGTAAACGCTGTTACGTAAGCCAGAGTGGCCAATCAAAAAACAAGTATAGGATGATTCGAAAAATTTGACAACTAAGCAAGGCTATCTAGATATTAAAAGATTTATAAAATTTGAAATTAAAATTAAAAGTAAAAAATTAAAATTACCTATTTAGAAATCTAAATCAGATCTCTATTAAGTTTTAAATTGTAGAATTACTAAGGAGAAAAAAAAAATTAAAAAAAATAAAAAATAAATAAATAAATAAATAAATCTAAAAATAAAAATAAAAGATATATATGCTATTTAATTTATATTTTCATTGAAATTAAAATGAAAGTTGTATTTAGAGTCCCAGACATAGATGTATACATTTTTCGTTACATTTCAGCATGTTAGTCGCCTCTCACGTGAAATCACTCGAACAACGGCATGCCAAACGCTCGGACGCATCTAGATATATACACACACATACAAAAAAGCAAACCACACATAGGCAAATGCACTACACCTACACACACACATCGATACACACAGGCACACACATCTACATTCAATATGATCCAGACGGTCAAATGTCGAAGCTATTCGTGGCTTAATATGTTATTAAACGAATTTAAACTTGAAAAATTTAAACAAATAACCATATATAAATATATATATATATATATATACATATATATATATATACATATACACACACATACACATATATATACATATATACATTTTTGAAAACATATAGTTTTCGACACATTTACAGACAAAAGTAAATAACTATCTCCACATATAATTGAACACTCGCACATCCGCATATAAATTAATACATGCACCCGCATAGGCACATATAAGGATAATAGGTACGCATACACAGACCTACGTACATAAACATACACATAGATAAGCACATATAAATATAATGGCCCATACGTCGACGCAGAAAAGTAAATAAGGCAAGTGAAGAAATACATATAAAGATGCAACCATATACAAGCACACACATACATACATACACATCTAGATGTACATACATAAGCACGCATGCATATATGTATATACACTAAATATATATATAGACATTTACAAATACAAGTGTATACATGAAAAATTAAACAAACGTAAATTAAAACGACATGAGTATAAAAATGCATATACACATCCGCTAGTACATATATATACACACATACATACGCAACTACACATAGATATATACACATATATATCTACAGACATACATATACATACATACATACATATTCACAAATACATATACGCATATATACATATACATATATATATATATATATATATATATATATATATATATATATATATATATATATACACATACATACATAAACACACATACACATATACATACACACACATACACATATACGCACACACACATACATATACAAACATATATACATATATACATAAACATATAGACACATGCATAAAAAAGGAAAAAGAAATAAGCATACATAGACCAACTTATATTCTAATAATATTCCAACAACATTATGATAAAATATATTAAAAGTTAATCATAATTTAAAAAAAGAACAACGGTCAGTAAGCAATTAAAGGTACTTTATCAACAAAAGTAGATTTTAGTTTGTATCTATGATACACTCCAAGACACTAAAGCCTACATACAAATACACATACAATGACACACCAACATATATATATAAATATCTAATCCTATATAAATACCCATATCGACACATCCAGATAAACAATACAGAGACAGTCGAGCTCAACCATATAATCACCCACACATACATATAAATATACACCCATATACAAACACATATACATAAGCATATACATATTTAAACATACATATATATACATATATATGCATATATAAACCTATACATACACATAGAAACATACATACTACATATACATACATATATGCACACTCACACATACATATACATACATATGCAATAGGCATACATATATCTACACTCACACAAGTACACATAAATATCCCCATATACCCATACATATACTCACACATTTAGTGGTAGACACTTACCAGAATTTACTCCCTTACTCATACACATAAACAGGTTAACCTATGATAGAAGCCAATATACGCAACGATATACCTTCATAAAAAAAAAAAAAAAATCATATATATATCCCTATATACACATATACATATCCTACAGTAGAAATAACTCTACATAACATACACATATATACATCTAAATACAGACACGTATGATACTTTGTAAGTACCCAGTACACATTCATATCGATAAGGCGACTATCATGCTAAAAAGGTAATAGTCTATTAAGTTTCATTTATCATTATCATAGAAAGTATATGATTTCTATACTAAGTTAAATTTAAGACGATGCTTACAGTTAACTGTTAGTTCATATCTTTGATTTAAAAGATCAGTCTTATTTTTAAATCTAATTATTTCAAGTTTCTCGTTAAGGCATAAGTAACACGGGGCATATAGTGAGTTACATGTCCGGGCCTTTCTAATTAATTTCCATTTAACCTTAGGTGTTTTATTTTTCTCTTTTAGACTCCAAAAGTATTTGGATAATGAAGTCATATATTTATAGTTACTATTATTAAAAGATTGCAGGTGACCCCGCCAGCGTTCCTTGAATGGTTCTCATGGTGCAACCTATGTAGAATTTCTTTATATTTGGATTTTCTAGTGTTGATATAGTACTGAGATAAACTACAGAGCTAGTTAAACAGTTATTATTTAGTGGACAATTATTGGGATTCCTGCAGTTACATGATTTATTATTTGTGTCATTTTGCTTAATGTTGCTATGTGCAACCTTGTGGGTTGTCAGGCTCTCCGAATTTATATACTTGCTGAATATACTATTGTTATGTTTTTTAATTATTTTTTCTAGGTTATCAGCACAACTATAGCTTAACTTAAGAGTATTAGAGTTAAATATTTTACTGAGTGAGTTGGTTCCAGATTTGGGGAAATGTTTTTTAATGAGGTTTAGAAACAGGTGCCCCAATTTGGTTTTAACCATAATGTTAAAAGGGGGAGTATACCATATGATTTTTCTAGATCTCTTTCTACCATTATTGTTGCTATTTATAGGGCTTTTATATTTAATATTAATATTTTTATATCCACTATTTTTAAGTGCGGAATTGTAAAGGTCACTATGCTTATTAAAAATATCGCTGTTTGAAGAGTTGTTACTGATCCTACATTCAATAGAATAGGGTATGTGTTTGATGATTGCAGGGGGGTGGTTAGAATTTGGATGAACGTATATTTGATTGGGTATATATATATATATATATATATATATATATATATGTGTGTGTGTGTGTGTATGTGAATGATTTCATGATAGAAATCTTATGAACCTATAGGTTAGATAAGAAGAGGCGGATTCATGCCTTTCCCAAGGGTATTTGTACATTAGTGAATGTAACGAACCCAACAGGAATTGGAACTCGGCTCTCCGATTAACAATTTCGAGTCAATATCTATTACACCATCCGCACATTCAAGCTGTTATTCTCAATCGGTCACCCATCCTGGCACTGACTAGTATAAAAGTTGCTTGAGTTTTGTAACTAGACGGGAACAGGTGTTTCAAGTAATGTTGTCGTAAGCCAACATTACTTGAAACAAGTTCAAGGAGGAGGCTGTCTGTGCAAGATTCGTCGCTCACTACAGCGCTGGAGTCTGTTACCCAAGACCCATGGTGCAGCGTATTTGGTGGGAGCTGGACTAACGACCTGGTGTGTACCGTGTCACAGGCGGTGTGAATATTGAACAGTTTGGATTTCTCATTCGAACTTTGATGAATAATTCTAATTTTGCTCAACGATAAACCTGTTCAATTTCATTTGCCGAGTATATGTACCTACTCATATATTTGCATCTCAAATGATACCAAATTGTTTTTAAACACCCTGTACAGCCTTTGTGCAAATTAATTGAAACAACCTCTTTAGTTTCCTTTCTTTCACCATACGATCAGTTTTAGACCCACTGGAGTGACAGCGTGTAATCGATTTCTATTTTTTCCTCAGATTAGGTCATTTGCAGTAGTGAGCAGTAATATGAATCCATTTTCGAGGTGTATTTGTTTGACCTTGAAAAATATTGCGTCATTTGTGATTGCATCAGATTTTTATCATCCCAGACACTATTGTCCCGACTGTCGATTTGTTGTCCTACGGCCATTGTCTGCGATGGACGTTACTCCAAGAATGCCTACGAGAATTTGTAACGCTGCACGAACACACTGGCAAAGTGAGCAATCAAAGTACTAACCTAACACGGAAATCCAATCGAGTATTTGTGGTCAGTCTACAAGGAACGGCTTTGTGGAATAGACATTCGAAGTACTAAAATGTGTACCGGGTCATGTTTCATTGGAAAAATACGAAAAAAGTAAATAATAACGGAATTTTTCGTTTTTTTTTTTCAATTAATTTGCACAACTTGATCTTTCTTGTTCGTTCACTTTATTTTTAAAGCATTTTACCCCAAGCAAGGCAGGAGTGCCACTAGCACGCAAGGGGTTACAGAGAGTGAAAGAGCAAGAAAAAAAAAAGTGGAGTGTTTGAGGAAAGGATAAAGAGAAGGATGGGGAACTAGATCAAGACATCAGAAGATGTCGATTGACATTCCATTTGAATATTTGAAGGCTATATCCATTAGAAAAGCAAGTAAGAGATAGAGAGTTCCACCGTCGGAAAGTGCAAAAGAAGAAGCTGTACCAGTCAGGCGGCCATATTTAATCTTCGACAGTGAAAGGGTGGGACCGAGATTCCAACCTAGTAGCACGCTTAAATTCACGCAGTTTGGGAACCAGCGAAAGTAGCTCGTCGGAGCAACTACCGTGAAAGTATTTTTTAGAAAAGACAGAGGGAAGCAACAGCACGTCTGTAAGAAAGTGACTGTAAACGAGATGCCAGATCAGGACCTATCGCATTGCATATCCGTCTCTGGATTCTGTCGATGACCTCGACACAAACAGCGGGGGCTCCGGACCACATATATATTCCATGCAAGGACGAATGGTTAATTTATAGATTTGAAGGATGAACTTAGGAGAGAAAAACTTTCTGGCGCGAGACAGAGGACCAACTTTCCTTGCAGTAGATGAGGCCGTTGGTTCAATGTATTTGTTCCATGTCAGGTCAGCGGACGGCGTGAGACGAAGCAGGCGCAGAGAAAATTGAATCTTGAACATTAATCACATAGACCCGGTATTTTACAGTGAATTTTTCAAATTTAAATTCAGCTATGAACTAAGTTTAAGGCTACGGACTTTTAATGAATCGTATAGGTTTGAATCCGTTGGTATTTGTGCAAAAGAATTTATTCAAGAAGCCAGAATTTAAAAAAAAATACATATACAAGGTGTTGCAGAAATATCTCCGCCTTTTAAAGTTTGACAAAAAGACGAAGACAAATTGATATTTAAAAATATTTTTACGTAGGTTCGTAGTTTTTATCCATTTGGTTTTTAAAATGTCATCCCCGTCCCAAATAGTAACCTCTATACGCCCTACACTGTCATAGACGAATTATAAAGTTATCCATCACCCGGAAGTTCGAACACTTTGAGCTCTTCCAGATGGCTTTCTTTTAAGCGCTGAGCCTGTGGCCCTGAAATTTTCAACTCATAGCAATATCAATCTTCTATCCAGAACAGTAAAATTCCGACGTTACATGAAATGAACACGAAAATTATTTTGTGTTGCGATTACAGATTCAACAGTATTTTAAAAAAAAACAACGTTTGAACAGTAAACGCACGTTGTGCACTAGTTCAAGTCATGATGGTAAATTGTGGTACAATAGTGGTACAATAGGGGTACAATAGTGGTACAATGTAACCTGGACTGAAATTGAAAAAGCTATTGAAAAGGTTATCAGTTTTATGGAAAGAAAGCCAGCATCCAGTTATGGCGATTGCAATAACGTACGCAGAGTTAATGTATTTTTCGTTTAGAAAAATTCAAGAGCAAAAGTAAAACGAAACGCAGACAAAAAATTTCAGAATGACATTAGAAGAGAAAGATTCATCATGCAATTAAAATATCTTCGTTGCATTATTTGTTTTGCATACTTGGCATACTTAATTTAATGAATTTCCTTCAACATTACATAATTTATTTCGTTTTCCTTAAAATCAATTGCGTTATATTTCCGTCACTGTTAGCTTATTTTGTTTACTATAAAACACTGAAAATAAATGTTTAACTTGATTTTTTTTCTTTTATTTTAATCTAAATATAACCCTTCATATCCGGACTTTGTAACCAATTCCTCATAACCGGACGTTCATCTTAGTCCGGTTGTCAGGGATTCTACTGTATAAAGAAACATCAGCAATCAGCTTATTCGTTTCAGTGTCTCTCATATCCAGAATACCTCATATCCGGAATCCGTCATATCTGGACTTTGTAACAAATTTCTCATATCCGGAATCCCTCATATCCGGAACACCTAATATCCGGACTTTTGTAATAAATTCCTCATATCCAGAAGGCCATCATAGTCCGATTGTTAGGGATTCTACTTTATAAAGAAACATCGGGGATCAGCTTGTTCGTTTCAGTGTCCCTGATATCCGGAATCCCTCATATCCGGAATCCCTCATATCCGGAATCCCTCATATCCGGAATTTCTTCATATCTGGACGTTGTAAGCACTTCCTCATATCCGGAAGGGCTTCTTAGTCTGGTTGTCAGGGATTCTACTGTGTTCGAAGCAAACCAGTAAGACATTACTAGATGATGCCGCTACTGCCACTTGCCTAAATTCACTTACACCACACAGGTGAGAGTTTGAAATTTGGGATGTTTTTCCGCCGCACCCTGTATAAAAAAAAATCACTTATAAACGGTTGTGAAGTGAAATTTGACACTCAACATTTCGATTAAGTACTTTCTTACTTAACGCCAGAAGGAAGAGGAAGATGTCCAATCGACAACTCTCCAGTGAATGTATCCCTGTTAATTAATAATGACAGGTGACAATTATAAAACAGACAAAATGGGGAAACAGCTTCTTGAGTGACAGTGCACTTAGAATGTCCTGTCTTGATCCGCACATTGGCGATAAGACATAGTAACAGCGTTAAACGTGTGCTATTCAAATGTCAGTCAAAGATAACTTCATCAACTACACACAAACGCTTTCGCGACCATCGTTGTAAATTGCGAGGAATGTATTTATTAGATTTGGGCAGTACAACGCTAAACATCTCACTGAAAAACCCAGCCATGCTTAATTCTACGCCCTTTATACGCAAAGTAATGGTAATATTAGCCGTTTCCTTATAAGGAAATATTAAGCATTCATTTGCCGAACAGGTAATACTACTCAAGTTACGCTTTTCTTCACTCCCTAGCCATCAGACTGTGATCAAAGTGTAGTATCTGCTCTTTTAATATCAAATGGTGATATTCGCCGTTTCCTCATAAGAAAATATTCGTAGACAGTCTCTGAGATTTTAGTTTGTTTGTCGTCTCCTTCTCCGGAAACCTAGCTGGCTCTCGACAGCGTGCTTGTCTGAGATATTTTTTCACCAGGAGTCGGCTGACCGTTTCTTCCGTTTCTTTCTCCTGTTGATTTGAATATTCTCTTACTAAAAGCATGCGATCCCAGGCCCACTGCTGGTTGTGGACGGGAGGGTAGAATGGCCGTGTGACCCTCCACCCCCCACCAGCACTGCGTTCATTGTAACTTGAAGCCCGGCGGTCGAGGGCACGCCGAAAATTTTCTCTAGTGTTTTTCTTTTTAGTTCTCTTGTCTTAATGATTTTTTTTCTCATAATCTTTAACAGTCAGTAACTACTTGCGTCTTAGCGGTTTTTTTGGCTTGTTTGAAGTGAAATGATTAAAAAAATATTTCTCTTCTTGACGCACGTTATGAGGTATTCCAACGAGCATCTGCTTTTTATCTGATGGTGTCACTAACTGCTTCGTTTGTGACGTGGCTTATATAGGAGAGGCCTAAGATGGTTCCGTAGCATCTTATTTTTAATGCTTGTACGTTTTACACGAATACTCCCGGTGGACTGAATCACGATGAAGAAGAAATTAATTTTCATTTAATTAGCATTTTTACGAGTTAGATTTTTACACGAGTACATACGTTTAAACTGAATTTTTGCATTTAAGCTATGGCTACAGTGACATTTTAAGGAGTTAAATCATTTTCATATTTTGTCCCTTTTGGGGTAAATGTTAAACAAGTTCGACATTTACACGAGTACAAAAGGTCGAGAGTTTGCTATTCGTTTTTGTCTATCGCCAATTTGAAAGAAATGACATCATTTATATTTTGATTTTGTTAATAAATGTGAAAACAGTTCGAATTTTTACACGAATTTTGACGGTAACACTTGACACGGTAAACATTTTCGTTGTAAGGAAATTTGCTTGATCCCCCCACTGAGTCAGGTTTTGACACAAGGTTAGTTTTTAACGTGGGGACCCGAGTGTTTTCACTCGGGCCGCTGGTCCAAGCTGGTCTTAGCTGGTGATACTTGTACAAACAGGTCAAAGATAGTCATAGCTGGTCTTGGCTTGTCATAGCTGGTTCAAGCTGGTCAGAGCCGGTCCAAGCTAGTCGTAGCCGTGATACCACCAGCGCAGAGACGGAACTCTGGGCCAGGTAAGTGAGATTTAATTGACCCACTACTGAGTCAGGTTGTGACACAAGGTCGGTTTTTAACGTGGGGACCCGAGTGTTTTCACTCGGGCCGCTGGTCTTAGCTGGTCATAGCTTGCCCAAGCTGGTCAGAGCTGATCTAAGCTAGTCATAGCTGGTCTTGGCTTGTCATAGCTGGTCCAAACTGGTCAGAACAGATCCAAGCTAGTCGTAGCTGTGATACTACCAGCACAGGGACGGAGCCCTGTGACAGGTAAGGATATTTACTTCACCCCCCCACTGAGTCTGTGAAACAAGGTCAGTTTTTAACGTGGGGCCCCAAGTGTCTTCACTCGGGCCGCTAGTCTAAGCTGGTCTTAGCTGGTCATAATTTGTCCAAGCTGGTCTGAGCTGGTCTAAGCTAGTCATAGCCATGATCCCGCCAGCACACAGGGAAGGATCCCTGTGCCAGGTAGATATTTACTTTACTTTACATGTTGTGACACAAGGTCGGTTTTTAGCGTGAGGACCCGAGTGTTTTCATGACTTTATAAAGTTAGTATTTCTTTTTAAATTACTAAAATAATTGTATGTGTTGTTTCTTTATTGCGTTTTTATTTTATATAAAGGGCTCACTCCATCTGGGGCCTACTTGCCATCGAGTAAGCTAAAATCATGGCCAGTCCGCCACTTGTTTTATTATTGGATTGCTACACCACACACATCCAGTGTTGCTCACAGGGCCTTGACTGGAGTATAAGGTTTCAAGGTCATTAGGTGTGCGTGAATATTTAAGGGGCAAACTAGAAGATCTTCCATAGTTAATGCATTGGTTGTTGGGATCAACATCTATAGCATATCCCCTGTTCTGATGGTTGGCTTTACAGCGACCAACAGCTGTTAGGAATCGATTTAGGCAAGACCAGAAGGGCCAGGGATGAACGGAATCAGTAGGGCTGAGAAAGAGACCGTGTTCTAAATTGTTAAGGTAGCTGCACCACAGGGATAGAATGCAATCCACTATATTAAGAGCAATCGTCTGTGTTCAATAGACGATTTTTCGAATCTGCCAATAATTGCTTCTGCATCCCATTTATTCTAACAATTCCTTTTCAATGCCTAGCAATATGAATAATTCTAAATTCTCCTCAGAAAGCATATTTCTTAACCTTGTTTTTATTCTTTAGCTTTGAAAATGTCGTCTTACATTGGACTTGAGTAATTGATAGTGTGTGGATGACTTTATACAGTTGTTATTCCTTTTTATTACTAAAACAGTTGTCTGTGTTTGTTTTTATTACATTTTTATTTGATATAGGGGGCCCATTCTATCAGGATCCAACTTGCAAGCTGTCAGTCCTCTACTGCTTACAAAGGTCTTGTTTAAGCTCTTCAGAAACCAAAGCACCAAGAATAAGCTCCTGTACTTGAAAAGATGAAAGCAGACATATGTGCTAGTCATGTTTACTTAATACACACATTTTGCTACTATTTCATATTCTTTTTAATGCATCTTTAATTTTAAATAATTGGTTGATATTTTTAAATAGGTTACGGCATAATTTATAGATTAAGAGACAGTTCAAAATCACTGAAGATCATTGCATGCTGTCCACTATATCAAGACCAGCCGTTTGTGTTGACAAGATGGTTGTTTGAATCTGCCAAGAATTGCTTCTGCATCCAATTCATCTAACAATTCCTTTTCGATTGATAGTAACATGTCTAATTCCAAATTCTCCCCAGAAAGCGAATTTATTAACCGTCATGATCTTTTAGTTTTCAAAATGTCCTTTCACATTGGACTTGAGTAACTGCTAGTGTGCGGACGATTTTATAAAGATTTTATCTCTTTTTATTACTAAAACAATTGCCTGTGTTTGTTTCTTTATTGCATTTTTATTTGAGATAGTTGGCCCATACCATCAGGGGCCCACTTGCCATTGGGTAAGCTGACACCCTGTCCAGTCCCCCAAATATAAGTCAGCACACCTTCTACTGGATTCATCCTCCAGTTTAACACGTTTCATATCTGAGAAATCTGGAATCTTTTATTTGTTTTAATTTTAAGTAATTGGTTGATATTTTGAAATAAATCTACTGCACAATTTACACATGTGAAGCACAATAGTACATTGCCCGCAGTCCACTATATTAAGAGCCAACGTTTGTGTTCATTAGATTATTCTGTGTATCTGCCAATAATTGCTTCTGCATCCAATTCCTCTAACAATTCCTTTTCAATGGCTAGCAATATGTATAATTTTAAATTCTCCTCAGAAAGCGTATTTCTTAACCTTGTTTTAATGGTCTTTAGCTTTGAAAATGTCGTCTCACATTGGACTTGAGTAATTGATAGTGTGTGAATGACTTTATAAAGTTTGTATTTCTATTTATTGCTAAAACAGTTGACTATATTTATATTGAGCCATCGGGCAACCTAGCACCCTGGGCAGTACGCCACTGCCTACAGACTGAACAAAGGCTCAGTTCGAAATTAGCTGATATTTACCTACATCGACAGACACATGGAGAAGTCATTTAGCTGTTCAAAAAGATTCTAAGCCTGACAGAATGAAGGTCTAAATCGAATCTCCAACTGCTGACCAACATACAGTATTAACAACTGTTTTTATGGGATTGGGGGCATACACATTATCGTCCGTAGGTATGCTACGACAATAGTACACACGAAAATGCTCTGGACAGGTAAATGGTTAAGAAATATGAAAATATAATGTCTAATTTCTTATGCGTCAGTGAATAACGGACAGTCTTCTCTCATATGAAGAAGATAATTGTAGCGACAGAAACGTGTTTGTACAGAAGGATGCTGAGAATACTATGGGCAGAATATCTGGGAAATGAGCAAAAAGAGGAACAACAGCGATCGCTATACTTACAATCGTAAGAATGTTATACTTACAATCAGAATAAGAATGATGAAATCTTTAAGAACGTAACGAGGAAAGACGACCCGGAGAATGTAATACTCACAAGAAATACTGAAACAAGGAAAGCTGAGGACAGCAACTAGTAAACTACTATGAAAAATGATGGTAGAAAAAGGGAAAACAGGGTTGGTAACGCGTCAAAATTTACTTTGAACGGAAAATGTCAGCAGGTTGTGGAGAGCTGTGGTCTCCTTACGTTCTGACCGGAAGAATGCTTATGTAAAAACGAAGCAGCTGTTAGGAGGTATACTTGTAGACGATGTATAGATGAAAGATTCAGATATGTTCCTATCTGTGCGCGTCTAAAAACCCTTTACCGATTCAGAGATTTTTGATTCGAATTCATGTGTATGTGTGTGTGTGTGTGTGTGTGTGTGTGTGTGTGTGTGTGTGCGTGTGTGTGATATACGCGGGAGTTACTCTATTAATGATACTCCGAGTGCAGCAGATTTCATTGATTCGGAAAAAGAAGATCGATCAATATCAAAAAGTATTTTAAATCTCGCCCATAAATTATAAAACAACCAATTCTTGAAGAAGAAAATTAAATGTAAAAAAAAAAGAAAAAAACGTGCATAAAACCAATTATTGCCTGATATATTTTCAGGAGTGATTGAAATTCAGGCAATAGTCGGTTATTGCTTCAACTGACGCAGTAAATTCAAGTCCAAACTCATGAATAATATTTGGAAAGTGGAAAAATATTGACTTGTCGTAAGCATTAAGACTCTCTTTCTCCTCCTTTCTTTGTCTTGTTTGTGTAACTCTTTTGCTCATATGTCGTTTTTTTTATCTCTTTTTATCTCAAACATAAATTCCGCTCCCTTATGGACACGAGGTCCTATATAAAGCAGATAATTACCTTTGATATCAATTCTAGAGATGAAAAACGACAATAATTTACCCAACGTTTCCTTTTTCCCGCCCCCGGAGAAATTATGGTGAAGAAAGAAAGAAAATATTTTTAAAAAAATCTGATATTGATGACCAAATCGGTACTGAAGAGATAACAACAATTCTCATATTGCTTGATGATTGCCGCGGACAGTAAGATTTATGACGCGATGAATGAAAGATTCAATCGAAGAAAAACAGGCAGTGAATCCAAACAGGTTTGAATAGTAGAAGTCGTAGAACGATTTACATGAAAAGATCAAGTCTATTTCATCAAGTATCGATCAAAGGAAGTTAATGGGTAGATTAATATTATCGATAATGTTAAAGGGGAAGACATCACAGACAGCGGGGAAGAAAGTTTTCAGGGCAGATTGAAGGAGGCCTACAAATCAATGTTAAAACGCATAGAGTTCTTCACTAAAGCAATCTCTCTCTTTAAAAAGAAGTTTGAAGTTCTCTCCAGAGTTATCGAACAATTAGAAGAAGAAATGTGGAAATAAACACTACAATTTGAACCCGAGATGATATTCAATAAATATATATCAATAATATTATCAAGAGCTTAGTTTATATCGTTATGTAGATGCAGAAATTTCAATATTAATTTTTAACTATATTACATTCATCTTATTTCTCTTGCTTTTCCACCAAGTCGTAATAGTCTTAAGTTGTCTGAATTTCTTAGAGGAAACCCTGTCAATTATTATTCATTTTTGACTAGTATTTCTTTCATCTTATTTCTCTTCCTTTTCCACCAAGTAGTAATCATCTTAAGTTGTCTGAATTTCTTAGATGAAGCCTTGGCAATTATTATTCATTTTTGGCTAGTATTTCTTTCAATCTTATTTCTCTTCCTTTTCCACCAAGTAGTAATAGTCTTAAGTTGTCTGAATTTCTTAGATGAAGCCTTGGCAATTATTATTCATTTTTGACTAGTGTTTCTTTCATCTTATTTCTCTTGCTTTTCCACTAAGTTGTGATAGTTTTAAGTTGTCTGAATTTCTTAGATGACGCCTTGGCAATTATTATTCATTTTTGACTAGCATTTAGTATTAATAATAGTCTTAAAATGATACATAATCATTGAACAGTGATAAACCTAGCAACATATTTGTGAAAATTTAGGTGTAACTGAAAGGAAAATACGATGTTGAAATACTAGGTCAAAAATTTATAAGAATTGGCTAGGATCAATATCCTGCAGGTATTTGTTAAGGAAGAAAAAAGAATAAAATTTTGGCTTACTAAGTTTACTTCTGCCAATGAGAATTTGATCAAGTAATGGAGATAAAAAATTATCGGCCTTCGAGCGTCGATGTGGATAATGTTTGAAAAGTATACAACGACTTGGCCCAAGGTTTGTGAGCGGGATTGGCCAAAAATGGTTGAAATGACTATTCAAAATAAAGGAAGACCCATAGATTATTAAATAGTTCTAACTATATTACCTGTTATAAATAAATTATAGCTCTATTATTCATTATTTAAAGCTGTTCGGTTATGTTTCTATTGATTACTAGTTGCGGGAAATAAGTGAGTCCCTTTTTTTGCACAGAGTTTTCCCCTAAATCTCATTTATATTCAAAATTATAATTATCAATAAAATACGTTAGGGTGAGTAAACGTTTTTACTAGGTGGTCGAGAAGGGGTCTTTATATTAGTAAGATTAAAAATTAGTTTGACCACAAAAAAATAGGGGAAAAAGTTTTTAAGTAAAAAAATATCATGTGAGTCACTTTTATCGAAGAGCACTGTATGTGTATATATATATATATATATATATATATATATATATATATATATATATATTAACGAATTTTTTTTTTAAAGAATATTTTTTCACTCGAGCCAAATTCATCTATATTCTTTTTCTTTTTCTCCACTCACATTCGCTCAGAATATCCTACAGTGTGACAACAAAAAAGCTATCAAGAATAGTGATATACTGAATGTAGATGGACGCAAATTTATCGTGGCTGATATAGCAATAAAGGCACTTTCCAGACATCTCCGTCTTAGTGGATTGTTTTCTCTCTTTTATCTCGCGAATTTTGGAATAACTAATCTTGAAATTTACGGAGCTTTATAAGTATATAAATTCGGATTTCAAGATTAGTTATTCAAAAATTCGCTTGAGGATGAAACAGAGCTGGGTACTTTAATTCAATTAAATTTTTATAATTAAATTGAAGTTTTTCGCTTCTGTTTTTGAAACATGAGAACTCTTACGTAGCGATGTAATCATATTTAAGAAAAAAATATAATTTAGGCTCTACTTAATAATTGACCACTTTTTTTAAAAAAAATAAAAACAAAAATACTATAAAACTTCGGATTATTAACCTAACAGTTCTCTCCTATATATATATATATATATATATATATATATATATATATATATATATATATATATATACTCGAAACATGGCCCGGCGTTGCCCGTGCTTGATTAAAAAATCGTCGGATTATTAACCTAACAGTTCTCTCCTATATATATATATATATATATATATATATATATATATATATATATATATATATATATATATATATATATATATATATATATATACTCGAAACATGGCCCGGCGTTGCCCGTGCTTGATTAAAAAATCGTACGACTCATACAGCAATCGCTATCACTTGACTTAAAATATTTTTGCCGTTCCTTGCTTTTAAAGGAGTGCCCTTTGCAGTGCTGATGTTGCTACATGCCTTACTTCTTGCCTACATGCCTTACTTCTTGCAATCTCACACTGCGAATTTTTTCTAAGCTCTATACTAAACATTAAATCTGTTACGAAAAAAGAACTAAAGAAAATGAACACAAAACGATCAGCTTTAAAAAAGGACTCGTAACTGGAAAAACCGAATGAAAAAATAATGTTAACAACAAATACTTTTTCACACCCAAACCAGTTCTGCGGAATCAGAATCAACGTTGAGTTTAAGCAAGCGAATGAGCCAGTTGGAGTAAAGTGCCATGCAGATTTAAATTTTTCCCACTTGTGACGAATGCAGCTATCGATATTTTTGCATGCTAGCATGCTAGTTAACATTCGTGTCAGTCAGCTGTTGGCTCTCATGCTGGCCAACAGAATCTTCCTGCCTATTCGTGGCAGCCAGCTATAGGCTCTCACTCTGGTGAGTAGAAAATGACCGCAAACTACATGAAAACTGCCGTAGAAGCATGAAAAAATCAATTATTTCCACTATCGATGGGAGTTGAGAAATGCAAAAGTCGGTCTTGGCCTTTCGCTAAATTGGAGCATGTGCATGTAAATTTTGGTGCAAATACATCGAAAATTGCGGCCGTGCATTCGTAACACACACACACACACACACACACACACACACACACACACACACACACACACACACACACACACACACATCCTGCCTCTTATATCTATATCTATATCTATCTATCTATCTATCTATCTATATATATATATATATATATATATATATATATATATATATATACATTTAATGAAATCTCCCGTCCTCTTCGACGTATGACTGTCGAAAAAGATATGATATAATAATGGCAGTGAAACTTTTGTAGGCCCATCCAAACCTTTCGAAAGCGCTGAATATGGAGCTCTAGTGCACATAGCATGTCACGATGTCCACAAACAGCGATTCTCTGTGCGTTTTTTTATCCATATCCCAATTTGCCCTACTATTAAACACGTAGCTGCAAGGGGGAAAATGGTTACTTACGCGGACAAGAATGTAACGAACTCGACCAGAATTCGACCTCGGCTCGCCGACTTCTACTCCCGAGCTGCAGGACATCATCTAATCAATTTTCTATCGCCTTGAAAGGGAGTTATAACCGGGATTTCGATCTGAGATGTTAACCTGTTTGACCACGCCCCTCATATTAACATACTAATGAAGTTCTTTGACGGAACAGACAATTTTGAAGATCATTATATTCAAAATAGTTTTCGAATTCTTCAAGCGTTTTCTGTCTAAAGCTGTCAGGAGCATCATTTGTGAACGAATAGAGACGGAAATACGCTGGAAAACGCATCAATCTGTCTTTCCCCAGCTCTGGCTCAAATAGCAAGACGGGCTAGACTCACTTGTTTTTTTTATTTGTATCCGCTCCAGAAGAATGAAGAACCGAAATTAAAACCCTAACCCTACCTTGCCGGTACCTTCATGAAAAATAAAATTTAAGGTGTAAAACCTTACACAATTCCGCAATGGAATCATGGATGGCGTGCATTAGTCTTTGGGCAATTCCTGAAGCTGCACCAGTGCCAAACTCTCTTGTTTTACCGTTTTCTTTAGATTCTACAAGCATCACCAAGAGAGGCATCTTCACGTATCGTCAACCCAAAATCTCCTGGGCTCCCACACAGGTATATAATGTTTTGTGTTCCTCCATCATGAGCTGAAAAGTACGGATGCCGACGTTGATTCATTAACGTATCCCGTTGACTTATAAATATTTTCCGTTTTGCGAATGAATTATACCAATCATATTACTAATTTTGATTTTAATAACATAATATCGTCCTGGGTCTGACGGTAAACTACATCCGTCTCTATTCTGACCGCCACCTTACCAAGAACAACATCTCAACCTGACACGAGGTGGTAGCACCGGTTAGGGTCCCAACCATGGGTAAATAATGAACCCTAGAACAACAGTACATTTTTATAATAAAAAGAGAAACAATAATATTTTTACAGCAAAATAACAATCAATGCAACACTAAAAAAATATAAAAATACATTTTTATAGTAAAATAACCAACGATACACTTGATGACCTACAAAATGTATATCTACAAAACATACCTTTAAATTATGTACAAAATATATAATTGAAGCCATAAATTGCGCTGAAAATAAATACAACGTGGTCCGAAAGTCTTGTTACCTCGACTTATATTAGGTCATCCCATAAGTTCTGTCCGTATTTGAACTTTTTGTTAAAGTGAACGAAATTCAAAGAGTATTTGATAATGTCTAATGGAGCCGAACATTATTTTTATGTTTAGATGCATTTAAATTGATCAAATTTTATTTCAGAGAACAATAAAATTAAATTTTGTTTGATTAAAACCCTGCTAACATGGAAGTACCCAAGAATCATTTGAGGCACATAATGCTTTATGAGTTCAAGAAAGGAAACTCAGCAGCCGAAGCGGCTAGAATCCTTCACTCAGTTTATGGAGGGGAATGTGTGAATGAAAGAACTTGCAGAAGATGGTTTGCAAAATTCAGAGGTGGAGATTTCACCCTTGAAGATGAAGATCGAACCGGACGTCCAATTGAGTTTGATGAAAAGCTTCTTGAAGCAGCCCTTGAAGAAAATCCTGCTTTATCAGTTGAGCAATTGGCAGTGGTTCTCAGTTCAAACCATACACCTGTTCATCGTCATCTTCAACAACTTGAAAAAGTTCCTAAACTTGGAAAATGGGTGCCTTATGTATTGTTTGAAAACAACCTCAAATCCCGAGCTGACATCTGCTCTTCTCTCCATTCTCGCCAATTTGTTTCATCTTTTTTGGATAGACTTGTAACTGGCGACGAAAAATGGATCCTTTATCTAAATGTTAAGCGTCGTAGACAGTGGCTTGGTAAAGGGGAAGGACCCCAGCCACAGCCAAGAAGGGAACTTCATGGGCAAAAGGTTCTTCTTTCAATCTGGTGGGATTGCCAAGGAATAATCCACTTTGAATTCTTACCACCTAATGCAACAATTAATGCTCAAATATACTGTCAGCAATTAGAGGGTTTGAATCAAGCTTTGAGGAAAAAAAGAAATGCTCTAGTGAATCGAAAACGGGTGATGTTTCATCAGGACAATGCACGACCACACACAGCAAGAATCCCGTCACAAAAGATCGAAGAACTTGGTTGGGAGAAAATTCCTCATCCACCTTATTCTCCCGACCTTGGCCCTTCAGACTAGCATTTGTTTCGTAGCTTACAGAATCATTTGGAAAAACAGCTTTTGTAACACAGGAAGAGGTTAAAACTGACATTTGTGAGTTCTTCGAATCAAAGCCAAAAGAATTTTACAGTAATGGAATTAGTAAGCTTGTTAATAGATGGAAGGAAGTCATAGATAATCAGGGAAAATACATTGTTGATTGAATCTGTAATTAAATGTAACATTTGGTCACTTGTTTTCTTTATCCAAAATTCGGACAGAACTTATAGGATGACCTGATATAATAGTTTTTCTATTTCATGATCTCCTGTACGAAAATGATAGTGTTCATATAGACCTTAGTGAATAAACGAAATCCGGATATGTGCTTTGTATTACTGTATGACTTGTCCTACTATTGTTCTTATTACCTTTTGGTGGGATTAGCAAAACTTTCCGACCATCCTGTTTGATTTCGGCATTAAATCACACATACTGTTTGATATGCCGCTAAATGAAAAGTACACTTTTATAACAAAATGACCAACAGTGCATTTTTATAAATAAATGATTAACAATATCTTTTAATAGCAAAATGACAATGCAACACTAAAAACACGAGAAAAATACATTTTTATAGTAAAATTACTAACAATACACTTTATGATTTACAAAATATATATCTAATAATATACCTTTACCCTAAAAGTATAAAATTATGTACAAAACATCTGAAGTTGAAAGCATAAAATTACGTACCAAATATTTATATTTCGGCATTAAAGAGGTCATAGATGTTGATATGCTGCTAAACAAAATCAACCAACCAAAAAACTAACATACGTTATTGTTTGACCAGCAGTGGCAGCGTACAACGTGGATTCTTTTCCATGACAACGGAAGGCCGCATAATACAAGAATAGCACAAGAAATCATTTCGGGAAACTCACTGGATTCCCCCACCCCACCCCTCAACACGACATATTCAACAGAGCATGAATCAACCGGTTATGATAAAAAAATGTGCGGAATTTGACCCAAAAGTGTATCAAAGAGTTGCATTACAAATAATGGTGAATGTGTAATTGAATAAAATGTAATTGTACTTTATTTTTTAAAGAATAAAATTGATAAACAAAAACGGAAACTATTTCTGACTCGACCTAATATTTTATAGTAAAAATCATTTCCAATGCATTTTCATAGTAAAATAATTTGCAATGCATTTTCATAGTAAAATAATTTCCAATGCATTTTCATAGTAAAATAATTTCCAGTGCATTTTCATAGTAAAATAATTTCCAATGCATTTTCATAGTAAAATAATTTCCAATGCATTTTCATAGTAAAAAAATTTCCAATGCATTTTCATAGTAAAATAATTTCCAATGCATTTTCATAGTAAAATAATTTCCAGTGAATTTTCATAGTAAAATAATTTCCAATGCATTTTCATAGTAAAATAATTTCCAATGCATTTTCACAGTAAAATAATTTCCAGTGCATTTTCATAGTAAAATAATTTCCAATGCATTTTCATAGTAAAATAATTTCCAATGCATTTTCATAGTAAAATAATTTCCAATGCATTTTCATAGTAAAATAATTTCCAGTGCATTTTCATAGTAAAATAATTTCCAATGCATTTTCATAGTAAAATAATTTCCAATGTATTTTCAAATTAAAATCATTTGCAATGCATTTTTCTACGAAAATCATTTCCAATGCATTTTCATAGTAAAATCTTTTCCAACGTATTTTCATAGCAAAATCATTTAGCCAACATATTTTCATAGTAAAATCATTTGCAATGCTTTTTCTACTAAAACCATTTCCAATGCATTTTATAGCAAAATCATTTCCAACATATTTTCATAGTAAAATCACTTGCATTGCATTTTCATAACAAATCATTTCTAATGCATTTTCATAGTAACATCATTGGCAATACATTTTTCTACTAAAACTCATTTTTATAGTAAACTGATTTCCAATGTATTTTCATTGTAAAATCATTTCTACAGTAAAATAATTTCCAATGTATATTTATCGTAAAAGCATTTCCAATGCTTTTTCATAGTAAAATCATTTGCAATGTACTTTCATAGTAAAATCAACCCGAATGCATTTTTATATTAAACCCATTTTCGTTGCATTTTTATAGTAAAATCATTTAAAATACATTTTCATTGTAGATTCAATTTCATTGCGTTTTCATAGTAAAAATCATTTGCAATGCATTTTCATAGTGAAAACATTTCCAGCGTATTTTCACAGGAAAATCATTTCGAATGTATTTCTATAAGAAAATCACTTACAATGTATATTTATCGTCTAAGCATTTCTTAAGTAAATCTTTTCCAACACCTTTTCATAGTAAAATCATTTGCAACGTATTTTCATAGTAAAATCAACCCGAATCCATTTTTATAGTACGCCACATATACCATAATCATTTTCATATTAATCTTCTATATTACTGTTATATACCGTACCTATGAACATTAACAGGTATGTCACAGTACTCATAAATACATTGGACACCGTTGTAAGTGGGGGTAATATGCTGTCTAAGTAGTACGCCACTATCAGTGGTTTACCTACTTCAAGCCGCTGGCGAGTATTGCATTTTTTTGTTTTTGATGTTATAAAGATTAACATTTCATTTCCAATCTCCGTTTTGTTTATTCCTCATGCAGTAACCTCTTTCAGGTTACAACACTCTCTTTCCTCGCTTATCCACTTTTTCTTCTTTCTCTTCTATTTTTCACATCTTCCGCTTTGTTTCCATTTATCCTCTCTCAATCTTCTTCAGCCTTCTCACCTTTTCCCGCACTTCTCTCTTTCCTACCTTGTTACTCTCATTTTCCTCTCCCTCTTTCTTTCTCTCTCTCTCTCTCTCACTGTTACATAGCGTACCTATCAACACTAATGGGTATGTCCCAATCCTCGTAAATACGTTGGCCACTGTTGTAAGCGGGTATAATATGCTGTCTAAGTAGTTCACCACTAGCAGTGGTTTACCTACATCAAGCCGCTGGCGAGTATTGCATTTTTTTGTTTTTTGATGTTATAAAGATTAACATTTCATTTTCAGTCTCCGTTTTGGTTATTCCTCATTCAGTAACCTCTTTCCGGTTACAACACTCTCTTTCCTCGCTTATGCACTTTTCTTCTTTCTCTTCTATTTTTCACAACTTCCTCTTTGTTTTCATTTGTCCTATCTCAATCTTCTTCTGCCTTCTCACTTTTTCCCGCACTTCTCTCTTTCCTACCTTGTTACTATCACTTATCCTCTCCCTCTTTCTTTCTCTCTCTCTCTCTCTCTCTCTCTCTCTCACTGTTATATACGGTACCTATCGACACTAATGGGTATGTCCCAGTCCACGTAAATACGTTGAACACTATTGTAAGTGGCGGTAAATGCTGTCTAAGTAGACCACCACTAGTAGTGGTTTACCTATTTCACGCCGCTGGCGAGTATTTTATTTTGTTGATGTTATAAAGATTACCATTTAATTTCCAACCCCCGCTTTGGTGATTCTTCATGCAATAACCTCTTCCATCTTACAACAATTACAATCTTAACCTTTTCAAGTGAAGTCTCAATGGTTATCTATCCCTCATATCCTCATAACCTTCATTTCCTAACACCGCCTATTTCATTTATACCACTCACCTAATAAATAATACTATTTTAACAGTCACCTTCTACACTACAATCTTAACTACTTCATGTCAAGGTTTATCTATCATCCATATACTCATAATCTTCACCTTCTAACACCTATTTTTTTTGTTCAAATCACGCATTTCATCCAACATAACCAATTTGATAGTAACCCTCTACCTTGATCGGCTCTCGGGCATTGCGATAGTTGAGTTTCAGTTTTGAAAAAAGAGTTGCTGGACATGTTATTTCGTGTTGTGAATCCCTGTAACACAGAAGCAATCGCAAAAACGCCTCAAGAACAAAATGTCTAACCAGATTTTCCTTTCCTGCATTTCTGTGCAGCTGGAGATGTTCATATACAAAGAAAAGGGAAATAACAACATCTCTTGGTTAGGGCCAGCGCTAGTGTTACGCCCCCTCTCTGAAACGTTGATAGTTCCCCCCCGCCTACATGTTGAGTTCAAAGTTTCCCAACCTGGAGGCCTAATACCCCCGAAAAAAAAACTGGTGAGAAGGGCAGGTCTTTTTTTTTTAAAATTACCAAAAATCATGGAATTATACAATTTAAATGAAAATCTCGGTACATATTCATTGATTATTTACTTTATAATGAATAGGTTTTTTATGTTACAATATGTCTTAGAAAATGTTATTCTTTTTGTACTAACCACTAATATTTTCATAACTAAAATTACTCGAAAAAATGTTTAAGTCACAATTTTTTTATTTCCATAAAGCTTAATCGCCGACTCATCTCCTCTGAAAATAAAAGTTTTAAAAGATTCCAACACAACACAAACGGGATTGTCTTAAAGCCTTTTTTTAGAAACACTCCTGTGGCAGTGGAGACTTCAGGGGTTATTGGCCCTCGTTCGATGGTGTTCCTTCGGAGGATTGGCGCGATTGCGTCTCGATTAAGGAACGAGCCTCGCGAAACGGAGTGGCTCTTGCAGCGTGTCTCACTGGCGACGGTTCGAGGTAATGCTTTCGCCTTCATAGGATAGATAAAAAAGTTTTGTTTATAGTTACGTTGTTCTGGAATTGTCATCATTGGCCGACTGAACTTGCTTTGTTTCAATTATTGTTTCCCTTAGATTGAACTCACCATTTCTTTTTATACTATAATGTATTTCAGTGTTATCCAATAAATCTTTTTTATTAAAAAAAAATGTATTTCAGGTTTTGGAAAAATTTTTCATGTGTTGAAATTTTAAACATTTTTTATTTTTTAAGGGATCATTTTCTCGGTTTTATCTTTGTAGAAATGTAAAAAATAGGAACTAGAAATTTTATTTTAATTACTAGCCGTGGACTTCTGGTTAGTATTACTAGTAGTAAAATAAAATCAGAGGTCCTCCTCAGTGGATGATCTCGGAATAAAAAAATGATTTTAACGATATATATTACCTTCTTAAGTGGTTTAAAAGATTTCTTCAGAAAGGAAAGTAAAATTTAAAAAAAATAAAGCTACTGAAATTAGCGCTTTTGCCTCACCTACCCGGTAGGCACGGGGCTCCCACCCGGTTGAGAAGTTCGGGGTAGTAGGCACCAGCACTGTCAATTATTATTGGCAATATAACTTAGGTAGAAAAAAAAGTAAAATGTACAAGGAAAAGGAACGTGGCTGAAACTAGACCATTTGAGGCTACAACCTCATCGGGGATTATGCAAATTCACAATGTATATTATTAGTTGATGACTCACAATGCGACGTCAGCTTAAAAGTCATTTTTAAATGGTGGATGGCCATAAAACAGGGTTGATAATAAATAGCAGAGGCTACAACGGTGTCCCAAAAAGCGCCCTTCCTGGCCGGGATTTTCGGGGGGGGGGAAGGCTCCCCGGCCCTGCTCTTGGTAGAATTGTTCTTATTTACAGTTCTTAATAATAATAATAATGATAATGATAATAATGAGAATGTTTTTCTTTAAAAAAAAATAATTTGCAATATTGACAAAAATAATCTTGATAATACAATATAAAAAAAACAAACGATGAATTTAGAAAAACCTTAGGCTACAATTGATCATCAGTATCACTGTTTCTTATTGTTGACCAACAAAGAAGTTTCTCAGAAACGTCATCCTTTTTATCAAAAAAATGAATTACTTTCGACTTTGGAGGGATTTTTTTTTTTTTTTGTAGGGGAGGAGTCATAATAAAGCCAAATGACAGAATTAAAAGTAAAACTCACACTAACAGTGAAAAATAAATTTATATATTTTGAAACGCTGCTAAGAACTACAAAGGACAGGAAATTGTGGAGAGCCATGATCACACATGTCCTGAAAGGATACAGCGCATAGAAGAAGAATAAGCTTCTATAAATGGTTGTCAAGACAGGGATTAGGAGAGACAGCAAAAAGACAAACACTGCTAAAAGCTACAAAGGACAGGAAATTGTGGAGAGCCATGATCAACTACTTCCTGAAGGGATATGACACATTGAAGCTTAGATAAATGGTTGTCAGGACAGGGATTAGGAGAGATAGCAAAAAGACAAACACTGCTAAGAGTTACAGACAGGAAATTGTGGAGGGCCATGACCGTCCACATCCTGAAAGGACAGCACAGAGAAGAAGAATAAGCTTCTATAAATGGTTGTCAAGACAGGGATTAGGAGAGACAGCAAAAAGACAAACACTGCTAAAAGCTACAAAGGACAGGAAATTGTGGAGAGCCATGATCAACTATTTCCTGAAGGGATATGACACATTGAAGCTTAGATAAATGGTTGTCAGGACAGGGATTAGGAGAGATAGCAAAAAGACAAACACTGCTAAGAGTTACAGACAGGAAATTGTGGAGGGCCATGATCACACATGTCCTGAAAGGATACAGCGCATAGAAGAAGAATAAGCTTCTATAAGTGGTTGTCAAGACAGGGATTAGGAGAGACAGCAAAAAGACAAACACTGCTAAAAGCTACAAAGGACAGGAAATTGTGGAGAGCCATGATCAACTACTTCCTGAAGGGATATGACACATTGAAGCTTAGATAAATGGTTGTCAGGACAGGGATTAGGAGAGATAGCAAAAAGACAAACACTGCTAAGAGTTACAGACAGGAAATTGTGGAGGGCCATGATCACACATGTCCTGAAAGGATACAGCGCATAGAAGAAGAATAAGCTTCTATAAATGGTTGTCAAGACAGGGATTAGGAGAGACAGCAAAAAGACAAACACTGCTAAAAGCTACAAAGGACAGGAAATTGTGGAGAGCCATGATCAACTACTTCCTGAAGGGATATGACACATTGAAGCTTAGATAAATGGTTGTCAGGACAGGGATTAGGAGAGATAGCAAAAAGACAAACACTGCTAAGAGTTACAGACAGGAAATTGTGGAGGGCCATGACCGTCCACATCCTGAAAGGACAGCACAGAGAAGAAGAATAAGCTTCTATAAATGGTTGTCAAGACAGGGATTAGGAGAGACAGCAAAAAGACAAACACTGCTAAAAGCTACAAAGGACAGGAAATTGTGGAGAGCCATGATCAACTACTTCCTGAAGGGATATGACACATTGAAGCTTAGATAAATGGTTGTCAGGACAGGGATTAGGAGAGATAGCAAAAAGACAAACACTGCTAAGAGTTACAGACAGGAAATTGTGGAGGGCCATGACCGTCCACATCCTGAAAGGACAGCACAGAGAAGAAGAATAAGCTTCTATAAATGGTTGTCAAGACAGGGATTAGGAGAGACAGCAAAAAGACAAACACTGCTAAAAGCTACAAAGGACAGGAAATTGTGGAGAGCCATGATCAACTACTTCCTGAAGGGATATGACACATTGAAGCTTAGATAAATGGTTGTCAGGACAGGGATTAGGAGAGATAGCAAAAAGACAAACACTGCTAAGAGTTACAGACAGGAAATTGTGGAGGGCCATGATCACACATGTCCTGAAAGGATACAGCGCATAGAAGAAGAATAAGCTTCTATAAATGGTTGTCAAGACAGGGATTAGGAGAGACAGCAAAAAGACAAACACTGCTAAAAGCTACAAAGGACAGGAAATTGTGGAGAGCCATGATCAACTACTTCCTGAAGGGATATGACACATTGAAGCTTAGATAAATGGTTGTCAGGACAGGGATTAGGAGAGATAGCAAAAAGACAAACACTGCTAAGAGTTACAAAGGACAGGAAATTGTGGAGAGCCATGATCAACTACTTCCTGAAGGGATATGACACATTGAAGCTTAGATAAATGGTTGTCAGGACAGGGATTAAGAGAGATAGCAAAAAGACAAACACTGCTAAAAGCTACAAAGGACAGGAAATTGTGGAGAGCCATGATCAACTACTTCCTGAAGGGATATGACACATTGAAGCTTAGATAAATGGTTGTCAGGACAGGGATTAAGAGAGATAGCAAAAAGGCAAACACTGCTAAAAGCTACAAAGGACAGGAAATTGTGGAGAGTCATGATCAACTATTTCCTGAAGGGATATGACACATGGAAGCTTAAAATGGTTGTCAGGACAGGGATTAGGAGAGATAGCAAAAAGACAAACACTGCTAAAAGCTACAATGGACAGGAAATTGTGGAGAGCCATGATTGTTTGAGTATGCCCACTACCGAAATGAATCTACCAACAAGCAATGCCAACGGAAAATCATGGACAGGTTTCGTTAGGATCAGAAATGCATGATACAATAAGCGAGGTAATGTTCAAATGATAATCCTGAGGAAAAGTTTTTCTTCAAAACAAAAACAAAAACAAAAAAAAATTGTAATATTAATCTATACATAAAATTCTATGACTTCTGTTAGTCAGTCCCTCTGTCCGTCACACCCTCTAAAATAGCCATACATTGACCAATCGAGACCAAAGTTGGGGGCGAAGTGCAAAGAAGTAAAGGGGTACAAAGTACAGTTGGTTTTGCTAGGGTACGTAGCTAAATAAAATAAATTTTTCATTGATTTTTCTGATAAATTAAAAGTTTCATTATTTAACATACAATATACTCACACCATTTTAAAAACAATTTAACGATTAAAATAACAAATACTTATTTAATAAAAATGCAATATTATTATTTTTTGCATTTGGCTCCAGAAAGAAATATTTACGCATGGACAGTTGTATGTTGTTTGCTCAAGGGTAAGAAATCCTGAGAATTTATTTTTTGCTGTTAAAAAGAGAGAGAGAAAAAAAAGAAAGTTTCTTAAAAAATATTGTTTACCATGAAGTCCTATAAAATTAATTTAAACTGAAGAAATTATTAAACAGCGAAGTAGAATTTTTATCAAAGTATTTATTTATTTATTTTTTCAAAGTATTTTTCCAAACAAATCAGCTTCTTCAAATTTCATTGATTGGTTTGCGAAATTAGCAAAACGTATTTTGTAAATCTCGACGAAAAATCCTGATAATACTATTTAAAAAACAATGGATGAATTTAGAAAAACATTTGGCTACAATTTATCATAATTATCATTGTTTGTTATTGTTGACCAGCGAAGATATTTCACTGAATTAACGTCATTCTTTAGCAAAATGAATTAGTTTGGCTTTTTTGTTTCATAATAGAGTCAAATTATTCTTAGAATTAATCCTACCAATCACAATGTAAAATAAATGTCTAGACATGTTGGGCCAACAGTAGACTTACGTTTGTTTCATTAATTAGTTCACGTTTAAATCTAACTTCGCCGAAATGTTCTTTCAAGAAAATGGAGAACCTTCCCATTATGCATTGGTAGTAAGTGACTACTTTAAACAAACGTTTTCACAGCGTTGGTTCGGAAGAGGGAACAGTGTCGAAATGCCACCACGTTCACCTGACTTAACTCGACTGGATTTTTTTTGTGTCGGGGGGGGGGGTAGTAAAGAACAAGGCTTATGAAAGAAATCCCCACACAGTGGACGGATTGAACGAGTACATCTCAGAATTATTTATTGATGTTGATAGAGATCGGTATTTGTGTCGTGCTGTGTGTCATAGTGTTTTGGAGAGGTTCGAGGAATTTTGCAATGTTACAGAAGATTTTGAGCACTTAAAATATTAAACTCTGCTAGAACAATGTCAAGTGTTATACAAATGATAATATATATATATATATATATATATATATAATATATATACAGGGTGAAATGATAATATATATATATATATATATATATATATATAGGGTGAAATGATAATATATATATATATATATATATATATATATATATATATATAGGGTGAAATGATAATATATATATATATATATATATATATATATATATATATATATATTATCTTTTCACCCTGTATATATATTATATATATATATATATTATCATTTCCCCCTATATATATATATATATATAGGGTGAAATGATAATATATATATATATATATATATATATATATATATATATATATATATATATATATATATATATAGGGGGAAATGATAATATATATATATATATAATATATATACAGGGTGGACAGATAATATATATATATATATATATATATATATATATATATATATATATATATATATATATGGTGAAATGATAATATATATATATAATATATATATAGGGTGAAATGATAATATATATATATATATATATATATATATATAGGGTGAAATGATAATATATATATATATATATATATAGGGTGAAAAAAAAATATATATAATATGTACAGGGTGAAATGATAATATATATATATATATATATATATATATATATATATATAGGGTGAAATGATAATATATATATATATATATAATATATATATAGGGTGAAATGATAATATATATATATATATATATAGGGTAAAATATATATATATATATATATATATATATATATATGTGTGTGTGTACGATGGTCATTCAATAAATAAGGTGAATTTTTTGGTATAAGGACTTCTTATACAGATAGAAGCTTCCTTTTTTTAAATTTTTCAAAGTAGTCTCCCAGCACTGTCACACACTTTTCCCATCTGTGCACAAGCTTCCCTATTCCCTCAGTGTAAAAATCTTTGGACTGATGTCTCAGGCTGTCGCTCACAACACTTTTGACTTCATCGTCACTTTTAACCTTCGTGCCTCTCGTGAACGCTTTCAAGGGACCAAACAGGTGAAAGTCTGAAGGGGCAAGGTCTGGGCTGTAAGGGGGATGAGGGAGCAGTTCCCCCCCGTTTGGGCTGCTTTGTGAGACCTTGCGTTGTCATGATGCAAGATGACTCCTTCTGACTGATGACCCCTGCGTTTGGCCCAACAGCTAAGCTCAAAATCCTTGCAATGTCATCCACTGTCACCCTTCTGTCAGACTGAATGAGGTCATTGACCTCACTTCTGTAGGCCTCCCAGGCCTGTCTTCATCCTCAACACTGCTCCGTCCTTCTTTAAACAATTTAACCTTCTTGTAGACATTTTTGGCTGAAACATGTGGCACCATACACAGTTGACATTCTCCTATGAATTTCAACTGGTTTGCACCCTTCAGCAACCAAAAACTTGATAACTGACCGCTGTTCAATCCTGGAGCATGCTTCTTGGTCGGCCATCGTTGTTAATCGCCAAAACTCTCAAAGTTTTTTTAATATGCAAAAGAAATTAAATCCATGTGAAAAAGAAGTAAAACAAAAATAAAAAATAAAAAAGAGTATAGCTTCTATTTGTATTAGAAGTCCTTATACCGAAAAATTCAACTTATTTATTGAATGACCCTCGTACAAATGTACATAAACATCTGTGGACAACTATGATTGTAACAAATAAATATATAGGCTGTTCCAATAACTTGGACCGATTTTAAATATAAATTAAGTCTAAAGGCTAATTATTTTTTTTCTTTTTCTTTCAGATTTAACAACTTAGGTTTTTGGCAATTTTAACCATGAAAAGTGTTAAGGGGTCTCCCCTTTTCATACAAATGGACTCAACCAAGGTATACATATACTACTACCAGTGACTACCCAAAGAGTGAAGGAGTCGAGACGGAACGACAGAAGAGTAGTAGAGTTCAGTAGTAGTAGAGTAAGTCACACACAGAGACGGCAGCAAGCGTCACTGTTAGCGAGCACGTAAACACAGTAAGGAGTCATCCGCGATACTTCAATGCCAAAACTGTATATATATTAGTGCTACTAACCCGCATTCCTGGATCTACTAACCCGTAATACCAGTTTGTATTATTACGTTAATACATTTATATTCCTTATCCAATCCTGGCGTTTGTTATTCATTGATATCTGATTTCATCCCGGAATCCACAACAGAAAGATTAACAATCAACCAAAGTGTTATAGATATCGAAGCCTTTTACGAAAATGGACGTTCAAACAGAAATGCATTTCGCGTACTTCGCGATTTTTTTTTTGGTCAGCATAATCGACCAACCGAGATCTCATCATTTTACTGATGACCATTAATTCAGTCTTGTAGTTCATGTTTAGTTCCTTCTTCTCGCTCTCCTTCGCTATCATCTGTAGCAGGGTTACAGACAGACACTCTGAGGAGTCTCAGCAAAGGGAGAGGCGAAAAAGGATTCTGGGAACAAGTAATAATAGTTTCATATTTATTGAAGAAAACTTAAAGTTTTCATTTTCAAAAGAAATAAATAAATGCCCCCAAACTCTGAATCGCAAATCCGTCGAAAATTGCGGCCGTGCATTCGTTACACACACATACACACATCCTGCCTTTTATAGACAGAGATACTTACGCCGGAAGATTTAATGAATAACATTTAAAATACTTTAACAAACAAAATTAAAACTTTCATAACTGAGATTATATAAAAAGTAATAAATAAAATACCATAAAATTATATAACAGACTTCCCTCTAATTATTAGATATCTATCTTATATTGTTTCAGAAATAGAATATTAATGAAATTATCATTTGTGAAATTTTAAGGTATTTTATTTATTATTAATTTCTGTATTTTTTAGTGTTACTTTTTATATTCCGTATTATTCAGTAATTCTTATACAATGCAACCCGGATATAAGAGAGTTGTCGGGACCGGAGAAGTATCTTATATCCGGGTTTCTCTTATATCCGGGTTTGGTCTATTATATATACATTAACACAGAAAATATCTCTTATATACGGGTTTATCTTATATACGGGTCTCTTATATCCGGGTTACACTGTATTATGACAGTTCTGAAATTATAAAATTATTTTAATAAATTTTCAGAGTATTTTATATTTTCTTACTAATCCCTCTATATAAAACAGAGGATGTCGTGTCTGTGTATGTGTGTCTGTCTGTCTGTATGATACAATTTCATTCTAGATCTCTCCAACCGATTTTAACCAAATGCACATCTATTGTACAATGTAAGAAATAGGTTCTTAGCGTAAAAATATCGATAATTAAAAAAAATCAATAATCGATAAAGTCGATCAAAAATGTCACCCTAACAGGTGCTACCATACCGGTTCAAGGTGGACCTGGGAACAACAGCAATTAAGAGGTGGTTCCAACGTTACACTCAAAGTAATTGCTGCCGGCTATCAAGAGGGCGATTTTTTACACTATTTGCTCATAGCTGGGAACATAACAGGTGCTACCACCCCGGGTCAAGGTGTACCTGGGAACAACAGCAAGAAGAGGTGGGTACACGGTCGACAGAACCTCCAACCTAAAGCTCGGAATCATTAATGCATGCTCTGAAAATCCTATATTTTACGCAATTTGCCCATAGCTGGGACCCTAACAGATGCTACCATCCCGGATCGTGGTGGACCTGGGAACCACAGCAATTAAGACGTGATTCTACGGTTGAAAAAACCTCCAACCTAACGCTCAGAGCAATTGCTGCCGGCTCTGAAGAGGGCCATTTTTATACTATTTGCCCACAGCTAGGACCCTAACATGTGCTACCACCCCGTGTAAAGGTTGACGTGGGAACCACAGCAATTAAGAGGTGATTTTACGGTCGAAAGAAACCTCGAACCTAACGCTCATAGAAATAGCTGCCGGCTCTGAAGAGGGCAATCTTTACACTATTTGCACACAGATGGGACCCTGACATGAGCTACCACCCCGGGTCAAGTTTGACGTGGGAACAACAGCAATTAAGAGGTGATTCTACTGTCGACAAAACATCCAACGTAACGCTCGGAGTGATTATTGCCAGATGTAATTTATTTTCATACCCAGGACGGGTTTTTAGTTTGCGGTGCTATCATTCTGGCTGGAATTTTACAGTGCTAGGTTCCGCATGATATACTCAGCGCCAACTTTATATTTATCCAATTGTGAGTCTTCATCTAGATTGTCATCTTGAAGATAGTAAACTGATAATATGGATCAGAAGCTCCATGACGTCAGTTACAAATACTTTGTTGACACCATCAATTGTTCAAATATGTTTTGATGATATGGAAAAACATAATATCAATTAAAGTTTTATGAATATCTTCCACACAATGTGGTTTTGACTGCGGGAATTCTGCCATTGTGTTGCTTTGTACTACCTTAAATCTTTTCTGGGGGTTAGATTTTTCTCCTCTCAAGCGTCTTTCTCCGAGCCGAACAATTTCTGCTTCTACCATTTTTGTTTTGACTTTCGTTGGGTAGTTATTTTTCCGACTATATTGCTATGCCAACTTCAAGTAGGTTGAAAATTTCTAAGCTTCCATATCACCAAAGAATTCCTCGACATTATTGCAACTTGCCTTTATGGATGTTATTTATGCTATAGACATCAGCATTAACAGCTTGGTACATTTTTTACACTATTCACCGCTAATACTTTCAGCTATCATGGTGCATTGTCTATCTGAAGATAAGACTGATACAGTAGAAACCTCTACTCTGGTTAAAAGATTTTTCATCCTCCCCGTTTAACGCTTCAAAAGTGTATTGTAAACAAACATGTTTTTGATTTGTTAATCACTATATTGACAGCTTGACGTTAGAATTTATCGGACGGATGAGCAGAAGTGAAATAAATTTTTAAATGCATTTTTAACCACAATGATTTTTTTTTAATTAACATTTAGTTTAGCAATCTAATATTTTATTGATTTTTAGGTATTTTAGCTTTGTACTTATGCCTGAAGACGTCTTCTGAAAAAATAATTAATAACATTTAAAATACTATAACAAACAAAATTTAAACTTTCATAATTGAGGTTATATGAAAATTAATAAATGAAATACCATAAACTTGCAGAACAGGCATAACCTTTTGTTTCTACCTTCGTTGGATAGTTATTTCCCTTTTATATTGCTGTGCAAATTTCTCAGCTTACATATCATCAATGAATTCATCGACATTATTGCGACGTGCCTTTATGAGGTTACTGATGCTGAAGACATACACATTAGGAGCTTCCGTCTTTATTTTTTACAGTATTCACCGCTAATACTATCATGGTGTGCTGTCTACCTGAGGATAAGACTAATTGAGTAGAAGCATCTACTCTGGTTAAGGATTTTTCATCCTGTCCGCTTAAAACTTCATCAGTATCTTGTAAACATCCTGTTACCATTTTTTTAAACAACGCTAAATTATGTGGGTGGGTGGGTGGTGTATCTACAATATCTTTGGCTGACGATATATTGCCAAAAAAAGGTCCTTTGTGGTCAACAAAATGTGCTTGGGGTCCTGGATTTGTACCTGCAGATTTGAAAAAGGTACCCTTTACTGTCTGGGTGGTGTTAACTGGACCCTTTCTTTTTTCAAATCTGTGTAGAAAGTACTCATCTAAGGCCTGGATAGCATCTTCCCTATAATTCCCAGCACTTGAAATTCAACGATAGCTGCAGGTTCCTGAAGTAAATTTTATTACTGTAGAATTGTTTCATTAGTTCCAGAAATTCTAAGAACAAAATTTTGATTTTGTCAAATATAAAAAAAATAAACTTATCCCAGGTGGAACATAATATTCCTAGGGATTACGGACAATGAAAACCCTTTTGGTCGGAAAAAGGATTTCAATGTATTTGTCTTCATTTTTCACTATATCTTAGAGAATTCAATGCTATAATAATCCTCCATGCTAGACACTCACTACCATAATTGATCTCAAATTCTTCGAGCAGCTTCCTTATTTTAATTGAAACTGCTTCTAAAGGATGTCAATTGCAGTTTAGCGACAATTAGATTTAAGTTCTACTGTCTTTCCAGTTTTTTTTATAAATGTAAAAGACAACAGGAAAACTGTAATATTAGCCGACGCGTTTCGTCTAATGTGAAGTCTTCAAGGCAAAAACGAAATGATTTATTAAAACAAAGTAATTATTAATAACAAAACAAAATGTCCTTAGCAACTGGAATAATTTAGAAAACGCTATTATATTCATATTGTTAACTGAAAATTACTGTCACGTGTGGAAATATTGTTTTTATTGTTGTGTTTATGGATCCAACTATTTTCTTTTGATTTCTTGATACAGTTGTGCACGTTTATTTGGAAGAGTAATAATTCTGTTAGGAAAGGTGAGGTAGAGAAAAATCTTGGGCGTAGATTAATACTTGAATAATATTCAATGGCGACACTCTCGAGGATTTTCCTTCTGAGTGAGTTATTTTCTTTTTTTATGAGTAAAAAGAAATGCAGTTCAATGGTTGACGGGAGGTCGGTCTGTTAGGCAGTATTTTATTTTTTATATAATCTTTTGGGAACTGTCAGCAACACTTATGCCAGTGGATAATGCGCATATTTCAACCAAGTTGCAGATGCACTCAGTAATATACTTTTTATAGTCTTGTGCAGCCCGTGCTGGAAGACATTCTAGCGACACAAAATGTGAGGATGTTGGAGTGATTAATATTATAAAATTAAGGTGATTCCAATCTTGTATCCTTGCACCAAAGACTAAAGTGCAACTTTTTGCATGTAAAACTGCATTAATTGTTTTTAAATCCGAAAAAAAAAAGCTCTGCTACCCTTCGGTAAACTGTGGTTGTCGAACAAATCTCGGCAGAAGCTTTCTGTAATTTGAGACTTTTCAAGATGCGTCCCAACAGTTTAGCAACATTTGGTCCAGGGACTTTAGTCAAAATACAGTAATAATGAAGTTTCTTTATAGTGAAAACTTCAAAGGCCTTTTTTTTTTTTAAATTTCCCCTTGTTTTCTCATTTTGTGTTTCAGAAATTGTATTGTTTGTTTCTTTTTAGTAGTTTCTTTCTAAATTGTTTCATCTTAAGTATGCTTGAAAGTGGTTTGGCAGCTGAATTTTGGGTGTCCATAGAAATTCTTGGTCTGGGTGTGTCCGTGGAAGTTCCTGGTGTGGCTGTGTCCGTGAAGGTTCCTGCTATGTGTGCGTCTGTGGAAGTTCCTGGTATGTGTGCGTCCGTGAAAGTTCCTGGTATGTGTGCGTCCGTGGAAATTCCTGTGTGGGTGTGTCCGTGGATGTTCCTGGTGTGGGTGCGTCCGTGGAAATCCCTGTGTGGGTGTGTCCGTGGATGTTCCTGGTGTGGGTGTGTCCATGGAAATTCCTGTGTGGGTGTGTCCGTAAAGGTTCCTAGTGTGGGTGCGTCTGTGGAAGTTCCTGGTGCAGGTGTGTCCGTGAAAGTTCCTTGTGTGGATGTGTCCATAAAAGTTCCTGGTATGTTTGCGTCCGTGGGAATTCCTGTCGTGGGTGTGTCCCTGGATATTCCTGGTGTAGCTGCGACCGTGGAAATTCCTGTGTGGGTGTGTCCGTGGAGGTTCCTGGTATGGGTGCGTCCACGGAAGTTCCTGGTGCGGGTGTGTCCGTGAAAGTTCCTGATGCGGGTGTGTCCGTGGGAATTTCTGGTGTGGATGCGTCCGTGGATATTCCTGATGTGGGTACGTCCGTGGAATTTCCTTTCTGGTGTGGATGCGTCCGTGGGAGTTCCTGGTGTATCTTCTGATGTGGTATCATGGGCCACTTTTTTACATGTATTTAAAATGGTTTCAAAACGCTTTCCAACATATCTATCCCTGAATAGGCTATAAAGTAGACAATTTGACTGGAGGAAAACCATTTTTCGCATTGTCCAAGGATGCTGAATCTGTTATCTTCCAGGCTGAATGATTTACAGATAATCGTTTCAAAATATGGCAACACAGAATTGACTGGCAACTTTCAATTACGCTGTACTGTCCCCCCAAAATTCTAGTTTTCTTCTTCTTTTATGTGATGTGTGCCTTCATGACGTAGGCGATCATGGCTCTCCACTTACTCCGATCCCTTGTACTTCTCAGTATACTTTGTCCTCTTGCGACTTCTCCCAGACAATGTTCTGTTATACACTTGCTTAAGCTCGTTAGGTATGTCACGCATTGCTTTTCCTTGTCTCTCTTTCACACTATCCTCCCTGTGAGTATCAGATTCTCCAAGCCATCCTTTCTCATTACGTGTTTCATAAATTCCAGCTGTCTCTTGCTGATGTTAAGTATAAGCTTCATCCTTGTTTGCATTCTTTCCAAAACTTCATCGTTGCTCACACGCTCGGTCCATGATATCCTTAGCATCCTTCTGTAGAACTATACCCTCGATACCTCGAGTCTCTTCTTCATCTTTGAAGAGACCGTCCAACATTCGCTGCCGTAAAGGAGGATAGATATTACGTAGCAGTTCAATATTCTTTTCTTTGTTGCCAACAAAATCCTCATTTCTAGTCATACTCTGCAGAGCTTTTGGAATGCATATTTGGCGATCCCAGTGGCGATTCGGATATCAGCGTCTTAATTACCGTCCTCTGTCAGAACAATTCCCAGACATTTAAATTCCCGCACCTGTTTGATTTTAGTGTCTCCGACCTGTAAATCTCATTTCGATCTCATCATTTTACTGATGACCATGCATTTTGTTTTCTTGTAGTTTGTGCTTAGGCCCATCGTCTTGCTCTCCTTAGCTATCTTCTGTAGGAGGGGGGGTTATAGACACAGCGGGGTGTCTCAGCAAAGAGAGAGGCGAAAAGGATTCTGGGAACAAGTAATAATAGTTTCATATTTATTGAAGAAAACTTAAAGTTTTCATTTTCAAAAGAAATAAATAAATGCCCAAAACTCTGAAAAAGTAAAATGAAACCCTTGCGGTTCAAGAATAATATTAACAAAAGACGTGCCGCCATATATATATATATATATATATATATATATATATATATATATATATATATATATATATATATATATATATATAGGTTGTTCCAATAAGTTGCACCAATTTTAAATGTGAATTAAGTTTAAGCGCCTAATGATTTTTTTCCTTTTCTTTCAGATTTAACAACTTAAGTCTGTCAATTTCAACTATGGAAAGACGTGTTAACGTTATCGAAGCCTATTACGAAAATGGACCTTCAAACAGAAATTAATTTCTCGCCTTTCGCAATTTTTTGGTCAACGTAATCGACCAACCAAGAGTGCAATCGTAAACTATGTAACGTTGTTGTGGAGAGGTCCAATTCCTGCGCGCGTTGACGAATAGAGGTGTCTGGATTTTCGGCCACATTCTTGTACACTGCAGCAATACCTTCAGATGAATGGCGTAAACGAGCACGCAATGGTGTTTTCATTTATGCCACCGAACCAGTTTGTTTGAATTTACGAATAATTGTTCCAATTCCACTCTTGAAACACGTTGTTTGATTGTTAAAATTTAAAATTGTAAAAAATTGTTAATCTTTCCAAACACCGAAATATTTATCGAAACAGAAATTAAAATAATATGAAATAAAACTTACTTTTCCTAATTTTGTACTTTATGCTTCGTATTTCAATTAATTTATTATTTTTTTTTACATTCGATTAATTGATACTAAAGAAATAATAATTAATTAATGATTCTCTAAATCAGTAAATATAAAAAAAAATTATTGAAACAGGAATTAAAAGACTAAAAATTTACTAATGAAGATTTCAAAATTCTGAAGAAATTGTTTTTTTTTACTTTCCTTCATTAGGACTGAAGCTAAAAAAGAAGTTAATTAATTAATTCTCAGGGAAAAGGAAAACAAAAAGAAAAAACTAGATTAATAAAAAGTAAATCTTTTGAAAACGTAAGAATTACATGCACGCAGAACGAAGACGTATGAAGCCGATTTAATTCAATAAGGGAAGCAAGTAAACCTTACATCACTTGACTTTAATAACAATGTCAGATATGATCATCCATTATTACAAATTCTAGTTGCATGTGCACATAACCAACTCAAATCGAAATTCTTTTAAAAATAATTGCGGTCGTCAGATTGTAATAAGCTTTACAAGAAACGATTAGTAAATATAGTTTTACTTAAAAATTATTCACTAAGAATTATCAAATTGAAAATGAATTTTAAAATATTGAAAATCTTTATAAATTATTGAATTTCCAATTTTTAAAAATGAATGCAAATCTTGTAAAAATTCATTTTTCGTCGAAAAGTTTATTTTTCTTCAGACAATATTGTCTTTAATATATATAAGTCATAAAAGCAATTAAAAGCTTCTCTAATTAAATAATGTCTTAGTTTTATTACGTTTTTTATTTTTTGATTCAGTAGAGATTTTCGGTAAGACGAGGTCCGATTTTTCATTAAAAAAAATCGTAATTTAAATTCTTCAAAGAATTCTGCTTTTAACTAATATACTTACTAAAAGTTCTCTCGTTGAATTTCTCAAATTTTCATCAAATAAAGAGGCTGAAATACGTTGAAGAACATGTTTACCAAGATTTTTAATAAAACATTTTTTTTAAATAATTTCATTCAATTGTGAATAAGTCCTGAAATTTTCATTAAAAACCGACAATCTTATTTTTGCAAGAATTTCCCAATTAATTTGTCTGTCACTGCAAAAAAAGAGGCCAAAATTTGCTATGCTAAAAGTTAGTAAAACCATTGGCGCAAGAAAAACGAGTTTTTTCATTAAAATTTCGAATTCTCTAAATAGAGTAAAAAAAATAATAATTATATAACCAAAATTACTTTGATTTTTCCGCTTAATAATAAGATGAGGATTTTGTCGATAAAACTATATTTTCATTACGTTTGGATCATGTTTTCATCACGGTATGCTAATTTTTTTTAGCGTTTTCGTGGAGATAACTATGATGAGCCGATGTTTTGCTAAACGTTTTTTAAAAAAACAATCTAATAAATAGTGTTTATTATTTTTGTTGCCAATTCTCAAGAACAATGAATAAATAGAGTGTCAAAAGGACAGCTTTTCCTTTGACACCGCTATTATCTTAACTGCCTCCAGTCCTCAGCAATGTTTGTTTTAAAAAGTGATGATTAAAATTTTAATTAAATTTAAACATATCATGAAAGTGATTTTATATAATTCCTTTTGTTCTTGAGAATTTAAAACAAAAATATTAAACACTATTTATTAGATTGTTTATTTACAAGAATAATTTTATATTTACAACATTCTAAAAACAAATAAAATTAAAACTAATGCAATGCAATATTTATCATAAATACATATACTATCATGAAATTTTATAAAAACTGCTGAAGTCCAACACTGCCAAATTTTGAACTGATTCTCTTTTAATTAATAAATTAACCCTGATGATTTTCAAATGCAACCCCATAGCTCACAAGGCCAAAAAATTCAAACTTTAACAGCAGTGGGCTGTCAAAATTAACTTGGCAACACTGTGAATTAATTAGCAATTAGCCAATGCTTTGCCAACCATTCCAATAAATATTATAATAAATAGCGTAGATAAACAATCTAATAAATACATTTATTTTTGCTATAAATTCTCAAGAACGAAAGAATGTATAAATTCACTTTCATATCTTTAGGTTTTATTCCAATTCTAATAATCGCTTTTTAAAACAATACACATTGCCGAAGATTGAAGGCAGTTAAAAAAGGGAAATAAACATCCTTTTACAGATTTTTTTGTAATTTACGGGCACGTTTGTCCATGTTTGCCGAATATTCTCAATTCTTATCGCGACGCCATGGTAATGGTAATGCTAATATTAGATGTTTCCTTATAAATAGAAGTATCAGCAATATTATCAGTCTTCATCTGGCGGCTCGGCTTCAGTCACTTTCCCACCGCCGTAACGTTGCCCCTCTGTTTCTTTTCTATAAATACTTTCATGGTAATTGTTCGGTTGAGCTCTTAGCTACGGTAAATACTCACCGGGACTAATTTTTAAATTGTTTTTTTATTCCCCTCCTTCCCGCTGATATATTGTACATATGGGGACTGGTTAGAACTTTCATCGAGACAGTGAGGTATTATGGTGAAAGTATTAAGAGAAGTAAGTAAGAATGCGTTTGATTTAGTTTTAGGAATATTGTTGGATGTTTGAGTCAGTGTCTGTGGCTAGCTAAGTTTAACGTTAAGACAGAAAAAGACCGTCCTTTTCTCAATTCCCCATATTGTCCTTGTGTTACATTTTCTGTACAAAACAGAAAAAAATATCGCTCTTCGCTACGGTACCAATATATATTATTTTTATTTAAGCGTAGTACTCGACTCATCAATTCTTCGCAACTTCTCTCTTGATTACCCTGCCAGTTCTATCATCAATCTTTTTTCTTCGACCACTTGTTTCCGTCCTCGGAGCAGGAGTGGCATCATGATGTGCCCTAAGGACACGAGAGACAGTTGATTGCGAGGTTATAGCAATTTCTGAAATTTCTTGCCTGCTTTTGAGAGGGCAATAATAGATGCTTTATGTGGTTCTGATGAGTGTTTGTACCTTTTCATCTGGTTAGTGACTTCAGTGGCTATTTCAAGCGGTTTTTATACAGTATGAGGCTTTCTGGAATATTCTGGAATACTCTAGATTTAATTTAAGCTGTTGTAGAATTCTCTAGAATATTGTTCTGTGTGTATTGAAAAATAGTTTTCAATATTTTGTCAAAAGCTCTTTAAATTTACCAGTTTAATCATTAGAATGCGATATCTGAGTCACTTTTTTTGCAAAGAGTTTTTTTCGCGAATCTCATTTATATCCAAATTTATAATTATCAATAGAATACCTTAGGGTGAATAAACTTTTTCCTAGGTGGTCGGGAAGGGGTCTTTATATTAGTAAGATTAAAAATTATTTTAACCCCAAAAACAATAGACAAAAAATATTTTTAGTAAAAAAAAAAAAAATCAGGTGAGTCACTTTTATCGAACAGCACTGTATATATATATTGGTTTAGCTTAGTGAAAAAAAATGAATCAATATTTACCATTATACTGTCTACTGTTACGCGCCCGTCTCGCACCCGTGCGTAACTGAGACAGCCAAATAAGCGACTTACGGAAATTAAAACTTTGTCTCTGAAGGCAAACTCCTGTTCATCAGCAGGCTTATTGAATGCCAAAAGGGTGAAACTAGAAAAAGATATAAATACAAACTTGAGACTGGTTCGTCCGAGTAACAAAATCAATAAAAATGTAAAAATGAAGAGAGAGTAGAAATATGACAAAGGGCTTCAATCCTGAACATAACTATGAATGCAATTGTCTGAAGACTAAGACAGTCGTAAGTAGTTTGCTTACAGGAATATTATAAAGTTTGCAATTATAATTCTACATAAAAGAAGAGAGGTATAGTAGGATAAAATAATAAGTGTCAACTCACGGTGAAAGGGCTTCACTGTGACGAAGTTTGGTTTGGTTTGCTTTGGTCTAGATTTGACGAAGTTTGGTTTGGTTTGGTTTAGAATTGACGAAGTTTGGTTTGGTTTGGCTTAGATTTGACGAAGTTTGGTTTGGTTTGGTTTGGTTTAGATTTGAAGAAGTTTGGTTTGGTTTGGTTTGGTTTAGATTTGAAGAAGTTTGGTTTGGTTTGGTTTGGATTTGACGAAGTTTGGTTTGGTTTGGTTAAGATTTGAAGAAGTTTGGTTTGGTTTGGTTTGGTTTAGATTTGACGAAGTTTGGTTTGGTTTGGTTTGGTTTAGATTTGAAGAAGTTTGGTTTGGTTTGGTCTGGATTTGACGAAGTTTGGTTTGGTTTGGTTTAGATTTAACGACCCATCAACCATTATGGTCATTTAAAGGTCAGTTTTTGAATTTTGGGGTCACACTTTTTTAATGTAGTTTATTTGTTTTGAAGTGGATGCACATGTTAGAATGGTTGTACACATTTTTATATTTATTAGATTTTGTTGTATAGTCCTATTTTCTTTAAATATGCTATTAAATGATCTATCTTGGTGTGTTCAAATAGGTCTTTCATTGTTTTTGTATTGTAGTACTTTTTCCGTACAGATGAAAAGTCAGCACAGTCTGTCATGAAGTGCCTTACAGTGTATGGGGTATGACAGGCTGTTCACCATGGCGGGTCCTTTTTTCCAAGTAGGAATAGATGAGTTATTTTAGTATGACCAATAGGGAGTCGAGAAAGGATAACTTCCTCCCTTCGTGTTTCCCTGTAACGCTGTCTCCATTCACCTAGTCAGCATGCGGTAATGTTTAGGAAGCTAGTCTAGTCTAGAAGTTCAACAGTAAAAATAATGTTCAAATAATATTACGATATTAGACAAAAAAGATTAAGAAGTTCTATAGTGACGATGCTATCGTTGGGAGGCGGCTGAATTTCAGGAGATAAGATAGTAAAAACAAAACAGGATTTGATCACCGTGGGTTCAAAATATACTTTATGAATGATTTAAGTATTGTAAATAAATTTCAACTGATATTATTAAAATATATTGCAAATAATTTAACTACTTAGATGAAGCACCGTCAATGATTATTCATTTTTGACTAGTATTTCTTTCATCTTATTTCTCTTGCTTTCCCACCAAGTAGTAATAGTCTTAAGTTGTCTGAATTTCTTAGATGAAGCCTTGGCAATTATTATTACTTTTTAACTAGTATTTCTTTCATCTTGTTTCTCTTGCTTTTCCACCAAGTAGTAATAGTCTTAAGTTGTCTGAATTTCTTAGATGAAGCCTTGGCAATTATTATTACTTTTTAACTAGTATTTCTTTCATCTTGTTTCTCTTGCTTTTCCACCAAGTAGTAATAGTCTTAAATTGTCTGAATTTCTCAGAGGAGGCCTTGGCAATTATTATTCATTTTTAACTAGTATTTCTTTCATCTTGTTTCTCTTGCTTTTCCACCAAGTAGTAATAGTCTTAAGTTGTCTGAATTTCTTTGATGAAGCATTGGCAATTGTTATTCATTTTTGACTAGTATTTCTTTCATCTTGTTTCTCTTGCTTTTCCACCAAGTAGTAATAGTCTTAAGTTGTCTGAATTTCTTAGATGAAGCCTTGGCAATTATTATTACTTTTTAACTAGTATTTCTTTCATCTTGTTTCTCTTGCTTTTCCACCAAGTAGTAATAGTCTTAAATTGTCTGAATTTCTCAGAGGAGGCCTTGGCAATTATTATTCATTTTTAACTAGTATTTCTTTCATCTTGTTTCTCTTGCTTTTCCACCAAGTAGTAATAGTCTTAAGTTGTCTGAATTTCTTAGATGAAGCATTGGCAATTGTTATTCATTTTTGACTAGTATTTCTTTCATCTTGTTTCTCTTGCTTTTCCACCAAGTAGTAATAGTCTTAAGTTGTCTGAATTTCTTTGATGAAGCATTGGCAATTATTATTCATTTTTAACTAGTATTTCTTTCATCTTGTTTCTCTTGCTTTTCCACCAAGTAGTAATAGTCTTAAGTTGTCTGAATTTCTTAGATGAAGCCTTGACAATTATTATTCATTTTTGACTAGTATTTCTTTCATCTTATTTCTCTTGCTTTTCCACCAAGTAGTAATAGTCTTAAGTTGTCTGAATTTCTTAGATGAAGCCTTGGCAATTATTATTACCTTTTAACTAGTATTTCTTTCATCTTGTTTCTCTTGCTTTTCCACCAAGTAGTAATAGTCTTAAGTTGACTGAATTTCTTAGATGAAGCCTTGGCAATTATTATTCATTTTTGACTAGTATTTCATTTATCTTATTTCTCATTTATTGCATTTGCCAATGATTTTTACTATGAAAATGCATTGGAAATGACTTTTACTATGAAAATACATTGGAAATGATTTTTACTATGAAAATGCATTGGAAATGATTTTTACTATGAAAATGCATTGGAAATGACTTTTACTATGAAAATACATTGGAAATGATTTTTATTATGAAAATGCATTGGAAAAGATTTTTACTATGAAAATGCATTCCAAATGCTTTTATTACCAACTAGACTAGCTTACTAAACATTACCCCATGCTGACAAGTAATTTATTTACTAATCTTAACTTGGTTTGGCACGTTTAGCAGCAATGTTTAACCAGGCTAGCTCGTTATCCATTACCTCTCGCCGTATTTCGTAGTATAGATATTAGCGTTGTTTATGATAATGACTATAATCTTATTATTGTTACGCCTTGCCGTCAGAATGAAGGTTTATAGATATTTCGAATTATAATCGAATAAGAAGGAAATGCTTTAGCATTGAAATTTTAAGCCCAAAGTATGGAATGTTATATTAAAAGAGAAATAATTTAAACGAAAATCTAATAAAACGAAATAACGAGGGAAAGAGAAGGAAATTATTTCCACAAACGCGAAAGCTGTCACTGAAACGATAGCAGAAAAATTGTAAAGGTAGCCTAATTTGGTCGGCCATGTTTGCTTTAATTTCCACCCTGCACCGGGTAGCCAGTAGCCGGCGAAGGCAACTGAATAAAAAAAAAAAGATGATGTAAAATAATATTTATAAAGCCTCCCCCCACACTTAGAAAAGAAAAAAAAATCAATTCAAAAGAATAAAAATAGAAACATGAAATGAGAAAACCACAACGATTTACAAGCGCTATGAAAATAAAATACAAAAAATGAGAAAAAAATAAATCTATTTTAAATGGAAATATGCAGTGTAAAAAAAATAAAATAAATAAAAACAAACAAAGAAAAGAAAATTTCAAAAGAAAATAAAATTAAAAAATTGAGACAAATTTTCAAATTTGATTTCCTTGTCGAATAAGCGGTTAATTGAACGTTGAAGACTTTGGCGGGTAATGCAGAAAGAGCGGGAAAATTGAAAGAACACACGTGGCGACGTACTGGTCTACACGTACAATTTCGCACACACTTCTACACACACACACACACACACACACACACACACACACACACACACACACAGAAACAGAGAGAGAAAATTTGTCTGTGTGAGAGAGTGTGTGAGTGTGATGGAAATAAACGCCCACTTACAGCGGCGCAAAACATGCAGTCGTAGAATGGCGTCTGTTCGGCGGTGTTACGCTCAGAGACCTAGCGCCATGATTATTCATTTTCAGAGACATTCAAACGTAAATGAGAAGCAAATTGCATATAAGAAATACATTTTGTTATTAATTATAAAATTATTTAGAAACAAAGAAAACGAATCGCCTCCAGTCCAAATTAGAAGCTAAAATTCAAAGAAATGCACAGACATCCAGTCCACTGTTTTATAAACATATTTACGAATATTCAATGTGTGGGTAACGCAACAGTTAATGGCGTGGAAATTGGAACTGGCGATACGAATTCAAATTCAGCCTGAAGTTTTTTCATTATGTGTCGTGTCGCTCTAGGATATTGGCGTTCATGGCTCTCCACAATTTCCACGTCCTTTGTAGCTATTGATAATTTTTATTTTTTTAACATCTGTCCCAAAACTTTCTCCTCCATCCATTCGCTCATACTCGATAGGTAAGATGTGTTTTCTCTCACACTCTTATCTTAAATCTATTCTGTGTGTATCAAATTATCCAAGTCCTACTTCATTAATTTGTGCCCCGGAAATTTAAGCGTTCTTTTCATGATGTTAAGTAAAGTGTGTTTCATTAAGACGGATTATATATAAGGGTGTTTCATTAAGACGGATCAAAGTCAGCAGTAAACAAATCAGTGTTATTGGTGGAAAATTTATTTATTTCACTATTGGATCATGTTATTTAAGTCGTGGCAATTATGTTTGAAAAATAACATCGCTCAAATGACCGCCAAATCTGAAAGGAAAAGAAAAAAAATCATTGGATGCTTAAACTTAATTCACATTTAAAATCGGTTCAAATTATTTGAACACCCTTTAAAAGTCTTCTTTTTGTGGCCATTGTATCCAGGAATTCGTCGTTACATGTTCTGTCCATAGTATTCTCAGCTTCCTCCTGTAGAACCACGTTTCTATTTCCTCAAGCCAATTTTTCACCTGTGAGGAGCTAAGTGTAATGCTTTCAAATCCAACCATATGCAATTCGGTGAGGAATAAAACCCTACCCTTATCTCAGCTATGGATTAAATAACATATTAGAGTCGGTTCTCCAGCCTTGGCTAGCAGCCAATATTGGAGAAGAAATACTCACAATAGAATGGGGCACCACTCGGCTATATTTTTCTAAGATGTATGGTAATTCAAAGATAAAAACGGAAAGAAATCAGTGGATGGCCATGAATGTCGACGTATTCTAGGATAAAAAGGCATTTATTTATTTCTCAAATGCGTTAAATAACAAGTAAGTATGGAGAGGGTAGTTTTGGGGAAGATCAATTCTAAATTCGAAACTTCACCGCCTGGGGATTTTGAGACAAAAATATCAATATTTAAGTATCCACTCGTAAAGCAGTAACATACAATTATTTTACTTATACATTTGCTGTTTATCATTCTTATACTCTCTCTCTACCTCTCACATTCTCTCTCTCTCTCTCTCTCTCTCTCTCTATATATATATATATATATATAAGCAATACGCGTCCAATTAACAACATAGACCGGTTGCAACGTAACATCATTCAGCTGCTATCCAGACGCCTTTCCTTGCATCTATCCGACCACACACCATCATACACACCATATATATATATATATATATATATATATATATATATATATATATATATATATATATATATATATATATATAAGTGTTTGTGTGTTCCAGTGGAGATTATTGTGTCTGGACTGTGGCCAGATCTAGTGTTAATTGATATCGAGAAGCAACATCTGTTGATTGGCGAGCAACAGTGGCATGGGAAGAAGGGATTGCAGAGGCTCATGAAAGAAATTTGCTTTGGCATGAGGAACTGGTGGCTGAAGTCTGTGAGAAAGGATACGGCTGCAACCTGCTGCTTCCTTAAAGAGATTCCTCAAGTGTGCTGGTATCCAAAAGCCGAATAAGGTAAAAAAAACTTATGGCGAAAAGTAGTGGAAGGCAGTGCACGGATTACACAGAAATTCTTATCGCGTCGCATCCAACTAACATAGACCGGTTGCAACGTAACATCAACCACCTGTTGTGGACCCACCGTGTGGAGAAGTACTGAGCTTAATGGGCCGACATTTTGGTGCAGAACGGCGCTCAGCTGATGATTGCAGCTGGTCTGGAGCACTTGATGTGTCCATGTGTTGTGCCCATATACATGTGTGTGTATTTATGTATATATTTTAGTTGTATAATAAATTTATCCGTTATAGTATATATATATATATATATATATATATATATATATATATATATATATATATATATGTATATATATATATATATATAATATTTATTGTAGTATATATGTAACTTTTCTTCATATATATATATAACTTTTTCTTCATATATAGCACAGGTATGAGTTTCATGCACCATGTAATCACCACTTGAGGATTGTACTACGTGTGTTACCAATGGTGAAAACAATATATATTTATTATTCATATAAATTATTGTTCCGTGATACATTCAGCACTATTTTATTAGTACTCAATGTGCAATATCACACGCACATGCATATATATATATATATATATATATATATATATATATATATATATATAAAATTTTATATATCAAGGACAATATTGTCAGAAAAAACGTATGATAAAGTGGAAAAAATATGAGGTTCCGACGATCACAATCTAATTATCTGCATGCGTATGACGGGCATGACTTTTGAGACCGGCTCGAGAATTGCACAAAAGACCACAAACAGTACAGAAGAATGTATTGTATCCAAGTGCAGCAGGAACACTGTTAGATGTCTTATTTTGCTTTCTCCTTCCATGTCGTCGACTGATGGTTACTTCTCAGTGCAGCTATATCAATGTTGTACTTCTTTAGCCTCAATGCGACCTGAGCTGTTTTTCTTTCTGATGCTGAGTTGTTGTCCTGGGGAGTTCATACATTCCAAGTCCCAAGATGAAATTGATGTTGTTTCGTAGTGTTTTTCGCAGCAGCCCGATATGTGTGGAACTAATTAGAGGTCGTTGTCAGAAAAGAAACACAATGATTTGTTTCAAGTGATGAAGGCTTGTGTCGGACCATCCACACTTTTGGGATCTGTCGATAAAAAAGTAACGGTGCAAAAGACTTGCCAGCAAACTCCGAACGACAGTGCTCATGCGTTATTATCGCAGAGTTTAAGCTCTCCGGACCACAGTCAATATCAGCCAGTCCACGCCTCTCGGCAGACACATGCAATATAATGACCGGGTTAAGCTGTCATGAGTTTTCCTTCCCATCTGAAGTCTTTTTATTGTGAAACCAACACTAAAAGGATTGCTATCCAAAGCTCAGAGAGACTCCTTTCACTCTCATGAAGGGCAGCTAGCCCGCGCCAGTTCTCAACCTGGTACTTTACATATATGAGAGAGTGAGAGAGTGAGAGAGATAGAGAGAGAGAGAGAGATAATGAAAGAGAAAGAAGGAGAGATAGATAATAGAATGGATATGGCATGCCTGTTAAAGTTTTAGTGAGTTTTGCGATGTATGCCGGTTGAGGTAAACTCAAACGTTATTGTGCCTTTAAGAGAAGGAAAGGGTTAGACAAGAGGCAGTAGACATAATTCGAGTGTTTCTCGCCTGATGGCCATAGTGGTAATTGTAACAGTGATTAAGGATTTTTTGGTTCGCACGTATTACGAAAAGAATATTTGCTAACTTGGAGAACAACTTATCGAAATAATTATCTTATTTAGATGGAACCAGTAATCAGGAGTGCCAGAGAAAAGCGATAATAACAACAAAAATTGCAATATGAGCTCTGGTAAAAACATGTATGATATCATCAAAAATTGCAATATGAGCACTGGTAAAAAGGATTGCTGAATACATTTATAATACCCAGAAATTCATACACAGATGTCCTCAAGGGCACATAACACAGTGGATAAAAGCGTTGGTTAGATCCAGTAACAGGATCCAAAGAGTAGGTTAAGGCGGTGGAGAACTTGGAGAGGGGAATGAACAGGAGATAACTGATCACTGACATCCATTAGACATAGCACGTGGAACTAGAACAGTCTACCCCAGCGAGCTAAATAAAGGGTTCAATTCGACATTCCAGCCACCTGAAGAAGGCCGGAGGGTACAACGGCCGAAACGTTGTAATAAATAGGGCAACAAAGATGAGGATGATAATCCGAATAATGTAAATAATGAGTTTCGAGTTTTCTGATTTTGCTCTTTACATCGAGTTCAATCACAAATTTGTAAGTATAATTTATTTTCGTTGAAAGTTTTTCGTGTTCGTTGTGCGATGTACGGCAGGTAGAGGTTGGCCGATGTTCATCTTTCAGGAGTTCTTGGTTTGAAAAGTGTCTAAACGATGCATAGTTGAGTTTGCTTATATAGTTTTGTGTCTTTGTCTATCCACGAGAAAAAAAAGTAAAAAGAAAAAAAGATCACGTCTTGGTCACCAATTTGTTGAGGACAAATATTTTTTCCGGCAAGATTACTCGAATATTAAGGTTGGTAGATGTGGCTGGATAAAAAATAATGTTTAATTAAAAAAAAATGTATCGATCAAAAATAATGTTTGAACAAAATTAAATATAAAAATATGTCGGATTTAATCCATTGCCGAAGATAAATTTGTTTACCTTAAGGCATTCCTCACCAGGGATGCAGATTCGAATCCTGCCGTAGGACCCATATTTTTCTCAAATATTCAGTATATATGTATATATATATATATATATATATATATATATATATATATATATAGTAGATATATAGATGTAGTTATATATATATATATATATATATATATATATATATATATATATATATATGTAGCACATGTAGTTTGGTCCATCACTGTGGTACAAGGAACTTGGACCATAACAAGTGGCGAAGAGGTAATCCAAAAGAAAAACGAACTCTATACGCGGAGGATATACTTTTTGGCTATCCTCGCACATAACAAGTGGCGACGAGGGAACCCAAAAGAAAAACGACCTCTACACGCGGAGGACATACTTTCTTGCTATCCGTCGCACATAACAAGTGGCGACGAGGTAACCCAAAGGGAAAACGAACTCTCTACGCGGAGGACATACCTTTTTTTGCTATCCGTCGCACATAACAGTGGTGGACGAGTAAACTCTAAAAAAACAAGTTCTACGCGAACACATAAAAAAAAAGAATTTTCTTTTTGGATATCAATTTCACTGGTTAACAAAGGAAATTTTTTTTTTGCGTACACAGGTTACTGAATATCAGGTTACACAAAATTACGTTAACATGGAAGATTTAAAGTCAACCATTATGGAAATTATCAAAATCCAATTTGAACAACAACAAAAGTACGAACAGAAACATCTTGAATTTCAAGAATTATTGCTACGTGTAATGTCAAATAAAGAGCAAAAATCCGAGAACGAAACAGTTCTCTCACAAGAGCCTATTTGGAATAATATTGAAGATTTCACGTACGCACCCGACGAAGATAAAACTTTTGCAAATTACTTCCGAAGGTACGAAGATCTATATGAATTTGACTGCAAAGATTGGTCAGACGCAGGTAAAGTACGTTTATTACTAAGAAAATTAGGCACATGCGAATATACCAAATTCGGAGATTATATCCTTCCAAGAAAAACAAGTGAGTTAACTTTCAAAGAAGCCATAAAACTATTAACAGAACTTTTCAGCCATAATACCTCACTATTACACAAAAGATGGAAATGTCTGAACCTGACAAAAAAGGACAGCGAAGATTACATAACTTTCGCGTCTATTGTTAATAAATATTGTGATGACTTTAAATTATCGGAACTCAGCGCGGACAATTTCAAATGCTTAATTTACGTCCAAGGCCTGGTTTCAACCAAAGACGCGGAAATGAGACGCAGAATCCTTACTAAATTGGAGAGTGAACAAGATTTGACACTTCAAAAACTAGCCGAAGACTGCCAGAGATGCATCAGTGTGAGGAAAGACTCAAAACACATAGAAAAAGCTGGCATAGGACACATACGTAAAGTACGAAGACAAAAAAACTTTCCCTCCTCAGAAACAAACCAAACCAATTTTCCCCCCTCAAGAACAGGTAAAACAAAATTTTCTAACTCTAAAAGCCAATATCAGAAAAAACTAACACCCAGTCCATGCTATCGCTGTGGGACTTGACATTTGTTTAAAGACTGTACATGCCGTTTTAAAACTTGTCTAACATGCAAAAAAATAGAACACAAAAGTTCTCATTGTTGGTCTAGAAGAGAAAGCAAAAGCAGAATAAGAATAAGAATCACGAGGACTGACCAAGCTGATGAGACTAACATAAGGAAATACTTACAAGTTGAAATGCAAAACAGAAAAGTCAGGCTACAGCTGGATTCTGGCTCAGACTTAACTATTATACACCTACAAACATAGAGAAAACTGAACAAACCTGCCATGTTAAAAACGGATAAAATTGCTAGATCAGTTACGGGGAAAAAGATAAAATTTGAGGGTGAAGTAATTATAAATGTAACATTTTATGGAATGACGAAAAAAATAAAAATGAACGTGTTAAGAAAATGCAAAAATTCGAACTGTGGGATCTACCAATAAGTACGTACTGCCAAAATGTAAAAAGCTTACCAACCGAGGCAGACAAATTAAAAGAGAAACTAAAAACGAGTTTCCCCGAAGTATTTTCAGCAGGTCTGGGAAGATGTAAGAAAATGGCAGCAAATATCGAGATAAAAGAAAACGTTCAACCTATCTTCCAGACAAAACGGAGCGTACCGTTTGCGTCAATAGAAAAAATTGATCATGAATTAGCTAGACTCGAAAACACTGGCATATTGACAAAAGTAGAATACAGTAAATGGGCCGCTCCGACGGTCTACGTCAAAAAGAAATCAGGAGAAATTTGAGTTTGCGCTGATTTTTCTACAGGTTTGAACGCATTGATAAAGGACTACCACTATCCTCTACCCAGTCCAGAAGAAGTATTCACTAAATTAAATGGCACAATTTTTTTTTCAAAAATAGATTTAAGTGAAGCGTACTTGCAAATTCCAGTCGATGAGGAAAATTTAGACGTTAACTTCAGATTTATTTTTGGCACACTACGATCTTAAATTAGAAATTATTGTAGCAAGTGACGCGAGCGCCTACGGAGTCGGAGCGTGTATATTGCATAAAATGCCAGATGGGACAATAAAACCCATTGCTCATGCTTCTCGAACGTTACTACCAGCGAAGTAAAATTATTCACAAATACAGAAAGAATCTCTAGGAATTATCTTCGCAGTCACAAGGTTTCATAGGTACATCTATGGTAGATATTTTACTCTACAGACGGATCACAAACCGTTACTAACAATTTTTGGTTCGAAACAAGTTCTGCCGGTTTACACGGAAAATAGGTTACTAAGATGGGGAACAATTCTTCTGAACTACAATTTCAGATTGGAGTATTTAGCAACGAAAAAGATCGGGCATGCGGATGATCTGTCGAGACTTATACCAACAAAGACAGAGCCATTGGAAGATACGGTAATCGTAGCCCTAAGAAATGAATAAGATATCAGAACAGTACTATGTTGTACAGTTAGAAACCTCCCAGTCACACTACAAGACATAAAAAATAAGCCAAAAACGACGAATTCATAAAAGAAACAAAAGCAAAAATAGCAGAAAAGAATGAGCAAATATCAGACAGCTTTTCTGTATGCGATAATGTGCTACTTTACAACGAAAGGGTTGTAATTCCCAAAACATTACAAAAGCGAATCATAAAGGATTTCCACGGGGGCCATCCTGGAAAAATAGAATGAAGTCGCTAATGCGAAGCTATGTATATTGGAAAAATATGGACCAGGATATTACTCAGATGGTGGAAATGTGCAAGGGATGTAACTTTGCAGCCAAAGCACCGCCAATCATCCATAAGCCATGGCCAGAGACTGATCGTCCGTAGTCAAGAATACACGTAGATTATGCAGGACCAATTGATGGTCTTTACTATTTAATCAGAGTGTATAGTTATAGTAAATGACCGGAGGTGTTTCTTTGCAAAGATCCTACTTCAGAAACGACCATAAATTGCCTCCACGAACTATTCGCTCGGTTTGGAGTAGTGGATTGCCTAGTCACAGATAATGGAACGCAATTCACATCAGCAGACTTCCAAGAGTTTTGCGAAATTTATCAAATAAAACATATACAATCCCCGCCTTATCATCCAAGATCAAATGGGCAAGCGGAGAGATTTGTTGATACACTCAAAAGAGCGTTACGAAAAGCCTATGATGTGCCTACGGAAAAAGCATTACAGCAATTTATTCAGGTATATCGAATAACGCCAAATAATGCTACACCATCGACATTATCACCAGCAGAACTGATGTTCGCTAGAAAAATCAGATCTGCATTTGATAAATTGCTACCAAGACAGACGAAACAAGTAACACAGTCCTACGCACAAAAAAGAAAATTCCTCCCAGGAGAAATTTTTTTTTTAAGCATATAAAAATAATACATCTTACTGGGAACAAGGCACAATTGAGAACAGAATCGGCAATATGGTTTACATAGTATAGGGACAAAAATTCTCACATAGAAGTCACGTAAACCAAATAAGGAAGAGACCGTTACAGGATGCTAACGGTCCACCTGATGAAGAGGTGATGGACACGATTTTCGATACATTTGATATAAAAAGACCGCAAACAATGCCAGAACCACGAAAATCGTCCAGAAAAAGGAAGTTCACAGAACCTTTGGAAATATATCCAAAAAAAAAAAAAGATATTAAAAACCCCTGCTACGCAAAAGCTTCGGAAGTGGGGTGTTATGGAGACTTACCCATAATAATAATGGACTATTCCGGACATCATAAATACTGCGCCTCAAGAGGGAGCAGCGTTCAGTCGGTTCAGAGTCAGTCAGAGAGACAGAGTCAGACGATTATTGTAAGACATTGGAATAGTGATACTTGTCGAGACAACATAATTCTCTCTAACCTAACCTGATTGTTATTACTAACACTTCTACTTCTTTTGTACATATTCTGTTTGTAATATATCTGTGTTATTCCATACCTGTGTTCGAGTTATTCTTCATTGGTTCTACCTTGGACCACCACCGTGGTACAAGAAACTTGGACCATAACAAAAACCCATGCCAAATTCACTATAATTGAGAGAATAGAAAAGTCCAGAGCAGATAGCATTAGAAAGATTTTAGAGTTCCATGAAAATATGTGGCTACAACGTTGAAAAACGCACTATCCAGCCGGGCTTAACCATAAATTTAACAATATAGATAGTATTAATATATAACCCCACAAATCAGGTCCTACCCACATTTCTCACCCACACAAGACAGACATACATACAGAGGTGTTGAGCCCTCACACTTATACACACAACCACCCGAATCTACACAATTACACACATCATACTCACTCACTCCCTAATGAGCCAAATGATAACACACACCCATAGTATTATACACGCTTACACACATCATACTCAATACTCCCTAAGAATCAAATAACATACACAAACTTAACAGAGACACATCCTTTTCCAGGAGCCAATAAAACTGTCAAATTGACCAAGGTAATTAAGTGCAGCATGAATCCATCCAGCTCTTATCTCAAATAACAACTTAAAGGAGACTGTTTGACCAACACAAGGACTGACCAAAATTCATGTTAAAAAAAATAAAAAAACAAATGAAAACTACAGGCAAAAGTTCATTTTCTCCATCAAGACATTCATTTCTGTAGTTCACTGCTACCAGCAAGCAGAATTTTTTTCTCCTGATAATGGCCATATTGGCCGAAACCAGTCGAGGAATCTAAATGATATAATAATAAAAACGGAAGAATATTAATATACAACCTAGTGTGTCTGAAGATTTTAATTTCTTAATATTTTTTATTATATATATATATATATATATATATATATATATATATATATATATATATTATGATTTGGCAGATAAAGTTACATCGTAGTAATAATGTTTAACAGAAAGTAAATGTGAATATGTTACTTATTTGAGTAGTTTAGGTTACATTAGTTATTTGTTTTGTTTTTTTACTTATTTAAATATTTTTGTAATTATTATTTTTCCTTGCTTAGATTTGGCCATCGTATTGTTTTAATTGATAGATTACAAAACTAGTAAGAAATTTCAAATAAATAGTACGAGATAATTTTGTAATGAACGGTTTCGTAAATTAATGTAAATGGGAGAAAGATTTTATCTGAGCGTCTGTGCGTGTATGAGTGTATGTGAGAATACATTTATATGTATAGGCTTGAACATGCATCGCATTTTTCTAAATTCGTTTGATTAAGTGTATAGGGTTAGACGTAAAGATTTTTATAGAATAGTAAGAATTATTTATGAATTTTTTTTTGGAGAGTGATGTAAGTGGTAAGGTTTAGTTATCGAATTAGTATTTAATTTAAATGTAAAGCATTGGATTGAACTTTGCAAGAACAAGTCCAGCTTACCTCGTTATGAATTCCATGGAAAACAGCGCGAATTAAAATCAGATGAAGCAAAAGACAAGACTATATATGAGGGAAGGGGGAAAGTCTTTATTTCATTGGCTGATGTTGACTGACGTATGTCAATACGAACGGTCGGAATCCTAAATCTTTGTTTGCATTGTCGAGGTCCGTAGCACAACGCTATCAAGGAGGCGGCCTGAATCTTTTTGAATCAGGTCGGATTTGCTGTTTGAGCCGATATGATGCAAATCAGCAATGAAGACAGTGCATCACTGAAGACCTTCCTTGATGCATCTGAAATGTATGACTCTACTATATATATATATATATATATATATATATATATATATATATTATGATTATTTAGTTTTTTTAAAGTATGATTCCATCGCTACACACAAATTTGCATGTTTCAAAAGTGCAACTAAATTTATAAATTTAATAAAAAAAATTAAACTTAAAATCCAGAGTCTCGTTCCATTGTAAAGCGATGTTAGGAATAATTTTCCAAGAAATTTACTTAAATTATAAGCGCAGACAATCTTAATATTATAAAAGAATTTTCATTAACCTTAACAACTCATAATATTAATATTGTGGTCGCTTATAAATTAAGTCAATTTCTTAGAAAGTTATTCCTAAAATTGCATGACAATGGAACGAGTCTATTGATTAAAGTTTAATTTTTATAAATAAAATTATAAATTTATTTTCAGTTTTGAAACAGAAATTTCTGTGCCGCGATGGAATTGTATTTTATAAAATAGAATATATATATATATATATATATATATATATATATATATATATAGATATATATATAATATTTTGCTCTCCTGTTTGCATCAAGCACTGTTCTTTTTAAAATAGAAATAATTGTTAAGAACACCAGATTGTAAATCTTACTGTTCTTATTATCTTAATAATAATAATAATAATAATAATAATAATAATATATATATATATATATATATATATATATATATATATATATATATATATATATATATATATATATTATTATTATTATTAAAAAAACAAAACACCGATCAAAATAAAAAATAAATAAATAAAAATAAAATAAATATAAAGGCTAAAATTAAATAAAAACAAGCAAAATAAATTGACACAAATAAATAAATAAACAAATAAACGACTTCCGGTAAAATATCTGCCAAAAATGACTACCCACAATTCACCACTGACCCGTATATATAAATAGCAGAGAAAAATAACAGCACTCGTGGCCCGACGATTGCATCTAAATAAATATAGCACACTTTAAGACTATATTTCGTCATATATATATATATATATATATATATATATATATATATATATATATATATATATATACCGGGTGTAACAGCAGAATTGTACAAATCATGTAACAGGATAACAGGTCATCTCACAAAATATTTAACATACCCCCCGCCCCAAAAAATCACTAAACTAATTGTTGTGGAGGATCCACCTAATCTGCATAGGTGATTACCAACTATATAAATAATGGTTGGTACCGGTAGACGAGAGGGAGGAATCACGAGATCCAACTAGAGACTCTGATCGACTGCGACTAGTCAACACATTCTCCAGGAACGTCTTCCCAGAAATATACAGAAATACTATATGTACTTATTGTGTACACTTTCTTGTTATAATACATTCTTGTTCTAAGTACATTTTGTGTTGCATTATTATTCCATGCAATAGGCGAGATTCAACAATGAGTCAAGACTCAACACTAATTAAGTTTCTTTTCCCAGGTTTTCAGATGAGACATTTAGGCATCTTGACACCATTTGTCGGAAGATTCACTGGAAAAATCTTTGATTTATTCAGTTAGAAAAAGAAGAGGTTAAAAACATTTCGTCTCAACCCCACTCTCTTCCCAATTGAGCAATGGTAAGACCATTAAGACTTTCAGTAATTGTATCAACATTCATACTCTGGCTTTCATCTTCAAAGTTTATTCAAGAACCATCAAGAGAACGGTGAATAAGTTTAAAAAAGAGGGAACAGTAGAGAGGAAAATTGGATCAGAAGGTCACAACAGGAAGAGGGATCATCATTTCACCTTAGAGCTAAAGCGATCAATTAGAAAAGATTCAACTCAATCCGTAAGACGTTTGGCACGTGATAGAGGAGTTTCAGCTATGACAGTCCAAAGAGCAGAGAAAAAAAACTTGGAAATGAAATCGTACATTAAACGCGTGAGACAGAAATTTGAAAGGATAGACAGGGTGAAGATCATCTTGAATAAGTTGGAAATGATCCTGGAGTAATATATATATATATATATATATATATATATATATATATATATATATGCAAATATATAGAAAATAGGAAAGAACACGTTAAGTAAATAATCCGAGGTTATTTAGTATTTTTGTTTTTATTTTTGAAAAACAGTACTCAATACAAAAGTAGAGCCTAAATTATAATTATAGTTATTTTTAATATATATATATATAATTACTTTAAAAAAAAATATGATTCCTTCGCTACATAAGATTTCTCATGTTTCAAAAACAAGACCCAAAAGCTGTTTCATCCACAAGCGAAATTCTTGAATCTTGAAGTTTACGCATCTTTATAAGAATATTCATTCGTAGAATTAATTACTATGCAAACGACTGAAGCGACCAGTCCAATAGGGGGCGTAAGGGTTAACAATTTGTATCAACAATTTGACATCACCATGGGATCTTTAGACTCTGCAGAGTCTTCTGACCTCGTCGGTCTGTTTATTCTATACAACCTAACCGCGCAGCGTGAATTAGACATTATGGAGATCGGGCTATACATGGATGACGGGCTCATGGTAGTGAGGAGCTCCACAAATTTTGAAATAGATAAAATTAGAAAAATAATATATAGTGAATTCAGAAAACTAAATATAAAACTACAGTCAGTACTAAATTAAAAAGGGTAAACTTCCTAGACGTAACTCTGTTCTTAATGAACAACATTACAGGAAACCTAACACTAATCCCTTGTATGTACACCCTAAGTCAAACCATCCTCCATGTATAATTAAGCATCCACCCTCATCAATAGAGAAAAGAATCAGCATGAACTCCGCTAATAAAGAAATATTCCAACAACATAGTAATTTTATAACACAGCTCTAACAAATAGCGGATACAAAAACGCTAACATCAATTATAGAAACCACAAGAACTAATCAGAAGAAAAACAGAAAAAAAAAATTATCTGGTATACCCCTCTCTTGAACCAAATGGTTAGTATTAAGCTAGGACATAAGTTCCTAGCTTTAATTGAAAAACACTTTCCTACTAATAGCAGACTTAGCGAGATCTTTAATAAAAACACCGTAAAATTAAGTTGCAGTTGCACTGAAAATCTAGAAAGAATTATAAAAAACATAATAATAAAATACTGGAAAACACACATGCCAAAATAGTATTAATAAAAACCCTAAAGTAAAATTAGACAAAAATAATGAAAAATTATGTGATTGTAGAAACCCTGAAGACTGACTGTTGGAAAATAAATGCCGCATAAAATCTGTGGTATACCAATGCACTATCTCATCCATTGAGAGTCCTAACACTGATAGGATATACATTGGTTCAACGAATAATGAATTTAAAATTAGATGGAGACAACACAAAAGCTCCTTCAATAATATTAGAAATAGAAATCAGACATCCATTTCCAAATATTTTTGGCATTTAAAAGAAATGAATAAAACACCAAAAGTAAAATGGAAAATAATAAATAGAACAAGAACTTGTAAAACCTGTGATGACCCATGACCTTTATGCCTACATAAAAAACTACTCATTATTAAGTTTCTAAATAATTAAAATTTATTAAACCATAGACATGAGTTAACGGTTTTTTGCCGACATCAACAAATTTTTGCATTAAATAATTACCATATTTCTTTTTAATTTCATGGTCTAATAAAGGGTTTAAAAGCTTAATCACAAGATTTAAAAAAAAACCCTTTATGAAATCGTCAAAAAAGCAAATTGTAGTTCGGTACAACGTGTTTATATATGAACAGCCATTTTAGAAAAAAATCTTCAGAAACTTAACAGCGTACAACGGTGCCAATAACTCTCTGTCGCTAAGACGGACGTGACAATGTGCTTATAGGAATGTCATCATTCGCTTTGAAAGGAACAGCCGGCCCTGCCTTGGCTTGGCCTCTTTCCGAGGGTGACTGATATGTTGATACAAATTGTTAACCCTTACGCCCCCTATTGGACTGGTCGCTTCAGCCGTTTCCATAGTAAATAATTCTACGAATGAATTTGCTTATAAAGATGCGTAAACTTCAAGATTAGTTATTCCAAAAATTTCGCTTGAGGATCAAACAGAGCTTTTGGCTCTTGTTTTTGAAACATGAGAACTTTTATGTAGCGAAGGAATCATATATATATTTTTTTAAACTATATATATATATATATATATATATATATATGAACTTTATTTCAATCCTTCATGAGTTTCCGGTCATTAGCTATGATTAATTAATGATGAGCATGTCAATTTTGTTTATGATCGATTTCATTACGATTCTTCGGTTAAGCTTGGAGAGTAAATATACGTTCTTATTGCACAAAGTAGAGTCCAATAGGGTTATTTAAATGTCGGAGAATTCCAGTAAGATATCTTTAATCAATTCTAAGTTACAACAGTTCAGAGCTTAATCGAACAATTGGATACTTTTGCTGTTACACGATTTGGACAAGTTTGCTGTTACATCCGATATATATATATATATATATATATATATATATATATATATATATATATAGATATATATAGATACACACACACATATATATATATACACACACACACACACACGCATATATATATATATATATATATATATATATATATATGCATGTGTGTGTGTGTTTGTAGTGTTCTATTATTTCGATAACAAGTCAATCAAGAACAGTATCGGAAATTTGGGCAAGATATCCTTCGATCAATTCTTTCCAATCAATCTACTGTTCGTAATGTACGTGTTCATCTTCGCTGGCTATAACTTTAATCCCCTCGCCATCAACATTACCCCTCCTGACCTTACGCTCACTTCCTAGTTCCAACCCACCCTATAACACATGGCCACTCTTACTATAATTATTGAGCGGCCCACTCACAGATAAGCAACAGATATAAACTCTTCACATTAATTTCAATCGGGATTAATATTACATCCTTTCTTTTGCCGCCCTTTTCCTCCATCAACCCACCGGCGCCCATAGCGATCGTTGTCCTCAGTGCAATGACAAACGGACAATGTCCACTGGGGCGGGAGATGAGAGCCTGTTTGTCGAGATGGGAAATTGGCTGGAAAGTGGATGGGGTCGCGGAGCTGCTGAGAGGGTGGAAATGGAAGCAGTTTAGAAAAGATTGTTCGAACAGATGATCCGTTTAACGACCTCGTCACTTACCCTCTCGCTTTTCCTTCTTCAAATGAAACATCGGCCATAGGGGGGGGGGGCAGTGAACTCGACAAATATGTATAACTGCCATTTTGAATCGTAAACCTATTTTGCCGACGCGCTTGAAATGGTAACCAAAGCTCGAATAATCCGCGCCATTAATTACAATTTTTACTGTGGATTAACATATCCGCCCGGTAAGCGGGCCTATTGGAGAGGACAGATATATCTCCCTGGAGCCGTTTTCGAAATCGCTCTTTGCTGAACAGGTGAAATCCGCCATTTTAAACGTTTATATTTAAAGAAAGACAATCTTTCGAATAAGAATCGATTCCGTATAGTGTTATTCAAAAAGAAAGAGGAGATTTCGAAAATTTAATGATGAAGCAAAAGCTAAGAAACAGAAACGCACCCAACACATTACCAACGAAAAGAACCATTTTTTTACGTCATTAGTCTTTGACTCTACAAGACTTTTAATCCGGCCTTTGAATGGTTTTACGCTTAATCCGATTTCAGTCTCTTGCCACCTTCACATGTAAGTTAACTGTCATCAGTTCCCCGCACGGTTTTGATTTTATCTCTCTATATAAAACAGAGGATGTCTGTCTGTCCGTGTCATACGTTTTCGACCGAGATCCAACCAACGGATTTTGACTAAACTTGACACATACCTTGTACAATGTAAGAGATGGGTTCTTAGCGTAAAAAGTCAATAATGTTTTTTTTTTAAAATCAATAATCGATAAAGCCGATCAAAAATAGATAAATTCAACTTTTTCCTCCGATTTCGTTCAAACTTGGTATGTAGGTTACTTACATCATGACGAACCGCGAAAAATGAAAAATCAATTTCAATAAATATCAAATTTAACACAAATTTTAAAATGAAACTCCCACAACTTTCAAGCATTCTAATACAAACTTCACTCAATTGTAGCCAACAATAACTTGATTGTTTAACAGTGATTTAATTTGATAATTGTGTCTACCCATATAATGAAAAGCTGCGTAAATAGCGAAAAATGGCAATTTTTACTGGTTTCTTTCTTATTTTTCGTTGATCTTTCAACCAATTTCCACCAAGTTTAATAATTGCTTTATAAATGTATCCACTTTTAAATTCATTGTAGAACACAGACAAATTGAATTTCAAAAACTCCAAAATAATTGTGGTCTAAAGTGGGTCTTCATGTTGCCTGTTTTGCCCCTTCATAACTTAGATTGAATGAATACAGACTACTTCTGTCATATCAGTAACTGCATTAATTCAAAATGTTTTTTTAATGAAAGTATTATAAAGTAATTGAAGAAGATGGATTCTTTTACATCTAAACATGATGCTGTTTTTGCTCAATTCTATTTGAACGCTTTTGCTGATCGACAAGCTGGGTATGGCTGATAGTAATTAATAATTTTAGAATCAATATATATATATATATATATATATATATATATATATATATATATGTATATATAAATTAAAGATCAAGTAAGGATCAAATATGAATCGGAATACCACAGAATCACAAGATAAAAACGGTACACGTAATAAGTGACGAACCAATGAGAATTGACCCAAACAAAATTGAAAAATACCAAAGTTCTGTCTTTTTGTTTGTATTTTCTCAATCTCTGACCAAGCTTTAATGAAAGTGAAACATATTAGATTGGCATACTTTCCCTTTTTGTTCCTTGATTAAGTTGTAAAATACCTACGTACGATAATGGGAATGTCCCCACTCTCATAAATACAGTAGTAAATACTGTATGTTGGTCTCTGCAGTTGAAGATTCGTCTCCGGCTGTGCTGGTCAAACTCTCTGCTTCAGGGGGCAGAAAGGATCCACAAACGAGGCTATGTCGAAGAGCAGAGTCTCGTCTCAGAAAACAGCTACCCGGCCCCGTTTTATACGGCGTCTACGGGGAATTTTTGTCGCGCCTACCGGCTTGTATACGCCACATTAAAATCGGCCTTGTGCCACATCTGACCAATTGGGGCGGTTAGTGGGTATCCTGCAGTTGGAGATCATTGTGGAATTTACTTGACTCACTTCTAGCAGTTGGCTACTTCTTCTACGTGCCACTGGCGAATCTCATATGTGTTGTTCTTGTCCTAAGTATTATCCTTCATTATCAACTTTCGTGTGATCATTCTATTCAGTAACCTTCACTGGGTTACAACAAATATCTATATCTATATCTATATATATATCTATCTATCTATATATATATATATATATATATATATATATATATATATATATATATATATATATATATATAAGGCAGGATGTGTGTGTGTCTGTGTGTGTAACGAATGCACGGCCGCAATTTTCGACGGATTTGCACCAAAATTTACATGCACATGCTCCAAGTTAGTGAAGAGGCCAAGACCGACTTTGCATTTCCCCAACTCCCATCGATAGTGGAAATAATCGATTTTTTCATGCTTCTACGGTAGTTTTCATGTAGTTTGCGGCCATTTTCTACTGGCGAGAGCCTATAGCTGGGTGCCACGAATAGAGAGGAAGATTCTATTGGCTAGCGTGAGAGCCAACAGCTGACTGACAGGAATGTTAACTAGCATGCTAAAAAAAAATCGATAGCTGCATTCGCCACAAGTAGGAAAAATTTAAATTTGCATGGCACTTTACTCCAATTGGGTCATTCGCTTGCTTAAGTCAACGTTGATTCTGATTCCGCAGAACTGGGTTGGGTGTGAAAATGTATTTTGTTGTTAACATTCCTTTTTCATTCGGTTTTTCCAGTTACGAGTCCTTTTTTTTAAAGCTGATCGTCTTCTGTTCATTTTGTTTAGTTCTTTTCTCGTAAGAGATTTAATGTTTAGTATAGAGCTTAGAAAAAATTCCCAGTTTGAGATAGGCAAGAAGTAAGGCATGTAGCAACATCAGCACGTCAAAGAGCACTCCTTTAAAGGCAAGGAAGGGCAAAGATATTTTAAGTCAAGTGACAGCGATTGCTGTATGAGTGGTACGATTTTTGATTCAAGCACGGGCAACGCCGGGCCATTCTGCTAGTATATATATATATATATATATATATATATATATATATATATATATATATATGATTCACTTTATCAGAGCTTCGTCAGAGATCAAGATGGAAATCTTGATCTCTGATGAAGTTTTAATAAAGTGAAATATGTTAGATTAAGATCTGTTTCTTTCTATATCCTATCATTTTGTTTGTTTCCTATCCTTGATCTATCTATCTATCTATCTATCTCTCTATCTATCTATCTATCTATCTCTCTATCTATCTATCTATTTATCTATCTATCTATCTCTCTATCTATTTATCTATCTCTCTATCTATCTATTTATCTATCTATCTATCTATCTATTTATCTATCTATCTATTTATCTATCTATCTATCTATCTATCTCTCTATTTATCTATCTCTCTATCTCTCTATCTCTCTATCTATCTCTCTATCTATCTATTTATCTATCTATCTATCTATCTATCTCTCTATCTATCTATTTATCTATCTATCTATCTATCTATCTATCTATCTATCTATCTCTCTATCTATCTATTTATCTATTTATCTATCTATCTATCTATCTATCTATCTGGTTATTAAAAAGAGACAGAGACACATTCAACATAATACTAGACGAAAAAGGTTAAAATAAATAAAACATTGCTCAATGTTGTTCAAATGATTCTATTTCCTGTTGTTTTTTTTTCATAGTTTGTATAAAATTCAATTGTCTCGCTAGATCATGTACGACTATCGTTCGACAATCCCTGGGTGCTCCCTACATTTGGCCTTCTGCCACATCTAAGCTACGCTTATAAAATCACAACTCTTGAAATCATTTTAGAAGGATTTGTCTGTCTAGTATTGGCCTTTTCAATAAATCATCGGACCCGCATTTGTAAAATGGATGCCATTCTTACATCTTTTTCGCAAAGACAAAACCCAGTCACAAATAAGCAATCAGGGACGGGGAAAAATAAAATAAAAAGACAGAACATGACTCGTAGCATTTTCCACAGCAATTTGAAGAGTGTGCATTGTTTAGAATATTATGTTTACCGTGTTCCATTTGAAGGATAGCGCGCTCGTTAGACAATGGAGAGCACATCCAATTAGCGGACGAGTGGGTATTTTTTGTAAAATGCCGGTCAGTGGGGGTCATAGAGTTCTTTGTGTCGGATAATTGTGAAGAATCAGTGTAAGGGAGATCGTCAACGCTGGAAGGAAGGTGAAGAAATGTTGAAATAATAAAAAAAGCAGAGAGGCACAAAGATTAGAAACTAATCTTAAGTAAAGTAGGAAAAAGAACTAATAAATATGAAAAACAAAGAGCAGGGGTTAGCAAGGTCGTCGAACAGACTCTTACTGATGTGGCGAATAAGATAATTTACATGTTTTGTCCCCCCCCTTCAAAGCAAAGTTATATTAAGATAGAGTAGTATTTATGTTGTGATGTGGTTTGGTTTGGTTTGGTTTGTTTTACGTCATGTCAACCTCAATGGGTTATTTAATGCCGACAAAATTTTTATTACTGGTAATATTTTGGTTTGTCAAAAATCTATTTCTGGTAATATTTTTTTCCTCGGAAATTTATAGCGGGTAATATTACTTTAAAAAAGTATTGCTGGTAATATATAATTTTTTTAAATATATTGCTGGTAAGAGTTTTTTTTTCCTTCAAAAGTTTATCTTTGGTAATCATTTTTTACAAAGTATTTCTGGTATTAAAACCTATTTTTGCACTTTCATAATGCTTTTTACCTCAGTTTGGCGGTTAACTATTTGCCCATAGCTGGGGCCCTAACATGTGCTCCCACCCCGGGTAGCATACCCTCGTTGGACCTACGAAGGGTAACCTTCCTGAAGCAAGGTGCGACTGTCACAAGGCAGAAGACCAGGTCGGAAAATTCAAGGAAGTGGAGAGTGCTGGTGGATGCTACACTGCCAGTGGAGATCGTTGTGTCTGGTCTAAGACCAGATCTGGTCTTAATTGATTTCGAGAAGCAACATCTGTTGCTTGGCAAAATCACAGTAGCATGGGAAGAAGTGATTGAGGAGGCGCATGAAAGAAAGTTGCTTCGGTATGAGGAACTTGGGGCTGAAGTCCGTGAGAGATGATATAGCTGCACTCTGGTGCCATTTGAGGTTGGCTGTAGAGGATTTCCTGCTGCCTCTTTAAAGGGATTACTCAAGTGTGCTGGAATCCCAAAGCCGGAGAAGGGGATAAAGACTTGTGGTGAAAAAGCGGTGGAAGGAAGTGTATGGATTACCCAAAAATTCTTATCGAGTCGCACGTAATTAACATAGACCGGTTGCAATGTAACGTGATCCAGCTGTTGCGGGCCCATCGTGTGGACAGGTACTGAGCTTAACGGGCCGAAACCTTGCTGAAGCACTGCGCTCAGCTGAAGATTACACCTGGTCTGAAGCACTTGATGTGTATTTGTGTTTTGTTATATATACTACATGCCATATATATATATATATATATATATATATATATATATATATATATATATATATATATATATATATACAGTGAGGTGAAACAAGGGTTTGGACAGTAAAAAAAATGGGTTTAGAATCATATATTGAAACAAAAAATTGTCTAAAGCTCACAATATATTTGTAAAACAAGTATAAATGCAAATAACATTTGATGAAATTGTCCCACATTCACTGCCGTATAGGAGGACTGATATCACGTAACAGTTCAGTACACTTTTCTTTTCTTTTAATGAAATGATTTTGTTTCTTAATACTCTGCTTAGTTTTGGGAAGGAATCTTTAGATATCTCAGTTCGCCTTCGGGTTTCAGTGTCGAAGTTTCTGACCCCCGAAACCTATTCCTCTTTTGCGAGTAAATATTGCCTTGACGATTGTCTGAGAATAAAACTGATTTTTTTTCCAGATACAAGTTCTGCTATTTAACCAATAGCCGGCGAGGGGTTGGGAGTGATGCACATTTTTCCCAAGCGTATTTTGCGCGTAATTAAATGTTATGAAGCCGACTGGAATTCGAACTCTGGATAGTGGCTCTGAATTTACTTCTGAATTCGAGACGCTGTTCATTATAATTTAGTCGAGGGAAATATGGGTTGAAAAATAGAAATAAATCTTTCGAAGAAATATAAGAAGTTATGTGCCATACATGATACACGCTTAGGCGATCATGTATCTTTCGATACATGACTGACGAGGCAGAATTTGTTTTCCCGCAGTACGTTGCCATTTTCTTTCCATCCAAGGCTATAGAACCCGGTCTGTCCTGCTATTTATCCGTAGATGCTGGGGAGAAGAGGATTCACAGCTATTCCTATTCAACAAAAAGAGAAAAGAAGACGATATGAGTAAAGTGAAGGAGGTAAACCAGAAGAGACAATGACGAAGAAGAAGGAGGAGGAGGAGGAGAAGGAGAAGAAAGAGATGGGTGAGATGATAAAGAGGTTGAAGTAGTAGAATATAAGTAGGGAGAAAAAAGAGGAAGAAGAGGAAAATATGGGTAGAATAGAAAAGTAGGAGAAGAAGAAGGAAAAGAAGATTATGAGGGGAGAAAAGAAGAAGAAGAAGAAGAAAAAGAAATTGAATGCACGTAAGTGAATGTATTTGATTCGACTGGAGTTCGAACTCAGCTCTCTTATTCCTCAAACCAAGCCGCTATCCATTACTCCACTGTGCCTGGAAAGAAAGCAATAATCGAAAATGTTTTCGAAATGGTAAATGGTGAAGAATGAAAGGAGAAAGACATGAAGAATAAGAATTTTAAAAAAAAGTTTAACAGGTGAGGAAGGAAAAAATTGTTCAAAATGATTTAAAAAATGAAATGAAGAAGAAAATAAGGAAAGGGAGGGGCGAAAAAGAGAAGAAAATAAAAAAGAAGTAGAAGATGGATGAAAAAAAAAGAGAATAAAGTAGGAGAAAGTATAGTGAAGAATATGAAAAAGAAGAAGAATATGAATAAAAAAAGAAAAGAATACTATGACTAGAGAGAGAGTGTGTGAGAGAGAAGAAGAAGAAGAAGAAGAAGAAGAAGAAGAAGAAGAAGAAGAAGTTGACAAGTCGAATGAAAAAGAGGAGGGAAAAGAGGAAGGATAAGCTAAAAAAGGTGGGGATGAAGTAAAGAAGAAAAGTAATATGAGAAGAATGAAAAAGAAGAGGAAGAAGACGATAAGAGTGAAGTGAAAGATGTAAAGAACTAGACAACGACGACCACGAAGGAGGAGGAGAAGAAAGACATGGGTGAAATGAAAAAGAGGCTGAAGAAGGGCGAGAAGAAGAAGTACGAGAAAAAGAAGGGCGAGAAGAAGAAGAAGGGCGAGAAGAAGGGCGAGAAGAAGAAGAAGAACAAGAAGGGCGAGAAGAAGAAGGGCGAGAAGAAGAAGAAGAAGAAGGGCGAGAAGAAGAAGAAGGGCGAGAAGAAGAAGAAGGGCGAGAAGAAGAAGAAGGGCGAGAAGAAGGGCGAGAAGAAGGGCGAGAAGAAGAAGAAGAAGAAGACGAAGGGCGAGAAGAAGAAGAAGAAGAAGAAGGGCGAGAAGAAGAAGGGCGAGAAGAAGAAGAAGAAGAAGAAGAAGGGCGAGAAGAAGAAGAAGGGCGAGAAGAAGAAGAAGAAGAAGACGAAGGGCGAGAAGAAGAAGAAGAACAAGAAGGGCGAGAAGAAGAAGGGCGAGAAGAAGAAGAAGAAGAAGAAGAAGAAGAAGGGCGAGAAGAAGAAGAAGGGCGAGAAGAAGGGCGAGAAGAAGAAGAAGAAGAAGACGAAGGGCGAGAAGAAGAAGAAGAAGAAGAAGAAGAAGAAGAAGGGCGAGAAGAAGAAGGGCGAGAAGAAGAAGAAGAAGAAGAAGAAGGGCGAGAAGAAGAAGAAGGGCGAGAAGAAGGGCGAGAAGAAGAAGAAGGGCGAGAAGAAGGGCGAGAAGAAGAAGAAGGGCGAGAAGAAGAAGGGCGAGAAGAAGGGCGAGAAGAAGAAGAAGAAGAAGACGAAGGGCGAGAAGAAGAAGAAGAACAAGAAGGGCGAGAAGAAGAAGGGCGAGAAGAAGAAGGGCGAGAAGAAGAAGAAGGGCGAGAAGAAGAAGAAGAAGAAGGGCGAGAAGAAGGGCGAGAAGAAGAAGAAGGGCGAGAAGAAGGGCGAGAAGAAGGGCGAGAAGAAGGGCGAGAAGAAGAAGAAGAAGAAGAAGAAGAAGAAGAAGAAGAAGAAGAAGAAGAAGAAGAAGAAGAAGTGATTAAGGAATAGTTATGGTGAAAAAGAAAAAAGAAAAAGATTTCGAAAGAAGTCATGATACAGGAACAAGCAATATTCCCGTGCCGTCTGCATCGATCTCGGACCACAAATGTGATATGAATTGTAAATATTTCTCATTCGCCTTGACTTCTAAAATTTATTTAAAACTTTGTTAAAAAAAAAAAAAGTGTCATGTGAAGATTTCACCAAATCTCTCATGACTTATATTCGAGATTTATTTATTTATTATATTTCCAGCGAAACGTAAAGCGTTTACCTCCCTTCGAATCAATAATGAACCTCGTTCCGTTATAATGGAGTGTGGAGATAAGAAAAAACAAAAAAAAAAACAAAACAAAAAACAAAACAAAAAAACGTTCAAATACATAAATCTTCCCGAATTTCATTAACGATTTCATTAAATTCTTTTAGAAACGTTTTGTACATTTCACGAGATGGAGAAAAACGTAAAATATCGAAGATTAAATTACTGAAAATTCTAATTGGGGACTTGCTTTCTCGGTTGCTTTCTTTCTCTTTCTTTTTCTCGTTTCATGTTTTTACTTTTGGAAAAGAGACGCCGTGATACACACACACACACACACACACACACACACACACACACACACACACACACACACACACACACACACCTCACGTCCGAAACATGATAGTAATGTAGTTGTATGTTTATTACTCAAAATTAAGTGGTTACAGAAATTACAGTAACCATAAGGCAAATTGTAATAACACAAGCAAAGTCCATATCACAGTAAACTCACATCTACACCCTTGTACAAATTAATTGAAACAAAACAAACAATTCCGTTATTATTTACTTTTTTCGTATTTTTCCAGATAAACATTTACCCATTGCACATGTTAATACTTCGTATGTCCATTCCACGCAGACGTTCCTTGCAGATTGACCACAGATTCTCGTTTGGATTTAAATCAGGAGAGTTTCCGAGTCAGTCTTATAGTATTTTGATTTCCTCACTAGTAAAGGTTGCCAGTGTGTTCGTGCAGAGTTATAATTTTCGTACGCTTCCTTGGAGTAACGTCCATCGCAGAAAATGGCCGTAGGACAACTAATCGACAGTCGAGAAAATAGTGTCTGTGCATGATAAAAATCTGATGCAATCAGGGATGACGCAATATTTTCAAGGCCAAACAAATTTCATCATACGTACCAAAAACAGAGTCATATTACTGCACACCACTGCAAATGAACTAATCTGGGGAAAAATAGAAACTGATTGCATCCTATCATTACAAAACTAAGTCTAAAACTGACTGTATGAAGAAAAAAGGAAACCAAAGCAGATGTTTCAATTAATTTGTAAAATAGTGTATATAACAATGAATCGTGGACAATCTCCTTAAAAATAAAGACTTGGATTGAAATGACAGCGAAGTGCCGAGAATATTATGAGCGGAGAAAATTTAACGATAAATCGGAACTGCAACGACACAGTTCAGTAGCTTTGCTTGTGGATGAAGCTATTGGTTCGTGAATTTAGTCAAGTACTTCAGAGATGAAGGGAAAACTGGAGGCAACAGAAAAATGGTTCTACAGAAGGATGTTGAGAACACGACGGGCAGAGCGAATAAGCAACAAAGAAGTCTTAAAGAAAATAACAAAAAAAAACGTTTCATCTTACAATCACTAGCCTTGCTTGTGTATGAAGCTATCGGTTCGTGAATCTAGTCAAGTACTTCACAGATGAAGGGAACACTGGGGGCAACAGAAAAATGGTTCTACAGAAGGATGTTGAGAATACCACTGGCAGAGCGAGTAAGCAACGAGGAAGTCTTAAAGCAAATGATAACAAAAAGAATGCCTCTGCCTACAATCACTAGCTTTGCTTGTGGATGAAGCTATCGGTTCTTGAATTTAATAAAGTTCTGTTGAATTGTGATGTATATCAACTTGGGGGCGATTTCGATTTCCAGTTGAGTTCGCTACATTCAGCTAAGCGAAAATATCCTTACGTATCCAACTTTCTCCCAGCTGACTCTTGTAGCCTTGGTTGGGCACCAGTCTACCGCAGAAAGAAACAGCCACCTACTGCAGGAAAATCTTCCTCCTAGTCATCGATCGAAAGAGACATGATCTCCCAAACGTCTTCCTAGAGCGGCTACTATATTGCATAATCTTGTGTAATTACGCTGCATAGAAACAATTTTAAAATGGCTCATTACTGGGGAAATCTTCACGCAATGCAACGTCTATTAACCATGCACAGTTAAGAGTTACTCTTGTGTCCTTGTTAAGGCCAGAAATAAAGACACTGTTGAGATCAATAAAACATCCTTCGTCGCCACTGTTGAGATGTTGAGTGTTTCCACGTGAGTATATGGTAATAACGAAAAAACACAGTCGCAGGGAAAAATACTGGTATATTCAGAAAGGTATTTACATCAGAGAGATTAGTAGTAGAACGAACGTAGGTTAGTAGTAACAATAAGTAATAGTAATAAAGTCCAACGGTATCTTCCGGTCGAGAAACGGAAGTGTAACTGATCACTACAGAAGTCTCACTCTGCACTGCACTACACTGCTACCCTACTCACAGTCTCTAGAACTACTGTTCTATTTATAATAATAGGATCAGTCTATTGTGGTTGTGAAGGTGGGTGCGCCCCAACAGACACATAGACAGGAATTGAGTTAAATAAATATATTTATTTTTAATAAGTACTTCACAAATGAAGGGAAAACTGGAGGCAATAGAAAAGTGGTTCTACAGAAGGATGTTGGGAATACCACGGGCAGAGCGAGTAAGCAACAAAGAAGTCTTAAAGAAAATGATAACAAAAAGAACCCTTCTGCTTACAATCACTAGCCTTGCTTGTGGATGAAGCTATCGGCTTGTGAATTTAATAAAGTTCTGTTGCGGTGTGATGGATATCGTCTCGGAGGTGATTTCGAATTCCATTTGGGTTCGCTACATCCATCTATGCGCAAATACACGTACGTATCCAACTTTTCCCCTCCCAGCTGGGTCTTGTAGCCTTGGTTGGCAAGGCCACCTACTGCAGGAAAATCTTCCTCCTAGTGATCGAGCGAGAGAGACATGATCGCCCAAACGTCTACTCAGAGCGGTTTCTACATTGCATAACCCTGATAGAAACCATTTTAAAATGGCTCAAGTTTTGTGAAAAGTTCCACTTAACAGCCATGCACAGTTGAGGGTTACTCAATCACGTGTGGCACTTAACTGACAGACTGAACTCCTATGTGATATCGGTCCTCTTGTATGGCAGTGAATGCTTGACAATCTCCCCACAGGTGAAGGGAAAACTGGAGACAACAGAAAAGTGGTTCTACAGAAGGATGTTGAGAATACGACGGGCAGAGTGAGTAAGCAACAAAGAAGTCTTAAAGAAAATGATAACAAAAAGAACGTTTCAGCTTACAATCAGGAAGAGACAGCAAAAAATAAAAATAATAATTAGACACGTAATGAAGAAGGTGGGCTTGGAAAACTTTATCCTCACAGGGCATATTGATAGCAAGAAAGATAGAGGAAGACAGCGAGGCATCAACCTAAAGTGCTTAATTGAATGGAAGCCGGGTAAGGACAACAGTACGGATGTAAAATAATGTAAATGCATAGAAGAATGCCGAACTCTTATTAAATACCAATTCACATATATGTTAGAAAATGGATGAAAATCTAAAGGTAGCAGAATTGTGAACCTACAGAGAATTCATGAATGGAGCAAGTAAGTCTTAGATAAAATGGTAATTAAAGAACTCATACTCAGAATCAGAAAGAGACGGCTGCAGTTTCTTATACACATAAGAAAAAACGAGGGCTTGGAGAATTAGACACTCACAAGACATTTTGAGTTCAAGTCGAGCTTTTATGAATGAATAGCAGAACGGCGGACAGGAGATTGGCAAATGTGTGAACCCTGCTAAGAGCCATAAGGAATAGGAAGCTCTGGAGATCCGTGAGCACCTAAAGAAACATCGAAGAAGAAATATTAATTATGAGTTCAATCTCTGGGCTGGGTAGTAGAGGCTTAGACTCAGTGGAAATAAATCGGGCAATGACCGAGATTTACTAAATAATAACAAGCATTCGCTATGGGGATTATTCGTTTTTTACGGCTTATCAACCATTTGTAGGCTATTTAAAGTCTCCTTGAGGAGTATGAGGTCACAGCTCCCAAGTCCCGTGGACTCCTTGAGAAGTATGGGACCACAGATTTCAACTCCTGTAGACTGCTTGAGGAGTATGAGCTTTCATCTCTCAAGTCCATTAAAGTGCCCGAGGTGTCTGAGTCTACAGCTCTGAAGTCCCGTAGAATCCTTGATGACTATGGGGCCACAGCTCTGAAGTCCCGTAGACTCCTTAAGGAATATGGGGCTAAAGATCTCATGTCTCGCAGACACCTTGAGGGAATGGGGCCAAAGCCCTAATGTCCCGTAAACTCATTCAGGAGTACGAGGATACAACTCCCAAGTCCGTAGACTCATTGAGGAGTATAGCACCACAGTTTTCAAGTCGCGTAGGAACCTCGACAAGTCCGGGACCACAGATCTGAAGTCACGCAGTCTCCTTGAGGAGTACGGGGCAATAGAACCCAAGTTCTTTAGACTCTTCGAGGAGCATGAGGTTACAGCTCCCAAGTCCTGTAGACTCATTGAGCAGTATGTGGTTACAGCTCTCAAGTCACGTAAACTGCTCGAGGTGACTTGGGCCAAAGCTCTGCATCCTGTACACTCCTTGTGTAGTATGGGGCTACAGCACTCATCTCGTGTAAACTCGTCGAGGAGTCTGAAGCCACAGATCTCAAGCAACGTAGACTCTTTGAGGATTATGGGGCTAGAGCTGTCAAATCCCGTTGAGGAGTAGGCGTCACAGATCTCAAGTTCCGTAGATTTTGAGGAATATGGGGCGACAGCTATCAAGTCCCGTAGACTCTTTGAGTAGTATGGCGCCACAGCTATCAATTCCCGCAGTCTCCTTCAGGAGTATGGAGCAACAGATTCCATGTCCGTGGACTCCTTGAGGTGTATGAGGCTACAGCTCATATACGTAGACTCCTTGATATTCGCATCTTAACTCCGGTAGACTACTTGGGCCTCAGCTTTTAACTAAGCTAAGCTAGTCTCAATAACAAGTAGGTATAGGGATAGTGTTGCTGGCCAGTTGGACGACTTGTTTTGAGGTCAGAGTTACCCTTCTCTTGGAATGTTTACCGACAATGTCAAAAGAGTCCAGTCTGTCCTAAATATGCTTGAAACAGTTTTTGGCAAAGTTAGTAATAGACATATTTGCCTTAATGTGAAGGAAAACTTGAAAGGAAGTCTCAGGACTTCCTCGACAGGGTGGTAGAATAAAGCAAGAAAAAATGACTAGTCATGACAATCACAAGAAGAAAGTAAGGTCGTCAGCAAGAGAAAAAAGCCCAAGATGTGATTTAGGAATTAGAGATGTAAGCATCAAAATTTCAATCTTTTCCTTCACAGACGGTACCCAACTGACCCTACTATACTGTGTAGTCGACAAAATCAAAAACAGACAACGCGCATGCGCGAAATTAAAAATAGAAAATGGCGAAATATCTGGGAAGTGTTTTAAAAGAGGTTGGAAAATGCCACAGCGAGACTTGAATACGATGCTGGGAAACGAGAAGATTTCGTTAGAAACAAAGAAAAGTGTGATGCGTTGCTATGCGACAAATTTAGAAGGAGCCGGAACCGCAAAGTTAAAAAGGAAACAAGCATGCCGTTTCAAAATTTCATGGCGCGCTTTTTCTCACAGACCGTGCCCAACTGACCCTACTATACCGTGCAGTTGACAAAATCAAAAACAGTCAAGGCGCATGCGCGAAATTAAAAATATAAAATGGCGACAATTTAACCATTGCACACTGAATATATAGTTTATAGATCTGCTATATGGCATCAAGCATTTACTCCTCTTCAAAAGAAGGAGTACTGAACCGGGCAATACACAAAATACTTGAGTGGTGTCTGAAAGCTGCATATTTTAAAATGAACATCAATTTTAATCGTATTTCATAGTATTTTAATAGTAATTTAATTAGTAATGAACTGGGCTATCCACAAAATATTTGAGCGGTGTCCGAAAATGGCATATTTTAAAACGAAAATCAAATGTAATAGAATTTTAATGGTATTTTAATTAGTCATGAACTGGACAATCCATAAAATATTTGAGTGGTGTCTGAAAGCTGCATATATTAAAATGATCATCAATTTTAATAGTATTTTAATAGTGTTTTAATAGTATTTTAATTAGTAATGAACCTGGCTATCCACAAAATATTTGAGCGGTGTCCAAAAATGGCATATTTTAAAACGAAAATCAAATGTAATAGTATTTTAATGGTATTTTAATTAGTAATGAACCTGGCTATACACAAAATATTTGAGTGGTGTTCGAAAATGGCATATTTTAAAATGAACATCTATTTTAATCGTATTTTAATAGTATTTTAATAGTATTTTAATTAGTAATGAACTTGGCAATTCACAAAATATTTGAGTGGTGTCTGAAAGCTGCATATTTTAAAATGAACATCAATTTTAATCGTATTTCATAGTATTTTAATAGTATTTTAATTTGTAACGAACTGGTCAATGCACAAAATTTTTGAGTGCTGTCCGAAATGGCATATTTTAAAATGAACATCAATTTTAATCGTATTTCATAGTATTTTAATAGTAATTTAATTAGTATTGAACTGGGCTATCCACAAAATATTTGAGCGGTGTCCGAAAATGGCATATTTTAAAACGAAAATCAAATGTAATAGTATTTTAATGGTATTTTAATTAGTCATGAACTGGACAATCCATAAAATATTTGAGTGGTGTCTGAAAGCTGCATATTTGAAAATGATCATCAATTTTAATAGTATTTTAATAGTGTTTTAATAGTATTTTAATTAGTAATTAACCTGGCTATACACAAAATATTTGAGTGGTGTCCAAAAATGGCATATTTTAAAACGAACATCAATTTTAATAGTATTTTAATTAGTAATGAACTAGGCAATTCACAAAATATTTGAGTGTTGTCCGAAAATGGCATATTTTAAAATGAACATCAATTTTAATCGTATTTTAATAGGCATTTTAATTAGTAATGAACCTGGCTATGCATAAAATATTTGAGTGGTGTCCGAAAATTGCATATTTTAAAAAAGGGGTTTTCAATAAAACTGTCACTCATTCTCTGTCAACAGAGAAGAAAATGGCGATAGGAATTTCTGTTATGCTAATCTGCGAAATGAGAAGTATGTCTGGAAAATGACCATTCCAAATTTTTGGCATTTCCCTCGAGATCGAACTCTGACCACTGCTGCTGGAAAAAAAAAGTCTTTTATTCCAAACACTGTTTGCGGCTGGGTTGTGATGGTCACAGGTTTCTATTAGTTTTTGTTTCTTTGCAAGGGTAATGTGAGTTTTCCCAGTTATCCTCCAGCGGAGGAGAAAAAAAATAACTAAAGACAAAAACAATAAACTCTCAGATTGTTTTTATACGCGAAGGATTATTATTCCAAGAGGGGGACAAATGCAAATATTTACCTAATATCGCTTCCGTTGAGAATTGCAGGACAGCGTGATGACCGGACACGGGTAAGCCCTTTGAAAAAGAATTGATGGCGCAATAAAGGAAAAAAAGACAAGAAGAAGTAATAGAGCAAGAAACGAAAATCGAGGGAGGATGAAAAATCAGAAGAAGAAGAAAAACAGGCGATGAATAGAAAAAAAAAGGGGAAATAAATATGTGTGAGGGACGAAAAGAGAGAAAATGAAGAATGAATTTATTTTAAATTTCGTTCACTATTATTTGTTTTCTCTTCTTATTTTACGCAATAGATAGATATGAACACATTTTATCAGATAGATAGATAGATAGATAGATAGATAGATATGAAAATAAACAAGTAGATTGATATAAATAAACTGCAACGGATAGATAGATAGACAGATATGAACATTAACAGATAGATAGATATGAACATACTGTAAGATATATATATATATATATATATATATATATATATATATATATATATATATATATATGTATAGAGAGAAAGAGATAGATAGATAGATAGATAGATAGATATGAACATCCTGTAAGACATAGACGGACACACAGATAGATAGATAGATAGATAGATAGATAAACATGAACATTAACAGATACTGTAAGAAATATATATATATATATATATATATATATTATATATATATATATATATATATATATATATATATATATATAGAGAGAGAGAGAGAGATAGATAGATAGATAGATAGATAAATAGATAGATAGATAGATAGATAGATAGATATGAACAAACTGCAGATAGATAGAATGGGAAAGAAAAGAAAGAAAGCGGCTGATTAAGAGAGAGAGTGAGAGAGAAAGTGTGAGAGAAGAGAGAGTGAGAGAGAATGCTAGAAAAAGCCAACGAATGATAAAGAAAGGGAGATTTATATTTAAATAAAGATTGAAAGACATGGGGAGAGAAATAGAGAGAGGGAGGGAGGGAGAAATCCAAAAAAAGAAAGAAAGAAAGAAAGAAGGAAAGATAGAGAAGATGAGGGAGCGAGAAAGAAAGAGTGGTAGAAGTGTTAGAAAAAAAACGAAAGATAAATAGAGTGAAATAAAGATTGTAAGATAGTGAGCAAAGGAAAAGTTGTGAAAGAAGTGGGAGTGTTAACAATTCAAATCCCTTCTATATTAAATCAATATATAAACTGACCCCTGATTTTGTGGCCACGGTATTTTCTATACATGTATACTCCATAGAATGTAAATAAATCTAAAAGACATGCTTGTGTAGCTCATTATTATTTTATTGATAGATCGATTCATTTTTTATGGTTTATCAACCTTTTGCAGGTTATATAAACCAAAATATTTATATTTTCATTGCATGAATTATTTTTTGAGATAATAATGATTTCGTGATACAATATTACTATTTAACCCATAGCTGTGGGGGAAAGAGGTGGATTCATATATTTTCCAATGGTATTTGCGCGTAAGTGAATATAATGCTCACAACGGAAATTGAAACTCGGCTCTCCGATTACAAATAACGAACTATTATCCATTACACCAACTGCACATCCAGCTTACATCACCTGGTATTCCCAAGCGATCACCCATCGAGTTACCAATCAATCTCGACGTTGCTTAACTTTTTTTATCATACGGGAACGGGAGCGTTACAGAGAGAAAACGAAAGAGAAAGTAAAGAGATGGAGAGAAGAAATAAAGAAAGAAAGAAAAAAGAAAGTAATAAAGCGAGAGAAAGAGTGAGAGAAGAAAGACAGAAAAAGAAAATTAAAGAGAAAGGAAGATGGAGATTGAAATAAAGATTGTAATAGAGAGAGAGAGCAACAGCGAAAGAGTGAAGAGAAGTTGAGGGAGCGTTTGGCAAATAAAACAAGAAAGGAAAAGGTAAGAGAAAGAGAAAGAGAGAGAGAGAGAGAGAGAGAGAGAGAAGAAAAAAGAAATAAAAGGGAAAAACAGACTGTTAGACGGAGGGAGAGCGTTAGAATTTGAAAACAAGAGAGGAAGAAAGAGACAGAAGACGGAGAGAGAAAGAAAGAGAGTAAGACAGAGAATGTGCGAGAGGGGGGAGAGAGAGAGATTGATTGAGAGTAGTAGAGAGAACGCAACAAAAGAAATTGATAGAGTAAGAAAGTGGGTGAGTAGGAGAAAGAAAATGAAAGAATAATAAAAAGAGTGCGAGAAAGAAAGAAGAGAGAGAGAGAGAGAGAGAGAGAGAGAGAGAAGAAAAAAGGGAAAAACAGACTGATAAACGGAGGGAGAGCGATAGAGTAAGAAAGGGGGTGAGTAGGAGAAAGAAAATGAAAGAATAATAAAAACAGTGCGAGAAAGAAAGATTGAGCGTTAGAGAAAGAAAACCACTGGAAGAGAGAAGGGTAAAAAGAAAGAGAGAGAGAGATATATATATAGAAAGAGAGATAGAGAGAGAGAATGGAAGAAATAGGGGTATTCATAATAGCCTCCGGATAGTCAAGTCGATTCGGATGGATTCTGTCTTTGCAATACTTTTATCCTATTAAAATCCCGCCCGAGACGATGCTATGGATTTCCAGGAATTTATCCAAGATGTAAAGAACGAGCCAGAAAACAATGGAATAAAAACAACAACAAAAAAAAAAAAACAAACAGTTATCATTTCTTAGAAATCTTCCTTGCTTCCAGTTATTCATTGTACCAACACCAATACGACCAGATCATTTCCAATTTTTTTTTTTTATCCGAGAGTTCTTGATGGATGCGGCGTCATTTTTTTCTTGAAAGAGAAACGGCGAGCTGCGTTGAGTATTTGAATATTCGCCCAGCTCGCTGCACATGCGTATACGTGACATGTAGTGGTAGGGATACTGAGTCTTGCCCCGCTATCTTGGCTTACTGGTCCTGGGCATTAAATTCGTCGTTCTAAGTTTCACTGTTCTATTCAATGTAACAGATTACGTTTAAAATGATACTACTGGTGGGAAATTGAATGTCCAAATTAAAAAAAAAACTTCTAGTAATTCAAATAGTTTTAAAAAAAAACATTTTACCGCAAGCAAGACGATTATACAAGGGGTTATTGGGAGCGAAAAAGAATGAGAAGACTTTAGTGAGGAGAAAGGACAATAAAAGAACAGATTTCAGGAAGACAAAGATGGCGATAATGCCACTAAGACACAAGGGGTTACTGGGCGTAAAAGAGAACGAGAAGACTTTAGTGAGAAGAAAGGACAGTAAAAAACAAAGTTTCAGGAAGACAAATACGGCGATTGGCATTGCGTTTAAGTTTTTGAAGTTTGTACGAGATGCAAAACAACACATTCAACACATTATTTGTCCGTCGTAACTATAATTTCAAATTAAAAGAATTATTTTTAAAGCGAATACCTATAGGATGTGTATTAATTTATGTGTTTTGTTTCATAGTAAATTTACGTTTAGAGTCATATCATATTTCACCTTACTTAACAAAAATGCTTTTTAAATGCCGTACATTTAAAAAGATAAACAGCGATAGCGTGACACTATTATGATATTGGTAGTATTAAAAGGGTTCATGTGAAAACTCCGCATAAAATTGGAGAATTAGAAGAGTTGAAGACGTAAAAAAATTTTAATGGGTTAAACATGAATTGAGATATGAAGCGAAGGAAATTTTTTTTTTCCTTTCTGATAAACAGAAACGTCGAATGGAATGTTGAATCAAAAATATTGTTTGGAAAAAATGTAAAATGAAAAAGCAAATAAAAATTGTTATGAGTCCTTAAAGCCGGACGGTTTTGAAAATGGACAGAGAATTATTTGTGTATTATTGGTAAATCGAAAAACAGATATTTCTTGCCGTTTGAAAAATTTCAAAGGTGCGGAAAATTGTTGTCAGGAAAATCATTGTTTTGAAGAGTTGACTGCTTTGTATTTGAAGGTCAATGACGGCTGGGGAGCGAACTTGGATAAAACCAAAATGTAAACAATGGGATTGGAAATCGGTCGTTTTGGAAGTCGGAAAACACAGTGAAGTTCTTTGGAGATAATGTTAAAAAGTTGCAGACGGAAAAAAAATATTGTTTTGGTAAAAACGGCCGATTGTCGCAAGGAATGTGGCGACAAAGTTTATTGAAATAACTGACTACTTTGTTTGACGGTTGGTGGCTTGGCTCCAGGGTTGGATAAAATAAATAATTGATGAATACGTAATGAGCTTTGAAGGCCGGTAGGAGTTGGGCGAAATACATATAAACCGAATGCTTATTTGAAGCCAGCAGTTGGAGTGAGAGGCGACTAGAAGCTACGAGAGGCCAGCAGAGTATGATGGAGGCTGAGAGAGGCTGGAAGAAGTCACATGACATGCTGCCGACACACAGAATACCCGACTAACATCTTTTGTGAATGTTTTGATCCGCTTGAAGTCGTAGAAGCAAGATACACAGTGTCACGATAGAGAGGTTAACGGGAAAGGTTAATTTTGTTGTATCAACGACTATATAAACCAATTGAAAAATAAGCCAACGACAGTCTTTGTTATTTATTATGATATTTGTATTTTCACCAGTGGAATCATTCTTTGTCCTTTTCATAGGGCGGACCTGTCAACTCGATTCAGCGCTTAGGTACGGACGAAAATTCGATCTTGACTGCTGTGTGAGCAAAGAACACAATGTGGGGCACGGCAGATGAAGAACCGAAGCAGATGACCATCAATTGACTGGCGTCAGTACTGACCGGCATAGGATCGATCCGGGTCGGCCGTGTTATAATAGAAACAAAAACAAAATAATAATAGGTATAGATCGGTTCACCTAACGCCCGAATCATATTCCCTGTGTTTTTTTAGAGGGGTAGAGTTTTATCCCTTGTTTCCTGCTTAGGATTAGGTTTCCGGTTCCTTGTTAAGTCTACATCAACTCTATACTTCTGACGTCTCCCTGTGAACTCTGAAATTTTATTCAGTATTTATTTATTTCCTTGTTTTCCTGTCTTTCTTCCTTTCCTGAATAGGAGTAAGATAGGTTCGCCCTTCGACCGATACACACTCCTTTCCGCTCTTTTGAACAGGAGTAGAAGTTTATCCCTTTTGCCCTGTTTAGGATTTGTTTTCCTGGTTCTTTCTAAGTTCTTTTCATTCTCTTTAACTTCCAGTAGCCCTTGTATCTTAGTGACATTATCGCCTTGCTTGGTGTGAATTGATTAAAAAGAAGAGCTAGTAATAGACTTCCGATTCAAAGGCAAGAAAAACATAATATATGGTTAAGACCAATAATCCCAGATATCTGTACGATTCGTCTATAAATATTTTTTGGTGCGGGGGATTTCGCTGTCAGAACTCTGAAGTTCTATTTGCTAATTATTTTGTTTTCTTCAGTAGGAGTATACAGCCTTGTGTACATTAATTGAAACAATGACTTTAGTTTCTTTTCTTTCACCATACAGTCAGTTTTAATCCAACTGAAGTGACAGGGTGTAATCGATTTCTATTTTTCCTCAGATTAGGTCATTTGCAGAGGTGTGCACTAATATGAGTCTATTTTCGGGGTATATGATGAAATTTGTTTGGCCTTGAAAAATACTGCGTCATCCGTGATTGCATCAAATTTTTAACGCACCCAGACACTATTGTCTCTACTGTCGATTAGTTGTCCTACGGCCATTGTCTGTGATGGACGTTACTCCAACGAAGCGTATGAAAATTATAACGCTGCACGAACACAGTGGCAACCCTTACCAGTAAGCAAATAAAAGTATTACAGATTGGCAAAGAAAATTTCCTGATTTAAATCTAATCGAGAATTTGTGGTCAATCTGCATGGAAAGGTTTCGTGGAATGGACATAGGAAGTACTAACATGGAAAAATACGAAAAAAAGTAAATAATAACGGAATTATTCATTTTGTTTCCATTAAATTGCGCGAGGGGGCATATATGTGCCTATCATCCAGTTCACAGAATTCCATGGTCTTTTGAACAGGAGTAGAGTATCATTCCTTTTTCCCTGTTTCGAATTTAGTAACCGGAGGATTCCTTTTGAAGTCTTTCCATTCTCTTTTATTCCTAGTAACGCGTTGCATCTTAGTGGCATTATCGCCTACGTTCGACTGAATTAACTAAAAAAAAGAAAAGAAAAAAGAAACTGAATGAAGTCGGTTCGGTTTTATGTAGACAAATAGGCCTCGAGAAATTTAAGCTTAAATTAAAAGCTCGCTACATCTTCAGAGTTCCTCTCGATGTTTATAAATAACCGTTGTCTACATTTCCATTACCACTTCCTACACAAATCGAATTCCATCAATAAAGATATTATTTAGTCTAAAACAATCCTTTCTTTTAACCATATCACCCCAAGCAAGGCAGAAATGTCGGTTACAGGAAGTAAACGCGAAAGTTAAAAAAAAACACTGAGTGGGGGGGGGTGCATTAAGAAAGGAGAAAAGATGAACGGGATACAAGAAGACAGAAAATGGCGATTAATGTTGCATTTAAATGTTTGAAGATTGCAGTTATCAGGGAATCAAGTAAACGAAAAGGAGTTCCACGAGCGGGAAGTGAGAGGCGACTAGAAGCTAAGAGAGGCCAGCAGAGGGCCCGCAGGTCGGCGGGGGCCGAGGGAGGCCGGAAGAAGTCACGTCTGCTTCTACCGACAAACAGAATTTCCGACTAACATTTTGTGTGAATGTTTTGACACGCTTCAAGTCGTAGAAGCATGAAACACAGTGTCACGATAGAGACTTTAACGGGAAGGCTTAATTTTGTTGTATCAACGACTGTATAAACCAATTGAAAAATAAGCCAACGACCTTCTTTGTGGTTACGGTATTTGTATTTTCAACCGTGGAATTATTCTTTGTCCTTTTCATAGGAACGGACGAAAATTCGATTTTCACTGCTGTGTGATCAAAGAACACAACGTGGAGCGGAGCATAACCATATCACACACAAGCAAGGCGGAAATGCAACTAGTACAAAACTGGTTACAAGAAGTATAAGTGAAAGTGAAAGAGGATACTAAGTGGGGGTGCTGAGAAAAGGACCAAAGATTGTAGTTATCAAGGGAATCAAGTAAACGGAAGGGAGTTCCACGAACTGGAAGTGCGAGAAAAGAAACATTTAGAGTAGAATTGGCGGTTGCATTTAACTATTTCAACAGTAAACGGGTGGGCCTTAGATGCTAAAAATTAAATTCAGTTAAATGCATAAAATCGGGGCACCAGTGAAAAAAGCTCTTTAGAGCAGTTACCATGAATATATTTGTGGAAAAGACAGAGGGAATCCACGTCGCGTCGGTGAGAAAGTGACTGAAGTCGGGATGCCAGTTTAGGATCGAATACATTGCAGGTCCTTTGGATTTTGTCAGAATCTCGAGATGAATAGCAGGAGCACCAGGCCATATATATTCAGTGTACGAACGAATGATAGATCAGTACACTATTTATATGATTCGGACATTATTCATCTTTGTTGTCATGTTTATCACAACGTTTCTGGGTATTATAAACCTAATGTCTTCAGCCACCCAGAAATCCATACACAGATGTTTCGAAGAACACATGGCACAGTGGATAAAGTCGTTAGTTAGATTCAGTGAGAGGAACCAAAGAATGTGAGTTCAATACCTGGTTAAGGCAGTGGAGAACTTTCAGAGGGGAATTAACAGGACATAACTGACATCCATTAGATATGGCACGCTGAACTACCCCAGTGAGCAAAATAAAGGATTCAGTTCGACATTCTAACCACCTGAACAAGTCCGGAGCGTAAATCGGCCGAAACGTTGTGATAAACATGGCGACAAAGATGAGGACAATAGTCCGAATAATGTAAATAGTGTACATAATACCTAATCTCAGAAATACAGATAGATACAGATAGATCTGTAATTGTGAAAGATAAGTTCTGACGAGAAGAAAACTTTCTGGCAGTAATGAAGCTATTGATTCCATGTTCTCTCTCCACTTCATTCCAGTAGCATGGAATACTGTTGCCATATATGTTCTAGTGCCCCGCTGTTCGCCTTAACGTCCTCGAAAAGATCCAGTGACAAATATGCAATGTGGTGGTCCTGAACTGGCATCTCGTCTACAGTCGCTCTCTCACAGGCATGCCGCTGCCTCTCCCTGTCTTTTCTAGAAATACTTTCACGGTAACTGCTCCGACAAGCTACTTTCGCTAGTTCCCAGACTGCATGAATTGAAGCGTGCTACTAGGCTGGCATCACGGTCCCACTCTTTCACTGTCGCAACGGTTAACTGTGGCCGTCTCTTCTACTCCAATAGCTTCATGTCTCGCACCTCTCGTCTGTGGAATTCCCCTCCTATTACTTGTTTCCCTGATAGTTATAATCTCCAACTATTCAAATGTAATCGACATCTCCAGGTGCCCTGACCTATTCCCAGTCCTTCTCTTCATCCTTTCCTCTATCACACCCTCTTTAATCTCGATCCCACTCTCTGTAATCCCTTGCGTACTAGTGGCACCCAGCCTTGCTTGGGGTGAAATGATTAAAAAAATGGTTTAAAAATGAGGATTGAATTGTTTTATTACAGCTTACCAGGTTATTTAAAGCTAGAAAATATTTTTAGATTGTAAGAAACTATTTTGAGATACTAATTATTTAGTCATACAAGTCCTACTAATTAACCCGTAGCTAATGATGCGGGTGGGGAGTAAAGGTGGATCCATACCTTTCCCAATGGTATTTGCGCGTAAGTCAATATAACGAACCCGACAGGAATTGGAACTCCGCTCTCCGATTTCTGAACCGTTATCGATTACACCAGTTGCACACATCAAACATTTTGTATATTAAGGCGGTTACCCATGTAGGTATTGACCAGTCTCAACATTGCGTAACTTCGGTGATCATAAGTAATTGGTGTGGTGTCTGCTGTATCCGGGAACGGGAGACTAGACAATGACTTGTACCTAAGACATCCTGAGAGTGATAGAGCAAAAAAAAGAAAATATGAGAGTGAGAGTGAGAGGGAGAGAGAGAGAGAGAGAGAGAGAGAGAGGAGAGTAAGAGAGGGAGAGAGTTGTCTTTCTCGTTTATACGGCAGATTACCACACAGCTTAGTGGGAGTTAAGCGAGATTCCTTGGCAGATAAATTCAGCTAATAGCACAGAACTATAATTAAAATTGATGTATTCGTGAATAGAAATCAATATTAACGCAAAGACGCTCACTAGCAAAGATTCTGAAAATGTTTATTGAGCAAGTAAACGACAATAAACGAGGGAGTAAGACAATGATACATCTTCTCGCCGGATGCTTTTATCCTTTACAGTGAGCCTAAGAGAACTAGACTTACTATCTGGATTTGTTGTTGGCCGGCAGAATCGTAACAAAATAAGTAATGCAGATATAACGTTGTAGTCATAGTTGGCATCTCGACTCCAGTCACTTCCTCACAGACGGGACGTGGCTTCCCTCTGTCTTTTCTACAAATATTTTCATGGCAACCGCGCTGACGAGCTACTTTCACTGGTAACCCAACTGCATGAATTTAAGCGTGCTACTAGTTTGGCATCTCGGTCCCACCATTTCACTGTCGAAACAGTAAAATATAACCGCGTCTTCTACTCTAACAGCTTCATCTCTCACACTTCCCGACAGTGGAACTCCCTTCCTCTTATTTGTTTCTCTGATGGCTGTAATGTTCAGAAATTTATATGAAATGCCAATCGACATCTTTTGATGCCTTAATATTTTCCCCCCTCTTTCGTTTTTATCATTTCTTCAAAAACCAGTTTTTACTATTACTTTCACTCTCTGTAATCACTTGCGTGCTAGTGGTACTTCTGCTTTGTTTGGGTGAAATTCTTTTACACCCCCCTACCAAAAATCTATGAATAACCCCCAACCTCTTATTACTAGACTATGTAGTAGCACGCTTAAATTCATGCAGTTGGTTACCAGTGAAAGTAACTTGTCACTGCAATTGCCATGAAAATACTTGTAGAAAAGGCAGATGGAAGCTACATCCCATCTGTGAGAAAGTGACCGTAGACGAGATGTCAGATCAGGACATATTAGATTGCATATTCGTCTCTGGATTTAGTCGAGGATTTCGAGATGTATATAATTTTTTTTTTACAAAAATATAGTGTAAAACATTTTGCTTCAAATACTGTTCTCTGAATTGATTTGTTTTTTTACTGTTTATCAACCCATCGTAGCACCTGTCACTATGGAAACGATAGTAATAACTCAGACGGCCTATTAGTTGCAAAAAGGAAAGATAACACGGTGACAATGTTAATTACTGCAAAACGACGAGTAAGGAAGAAAAACAGAGACGAAGAAAGTTAAAGCAAAAACAGAAGTAAGAAAACATCAACTTACAAATTAGCGAGATTTATGTAGCAAATACAATTCAGCGCGCCATAATTTTTGAAAACTGAAGGCAGATTTCCTTTGCCGCTGCCATCATTTTTTTTCTCTCCAAACAGGTGATCGGAAAAGCAATGCGCATGCGCGATTTAATAATCTGAAGTGAGGCTTTTGCGGGTGCATTTTTCTTCTCCATTTTTTGTGTTTTCTTTTCCAATGTGGCGCCTTCAGTTTTGTGCTGTTTACCAGTATTTTAAAGATTGGAGTTAAATTGAAACAAAATAAAGAAACGATTTCGTGAAGAAGTGCTAAATTTTGTCTTGTTTTGCTTGCTTACTTCAAGAATGGCAGGCCAGGTTCTGTCGCCAATTTCTACAGATTATTTGATGCTTTGTAATAATTTGCAAACGAGAGAAAATGAATGGAAAGCAATACTATTACTGCCTTGGTTACTACTACTACTACTACTAATAATAATAATAAGAAGAAAATAAGGAACAGATTATAAGATTTAATATGGAAGATGAAAAAGTCTAGGATAAAACATAAAAGCGAAAAAAGTAATGTACAGGTGAAAAAGTAAACACAAGATTTAATAATAATAATAATGAGAAAGAGAAAAGGAAAGAGAAGAAGACGACAAAGGCAAAATATGCGGAATAAATATGCAAATTAAATATTATAAAAGCAAAAACAACAATAAGAAGAAGAAGAAACAAACTGAAAGAATTCAGTTTAATAATAATAATAATAATAATAATAATAATAATAATAATAATTAGAAGAAGAAGAAGAAGAAGAAGAAGAAGAAAAGCAAAAGGTAAAGTCTGAAAGAAATCGAGCATGAATGGAAAAAGAAACCATTTCCTGGAAAATAACCGCAAAAGTTAAGTGGCTACGAACTACCATTACTTCTCCATAGCTAGCCTGAAATCTAGGACGGAAGGATTTATGGTTTCAGCGCAAGTCAAAACCTATACAACTAGAAAATATCAGAGTCTGTCTACATTTCTGAGATGAGGTATTATGTACAGTACTTACATTAGTCGGACTATTGTCCTCATCTTTGTCGCCATATTTGTCACAACGTTTCGGCCGTTGTACGCTCCTGCCTTCTTCAGGTGGTAATCAAGGACACATGGCACAGTGGATAAAGGCGTTGGTTAGATCCAGTGACAGACCCAAAGAGTGTGAGTTCAATACCCGGTTCAGGCAGTGGAGAACTTTCAGAGGGAAAATTAGCAGGAGATAAATGATAACTGGCATCCATCAAACATGGCACGTGGAACTAGAACAGTCTACCCCAGTGATCGAAATAAAGGGTTCGGTTCGAAATTCCAACCACCTGAAGAAGGCCGGAGCGTACAACGGCCGAAACGTTGTGACAAATATGGCGACAAAGATGAGGACAATAGTCCGACTAATGTACGTACTGTAGAAAATATCAGCATAACATTCCCAGAAATGATGTCAACCCCTATGAAGAATCTGCGGCTTGCTTCCAGGAACTATTGACCATTTAGTATCATACTTCACGCTCTTAATTCCAACAGAATACACTCCACGTCCAATATATTCACTGAAAAATATATGGCAAGTACAACCTAAAGCGGAGAAAAGAAATAGTGAGAACGCACACCAAATTCAAGGACCTCTCTACAAAACTCTGTTCAGGATTCATTGTTGACATCCAGAATCTTAACAAGCTATGCAGATGAGAAAGTGTTGCTAGCAGACACAGAAAGAAAGCTATAAAAACTCCTACAGATGGTAGTGATGGAAAGCGAGAAGAACTTTTTGTCCCTTGCCCGGGTGAACGCGCTCGGGTCCCCACCTAAAAAAAGACCTTGTGTCTCATCTCGTCCTATTGGGGGGAACGAGTAAATACCGCGAGAAGAAGGATTAAACATCAACTGTAAGAAGACAGAAAGCATGGTTGTTAACAAAAGGATGAATCCGAAGTGCGAATTTAAATCAGAGATACTGTTATGGTCCAATATCCTCGCACCACGGTTATGGTCCAAGGTAGAACCAAGGAAAGAACAACACGAACACAAGAGTAGTAAATAACAAATATATATTACAACATAAATATAATACAAGAAGTTGAAGGTGTTAGTATTAACTGTCAGTCTGGTTTAGAGTGAACTAATGTCTTGACTCGTTAGGTCTCAACTCATTCCTATATTTAACAACCCTCCCACGTGGGTTGCATGTGGCACAAGGCTTTCAAGGGTTCCTCTCTGACAAAGCAGAGAGTTCGACAAGAGTCGCGCACAGTTAGAGACTGCGGCTCGACTCGTTCCTCGACATTTAACAATCCTCCCACGTGGGTCGAATGTGGCACAAGGCTAGTTTAATGTGGGCTCTCCGAGCCCGTAGGCTCGGCCAAAAATATGCCCATTTAGAACCCGTATAGACGGGTTCAGGGACTGTCTACCTCCCCGGACGACACTTTGCCCTGCGGCAAAGCCTCGTCCGGGTTCCTCTCTGCCAAAGCAGAGAGTTCGACAAGAGTCGCCCACAGTCAGAGACTGCGACTCGACTCGTTCCTCGATATTTAACAACCCTCCCACGTGGGTCGAATGTGGCACAAGGCCGGTTTAATGTGGGCTCCCCGAGCCCGTAGGCTCGGCCAAAAATATGCCCATTTAGAACCCGTATAAACGGCTTCAGGGACACTCTACCTCCCCGGAAGACACTTTGACCTGCGGCAAAGCCTCGTCCGGGTTCCTCTCTGCCAAAGCAGAGAGTTCGACAAGAGTCGCGCACAGTCAGAGACATTATTTATTTGCACAAAAAGTACAAAGTGTGGCACAAGGCCGAAAAAGGGGAGGGGTTAGGCTGGTCATTACTTACTATCCTATACCTAGTTAATCAGATTCGCGACCCATTCATACATTACAATTATCTCATTCACCACAAGAACTCATCCGTCGCCATTCAAACCTTCATCCACCATAATACCACATCCACACCAGGGGAAACTACAAAAAACGCGCCCCACACCATAAAAATTTTGATGATAATAAAATACATTAAAATTCTAATAATGAAAAGATGAAAGTGGGGAGGGAGATGAACCCAATAACAAACTAAAAATTCAACAAATATTTAAACTAAACATAATTCGTGTTAGTAGGGCCCGTCCAACCCTCAAAATAGAGAGGCCGCTGTATTCTGCCGATAAGGCAAAATCAAGAAGCACTCTCGCTAAGGGAGTGGGAAGGAGAAAAATAACACGGGCGTGGGGAAATAAAAGGCTGAGCCAGTCGAGATAAAATTGGTGGGTTAAAAACAAACTGGGGAGGTTGGGAATCTCGACTGGATCATAACATAAGAGATCACCGGGAACAGGTTAGGAACACATTTACTCACATTAACTAGGTACACTTAAGCTTGTCTAACCTAACCAAGGGGAGGGTTCCACAGGAAACCACCCCGATGTAACTTTGGTTGACCTAGAAAAGAAAATCAAGGCTAGCCCCGTTCAAACGAACCAAGCTCGCCGCTTTTACCCACCTTTCGCTAAAGACTGTCGAATGCAATCGTTTTCTATCAGTTCTAATCTTCATCTTGAGCTGGTGCTCAAAGAATCGGATCAGATCCTGATAAGCTGATTGCCTCGCAAGACTTCCTCCTTGCGCGTCGTCCATATCACCATTCGGGCCGTGGCTAGCAGCATCAGAAACACCATTCGTTTCACCCCAGAATACGGGGGCGACACATTGTCACACGCGTATGCACGATCAATGGACACGAGTTCTTCGGGAGCGAGACGAGCCGTCAGCTCGCCGACATGGTCGCATAAGGGGCGGACCCGGGGGCAATGGTAGAAGGCGTGCGAAGCCGTTTCCTCTAATCCAAGGCCACACCGTTCACAGTCTGGCAAGTCCGCCAAGCCCCATATGAAAGCCTTGTCGCTGAGAGGCAGCCGATTCCGAGCCAATCGCCAGGTAAGCGAAAACTCAGGGTTACTGAGATAATCCGCCGCTGGCGCCCAAGACCAGTAGGAGCGATACTCCTCCTCCGAACAGTCGAGCGTATCACGTAGAGGATCCTTCGCGCGACCCTCCACTAATCCCCGATAGAAGACCTTCCTAGGCCGTGAAAGGTCACTGGACCGCGGAATAGCCCTCAAGGCTGACCGACACTCGCTGAGGAAAAGCGATTCATCTCGAGACCTACAATGGCGCTCGGCCTTCGAGATGGGGGGATTGATTGTAAGGGTAGGGAAGGCGTCCCTAACAATCCCCTCCAGAATCGGATCTCCTCCAGTCAATGCGCGGCGTAGGAAAGCCAACCGAGAGGCACGGATGTGACTCTGCAAGTGTGGCATTCCCAGCCCCCCATGACACGGACGTTTGGTGCAGACTCGTCTGTCGACCCTGTTCGCGCGTCCCCTCCATAAAATGGAGGATAGCACTTGCTCGAGCACCCTCTTCTGGGCCTTACAGAGAGGAAGTACTGACAAGCGATAAAGAATCAGGGGGAAAATGTATGTAACACACACCTCCGCCCTGCCCTTTACGGACAACCTCCGTCGATTCCAAGTCTTACCGGCAGAAACGACCTTTGCTAGTACTTCAGACCAATTTTTCTTCAGCTGGAGGTCGGGTCCAAACCACACTCCAAGAATGCGGACAGGACCGTCCGTCCAACCGAAGCGGCCTGGAAGATCACGCCCCTTACAGGCACCTAACCGCAAGCCGGAAGACTTGTCGCGGTTTATCTTGGCCCCTGTCACCTTCTCGTACCGATCAAGCGCCTTCTGCACCACCTCAATATCGTTAAGGGACGACACGAAAGCGGATACGTCATCGGCGTACGCGGAAACCCTGGCTCGTGACCCTCCAGGAACGGCGATCCCGCGTAGGGCCGGACTGCACGCCTCGTCCTTCAGCCGGCGCAGGAGAGGCTCCAACGCCAAAGCATAAAGGAGAGGCGACAGCGGACAACCCTGACGAACCGACCTCGACAGAACAAAAGCGCCCGACAACTTTCCGTTCACCTGTACCACAGCACTGGGGGAGCGATACAGGAGGCTAAACCAGCGGCAGAAGTCGGGTGCGAATCCGGCGGCCTGCAGGACAGTAGCAAGGTAGCGATGGTCGACCCTATCAAATGCCTTGGACTGATCCAAATTGATCAGCGCGGCTTCTTCGTCGTCTTTTACGCCCTCTAGGATCGTGCGGATCAAATGCAGGTTGCTCTGAATTGTTCGGCCCCTCACAGAACAAGTCTGCTCAGGTCCCAACAGAGACTCGGCAACTGACTGCAAACGCTCCTGCAGGATCTTGGCCATAATCTTTAACTCTGTGTTTAGCAGAGTTATGGGCCTATAATCATCTAGTTTCCCCCCAACACCCTTGCCCTTTTTCAACAGAGTGATCACACCCCTGGAAATGCGATTGGGGATGGACCCCGACCGAAACCAGTTGTTGAACACTGCTGTCAAAATCGGAACAAAGATGTGCGACAGCCTCAAGTACAATTCATAAGGCAAACCATCCAGACCGGGCGACTTGCCTCTGCCGACCTTCTTCAGTGCCTCGTAGACTTCGCCCTCCGTGATCTCTCCCTCGCAGCTAGCTGCTTCAGTCGGCTCAAGCCGAGGAAAGTCAGCCAAATAGCTGCGAAACTCCTCCTCACGGAGACCAGGCTCCTTGGTAAAGCGGCTCTCGAAATGCCGCCGAAACGCCTCGCACATATCGTCAGTCGACGGCAGAGTACGCCCCTCCGGGGTTTTGACTTGACGAATGCAACGATCACCACCTCGACGGACTTCTTCCCGACGCAGATCTGCGCCCAGGTTCACAGCTTCGTTAGATATCTTACTTAACTTATGCCTAATTACCTGACCCATGTAGCGCTCGCTATTCGAACGCTGCAGGGCCTCCCTAGCTAGGGCTATCTCTAGGGGATCCCCCCCAGCCTCCGCCCGGGAAAAATTAGACTTAAGTGTCTTCACCTTGTCAGCTTTATCTAGAGCGAGCCGTTTGCTGAAATCAGTGGTGAAAGACCTAATTCTATCCTTAAGTTTCTCCCACCACCTATTCCCGATAACCGCCCCCACTAGCTCCCGCTGCACTAATTTAATTAGCTGCTCCTGGAAGTCCCGCCTGTCCAGTAAAGACAGATTGAACTTCCAGTAACCAGCCATTCTAGGCCTATGTTCTAACGCCACACGGGCACAAACGAGTTTGTGATCCGTGTAGCCTACCCAGTGGAACGTGGGACAATCTAACAAGTCTATGTCGGCTCTACGAACTAACATTCTGTCAATGTAGCTAACTACCTTGTCAGACGGCCAGCTAAGAGCCCACGTCCACATTTTCCCGCTGGGATGATCGACCCGGTATCTATCGACGAGACCATAATCGCCAATCAGATCGACCAGGCAACGATCGCCCCTTCTCCCGCTAGCGCCCCACCCCCTGTCTAACTTGGGGTCCAGGACGGCATTCCAGTCCCCCATTAGAACTAGGCGTGAAGAATCGACTAGGAACGGCCCCAACCGCCGAAAAAAGGAACCCCGCTCCTCCCAGTCGTTGGGCGCATAAACCGCAACGACCCGAAACGAACCACTTTTCACGGCAATATCGGCCACGATTAACCGGCCCTCGGCATCTGTATGCACAAGGTCCACCTTCGCATCGAGAGTCCGTCTAACTTCTAAAGAAACTCCTCTGGCAAGCCGGTCCCCATATGCTGAATAGATGACAAAGTCATCCTCCAGCACACAAGCATCGGACGAGCAAACAAAGTGGGTCTCTTCAATCGCGGCAACATCCACGCTGAAGGACAGGAGATCCCGAAGCAGGCGGGCAGCCTTGCTCCGACCTCTCAAGCCCTTCACATTCAAACTGGCTATCTTAATAGACATTTGCTAGGCCTGCAAAAAAGAAAAATTACAGCAAATAACCTAAGTACATACAGGGCGGAAATCTGCAGCTGACAGGACCCCGACGGATTGTCCCAGATTGATGGATGAGGGGGGGGGAAGAAGTGGATGCCTGAGGGGGTGTGGAAAGTGGGCTGATGGGAGAAGTGAAGGGGGAAGGGGAAATAATGCGGGTGGGAGAGGAAGAGTGACGTCTGGATCTTTGGGGTTGCTTTACATCTTCAAAAGAGGCGGGGACGGAGATTGCCCTGGTTCTATCCCTGACTCTCTCCGCCCTACCCCGGTCAGAGTGGCCTTGCGACTGTTCGTCGTCACTTTCCTCCCTTGCTCTTTTGAGGGATGTCTGCCGAGGGGGAGGAATTTCTTCCACCTCCATCTCTATCTCCTGCTGTTGCTGCTTTTTGGGCTGTTTTCGCTGCTGCTGCTGCCTTTCTGGCTGTTGGGGTTTTTGCTGCTGCTGCTGCTTCTTTGGAGATTTTGGGGATTTCTCCGCTCCCTTCCTGGGAGGTTGCACCTCCTTCTCTTGGCTCTTCTTGGGTTGAGGAGTCTCCTGTGGGGCCCGGACATTAGGGGACTTCTTACCCCTCACTACCACCGTCCAGGGTTCCTCCACCGACTTTGCTGATGATCCCTCGTCTGAGGTCTTCTCCATCGTTGTCACTGCTTTTGTTGTCGCTGTTGTTGTTGTTGCTGTTGCAGATGCAGATGTTACTGTTGAATTAGGTTTTTTGTTTTTCGCAGGGCACTCCTTGACCATGTGGCCCAAAGTGTCGCAAAACCAACAAAAGGGTCGCCTGCCTTCAACTACCACCAACATCTTCCTTTGCCTGCACATTAGAGTATTTGGAAGGTTTTTATAGCTTTCTTGGTTCACGGTGATCTGGATCTCAAGATCTCCCGTAGCAATACCAATCTTGCTTGTGAGGGCCTTCACTTCCTGTACTTCGCCATATAAGGCAAAGAAGGCCCCCATTCTATCCTCTGATACATCCGCCGGCACGCCGTGAACCGTCACCTTGGTCCTGCGAGTACCCATATACTCGGTCTGCAGGCGCAGGCTTTTGGTCAATAGAATACTTCCTGCCAGCTCCTTCGCCTGTTGCTCCGTAGCCAGCAAGATATCCCACAAGGCATTAGTTCTCCTTGCGAGAAGCTTGGGATTTTATTTTTAAAGCCTTTAAGGCTTCTTCCCTGCTGACTCCAATCAACTTCCGCGTTTTAACGTCCGAAGTCAGCAGAGATATTGTCCTAGTCCGGATATCTTTGAAAGCCTCCTCAATGGTCAGAAATTCAGTTCCCTTGAAGGAGTCTTCAAACCTCTTTCTCAGTTCTTTATAGAAGTTTGGGTCTTTTGTCATCGGCCTATTTTGTGACCAGGCCGTTTTACTAGGTGACACCGGGTCGTCAACCGGTGTTTTGTTGTTAATATCCACCATGGTAGGATTTTAAAGTCCTACCACGGCGAACGAAGATAAGGAAATATATATATATTGAAAAATAAATAAAACTGGAAAATAAAACGGGGCAAACAAGGACAATATATAATTCAACAAAAGAGAAAAATGCAAATAAAAAGCGGGGGAGGGTAGCAAAAGAAAACAGAAAAGAAATAAACGGAAAATGTAAAAACTTAAAATATACGCTAAAACAAAAAATTAAAAAAGGAAATTCAAAAGAGTTTTGAAACTGAAAAAGTAAAAAACTAAACTTAACTTTCACTCTTCAGTGCTAAATCACAAACGTCTGGGCAACTGGTTCAGCTCGCGACCAGCTGACAGACAAAAATAAAACAGGTTGTAACTTAATACAAACTGTGACCAAGACAATACCACGCACGGTCAGAGACCGCGGCTCGACTCGTTCCTCTTCTCTCTCTGAGAGAGGCGCAGTATTTATAGAGTCAGGAAGAGACCATTATCGTTATAGGTAAGTTCCCTTAACAGATACCAAAATCAAACCTGAGCGGAAATTTAAATATATGGTCAGTGTTTTAACAAAGGAAAGAAAGTGACACTAAAATCCGAAGGCGTAACGGGATAGCCAAGGAAGAATTCCAAAACCTAAGCAGAGTACTAAGTAATAGGAAATTTTCAATAGAAACAAGGAAAAGAGTATTAAACTGCTACGTGATATCTCTTCTCCTGTATATCAGCGAGTGTTGAGTGATCTCAAAGATGAAGACGAGCCTTGAAGCAACAGACATGTGGTTCTACAGAAGGATCCTGAGGATACCATGGACCGAAAATTTCAGCAAAAATTTGTCGAAAATGAAAACAAAAAGGAAACTTATACTTAACATCAGGAAGAAACGGCTGGAACTTCTGGAGCTTATACTGAGGAAAGTGGGCTTGGTAAATGTGATACTCACATGACAGATTGACGTCAAGAGGGACAGAGCAAAACAACGCATAACTTACATAGTGAGCTTGAATAAATCGATGGCGGAACAGGGTTTACTGGACACAACAAAAAGACAAAATTTATTAAGAGTTACAAAAGACATGAAGTTGTGGGTAGCCACGATCTCCTACGCCATGATTGGACATGGCACATAAGGAAGAAAATATATATTTTAAATAATCCACAAAAAGTGTTGATAAGCCTTGAAAAAATTATTCAAATCAATTAATTTAATTTAAGAGATGCTGATGAGAAAGTGTTGATAGCAGACAGAAAGAAAGTACAAAAACTCCTACAGAAGGCAGTGATGGAATGCGAAATGAAAGGATTAAACACCAAGTGTAAGAACTCAGAATGCGTGATTATTATCAAACTGATGGGAACCGGTATATTGGCATTGTCAAAGTTGCGTTCCAAAAGCTAAGCATAGTATTGAGAAACAGAAAAGAAACTTTGCAAGGAAAATAGTAGCAAACTGTTACGTGATATGTGACCATCCTGTTGGGTACCGCGAGGCGGTGAAATTGTTAGCAAGCTTGTCTCGCTAGAACAATTACGACTGAATAGTGAGTTCGATCCTCACTGGGTGCCTGATACTTTCGGCCTTGTGCCACATATAAGCTAAGCTTGGAAAATCAATAGGGGTACCTCGAGGCGGTGTAATGGTTAGAAAGCTTATCTTGCTAGATCAGTTACGACTGAATAGTGAGTTCGATCTTCATTCGGTGCCTCATAATTTCGGCCTTGTGCCACATCTAAGCCGGGCTTAGAAAATCACTATATTCCTCCTGTATGACAGAGAGTTCTGGACAATCTATCTATCTATCTATCTATCTATCTATCTATCTATCTATCTATCTATCTATCTATCTATCTATCTATCTATCTCATCATGTTCATATCTATCTATCTATCTATCTATCTATCTATCTATCTGTCTATCTATCTATCTATCTATTTCATCCTGTTTCTATCTATCTATCTATCTATCTATCTATCTCATCCTGTTTATATCTATCTATCTCATCATGTTCATATCTATCTATCTATCTATCTATCTATCTATCTATCTATCTATCTATCTATCTATTTCATCCTGTTTATATCTATCTATCTATCTATCTATCTCATCCTGTTTATATCTATCTATCTATCTATCTATCTTATCCTGTTTATATCTATCTATCTATCTATCTATTTATCTGATCCTGTTTCTATCTATCTATCTATCTATCTCATCCTGTTTCTATCTATCTATCTCATCATGTTCATATCTATCTATCTATCTATCTATCTGTCTATCTATATATCTATCTATTTCATCCTGTTTCTATCTATCTATCTATCTATCTATCTATCTATCTATCTCATCCTGTTTATATCTATCTATCTCATCATGTTAATATCTATCTATCTATCTATCTATCTATCTATCTATCTATCTATCTATCTATCTATCTATTTCATCCTGTTTATATCTATCTATCTATCTATCTCATCCTGTTTATATCTATCTATCTATCTATCTATCTTATCCTGTTTATATCTATCTATCTATCTATCTATCTATCTATTTATCTGATCCTGTTTCTATCTATCTATCTATCTATCTCATCCTGTTTCTATCTATCTATCTATCTATCTATCTATCTATCTATCTATCTATCTATCTATCTAATCAGTTACATAGAAGGAGATTATTATGTTTGTTCATTGTGAAGGTCAGTTGCAATCTCATATTTAGTAATTGTCTGACAACATCTTGACTTTATGACAAACTGAAGTATATTATTAGTGTTCAAGGGAGGAATGTTAGTGCGTGTTACAGGGAAGGGATATTGCATTTCGGAAATTGTGGAGACATTTCACGTCTTCCCATCGAAAGTATCATATTTGCATTACATATTTATTGTAAACGCATTTGCAACAGATTTTCATAGCAAAAATCATTGACCAATGCATTTCCATAGTACAAATCATTTCCAATGCATTTTCATAGTAAAAATCATTTTCATAGCAAAAATCATTGGCCAATGCATTTCCATAGTAAAAATCATTTCCAATGCATTTTCATAGTAAAAATCATTTCCAATGCATTTTCATAGTAAAAATCATTTCCAATGCATTTTCCTAGTAAAAATCATTTCCAATGCATTTTCCTAGTAAAATCATTTTCAATCCAATTTCGTAGCAAAACTCATTTCCAATGCATTTTCATAGTAAAATCATTAGTTAATGCATTTACATAGTAAAGTCATTTACAATACATTTTCATGATAAAATCATTTGAATTACATTTTCATAGTAAAATCACTTCCAATGCATTTTCATAGTAAAATCATTTCTAATCCATTTTGATACTAAAATTATTTCCTATGCATTATTTCCTATTTTTGCCATGTATTTTTCTAGTAAATTCACTTCAATCTTTTTTAATAGGAATATAATTTGTAATGCATTTTTATTGTAAAGTTATTGGCAACGAAATCGTATTGTGAAATCATTGGTAATTCATTCCTGCCTATATTTTAAGGAATTGCAGTATCAATATTGTGTGTGATCATTAAATTGAATAATATCTTTCTCTTACGTGATCTATCAAGGATTACAGAAACATCTACCAAATTCAATAACAACTGAAATGAAAGGAAAGAACAAAAAATGTCTCGGGAAACGTTGTCACAGGGAAGTGAGAAAATCACGTTATTGTCCCATCAGTTTTGTCACCGCGTAAATCATTGTATCCTGCTGTAAAATCATTGTTTTATTTCATTCATTTCTCATTTTTCTAGCATGACTACGGCTGCTACTTTTTCTCTTTACCTCGTTCTCGCCATTTTGTGCGATGTTTGTTTGGCGGGAAATCACAGCGTAATTCGTCAACATTCAGCGCCATGTTGACGTTTGTATTAAAAATGAGTCCACGCGAATCGGTTAATTTGCTTTAGGCAATTGATATATCATCAATTTGCCTGGTCCCAGTTATTTTTAAAGAATTTTTTTCAAAGTTATAGATCACTGACTCGAATAATAATGCGTAAATTGTTAAGAAATCATTTCTTTTTAGATTGTATCATATGGCAAACTGTCTCCAAGTTTCTAAAGATGAAACGCGATAAAGAAGATAAAGGTCATAGGAAGTAGAAAGTAATGTTTTTTTACATGGCCTTATATTGGGTGTTATTTAATTTTCGTGTGTTCGTATAGATGTATTTATTTAAAACTTGTCCTTACTAAAAACACAAAAACTACTTTGCAAGGCAGTAAATCCACTAAGACATAGGAGGCTACTGAGTGAGAAACAATAAGAAAAAGTAAGAAACATTATTTTATTTGTACTTACACATAAACATTTTAATGAAAGTTTAATCTACGATACATATGACATCATACAATTATGATTAATGATGCTGGGAATGTCAGCTATGTAATCCAACCAGTCGTGTCAATTCTGACTGCAGTTTCTTGGGGTTTCAGCTTGAATCTTGGAGGCAGCACATAAAACAAACAAGCAAACTAACAACAATACGACTAATACATATATTGCAGAAAGGAAACTTTTATAGAGATTGTGGGATTATGCCACCTCGTCTGCAAATGGCTTCCCTTAATGCCACTAGATAGCATTGTATTAAGATTATATCATACTTCAAACAGTTTGGAATAGGAATAGAAAGATTTATCTGTCATCCGGTTCATACTCCTCCTCAGTCTTTTGAACCAAAGTAGAGGTTTATCTTTTGTTTCCTGTTTAGGCTTAGGTTTCCAGTTCCTTCTAAAGTATTGTTCTATTCTCTTTCACTTCCAGTAACCTATTGCATCTTAGTGGCATTATTGCCTTGCTTGGAGTGAATGGGTTTAAAAAAACCTTCAACGAACCCTACACATTTTGCAATGATTCCTTTTTTTCTATTTTGAAGGTCCGTCTTTTTTATTCTCTTTCAATTCCAGTAGTCTATTGCGTCTTAGTGGCATTATTGCCTTGCTTGGAGTGAATTGGTTTTAAAAAAAAAACCTTCATCGAACCCTACACATTTTGCAATGATTCCTTTTTTTCTATTTTGAAGGTCCGTCTTTTTTATTCTCTTTCAATTCCAGTAGTCTATTGCGTCTTAGTGGCATTATTGCCTTGCTTGGAGTGAATTGGTTTAAAAAAAAACCTTCATCGAACCCTACACATTTTGCAATGATTCCTTTTTTTCTATTTTGAAGGTCCGTCTTTTTTATTGTCTTTCAATTCCAGTAGTCTATTGCGTCTTAGTGGCATTATTGCCTTGCTTGGAGTGAATTGGTTTAAAAAAAAAACCTTCATCGAACCCTACACATTTTGCAATGATTCCTTTTTTTCTATTTTGAAGGTCCGTCTTTTTTATTCTCTTTCAATTCCAGTAGTCTATTGCGTCTTAGTGGCATTATTACCTTGCTTGGAGTGAATTGGTTTAAAAAAAAACCTTCATCAAACCCTACACATTTTGCAATTATTCTTTTTTTTTTCAATTTTGAATGTCCTTCTTGTGAGTTTATTGGATTTTTACACCTGTGACATTATTCTAATTTTTCAGCCTCACCAAAAGAAAAATAGATTACGCCAAAAAATAATCTGATTGCATATTTTAACTGTACATAAATTAAAACACAAATAAGTACTTTACAAGGTAGTAAAGCCACTAAGACACAAGGGGCTACTGGGTGAGAAACAATAAGAAAAAGGTAAGAAAGGAGCGAGACCAATAGAAGAGTAATCAAAAAGATAGTAGATAACGATTGACATTGCATTTATATTTTTGAAGGTCAAGGTTGACTGGAAAGCACAAAGTGTTCCACAAGCAAGAAGTGCGAGAGAAGAAACTGTTCATAAAAATTACGGTTACATCTAGCCATTTCGACTGTAAAATGATGAGACCTAGTTGCCAATGTAGAACTGCATTTATATTAGCAAATTCGAGCTACTAAATCTGTTTGAAAAAAACAAACCATATCAACCTATGCGAGGCCGTAACGCTATTAAAATAAAAGGGGTTACTGGATGAGAAAAAAATCAAGAAACAATGATAAACATTGTTAAGGAGCGAGAAGATTAGAAGAGTAATAAAGAAGACTGTGGATAACGAATGAAATTGCATTTACATTTTTGAAGATCAAAGTTGACTGGGTAGAAATGTACTGGAAGAGAGTTCCAAAACGGAGAAGAACGAGAGAAGAAACTGTTAACATAGAACTTACGGTTACATCTAGCCAATTGAAGTTTGAATTGATGAGACTCTGCCGTCAATCTCGTAATGCGCTTAAATATAAGTACCATGTCGAAGAATCCATCTGAATAATTACAAGGATAATATTTCTATTTCTTGGGGAACACTTGGATTTCGAGATCTTGTTCAAAGTCATTCTTATCTCAAGTATGTTAACCGATTCCATCTGCATAAGACCTCTCATCATCAGTGTACTGGCCTCAAGAGGAAAGTGTACTGCAATTTAATCAGGCACACATATGGAATTCACAAATTCAATAGAAGACAGTAGAATGGGTTTAATAGTAACTGAAAACAAACAAAAAACACTTCTCAACAGAAAAATATAAAGAACTACGCATATCTATCTATAAAAGGCAGGATGTGTGTGAGTGTGTAACGAATGCACGGCCGCAATTTTCGATGGATTTGCACCAAAATTTGCATGAACATGCTCCAAGTTAGTGAAAAGGCCAAGACCGACTTTGCATTTCCCAACTCCCATCGATTGTGGAAATAATCGAATTTTTCATGCTTCTACGGCAGTTTTCATGTAGTTTGTGACCATTTTCTACTGGGCAGAGTGAGAGCCTACAGTTGGTTGCCACGAATAGGCAGGAAGATTCTATTGGCCAGCGTGACAGCCAACAGCTGACTGACACGAATGTTAACTAGCATGCAAAAAATAAAAAATAAAATCGATAGCTGCATTCGTCACAAGTGGGAAGAATTTAAATCTGCATGGCACTTTACTCCATTGGCTCATTTGCTTGCTTAAACTCAACGTTGATTCTGATTCCGCAGAACTGGGTTGGGTGTCAAAAAATATTTGTTGTTAACATTCTTTTTTCATACGGTTTTTCCAGTTACGAGGCTTTTTTAAAGCTGATCGTTTTGTGTTCATTTTGTTTAGTTCTTTTTTCGTAACAGATTTAATGTTTAGTATAGAGCTTAGAAAAAATTCGCAGTGTGAGATAGGCAAGAAGTAAGGCATGTAGCAACATCTGCACGGAAAAGGGCACTCCTTTAAAGGCAAGGAAGGGCAAAAATATTTTAAGTCAAGTGATAACGATTGCTGTATGAGTCGTACGATTCCATCATTCTGCTAGTTTTACATAAGTTACGAGGAGATTGTGTTTCCGTCAGTATTTTCAAAGAAAACATAAGAAACATTCTGTTGCAAAGAATATGCAGAAACTGCATCCAATGATTTCTTGGCATCCAAACTTGTAGATCTTTATTTTAGTTTGTAAGAATATTTCTTTTGTAGATAATAATGGTTCAGTGATACATATATTATGTAGACGTCTCTTCTACTCCAATAGCTTCATGTCTCACACATCTCGCCTGTGGAACTCCCTTCCTTATTCCTGTTTCCCTGACAAATACAATCTCCAACTATTTAAGTGTAACGTCAATCGACATCTCCAGTTGCCTTGATCTATCCACTTCCCTTCTCCACATCCTTTCACCTTTCATTCCTATCTGCTCTCGCTCCAAATCTTCTGTAACCCCCTTGCCTTGATCGATCCACTGTCTTTCTCCACATCCTCTCCTTTACCACTCCTATCTGCTCTTCCTCCAAATCTTCTGTAACCTCTTGCGTGCTAGTGGCCTCCAGCCTTGCATGGGGTGATAAGCTTAAAAAAAAAAAATTCATCCAAAAACACACAAGAAATTATAATTATAAAGAGGGAGATAAATTCTACATCACAGCCAATATATAAATCGATCCCTCACTTTGCGACCACTGTAGTTTCTATACATTTATATTCAAGAGAATGTAAATAAAACTAAAAGACATGATTGTGCTGCTAAGCAATATTTCATTGATTGATTGATTGTTTTTTACGGCTTATCAACCCTTTGCAGGTTATTTAAAGCCAGAAAATATTTTTAGATTCTAAGAATTTTGAAGGAGATAATGTTTGGTGATACAAGTTTTACAAATTATCCCATAGCTGGGGTGAGAATAGGTGGATTAATACCTAATCAGAATTTGATAAACAAACAAGAAATTATAATGTGGATAGCAAGTGGGGGATAAATTATATATTACAAAATTAATTAATTATTATATTAATCCTCGTTTGATGTTGTGGATTCCGGGTATGGAATCCTGCACAAATAAATAAACAACGCCAGTAATTGAAATAGGAAAACAAGTGTATTGAACGTAAGAATACAAACTTCAAATGAAGATTAATAGTCCAGGAATACGGGTTAGTAGAAAGCATATGTACAAGTCTCTTTAAATGAAGCCATAATTATCTCTCTCTCTCTCTTTGTGGACTCTACGTATCTCAACCTTATCTCAACGTATCTCACGTATCTCTCACGCAGATTCCAACTCTGTCAGTATAAGTATACTTTAGACGAGTCCATCTTGTGTAAAAGGGGAGACCCCCACAACATTTAAGCTAGAAAATCATAGATACCCCACCAAACTTGCTAGCCATATGTGGAATCTGAAGGAAAAACAAAACAAAACACAGGGCCCCGTTCGCAAGGTGGGAAATTTTTAAAAAGGTAAAACCATACCACAATCATATCCGCATTTACAACCTATGGTAACATAATAAATTAGCGATTATGACTTTTTCTGATCCCCAAAAACTTTTAAACCAGAAATATGGAAACTTCAGTCTTCATATAAAAAAATATTAACTGAATATAAAACCGATAAAATTTTTTTTATTTAAAAGCTCACTGTTATATTTACAATACGTTTGCTTTAACTCCGCGTCCTACCTTACATTTACGTTACATTTGCATTGATATTTACGATACACTTGCTTTCCTCTTCTTTTCTTTTATTCTCGTCACCCTATTTCTTCTTTTCCTTCTTCCTTCACCATAACGCCTCCTTTCTATTACACTCAGCGTTATGCGTTTGACTGTCGTGCGTTTCTGTCTTCATATTTGAAAAATAATAATGTAGCTTTCTTTCTTTTTTTTGTAATAAAGCGTTGGATGGTCATTTGATATAAATCGCCAGATGAGGCCGTGAGGTCGAAACCAAGGTCGCGTATTCAACTAACCTCCTAATTTTAAAAGTTAAAAGCTCTACATGTTATTTTTACATTTATTTAATTTTTTACACGTGTATTGAGCACTTTTTATACTACTCTTTCTGGTCTGATTCAAGACTGATAATTAACCATTTATGCATTATATATCTCTCTCTGTATATATATATATATATATATATATATATATATATATATATATATATATATATATATATATAAATATGAAGAAATATAGTCTTAAAGTGTGCTATATTTATGGGATAAAGTGCTCAATATCAGAGATAGAGCGTGTGTAAATATAAAAGTGAACATAGAAGTCAACACTTAGAGGCGACAGTCTGTTTCATGCTAGACGCAATTGTCAAGCCACCTGAATTTGATAATTTGTGGACTGAAGTTTGCGTCTAGCAGGAAACATACTGTCGCCTCTAAGTGTTGACTTCTATGTTCACTTTTATATATATATCTATATCTATATATATATATCTATATATATATATATATATATATATATATATATATATATATATATATATATATATATATATACATATATATACACACACATATATATATATATATATATATATATATATATATAGATAGATATATAAATCGGGTAGTTATCTATCTAAATCTGCTCTTTACCAGTCTCTCTCTCTCTTTGTCTGCCTGTCTCTCAGCCTATCTCTCTCATTCTATTCATATCTATCTATCTATCTATCTATCTATCTATCTATCTATCTATCTAAGTTTCTTAATTCTTGATATTGGCTTCTGATTCCCCTTGACAGAATCTATCTCTTCCTATCTCCTCTAATGCATTTCTGCTATCTATCTATCTATCTATCTATCTATCTATCTATCTATCTATCTATCTATCTATCTATGTTTGGTAAATAATGATTGTCTATGTATGCTTCTTATAATATATAGTTATAATAGTCAGACTATATATATATATATATATATATATATATATATATATATAGCATCCTCAGTATGTATATTTAGATTTGAAGCATCATATAAACACTCTAAAGAGTTTTTATTCACCCAACACAAATATGAGTACAAACTTCATTCATTTTATGTTTTTACAACCACTTATTTATTCAAGCGAGTATATTTACATATTTCCACATGTATATATGCATAAACCGAACTCACAGGCCTCCATGTTCACAGGCAAATGCATTTTCGATTTTGTTCTTTCGTTTACACTACTCGTCGCCATCTTGTCTTCATTCGGCAGCGCGAGATTTGCGTCTCACTATCGAGATTATCAATCTCCACTTCGCTAAACCCTGCCACTGCTGACACCTTTCCCGTCTCCTTTTTCTAATTCGTATTCCTTCTTCCTTCAGCGTTGCATCTGCAATCCTTAATCAACCCAGTCCTAGAAACGAAGCGTTTCGTCTCTTTATCTGCTCAGATGGTTACTGTTCGTTCTCAGATACCGTTCACCTCGATTTCGACTTTTTCATACACTCGGCCCGCACTCCCACCCACCTTAATCACCACCGCCCGGCACAGCGTCCGCTAATCAGTGTGTTCTTGTTGCCTTCGTCTTTTTTTCATCTCCCTCCCTTCGCCATTTGCTTAGAGGAATGATACGGCGACAGATTTCTATATAGCCGCCTGTTGCGATTGGATGAGTCGAGAATGCAAGCCCTTCAGGATTTGAGAGAGCCTCGAAGAATGGTAAGAGGAAGAAGAGGTGGTTGAAAGAAAGCTGGTGGTAGGAGGGAAAAGAAAAGGCGAAAATCTATGAAGACATCAGACAACGTACAAGGCCGGAGAAAGAGACTCATGCATAAAATCATACTTACACAACTGTGTCAACATCTACACAAATATATTATAATTTACCTTCACGTACACGCAAACATTATCCATATATTTATATACATATATATATATGTATATATATATATATATATATATATATATATATATATATATATATATATATATATATATATATATGTATGTATGTATGTATGTGTGTGTGTGATAAAAATATAGTTTTAAGGTATAATATATTCATAGATAAAAGTTATCAATATCAGGGAAATAGCGCATGTAAATATAAAATACAAAAGTGGACACTGATGTCAAAATTTGGAGGGTCCTGGAAATAGAGAACCTGCGCACTCAAAATATTCTTTACAAATAGTAAATACGCGAATAGCGCACTTCTTTCGAAACATATGTGGGAAATTAAAAACAAAACTCACATTCAGAGTCTGTCTCAAGGACACATGGCACAGTGGATAAAGGCGTTGGTTAGATCCAGTGCCAGACCCAAAGAGTGTGAGTTCAATACCCGGTTCAGGCAGTGGAGTACTTTCAGAGGGAAAATTAGCAGGCGATAACTGATAACTGACATCCATCAAACATGGCTCATGGAACTAGAACAGTCTACCCCAGTGATCGAAATAAAGGGTTCGGTTTGAAATTCCAACCACCTGAAGAAGGCCGGAGCGTACAACGGCCGAAACGTTGTGGCAAAAATGGCGACAAAGATGAGGACAAAATACTGACTAATGTAAATACAAAACTCACATTACAAAAATAAAAATGGCGTAGAACATAAGGTAAACCGTATCAGCCTACAAGATGAAATCCAAACTCTATTTGGAGTTAAAAAATAGAAATCATCACCTTCCCAGGCCAACTCAACGAAAACAATTTTTACTTCGTTACTTAAACGTCGAAAGGTAAAAGTGAATACCTTTTCAAATACCGCTATGAAAAATGCAATATATGAACAACGCAGATAATGTAATATACTTTAGACAAGGCCTATACCTTACACCAAACAAATACGATAACCAACTCCAGAGAAAATGAATAAACAAAAAACATAAACGAATTAGTATATTATGTAACGAATAAACAAATTAACAAACGACAAATGAACACAAGTAAAATGATTAATGACAATAATATATCAACAAACAAGGAATAAATAATAAATAACAAGTAAAAACGTAACTATAGCTACAAAACAGCGGATTTGGATCCACAATTATTTCCACCCAATAGAAGAACAGAGGAGTAATGGATAACAGCTCAAATTGAAGAATCGGAGAGCTGTGTTCAAATTTCAGTCCAATCCATTACATTCACTTACGTGCTAATACCCTTGGGAAAGGTATGAATACTCTTCTTCTCACTTTGACCTTGAGAAAATCAAATGAAGATGTCAATCGTTATCTACTGTCTTCCTGATTACTCTTCTATTCTTCTCCCTCAATTTTTGATTGTGAAACTATTTTTGCGACTTCATGGTTTCCAATCAACTTTGACCTTGAGAAATTCAAAGAAAAATATCAATCGTTATCTACAGTCTTCCTGATTACTCTTCTATTCCTCACCCTCAATTTTCGCTTGTTGAACTCTTTACCGGCTTCATGGTTTCCAATCAACTTTGACCTTGAGAAATTCAAATGAAGATGTCAATCGTTATCTACTGTCTTCCTGATTACTCTTCTATTCTTCTACCTCAATTTTCGATTGTTGAAATCTTTTCCGGCTTCATGGTTTCCAACCAACTTTGACCTTGACAAGTTCAAATGAAATGTCAAACGTTATCTACAGTCTTCCTGATTACTCTTCTATTCTTTTTCCTCAAATTTCGCATGTTCAACTCTTTTCCGGCTTCATGGTTTCCAACCAACTTTGACCTTGACAAATTCAAATGAATGTCAATAGTTATCTACAGTCATCCTGATTTCTCTTCTATTCTTCTCCCTCAACTTTCGATTGTGAAACTCTTTTTCGGCTTCATGGTTTCCAACCAATTTTGACCTTGAGAAATTCAAATGAAAATGTAAATCATTATCTAAAGTCTTCCTGATTATTCTTCTATTCTTCTCCCTTAACTTTCGCTTGTTGAACTCTTTTCCAGCTTCATGGTTTCCAATGAACTTTGACCTTGAGTAATTCAAATGAAGATGTCAATCATTATATACTGACTTCCTGACTACTCTTCTATTCTTCTCCCTCAATTTTCGATTGTTGAAATCTTTCCCGGCTTCATGGTTTCCAATCAACTTTGACCTTGAGAAATTCAAATGAAAATGTCAATCGTTATCTACTGTCTTCCTGATTACTCTCCTATTCTTCTCCCTCAACTTTCAATTGTGAAACTCTTTTGCGACTTCATAGTTTAAAATCAACCTTGACCTTGAGAAATTCAAATGTAGATGTCAATCGTTATCTGCTGTCTTCCTGATTACTCTTCTATTCTTCTCCCTCTATTTTCGATTGTTGAAATCTTTTCCGGCTTCATGGTTTCCAATCAACTTTGACCTTGAGAAATTCAAATGAAGATGTCAAATTGTTATCTACTGACTTCCTGATTACTCTTCTACTCTCCTCCCTCAATTTTCGCTTGTGAAACTCTTTTGCGCCTTCATGGTATCCAACCAAATTTGACCTTGACAAATTCAAATGAATGCCAATAGTTATCTACAGTCTTCCTGATCACTCTTCTATTCTTCTCCCTCAACTTTCGCATGTTCAACTCTTGTCCGGCTTCATTTTTTCCAACCAACTTTAACCTTGACAAATTCAAATGAAATGTCAATCGTTATCTTCTGTCTTCCTGATCACTCTTCTATTCTTCTCCCTCAACTTTCGCATGTTCAACTCTTGTCCGGTTTCATTTTTTCCAACCAACTTTAACCCTGACAAATTCAAATGAAATGTCAATCGTTATCTTCTGTCTTCCTGATTTCTCTTCTATTCTTCTCCCTCAACTTTCGCGTGTTGAACTCATTTCCGGCTTCATGGTTTCCAACCAACTTTGACCTTGACAAATTCAAATAAAATGTCAATCGTTATTGTTGTGGTAGGATCCACCTAATTTGCATAGTGGAGTACCGACGATATAAATATGGTTGGTACCGGGAAGACAGGGGAGGCGAATCAAGAGATTCACTAGAGACTCTGCCCGACTGCGACTTAGTCAACACATTCTCCAGGAACGGTCTTCCCCGGAATATACAAAAGACTATATCTAAATATTGTGTACACTTTCTTGTTTCAATACATTTTGTTCTAAGTACATTTTGTGTTGCATTATTATTCCATGCATTAGTCAAGTTTCAACAGTTATCTAAAGTCTTACTGATTACTCTTCTATTCTTCTCCCTCAATTTTCGCTTGTTGAACTCTTTTTCGGCTTCATGGTTTGCAACCAACTTTGACCTTGAGAAATTCAAATGAAGATGTCAATCGTTATCTACTGTCTTCCTGATTACTCTTCTATTCTTCTCCCTCAATTTTCGATTGTTGAAATCTTTTCCGGCTTCATTGTTTCCAATCAACTT
>OZ038509.1:12515425-12520425 GCA_964036315.1 Acanthosepion esculentum | reverse complement strand
GAAAATTGAATAGGATGAGATAGATAGATAGATAGATAGATAGATAGATAGTTAGTTATATAGATAGATAGATAGATAACGAACAGACTGAAATAGATATATATATATATATATATATATATATATATATATATATATATATAGATAGATAGATAGATAGATAGATAGATAGATAGATAGATAGCGACAAATGAATAGGTTGGGATAGATAGATATGAATAGTCGAGTTAGAAATGAATAGGCATATATATATATATATATATATATATATATATATATATATATATAAAAGTGGACATGGAAGTCAGCACTTAGAGGCGACAGTCTGTTTCATGCTAGTGCAATCGTCGGGCGATATATATATATATATATATATATATATATATATATATATAAGTGAACATTGAAGTAAACACTCAGAGGCGTCAGGCCGGCTGACGATTGACTCTAGCATGACACAGCCTGCTGGCTCTGAGTGTTGACCTCAATGTTCACTTTTGTATTTATATTACAGACGCGCTATCTCTGATATTGAGAACTTTATCCTGTATATATATCACATCTTAAAACTATATTTCTTCAGATATATATATATATATATATATATATATATATATATATATATAAATATGTGTGTGTGTCTGTGTGCGTGTGTGTGTGTGTGTCTGTTTGTGTGTGTCTGTGTGTGTGTGTCTGTGTGTCTGTGTCTGAAGAAATATAGTTTTAAGGCGTGCTATATTTATGGAATAATGTGCTCAAAATCAGAGATAGACCGTATGTAAATATAAAATGAACATTGAAGTCAACACTCAAAGGCAACATGCTATATTATGCTAGACGCAATCATCAGGCCAAATTCTGACGGTTATTTTGGCGTGAGTCGTTTGTTTATTTATTTGGATTAATTTATTTTGCTTTTTTTATTTACTTACTTTTATTTTATATACTTATTTATTCTTTTCGGTTTTCGATGTTGTAGTAACGTAGTAAAAAAGTTTTGCGATTAGTTTTGATCGTTTATTTAATAGTTTGTTTTAGTCGGGGAAGTTAATTAAAGATATTTTCTCGTCCAATTGTTGGATGAGTTTGATGATGATTACGAAGGTGATCACTAGTGAAGGTGACATTATGCCTTTATTCATATTCCCACAGTGCCTCAGACTCAATATGGAGGCCTACATCAAGTGCCTTGACGAGATAGTGCTACTCTAGGTGAATAGGGTGGCTGCTGGAATACCCTATGTCTGGCAACATGACTATGCACACAAACAGGAGAACTCAGTCGGGTCTGTGAGACAATTTTTACATCTAACCAGGTAACTCACCAAACTGCAACACTCTTGATTATTATCCGTGGAGCACAGTTGAGTGAGAGACCAAAACGTTTTCTTGTAGCATCAATAATGAACTGAAGGTGAGATATTTGTGTGATATTTAAGTAAATTCACCTGTTAAAATGAGATGTCAGCGTTATTTTCATTTTTGCGTCATCTAGACGACAATTTATCCATCACACCCTGTCATTGTTATCTTCATTGTTGCCGCATTTAGAGGACAATTTATCCATCCCACTATGAATGTCAAAATGGAATGTCCGTGTTATTTTGGTGCCATTCAGACGACAGTTTATGCATCGCACTCTGCATTTCGCTTAAAATGGGATAACAGTGATCTTCATTATGGTTCCATTTAGACGACAATTTATCCTAAGCAAAATGGAAGATAGATAAAGAGAAAGAAAGAAAAAAAGAGAGATAAAGAGCAAGAATGATCCATCGCATTCTGCATATCTCTTAAAATGGAATGTCAGTGCTCTCCTCATTTTGGTGCCATGTAGACGACAATTTATCCATCGCTCTCCGCATATCTCTTAAAATGGGATGTCAGTGTTATCCTCGTTTTGGTGCCATGTAGGCGACAATTTATCCATCGCTCTCTGCATATCTCTTAAAATGGGATGTCTGTGTTATACTCATTTTGGTGCCGTGTAGGCGACAATTTATCCATCGCTCTCTGCATATCTCTTAAAATGGAATGTAGTGTTATACTCATTTTGGTGCCGTGTAGGCGACAATTTATCCATCGCTCTCTGCATATCTCTTAAAATGGGATGTCTGTGTTATCCTTATTTTGGTGCCATGTAGGTGACAATTTATCCATCGCTCTCTGCATATCTCTTAAAATGGGACGTCTGTGTTATCCTCATGTTGGTGCCATGTAGGCGACAATTTATCCATCGCTCTCTGAATATCTCTTAAAATGGAATGTCAGTGTTATCCTCATTTTGGTGCCATGTAGGCGACAATTTATCCATAAGCAAAATGGAAGAGAGATAAAGTGAAAGAAGGAAAAAAGAGAGATAAAGAGAAAGAAAGAAAAATGAGGGATAAAGAGAAAGAAAGAAAAAAGTGAGAAAAACAGCAAGAAAGAAAAAAGAAAGTATTGAATACAACGATGACAGGAAAAAAGTAGTGAAAAGAAATAGTAAGATACAAATGGAAAAAGAGAGAAAGAATCGAACGAAATAAAAAAAAACAGAAAAAATAACAGAGAAAAGAAAGGTGAGGCAGTAAGTAAAAAAACGGAAGAAAAAAAGAAAGAAAGAAAAAAAGAAATACAAGAAAAAAAGAAATACAAGAAACGAGCTGATAAACTCATCCAGATATCGTGTGATAGAGAAGGGTTAAGCGATAATGGATAATGACAGAGACAGGTGTAAATAGATATCAAGAAACATAAAGGCCGACAGCACTCACTTTAAGCTTTTATGATTCTAAATAATTTCCCAGGATGGATGGATGCCAGGCCCGGAGAATGAAAGAAAATTGTTCAGAGTAATAGAAGGGTGGAAAAAAATAATGAAAAAATATAAGATAAATGAAAGGAAAGGAAGAAAGAGAAACGGAAAAAAAAAAAAAATAATGAACGAAGAAGGAGTAGAAGTATATAAGATCGAAAATATGGAGGAACGAAAGAAAAAAGTTATTAACTAAAAATATATATTAGGAAATTTACAAACTAGCAAAAAAAAGAAAGAAAAAAACGAATCCAAAAAAGACAGAAAAAGAAAGAAAAACATCCATATTCTTTGAAACAATAAATAAAGAAGAAAACGAAGTAAAAGAAAAACGAGAAGAACCCGACGAAGAAAGAGAAGATGAAGAATGAGAAGGCGAAGAAGAAGAAAAAGAAAAAATAATAAGAAGAGAAAAAACAGTTACGACAGATAGGAAGAAAAAGAAAGAGAAGAAGTTGAAAGAAAAAGAGAAAAAAGAGTTATGACAAATAGGAAGAATAAGAAAAAGAAGAAAGAAAATGAGAAAAAGATTTACGAGAAATAGGAAGAAAAAGAAGAAAGGAAAAAAGAGAAAAAGTGTTAGAACAAATAGGAAGAAAAAGAAGAAGAATGTAAAAGAGAAAACGAGTTATGGAAAATAGGAAGAAAAAGGGAAAAAAAGTAAGTAAAATCTATGAAACTCATAACAATCTCTGCCAATATTATAAAAATGGTCAATAGATAAGAAAAAAGAAAAGGAACAGAGGAAGGAAAGTGCGGACTCATAATTCGTTTTTCATCGGCCAATGACCTGAACGGAACTTTAGTCATTCCTATTTTTACCATGAACCATTTCTCTACCTGGGAAAAACTCCCGAGGGGACGTCCATAAATTGTCCCGAAATTGCATAATGCTTTTTCCCCTCAAAACACTTTTTCAAATAACGCATCTTTCCTCATCCTCAACACGTTCGACTAAAACATAAATAAATATATAAATAAATAAATAAAACGCTAAAACTCTTGTAAAATCACCTCCAATAATTTTCGTCCTCAGCCAATGAGTCATAGCGATTTGGCTGAGAAAAAGTGGGTTCATGAAAATATAAGAACGGTAGTAGAGAGCGGTTCGTTTCAGTTGGAAAATGTAGTTTCCTGTTGTCCTCTTTTGCATTTCGCGTTGTTGTCAAGTCATTTTTTCTTGAAGGTGTGACTTTCAGCTAGCAAACGAGTGAATAACGAGTCAAAGAAACCATATATGATAATATATATATATATATATATATGTATATATATATATATATATATATATATATATATATATATATATATATGTATATGTGTGTGTGTGTGTGTATGTGTGTGTGTGTGTTAATTACAATTAATGAGATCCAAACAATTTACCTCATACAGATGATAATTTTGTCCATGGGAAAGTATTTTTCCTGGACTTATCAATGCAAATACAATATATATATATATATATATATATATATATATATATATATATATATATATAGATAGATAGATAGATATAGTCAAAACCTAATGAGCCAGACAAACCTACCAAGGTTTCACTTAGGCAGATCGTCAGAGTCAGCTGGCCTGACGATCTGCCTAAGTGAAACCTTGATAGGTTTGTCTGGCTCATTAGGTTTGACTAGGTTTGCTCTAAGTTTGTATCGATCTCTTTAGTTAGTTGTTTAACCGTATCGGTGTTTTTCTTTGGGCCTTGAACCTGTATCTGTGCGATTATTTTCGACAGACTTTCATGTTCCTGGCTCTTTCTGTTTTAAAACCTTTTTTTTTCCCTTCGGGATTGATTTGACTATTGTTAAATCAAGAATTCGAAGGATTTTCGACACGAGTATAATTACCTATATATATATATATATATATATATATATATATATATATATATATATATATATATATATATATTATAGCAGGCCACTCGTATTAGAGGGTACCCGTCTACTAGGGCGCCAAGCCAATCCCTATTGCAGACTCTCGCTCAGACACATTTCTGTTTGTTCAACATCCACAGAGCCAAACTGGTTTTATATTGCAACTAGGCTGAGCAGACATTAGTTACAGTTTCTGGGAGAGAGCGCGTTATCTATCATGATCAACAATTTCAACAAAACCAACGCTCTAAAACCCTCGGTTACGATGACTTGTGACTTCGTGATATTGACGGCACCCAATTGGTCCGTTTACCTAA
>OZ038509.1:12475425-12510425 GCA_964036315.1 Acanthosepion esculentum | reverse complement strand
TGATATTATTATCTGTGACACACCTCTGGAACAAGTAGAGCATTATCCATATCTAAGCAGCCTTTTATCAAGCAAGTGCACCTCAGGAAAGGATGTGGCACACAGAATTGGAGCTGCATAGGGGGCAAAATTCTGTTGCCATTTCAACTTTGCTATATGGTTGCGAAAACTGGAATCGATTTCGTCGCGATGTCCAAAAATTAGAAGACTTTCATCAGAAAAAGTTCCGTTCAATCTTGAATATCAACTGAAATTACGATGTGACAAACACCAAAGTCCCATTAAAACATCGAATCGCTGATAATTAAGCACTGTCTTCGATGGTCAGGACATGTAGCAAGAATGGAAGAGCCAAGATTTCAAGGTTTGCTTCAGAGCAAAGGCCACGGCGTCGCTCCCATCGAAGCTAAACAGAGTATTAAAAGACAGAAAAGAATTCGCTAGACACAAGGGAAAGAGAAACTGAACTGTTACGTGATATCTGCTTAGTAGACTCCGATCTAAACGATTAACACAAACGCATCAAATATCAGAACTTCAGTATACTGATGGCAACGATGTCTACCGTCATTCAAAAGAACTCCAACAGTCTGTGAACAACTTTGCTATGGCCTACCAATATTCTGGCCCAACGGTAAACATCGAGTAAACCAATGTGCTTGCACAGCCAACCCGTAGTACCATCTTCCCAGATTTTGATGTTACTATCTGTGACACACCTCTAGAACAGGTAGAGCATTTTCCATATCTAGGCAGCCTTTTATCAAAAAAGTACACCTGAGAAAACGGTATGAAACACAGAATTGGAGCTGCATAGAAGGAATAGGTTAGAACATTCGCTTTCTGGCCGTGAGAACCGGGTTCGAATCTTACCATGGTCGATTTGTCAGGAAAGAAAATTCCTGATGTTATCGGCCTGGAGGGGGCTATCCCAGCGTGCGACACCTTTTGGAAATTGCTGGTTGACCTACGGCAAACATCGAGTTTAAAAATTTGAAATTGGGTAGACAAACCCTTGGGAGCCATGTGTAGCACGACGTCACAAGCCATCGTGACCGAGGGATTGAGTGTGCTGACCTTGTTCGGATTGTTGATCAAGCAACATAACACGCTCTCTCCCGGAAAAAATGTAACTAAGGTCTGCTCAGCATATTTGCAGTATAAACCACCTATGTACCTGAGCGAGTGTCTGCAATAAGGATTGGCTAGTCGCCCAAATACACGGATATCCTGAAACTCCGTGGCCAGCTATTAAGTTATGTGGTTGCAAAACTTGGTCTCTCTATCGTTGCGATATGACCATCGGAAACAAATCTTCGAAACCAACAGAATAAAAAAGGAAGAAGATCAACGACACGAGGAGAATTTGTCAACTTAGTCCTCAACGCAATCAATCATAAAGAAAGGAAGCGATCAGCAATGAAAAAAATACGAGACAGAGCCGACAACGATAGAAAATATCACCCGAAAGGAAAAGATTAGCAAGAAAACGAAAAAGACAGCGACATCAAAAACCATTCCAAGACCAACTTGACGCAAGATGATCACTTAATAGACAAAGGTATCTGAGTGCTTCACATGAACGTCTTGAACAAGTAAGACTGCAATCGTTTGGGGACCTTGTGGCATTCGTTGCACCAGGTCCCTGTATTCGTCCCTCCAAAAAGTGTGGTTGGCCCTGCACAAAGCACTATAATCAAATCCTGTGTGTGTGTCGGGCTTTCAGTTTTCTGGGAACTGATCTGCCTGGCCCTCATATGGATATGAGTCCATCATATATATATGTATATGTGTGTATTTAGGCAGAAATCCTTCTTTCATGCACATTTCATTAAAAACGACTGACAAGGTGCTTTTATTTAGTTTTTTATTTAATTTCCCGTGCGATCTAATAAAGTTTTTCTTTTCAGATGATAAATTAAATAAATTTTAATGAAATGTTCATATATGTATATGTATGTATATATATATATATATATATATATGTATATATATTTATATGTATCTATATGTATATGTATATATATATATGTAGATATATATGGCTAATATAGTCTCTTTTTCAAGATAGACAGTACACCAATTGAAATATCAGTGCTAAAATCTTCCGTGAGCCATTAAGTACCAATTAATCAATTCTTCATATAGTATCACCTTCTGTATGTTAATCTGTTTCTCTTAAAATGTTTCTATTATTTTCCTCATAAGGCAGTTACCTCTTACGTAGCGACCGAGTTCTCTTCCAAAAATCTGGTCGCTAAACGAGAAGTCGTTAAATGAGAGGCCTGTACATGAGAAGTCGCTAAATGAGAAGTCGTTAAATAAGAAGTTCTTGGATGCAATTTCAGGTAAAATATGCGTGCAATGGCTTTGCTTCAAATAACATTTATATCACTTTAGCACCGTTTGCAACGTTTCCGATTACTAAATGCTTGTAAAATCCTTTGGAAAACAGAGCACACAGGGGCGATGCGTACAACCGCCGATTAGAAGTGGCCGAAATCTGATTGGGCGTCCCGGACAGCGCTTTGTGACCTTACCTATCTTATCAACATTTAGCTTTTTGATACCTAAATCTGTACACGTTACAAATTAAACTTCAACTATGACAGGATTAAAAAAAATTCGCAGATTTTGACGTCATTCTGTGGTCTATTTTTTTTGTCTCTAATTTGGAATTTGTTTTGCTCATGGTAAGTTTTGACAAAAAAAACAAAACAAGAAAACAAAAATCAGAAAAAAAGCACTGCATAAAAATCATTATTTTTTATCCATAATGTTGAAGGTGTCAAAATTATTCAACTTTTAACAAAGAAATATCTCAAGTTGATGTTATATATCGCCGTAAAACATTCGTGATTTATTTAAGATGTAACGATCTCTTATAGCATAAGGTGGAGTATTTGATAGATTGCTTGGATTGAGGAATCGGAGAGCCGAGTTCGAATTCCAGTCAAATCCACTGCATTCACTTCCGTGCTAATACCCTTGGGAATGGTGTGAATCCTCCTCTTCTTCTTCCCCTAGTTTTGGTTAATTAGCAGGACAGACTGGATTCTGTAGCCTTGGATGGCAAGAAAGCAGAAAGAAATGGCAACCTACTACGGGAAAAAACTGCCTCATCAGACATGTAACTAAAGATACACGAACGCCTAAGCGTGTATCATGGATGACATATGACTGACTGACTGACTGACTGACTGACTGACTCTTGGGAAAGGTATGAATGCTCTTCTTCTCCCAGCTATGGGAAAATAGCAGGACAGACCGGATTCTATAGCCTTGGATGGCAACTGGTCTACTGCAGAAAGAAATGGCAACCTACTGTGGGAAAAAATGTATCTAAAGATATATCACGATTGGCACATTGAGTATAATTTATAGTTAGATTGCAGTTATTTTCCATTCTTCTTGTTGAATTGTTAACCTATATTGCATTTGATCCATCATCGTATATATCTGAATTTTATATGAATACTAGCTTATGGAAAGTGTGATGTTGTAGCGTCGGGGTTTAGTTTGGTTTGTTTTACGTCATATCGTCCTCAATCGGTTATTTAATGCCAACAAAACTTTTATTGCTGGTAATATTTTTTTCCCAAAAATGTATTGCTAGTAATATTTATTTTTTAAAAACATTGTTGGTAACAGTTTTTTTTCTTCAAAAATTTATTGCTGGAAATATTTTTTTTCTTTTTTTATGAAGTATTTCTGCTATTAAAACCTGTCTTTACACTTTCATAGTTTCGGGGTTAACTATTTGCCCATAGCTGGGTCGCTAACAGGTGCTACCATCCTGGGTCAGGGTGGACCTTGGGAACACCAGCAATTAAGAGGTGGTTCCACGCTCCCAAAAACCTACTGATCAGAGGCCTTGCTGCTGGACGTAGTTTATCGTCATACTCAGGACGGTGCAGAGTGGGGGAGGGTAACATAGAACGTGGGTGGCATCCTAAATAAAATCTGTAAAAACATCGGTTCTACTAAAATCAGAAGTGTTTTTTTTCTCTCAAAATGAAAGCAAATATATTATGATAAGTCTCTAATTTGTATTTAGATACATTGTATTTATTTTCAATTTTTTTTTAGTTGAATTATTAGCCGATATTACATACGGTACGTTATTATACATAATTAAGTTACAATAAAAGTTTTATGTTATATGAATACTGCCCTATGGAAATTGAGATGTTCTAGAGTGGTGCCTCGTATGATAGATTATGGGGAACTCAGGATTCTTGCATCGGACCTGCTAAGCAGTAAACGTAATAAATAAATTCGAAATTCCATATTCTCTCTCTATATAAATTTTCTATAGGAATCCTTCGATTAATTCGCTTCCGACCAATGCGTTCTCGATTAGTGCGCTAACATTTTTATATCCCAAAATTCGATTCGTGCATACGTACTACTCGATAAGTGCCGTAAAACATTCTTCAACTTAATAATGCTAATTGAAACCTTTTCTTTTTTTGTAATTAAAAATTAATTAAAAATTTTCTAAGATTTAAAAACGGAAAATGGGTAACTATTTTATTTGTCAAGTATTACGTTATCTAAATAATTGCATTAGTGTTTAAAAAAATGTACGGTTATAAATAGATAAATTTTTACAATATAAGTGTTATATAGGAATAAAGTATCACTTGCGTTTGAACATAGATCGCCAGTGAGCAAACACAGGCGATCCCATTATTGAATTAAGTGGATCACGTGAGCATGGAGGAAACGCATAAGTAGGAAGTCGCGTGACGTCTTATGGATTACTTTTTTCTGGTCTACCCTCTATACTATACGGACCGCTATTCTCTACTCTATTCTCTATGCTATTTCTCTATGAGGCTCACGATGCGGATTACTATTCGAGCGAGTATTATCGAGCAAGTATTATTAGCGCGAGTGCTATTCGAAGGCGTCTGACACCAGTATTGTTCAACGGCGTTACTATAGTTGTATCTGCAATTACAAAGTCTCTACTAGAACGAGCATTACGAAAGCGACAACAAGTATTTGTTGACATAGCAAAAGTGGCAACGAGGGATCGTTCACATCACAAAAACGCATTGGCCAGTGATTTTTACTATAAAAATGCAATGGAAATGATTTTTTACTATGAAAATGCATTGGAAATGATTTTTACTATGAAAATGAATTGGAAATGATTTTGACTATGAAAATGCATTGGAAATGATTTTTACTAGGAAAATTAATTGGAAATAATTTTTACTATGAAAATGAATTGGAAATAATTTTTACTATGAAAATACATAGGAAATGATTTTTACTATGAAAATATGAAAATGCATTGGAAGTGATTTTACTATGGAAATGCATTGGAAATGAATTTTAGTATGAAAATGCATTGGCCAATGATTTTTACTATGAAAATGCATTGGAAATGATTTTTACTATGAAAATGCATTGGAAATGAATTTTACTATGAAAATGCATTGGAAATGAATTTTACTATGAAAATGCATTGGAAATGAATTTTACTATGAAAATGTATTGGAAATGAATTTTACTATGAAAATGCATTGGAAATGATTTTACTATGAAAATGCATTGGAAATGAATTTTACTATGAAAATGCATTGGAAATGATTTTACTATGAAAATGCATTGGAAACGATTTTACTATGAAAATGCATTGGCCAATGATCTTTACTATGAAAATATATTGGCCAATTATTTTTACTCTGATATTTTGCCAAAAAAAAATGAACGGTTTAATTAGACACAGAAATTTACATCTATTAAAAATATCTGAATATAAAGATTTATGTATTTATCATGGAAAGATTATGAATACAATTTTCAGGTTAATATACTAATGATTATGATAAGTTTGGTAAATTTGAAGCTACGATTTCTCAGTACCGTCAATTATATGAACAAGAATACCATATGGCAAACAACTCTAATTTGGCATAAAAGATCAGATTAATAAATATTTCTTCATAGCATTTTTATTGTATCTTCTTATGCTTACCTATATTTTAATTAAAAAATATGCAAATTATAAATTAATTGTAAATGAGACTAAAATTTTAGGTATAAATTACATCAGTTCCTATAAGTTATTATGTTCGATTAATTTTGTTTGTTTGTTTGGGGTTTTATGGCATATCAACCACTATGGGTTATTTAATGCCAGATCCAGTATTTACTAGATATATCAAAAACGTATAGCTGGCAACATCATTGTTTCAAAAACATATAGCTGGCAACATCATTGTTTCAAAAACATATAGCTGCCAACATCATTGTTTCAAAAACATATAGCTTGCAACTGTTTCAAAAACGTATAGCTGGCAACATCATTGTTTCAAAAACATATAGCTTGCAACTGTTTCAAAAACATATAGCTGCCAACATCATTGTTTCAAAAACATATAGCTGCCAACATCATTGTTTCAAAAACGTATAGCTGGCAACTGTTTCAAAAACGTATAGCTGGCAACATCATTGTTTCAAAAACGTATAGCTGGCAACTGTTTCAAAAACGTATAGCTGGCAACATCATTGTTTCAAAAACGTATAGCTGGTAACATCATTGTTTCAAAAACGTATAGCTGGTAACATCATTGTTTCAAAAACGTATAGCTGGCAACATCATTGTTTCAAAAACGTATAGCTGGTAACATCATCGTTTCAAAAATGTATAGCTGGCAACATCATTGTTTCCCATCACATTTTAGGGGTAAGGTGTTAGTATATTTAGTGTAGGGTTTGGGAGGGAAAATTAATTGTAAGTTGTAGTTGTTTTGGGATGGGTTAGATGTGATGGGGCATGACATGACCAGCCGATTGATCGGATTGACGGCCTTTTGGTTGGACGTAGTTTATCGTCATACCCAGGACGCGGATGTAGTTTATCGTCATACCCAGGACGCTCCAATTAATACATTTTCGATTAGTGCGTATCTTTTAATGTACATATTAGCAGCAGTAATCGATGGGATTACAAATTAGTGATCAAATGTCGACATAAAAATCAATTCAAATTTCCATACTATAGTTTTGCCTTAAAATCACTCCCAGACCGCTATCCCATCTAACTCGTCAAATGTCGACACAAAAAAGCTAAATAGTGGAATTTTAACTTATTTAGCTACCCTCTCTAAAACATTTTACACTATATTGATTATAAGTAATTGTAAACGGGAATGAAATGTGAGGTATAAATTACATAATTTCCTATAATTTATTATATTCAATCAATACGATTTCGATTAGTGTGTATCTTTTAATATAGACATTGGCCGCACTAATCGAGGGATTCCTGTACTATGGTTAAAGTGAAGAATGTTTGAACGCACTAATCGAGTGTTATGGATGGACTAATCGAAATTTGGTATATAAAAATTTTAGCGCACCAATCGAAAATAAATTAATCGATGAATGCTTGGTTTTTAATTTTTGAAGAATATATTTAATAATTAAAAATGTACTAATTTACGACAGACTGAAATATAAAGAGGTCAAGCGAAGTGGGGGGGGTGCTTGTATATGCTCTATACGTTTTCAGCCTTTTTTATTTTTCCAAGTGTTCTCGATTTGTTTTTGGGACGATTTATTCTTTCGCTATAATTACATCTCTTCCATTCTTCATTCATTCCAAACCAAGTCAATTATCCATTTATGGAATTGATAAACAATTCCTTGATAGCTGACCCCCCTCTAAAAAAAAAAAAAAAAAAAGAAGAAAAAGAAAAGAAAAAAACGGTTTCCAAGCACTGTATTGATCATTCACACGGTTAGATGTGTTAGGTGGATTGGAACATAGTTTTATTTGTATAAGTGCGTTTCTCTCTTCGTGATAAACAATCTCTATCAACTCCATTTTGCATATCTCCCATCCCCACTGAATATGGAGGGACGTAATGGACATAACTTAATAGCATTAATTTGCGAAAGAACATTATGCACATATTTGAATTGATTTTATTTATTTATGGAAAGCTATAATGGGCAAACTTAATTTCAAGTGTTCAGCGTAAAACGTTATCGATAAAGTTAACAGCCGTTATTTATGGAAGGGCATAATAGACATATTTAAAGGCATAAAGCTGTCTGTTATTTAGGACTCTCCGCTTCCTTTCCTCATTATTTGAATTTAACAATAGCCCGAAATTACTTCCTGCACATCTAAAATCACAACGTCTTTAAAACTATAATTTTATTATTTCCATTCCGACTCTGATATATTCAATATTCTGGCTGCTATTATATTAAGGAAACATTTTTGCAGGGGTTGAAAGGATAGAGAAGTAAGGAAGCAGAAGGAATGAAAAGAGGAAGCTGCAGATAGCGGGGAGGAACCCCTGATAATTTCCGGGTGCGTGCCTTCACCCTCGTACGTGTGCGCATGCTTCAAACACATTCTTTCAGTTTCTTCTTCCGCCATATTAAATCACTCGTCTTCGCTTCCATATCGAATTACGTCGAACGAGAATCTCGCGAGCGTGAACGTCACATGACCAAGCAATTACACTCGATAAAATGCCGTCCTTGTGCACAACGGTCCTTTTTCTCGGGGATCCGAGCGCGAGGACGCGGTTACGGAAGAATAGGTAGGTGTTGTCTTTGTTTAATGGTGACGGTGGTGTGTGGAGACTTGCAGAATGATTGGGGCGGAGGGTAGGGCGATGGGAAAGCGGAGAGAAGACCGATAAAACAAAAAATAAACAGAAAGTAAAGGTGAAATGTAGTAGTAAAGATGAGAGAATGAAAAAGCGTTTACGTGGAGAAAAAATAATAAAGAAAGAAAGAAAGAAAGAAAAAAAAGAGAGAAAGAAAAAAGAAAGAAAAGTGAAATAAAGAAAGATAGAAAAAAGAAAGAAAAGAGAAAAAGAAACAGGAAATGCGTTATAACAGAAAGAAAGAAAGAAAGAAAGAAACAAACAAACAAATAAGAAAAGCAGAAAGAAGAAAAATGAAATAAAGAAAGATAGGAAAGAGAAACAGGAAATGCGTTATAACAGAAAGAAAGAAAGAAAGGAAGAAAGAAAGAAAGAAGAAAAGCAGAAAGACGAAAAGTGAAATAAAGAAAGATAGAAAAAAGAAAGAAAAGAGAAAGACAAACAGGAAATGCGTTATAACAGAAAGAAAGAAAGTAAGTATGAAGAAAAACAGAAAAGTGAAATAAAGAAAGATAGACAAAAGAAAGAAAAGAGGAAGAAAAACAGGAAATGCGTTATAACAAAAAATAAAGAAAGAAAGAAGAAAAGTAGAAAGAAGAAAAGTGAAATAAAGAAAGATAGAGAAAAAGAAAGAAAAGAGAAAGAGAAACATGAAATGCGATATAACAGAGAGAAAGAAAGAAAGAAAGAAGAAAAGCAGAAAGAAGAAAAGAGAAATAAAGCATAAAAAGAAAGAAAAAGTAAAGTGCAATAAAACATAATAAAGAAATATAGAAAGAAAAGAGAAAGAGAATCAAGAAAAACGTTATAACGGAAAGAAAGAAAGAAAGAACAAAAGTCGAAGGAAAAAGTGAAATAAAATATAAAAAGAAAGAAAGAAGGAATATGAAATAAAGCATAATCAAGAAAGGAAGAAAGGAAGGAAGAAAGAAAGACAGAAAGAAAGAAAGAAAGAAAAAGAGGAAAGTATTAATACGTGAAATGAAGTATAGAACAGAAAGTATGAACGAAAGAATGAAAGAAAAAGAGTGAAAGAAAAAAAGCAATGTAAAATGAAGCATAAAAAAAGAAAGAAAAGAAAAGTGCAATGATGCATAACAGAAAGGAAGAATGAACGAAGGAATGAAAAAAACAGAAAGAAAGAAGAAAATTGAAATAAAGCACGATAAAGAAAGACAGAATGAAAGAAAGATAGAAAAGTGAAAGAGAAACAGTAAATCCGAAAAGAAGGAAAGAAAAGTAGAAATAAGAAATGTGATATGAATCCTAAGAAAGAAAGAAAGAAAGAAAGAAAGAAAGAAAGAAGAAAAGTGAAATGAAGCGTAACCATATAAATTAGAAAACTGAAATGAAGAATCAATTGAGAGAAAGAAAGTAAGATGAAGGAGTTATGCGTGTGTTAAAAATGAAAATAGGAAGAAAGAAATTGCATCAAAAGCCTGATTAGATTTCATATGAAAGAAAAAAGAGAAAAAAGAATGAAAGACAGAAAGGTGTAAAATGAAAGGTTGTATAGGGGAAGGACGAACATGTAATAAATGAATGAGTGATAATGAACGTATCGGTAAAGAAAGAAAGAAAGAAAGAAAGAAAGAAAGAGGAAATGCGGCTTATGAGAAGGAAAAAGATAAATGATACAAAGAAGAAAGAAAGAAGAATTTAAAGAAAGAGAAAAAAAATCTCTAAGGAAGAACGAAAGAAAGAAAAGTAAAAAAAAGAAAGAAAAAGGACTGAAAGAAAAAAGAAAGATGCGTTATTAAGGCGATGTAGGGAAAATATACTAACTGAATTCTAGATAAAGCGTGGCTTTGCAGAAATGGAGGAAAGTAAGAAAGAAAAAACAGTGAAAACAAGGAATAAGAACTTAATGAAAGAAAGCAATACCAAAGAAAGAAAGAATGAAAGAAAAAGTGAAAGAAATAAAAAAGAGCGAAAGAAAGAAAGAGAGGAAGAAGAATTAAAGAAAGAGAAAAAGAAATACCTAAGAAGGAAAGAAAGAAAGAAAAACTGAATGAAATAAAAAAAAGTGAAAGAAAGAAGGGAGAAACAAGGAAAGAAAGAAATAAGGGCTTAAATAAAGAGAGGAATAAATACCTAAGAAATAAATAAATAAATAAAGAAACAAAGAAAGAATGAAAAGTGAAAAAAATAAAAAAACCAAAGGAAAGAAAGAAAGAAAGGCATAAATAAAGAGAGAAAAAAGCGAAATAAATAAATAAATAAATAAAGAGAGAATGAAAGAGCGAAGGAATTAGAGAAATAACAAAAACAAAAAGAAAGACAAAAAGAAAATAATAGGAAAGAAAAAAGAAATAAGAAATTAAAGACAGAAAGGACGATGAAAGAAAGAAAGAAAGAAAGAAAGAAAGAAAGAAAAAGAAAGAACGTAATAAAGACTTAAAGGGAAAAAAAATAATTTAGAGATAAATAGTGGGTTTGGTAAAATAAAGGATTATGTATGAATGAAAGAAATAAAATGAAAGAGTGAAAGAAAGAAAGAAAGAAAGAAGGAAAGAAAGACAGAAAGAAAGAAAGAAGGAAAGAAAGAAACGAAATAAAGAAATAAGGATCAAAAGAAAGAGCTTAATTCATATATGAATAAATAAAGACTTAATGTAGAATGAAATAATAAAGAAGAAATTAACGAAAGAGCGAAAGCAAGAAAATTAAGAAGAACTTAAGGAAAGAGCGAAGAAAGAGTGAAGGAAGCAAAGAAACAAATAAAGACTTAAAGAAAAAAATACAAAACTAAACCGAAATAAATAAATAAATAAAGAGAGAATGAAAGAGCGAAGGAATTAGAGAAATAACAAAAACAAAAAGAAAGACAAAAAGAAAAGAATAGGAAAGAAAAAAGAAAAAAGAAATTAAAGACAGAAAGAACGATGAAAGAAAGAAAGAAAGAAAAAGAAAGAACGTAATAAAGACTTAAAGGGGGGGGCGAAAGAAAGAAAGAAAGAAAAGGAAGAAAGAAAGAATTAGAAAAAGAACGAAAGAAAGGCAGGAAGAAAGAAATAAGAAAAGAAGAAAGAAAGAAAAATAAGGAATTAGAGAAAGAATGAAGGGATAATAAACGAAAGAAACAGAAAGAAGGTAATAAAGACTTAAGGGAAGAACGAAAGAAAGGCCGAAAGAAAGCAAGAAATAAGAAATTAAAGAAAGAAAGAAAGAAAGAAGAAAAAAGAAAGAAAGAAAGAGAAAAAAGAAAGAAAAAGAAAGAATGAAAGAAAGAAAAAAGAAAGAAAAAGAAAGAACATAATACGGACTTAAAGAAAGCGCGAAAGAAAGAACGCGCGAAAGAAAGAAAGAAAGAATGCGCGAAAGAAAGGAAGAAAAAAGAAAGAAAGAAAAGGGTGGACGTAATAAGGACTTAAAGAAAGCTCGAAAGAAAGAAAGAAAGATAGAAAGAAAAAAGAAAGAACGTAATAAGGACTTAAAGAAAGCGCGAAAGAAAGCGCTAAAGAAAGAAAGATAGAAAGAAAGAAAGAAAGATAGAAAGAAAAAGAAAGGGCGTAATACAGACTTAAAGAAGGCGTGAAAGAAAGAAAGAACAAAAGAAAGAAAGAAAGAAGGACTTACAGAAAGAATAAAGGAAAGAAAGATAGACTTAAAGATAGAGTGAACGTAAGAAAGAGCGAGTGAAAAAGTGAAAAAAAAATAAAGAGCGATAGAAAAATAAAGACCCAAAGAAATAAGAGACTTAAAGGAACAGCAAAAGAACGAAATGAAGAAAGAAAACGAAAGAAAGTGACAAAGATAGAAAGAAAAACTCTGAAATAAGGACTTTAAGAAACCGCGAAATAACAAAAGATTTATTTAAAGAAAGAAAGAAATAGGGACTTAAAGATAGAGTGAAAGGAAGAAAGAAGGAGGGACAGTAAGAAAGAAAAAGTCAAAGAGAAAGTGAAATAAGAAAGAAAGAAAGAAAGAGTGCAAGAAAGAAATAAAGAACGACAGAAAGAAAGAAAAACTTAAAGGAAAAGCGAAAGAACGAAAACAACTGCGAATGAAAAAAGGACGAAAGAAATAAGGATATAAAAAAACTCGAAAGGAAGAGCAAAAGAAAGAAAGACTTAAACAGAGAAAGAAAGTGCCTAAAGAAAGAAAGAAAGAAAGAAAGAAAATAAAAAGAAAGAAAGAGCGTAAGGAAAAAAGGAATAAGTGTCATATTAGAGAATAGGCAATAGTTGAATCAAATCTTCGTTGTGGTTAAAACGAAGTAACAGGCATCGGCGTGTGGCGGACATTTTTTTCTTTAGATATTAGGATTCAATAGCGTCTGTTTGAATAGCAATTAAATCGTCGCTCTTCCAATAGCTTCTGCGAACTCATTTATCCGAGATCTCGCTAGAAAGGATAATCTCGCTTTTCAGATGTTCTCTCAATGCCTGTCCAAACGAGCGCTTGCTGCCGGCGTCAACAAGCATTGTAGTTTTATTAAACACAGGGCCCTTCTCCTTAAATCCACCTACTGACAACATCTTTGTGGAAGGACGACAGAAGAACCTGCTTGATTGCGTAGGCGTTTCTCCCTGTCGACTGCAAATGTTATATGCTTTTTTTTTGTAGACATTTCAATGCAACATTCGTCACTTCATCTCTCCTGTTCAGTTTTGTTTTCTATGAGAAACCATTTTCTGTTTTATTTTCATTTCGTTTCTCAATATTTTCTTCTCTATTTACCCCCACCATATTTCTGGGCTGTGTAAATGCTAACACATCACGTGTGTCATATTAGGACTGACTTATTAAACCTGGGTGAGCTCATATATTTTTTCTAATCATTTCATCACCAAGCAAGGTGATAATGCCACTAAAACGCAGGTGGGGTTTACTCGAAGTGAAAGAGACCGAGGGAATTTTAATGAGGGCAATAAAAAAAAAACAGGGTTCAGATGGCGATTGACAGTGAATTTAAATTTTTGAAGGTCGTAGGTGGCAGGGTAACCAAAATTAAGAAGAGACTTCCACAGGAAGGAAATGTGAGAGAAGAAACTATTGGGATAGAACTTACGGTTCACGACCACGGTCACGAATCCCGAAATAAGGATTAAAGAAAGCGAGAAAGTAAGTGCAAAAGAGAAGCATACAGAAAAAAGAGGAAAGAGTGAAAGAAAGAAAGAAAGATAGAAAAAAGACACAAAGAAAAAAGAGACATACAGGAAAAAAGAGAGAGCGAAAGAAAGAAATACAGAAAGGATGAAAGAAAGAAAGAAAGAAAGAAAGAAAGAAAGAAAGAAAGAAAGAAAGATAGAAAGAAAGACATCCACAAAAACACAAAGAAAAAAAGAGAGACATACAGGAAAAAAGAAAGAAAGAAAGAACGAATGAAAGAAATACAGAAAGGAAGAAAGAAAGAAAGCAAGAAAGAGATACAGAAAAAGAGTGAAAGAAAAAAGATACAGAGAAAAAAAGAAGGATGAAAGAAAGAAAGAAAGAAAAAACGAAAGAAAGAAATACAGAAAAGGAGAAAGAAAGAGATACAGAAAAAAAGTGAAAGAAAGAGCGAAAGAAAAAATAAACAAAAAAGAAAGAAAGACAGAAAGAAAGACAAAAAAATAGAAATAAATGAATAAATAAAGGCACAAAAGCAAGAATGACAGAGAGAAGAACGGAAGATAGACATACAGGAAAAAAGAAAGAAAGAGCGAAAGACATACGGAAGACATACATAAAGAAAGAAAAAAAGAAAGAAAGAATTACATACATACAAAAAAGAAAGAGAAAAAAAAGAAAGACATAAAGAAAGAAAGAGATACATACATAAAGAAAGAAAGAAAGAAAGAAAGAAAGAAAGAAAGAAGGAAAAACAAAGAATGAACGAAAGAAAGTAAACTTTTGTGTGTGAATGGCTTTATTGCCTTTCTTGGGGCGAAATGATTGAGAAACAATCTAATTCTGCTTCGTGGATATACTTTAGACTAAGTTGGGATGTCCGAAACTCAAATGATACATCAAGTGTTGTCCTGGACTTGACTAGGCTAACTAGGTTCGGTACAGACTAGAAATGTCTAATCTGAATTGCTTCATCGTGTTCGTATCTTATTAGCTTAGTTGATTTGTCAAATTCTTTGTAAATTCTTTCTACCAATTCCTGCAGGGTGTGTAAATAGACAATGATGCCTGCCGACACCCTTCCGATAAGCCAACCACCAACGTTTTTCATCGATTGCCGTCTTTCAGTTAGCGTCTGTCAATCCCACCGGCTATCAGCATTTCTTTGAATGTAAACCGGCATTCGGATTGGTTAATAGTGAATCTGAGGTGTATGGGATCACAGCTCTCAAGTCCCGTAGACCATCTGAGGAACATGTGGTCAGATATCTCAATCCCCCTAGAAATCCCTATTGAGTATGGTGCCGCAACTTTCAAGTCTTGTAGACTCCTTGAGGAGTATGTTACCACACTCTCAGGTCCTCTATACTCCCCGAAGAGTATGCGTCATATTTCTAATGTCTCGTAGAAACCTTGGGGAGTATGGGACCACATCTCCCAGCACCTGTAGACTCTACTGAGGAGTATGGGGCCACTGTTCTCAAGTTCCGTAGACGACTCGAGGAGCTTCGGGCCACAGCTCTCAACTTCCCTAAGACTGCTTCTGGAGTATGGCCCCATAATGTCAAGTTCGCTAGACTTCATTAAGTGTATGTACCACATCTCTCAAATTTCCTGGACTCCCTAAGGAGTATGTGGCCGCAGATCTGAAATACTGTTCCCGTGGAATCCCTAGGGAGTATGATTGTCAAGACTCGTAGTCCATAAATTCTTGAGGGTTATATCGTCTTCAGCAGAAACCTTTCCGAACTACATTGCAGCAAACAATCCATTTTTCAACGCCTGTGATCGTTCTTTTAAAAATGTGTTTGCTTTTGTCACATTTAAGCATTGAATTGCAAGTGCACCATCTGTCACGATGACAAGTCTTGTAACTCGGAGGGATACCACATGTACTATAGCCGTAGTAGCAGTAGTGTGTTTTGGGCAAGATAGCCTGACGAACCCCATCCCTCTCCAGGATGGTTTGAATTCAGAGTTTTCCTTATCCTAGACTGGTTAACAACCAAATCTGTCCTACTGTTTTATCCAAATCTGCAAGATAGATGAGATGGATACATACCTTTCTAACGTGAATGTAAATGGTAATTTGAACTTGTAAGCGATCAGGGATTGCAAAGGAAGTACTTGTCGCAGATTACTTCCACAACGCAGAGAATAAATCGGACTCAAACATCGGGGGCAGAAAGAAATGCCGAAAACTCGATTTGCAGGTAATATCTCGCAAATCACAATGCACGTAACTAGTCAGAATAATAACTCACTCTCCAACGAACGCGGTGGCTAAAATATCCCACTTCTCCTCGATTCAAGAATACCAACTGCTATTATCAGCCGAGCATTTTTTCCATTCGTCGACAGCTGGGAGAGGACGTTCAATTTTTGCATATCAAAATACTTTTATAGCGACTCCTGCGACGGACATTTTTTTTTAATTTAAATATTCCGTCTTCAGCATGCCATGCTGAATACGTGACCTTTTTTTTTTTTTTTGTAAGTAATTTTTCTTTTTCGCCACATTTTCCGTCGTAGGATAAATGCGACGCACTGTCGCTTGGTTTGACGAGGTAAGTCGCAGTTTTCTTCCCTATGGAACTCGATCCAAAGCCGCTAACCATCGTGCGTTCCATCAGTACAACGGTTAAATAGAAGGTTAGAATGGACCCATCACCCTTGGCTGGCAACCATTTTAGTGGCGTTACTCTGATTTCCTAACAGGGGGAAACCATTACCTTGTCTCAGTTAAGAATGAATGTCATAGCAACATTAATGAACAAAACAAATCTGAAGATTGAGCCGAGGTTACCGGTCTTTACTCACAAGCTGCTGTGATTACTTGCGTACGTTTTACCCGACGATTTTGACCACGGTTTGTCGTGACAAAAGTATGCAGGTGTAGGCTTTAAGAAAGCTTTATTCAACTGCGAATACAAGTTTAGAGTATAATGTCCTTTTATAGTCCCAGTAAACAGAAATAGCTCTCTTAAAGAGGAGAGTAACAAAACAAGGGAGGGGACCATACTTGATTATTCATAACAGTTGGACCTATATATAAGATTGGTGAGATCATGGCGTTCACAATGTTTTTATAATCTCGACTCCAGTTGAAATGCGAATTGTCAGCCATGATTAATTAATTCTTTGCTAATTCGTTGTCATAATTGTTCTTTGATGAAGCGTTTTGAAAACAATTTATTAAATGTTAACTTTTATTTTCTTGTTTCTTCATTGAATTAGATAAAAACAATGATGAATATTTTACAAGTATTTACCATCGTATCCATGTATCATTATATGAAGCATTACCAACCATTATTATTATATTTTTACTAATATTTATTTCATCGAGATTTTTTAATAGGTAAGGCAGTTTAAAACGTAATTATTAATATCTGATTCGTATATAATTGTAATGACAAATGTACGCAGGTGTCGGCTTTAAAAAACTTTATTCAACTGAGAATACAAGGTATTTATATCAGCTTCGTATTTTTAAAGTGTCCTTTTATAGTCCCAGTAAACAGAAATAGCTCTCTCAAAGAGGAGTGTAACAAAACAAGGGGAGACCACTCTTGATTATTCATAACATGGTTCAGCAGTGAATTTCTTTATTATTTATCTTTCAAATATTTATTTTTAGCAACAACAATAATAAAAAAATGTTCAAATACATTAAATCTCTTCCTCGACAATGATTTTGGGGAAAACATTTCTTTTTCTAACGAATTTTTCATTTGTTTTTAATATAGAAAGTAAGAAACTGAGGCACCTTGAAGTACTCGATCGGTGGCTAACACCTCTACCAGACGTATGAGTTGAGAACTTAACTCGTTTCATGCTCAGAAGAGCATAAAAAGAATATATAAACACGTCTGTAGTTGGTTTTGAACGCTATGTTTTGGACGTGATTATTCGTCAATGTCTGAAAAATACACTTTCGTTAAAAACGTATATACACATCTACGCCCGGCGAACGGGTTAAGACTGAGATAAAATAATTTACCATCTTCTTCTCAAGTGAATGTCTTGATCACAGCCGAGTTCCATCGTATCGCAGCCTGATATCTTTGTGGAAAGCCATAATTTAAAACTATCGTTCGCCTTTGGTGTTTGTAGAAGGAACATATTCCCATGTGTGTCAAGAACATTGTTCAATCAATTCTGCTAGATTTCCTGCAACAGGAGAGTGAAGTGCTGTTCCAGCAGGATAAGGTCTGACCCCATATCATGCCCATGCTAGTCAATGTTCTACAAGATGTTCAACAACTTCTCTGGCCATCATGATTGCCAAATCTGTCCTCGTATATTGAATGACACATGGCAGGATCAATTAGCCCACCTTTAACTCTTGCTGTATTGCATTAACAGGTGCAAAAAGGTGCGGAACAATGTATCTCAGGATGGTATTTACCATCTCTCGGGAGGATTCAGTCAAAGATGCCCTGTCTTCGGACAGGTCATAGAAAAGTTTTTAGTGAGGCCTCGTCCCGGAGATTCTAACCTTGCGATAACTCATCCTTCATTGCACTAAATACCCTATTTCGCAGACTTTTCTGCTAGTCATATCAAAACATAAGATACTTAACCCCTCCCCAGCCAATTATTTAGGAAAAGAAAACGTTTTATTTCAGACGAATTTTTAAATTTGTTTTTAATATAGTAACTAAGAAACTGAGGCACCTTGAAGTACCCGATCGGTGGCTAACATCTGTAGCGGACCGTTGGGGTGAAGATGTGAAGAGATATCAGAAGGTTAAAATTTCATGCTGGCCAGTCCAGCTACATGGGAATGTCAGACTTTAATTAAGTCCAAAGACAAAGAAAACAAACAAGGCCAATATACATGGGTAAACAAATATATATTAATAACAAAACAAGTTAAACAAAGACATGAACTGTTACATAGAGTTTGTATGGAGAAATTATGTGTGCGTGTTGTAAGTGTTCGTACGTACGTGTATTGTTCTTAGCGCGTTCCCAGAATTTGGGAAACGCTGTATCTGTGAGAGGTCACATATTGGCCTAAATGGAAAAAGAGAGATTTTACCTTGCCTCCGCGCGAGGTAGCGGCCCAAGGCCTAAGTCGAAAGAGAGAGAGAGAGAGAGAGAGAGAGAGAGAGAGAAGGGTCAGCCAGTATTTATAGCCAAGTGAGAGTGGCCCCTGTTGAAGGATTAAAGAACTGAGGAGGAGCTAACTCCGACACACCTCTACCAGACGTATGAGTTGACAATTGGACTCGTTTCCAGCTCAGAAGGGCATAAAAAGAATCAAGATCGACATATAAACGTCTGTTGCTCGTTTTTGAACGTTATGTTTTGTACGTATTCTTCGTCCATGTCTGAAAAAGACATTTTTGTTAAAAACGTATATAGACGTCTACACCGGGGAAGGGGTTACCGTAATTTCCCGGGTATAATACGTATATTTTTCTAAAAAATAAAAAAGCAAAATTAGGGGTGCGTAATATGCACAGCTACAAAATAATCTTTAAAAAATTGCCGTTTCAGAGGTGGATTTCAATTGCGAAATGACTACTCACCACAAACCTTTCAACAATTTCACACTGACATTCGGCGATTGTGACCCCACAGGGATGATGTCAAATATAATTATATGCACTTAACAATACTTACAAATGTAAAATAAGAATTATAAAACTAAATTAGAATAATATTATTCTATGTTTAAAACCATTATTTTAATAAGGAATAGGAAACGCTGACCGTATTGAAATTGAGAGGTACAATTTGTAGGGTTTGATTACCAAACAAGGGGTACGTATTATGCATGATTAGAAGCATTTTCCCACACTTTCAACCCAATTTTAGGTCATCGTATTATGGTTGAAGGCGTATTATACATGGGGAATTATGGTAATGATAAATTTATATTTTTATTAATTTTATTCATTTCGTATTAATTCGTTTCTATTATTGTCATTAAAGTAATAAGTCAAAGTGTTACATTTTATACCGAACTGTTCCCACCGACATCCAGTGTAAAATATTATATGTATTTGATCCTTGTCATGGTAGAGGGCATGTCCTAGTAATCAAAAGAGCGAAGCCGTCTGGAGTTCCAAGTCCTGTAGGTCTACCCATGGCGGTAAGATCGAAGAGAAAAGACGAGACTGAAAGAAACCAACCAACCCTCGAATATCACAACGGCGGAATAGGCGAAGATCTACAGGATCCCAACGATCAAACCAGAAGAAGAGCGCCAGTCGGGTTGTCGTAACCAAGGCGGGCCTTGACAGACTTAGCAAATCTCGCCTGTCTCAATCCTCTTCGAGTCGCGAGGGAGGCGCTTCTAGTCAAGTGTGTGGGCTTCTCTGTCTCACAGTGTTGTCCACCCAAATTAAATTCAGACGAATGGCCTCGTCAAACACTTTTTCATTCACAGTCATCTCCTCCACCTCACCAGGAGAGAGAAATGGAATAGAGAGAGAAGAAGGGAAAAGAGAGAGAGAGAGAGAGAGAGAGAGAGAGAGAGAGAGAGAGAGAGAGAGAGAGAGAAATGGAATAGGGAGAGAGAAAGGGAATAGGGAGAGAGAAAAGAATAGGGAGAGAGAAATGGAATAGGGAGAGAGAAAGGGAATAAGGAGAGAGAAATGGAATAGAGAGAGAGAGAGATAAAGGGAATAGGAAGAGAGAAAGAAATAGGGAGAGAGAAATGGAATAGGGAGAGAGAAATGGAATAAGAAGAGAGAAAGGGAATAGAGAGATAGAAAGGGAATAGGGAGAGAGAAATGGAATAGGGAGAGAGAAAGAGAATAGGGAGAGAGAAATGGAATAGGGAGAGAGAAAGGGAATAGAAAGAGAGGATGATGATCCCGATGTTCGGATAAGAGCGAGTGCTGACGACAACAGCCAGATTACTTGTACCGCTAATTAATACGTCTAATGTCTATCAAACTTATCTCACCTTCTGTTAGTGGTGAAATCTGCTGCTCCCTCTTCCTTTTAAGCTTTTATCGCCAACCGTATAACATGAACATGTGTCCTTGATTTATAGCTTTGAAGAAGACTTAGTGAAATGTAGAAGCGACATTATGCGGCTAGCATAAAGTAGCTGTCACAAGACAACACGCGTCAATTCGATATTCAATGGATGCACTTGAGCGACAGTCATTATGACAGACGTAGGCGAAGCTCATTAACTATCAAGCTAAGATTTTTTTTTTCTTTTCCTTCTGTTTTTTTCCTGACAACAATGTGTTGGAAAATATTTAAATAAAACTAATTGACAGATAACTAATTACCCGCGGTGACATTAAAGGAGTTCATCTCAAAGAAATGGCGTCGCTTTCTTTCTTTCTTTCTTTCTTTCTTATGTTCATAATTATATTTCTTTTTCTTCCCTTTCTTTCTTCTATTTCTCCTTTTCTTTTCTTTCTTTCGTTCTTATGTCCATAACTATATTTCTTTTTTCTTTCCCTTTCTTTCTTCTCTTCTATCTTTTTTCCCTTTCTTTCTTCTCTTCTCTTTCTCTTTCTTATTTTCTTTTCTTTCTTCCGTTCTTATGTCCATAACTATATTTCTTTCTTTACATCCCTTTCTTTTCTTCTCTCTTATTCTTCCCCTTTCTTTCTTTCTTTTTTCTTTCTTTCTTTCTTTCTTTCTTTCTTTCTTCTTTCTTTCTTTCTTTCTTTCTTTCTTTCGTTCGTCCTTTCTTTCGTTCGTTCTTATGTTCATAACTCTATTTCTTTTTTTCTTTCCCTTTCTTTATTGTCTTCTCTCTTCTATTTTCCCTGTCTTTCTTCTCTTCTCTTTCTCTTCCTTTTTTTCTTTTCTTTCTTTCGTTCTTATGTCCATAACTATATTTCTTTTTTCTTTCCCTTTCTTTCTTCTCTTCTATCTTTTTCCCTTTCTTTCTTCTCTTCTCTTTCTCTTTCTTATTTTCTTTTCTTTCTTCCGTTCTTATGTCCATAACTATATTTCTTTCTTTACATTCCTTTCTTTTCTTCTCTCTTATTCCTCCCCTTTCTTTCTTTCTTTCTTTCTTTCTTTCTTTCTTTCTTTCTTTCTTTCTTTCGTTCGTTCGTTCTTATGTTCATAACTCTATTTCTTTTTTTATTTCCCTTTCTTTATTGTCTTCTCTCTTCTCTTTTCCCTGTCTTTCTTCTCTTCTCTTTCTCTCTCTTTTTTCTTTTCTTTCTTTCGTTCTTATGTTCATAACTATGTTTCTTTCTTTACATTCCTTTCTTCTCTCTTATTCTTCCCCTTTCTTTCTTTCTTTTTTCTTTCTTTCTTTCTTTCTTTCTTTCTTTCTTTCTTTCTTCTTTCTTTCTTTCTTTCTTTCTTTCTTTCTTTCGTTCGTCCTTTCTTTCGTTCGTTCTTATGTTCATAACTCTATTTCTTTTTTTCTTTCCCTTTCTTTATTGTCTTCTCTCTTCTATTTTCCCTGTCTTTCTTCTCTTCTCTTTCTCTTCCTTTTTTTCTTTTCTTTCTTTCGTTCTTATGTCCATAACTATATTTCTTTTTTCTTTCCCTTTCTTTCTTCTCTTCTATCTTTTTCCCTTTCTTTCTTCTCTTTTCTTTCTCTTTCTTATTTTCTTTTCTTTCTTCCGTTCTTATGTCCATAACTATATTTCTTTCTTTACATTCCTTTCTTTTCTTCTCTCTTATTCCTCCCCTTTCTTTCTTTCTTTCTTTCTTTCTTTCTTTCTTTCTTTCTTTCTTTCTTTCTTTCGTTCGTTCGTTCTTATGTTCATAACTCTATTTCTTTTTTTATTTCCCTTTCTTTATTGTCTTCTCTCTTCTCTTTTCCCTGTCTTTCTTCTCTTCTCTTTCTCTCTCTTTTTTCTTTTCTTTCTTTCGTTCTTATGTTCATAACTATGTTTCTTTCTTTACATTCCTTTCTTTTCTTCTCTCTTATTCTTCCCCTTTCTTTCTTCCCACCCCTCTCTCTCTCTCTCTTTATTTCTTTCTTTCGCTCTTATGATCGTAACAATATTTCCTTCTTTCTCTTTCTTTCTTCTATTTCTTTCTTTCTTTGTTTTTCTTTCTTTCGTTCTTATGTTCATCACTACATTTATTCCTTTCCCTTCCTTTATTCTCTTCTTTCTTTCTTTCTTTCTTTCTTTCTTTCTTATGCTCATAACTATATTTCTTTTTTCTTTCCATTTCTTTCTTCTCTCTCTCAAATTCTTTTCTTTCTTTCGTTCTACATTTCTTTCTTTACCTTCCTTTCTTCTCTTCTCTCTTTTTCTTCCCCTTTCTTTCTTCTCTTCTCTCTCTTTCTTTATTTAATTTCTTTCGTTCTTATGATCATGACTATATTTCCTTCTTTCTCTTTATTTCTTCTATTTCTTTCTTTCTTTGTTTTTTCTTTCTTTTGTTCATAACTACAGTTTTTCCTTTCCCTTTTTCTTCTCTTCTCTCTTCCTTTCGTTATGTTCGTAAATATATTTCTTTCTTTCCTTTTCTTTTTCTATTCTCTCTCTTTCTTTCTTTTCTTTCTTCTCTTCTCTCGTGATATTTTGTGTTTAGCAGATTCATAAGAAAAACATCTTTCGGTCTACAAACAATTATTTCGTCTCCAAATCTTAATTTTAATGTAAAAATATGCCTGATGATGAATAAAGGATTATTCTTGCATTTTAAAAATATATAAACTGGAAACAACTGACAACAGTTTTATGAATGAGGATCACATCATTCTATGGATTAACAGTGTTTTAATGCATACATTATATTCTACTAGCGATGTGATAGCGCCAATAATCGCATTAATATTGCTGACTGATTCTATGCGTGATTATTTCTTTGTATATTTATATATATATATATCGCCCGTGGATATCGAAATCTTGAAACCAAGGTATTTTGATTGGCTGATCTCCTGATTTTTAATATATATATATATATATATATATATATATATATATATATATATGTGTGTGTGTGTGTGTGTGTGTGTGTGTGTGTGTGTGTGTGTGTGTATTAAAAAAATTGTCTTCGAAAAGTCATTTGGTAAAAGAGAACGGAAAATAAATTTGCTACAATAAAAACATATCTTCAGCTAATATAGAAATAAGATTATTTTTCTTTTTAGATTCAAAATGTCGTCCTATCCAGGGGTTTACAAAGAATATGTTTTCAATGAACTAATCAAATTTCCTTTTATAAAAAAAATTAGAACTTAACTGCCGGGTTTTATCGAACAAATGGCTCTAAGATGGGCTGAAATACCCAAAGGGTTATCCAGATTTAGACCTTTACCATTATTAGGTTCTCAAAGAATAGACAAGTGCAGAAAAAGGCGTTTATTTTCGGCATCGATTCTTCAAAACGGAATAGATCATTGATTTCTTCAAAAAGAAAGTGTCATTTTTCTTGCTGAGTTCGTCTTTTAATTGAATCGTCTGCATGTTTGAAATGAAGAAATGGGAACATCTTTGGAAATAAATTTCTGTTCTGATGAAAGTTATGTTAACAGCTCGTTTCGCGACACAGGAGAAAAAATGGCGCCTGAAGTTGTGAGATTCCATGTGTAGCTAGGGAATAAAAAAGAGGTGCGATAAAGTTGACGAAAAGAAAAAACGCATCCATATTTATTCAAATCTTTAAAAAAGTAGTATTTTTTTGTTTTTTAATCGGATTCACCTGAAGGCATTAAAGCTATGAAAACTCAAGCGCAAACTGGGTGTGGTGGAATTTGAAAACAAAGACATTATTAAAGGGTGAGAACAATAGAAGAGTAATCAGGAAGACAGTAGATAAAGATTGACATGTCATTTGAATTTGTAAAGGTCAAATTTGGTTGGAAACCATGAAGCCGGAAAAGAGTGCAACGAGCGAAAGTTGAGGGAGAAGAATAGAAGAATAATCAGGAAGACAGCAGATAACGATTGACATTGCATGTGACGTCATGTCTATATATATATATATATATATATATATATATATATATATGTATATATATATATATATAAATAAATGACAATAGGAAAACACTATTGATTGCTGACGCGTTTCGTCTAATGTGGACTTTCTCAAAGCAAGAAACGAAATTAATTTAATTAAACAAGCAAGAAAATTAATAAAAACAAGGAAATTAATAAAAACAAAAGACAGAGTGTTCTTAGCAACTGTCTTTTGTTTTTAATAATTTCCTTGTTTTAATTAATTTCCTTGTTTAATTAAATTCATTTCGTTTTTTGCTTCGAGAAAGTCCGCCTTGGACGAAACGCGTCAGCAATTAATAGTGCTTTCCTATTGTCATTTATATTTATAAAGATTGTCTTATCTACAGGTTAACTCTGAGAAATTTTCATATATATATATATATATATATATATATATATATATATATATATATATATATATATATATATATAACATAATTTCAATGAAAATACAAATTAAATAGCATATATATCTTTTATCTTTATTTTTATATTTTTACATTTTTTCTCCTTGGTAATTCTACAATTTAAAACTTAATAGAGATTTGATTTAGATTTCTAAATAGGTAATTTTAATTTTTTACTTTTAATTTTAATTTCAAATTTGATAAATCTTTTAATATATATGATAACCTTGCTTAGTTGTCAAATTTTTCGAATCATCCTATACTTGTATTTTGATTGGTCACTCTAGCTTATGTAACAGCGTTTACTCCTGGCTAAGGATCGTTGATTAATTTGAAACTTTTAAAACCATTTATTCTATATTCTACATCGTCACTTGATAAGACACTAGAAGTGTTGAAACAAAATGGCTACTTTTGTCGTGATTTTATAACATATTTATGTTGTAATATTCAAATAAATAATTATATATATATATATATATATATATATATATATATATATATATTGTCATCCACAGACAGACTGTTTCGCTGTATCACAGCTCATCAGTATGGCTAGACGTCCGGTTGCCTCTGGCTAGCACCGGAAACCGGCTGTGTGTGTGTGTGTGTGTGTGTGTGTGTGTGTGTGTGTGTGTGTGTGTGTGTGTGTGTGTGAATGGTAACACTCGTTTTGAAAAAACCTCGGTTGGCTCAACTTGTATTATAACAAATTGATGTCCGAGGGAAAATGGTAAAAAATAAAAAAAGAAGGAACCAAGAACATAACACTGCACCAATCCTCTCGTTAAGTGCTTTGGCTCCTGTTCCAAAGAAAAAAAAACCAAAACGAGTAAAAGACTAAACGTAAAGTGCTCAATACCCTAAGTAGAGCAAAAACTAAAATAATCCTAAGGAGTTATACATAAAAAAAATAAATTATTGAATTAAAAATCTGAAATTCTTAGTAGGTGCCGACATAAGGAATTCAAGATTAAAGTTGACTGGAAAGCATGGAACCTAAAGAGAATTCCACAAGTGAGAAGTGCGATAGAAGAAACTGTTAGCATAGAACTTACGGTTACATCTAGCCAATTCAACTGTAAATTGATGATATATTGTCGCCAATTTAGTACTGCGCTTAATTTTCATAAACTTTACGTACCATAGCAAAGAACACATCCGAAAAATTACCATGAATGTATTTATAGAAAAGGCACAAACAGGCAACTTTACGGCGGTGGGTAAGTGACGGAAGCTGAGACGCCAGATGAGGACCAATTCTTTCTTTAGAATTTTAAAAACTTCGAGCCATTTTGTTACCCTCGTGGTAGAATGAGATTTCGTTCAATTCCCCAAATTGTACACACATGTATTCTTTCTTTCTTGCGTTCGTTCTTATCTGATTTGTTTTTTTTGTTTTTTTAATGCAATTCACCACAAGCAAGGTGGGAGTGCCACTAGCACGCAAGGGGTTGCAGAAGATTGAGAACAAGAGTAAAGAGGCGTATTTGAGGAAATAATACAGGGAAGGACGGAGAACAAGCTCAGGGTGTCAGATTTCGATTGGCATGACACGAATATTTGATTATAGTCATCGGGGAAACAAGTAAAGCGAGAAGGGAGTTCCACAGGCGGGAAGTGCGGGAGAAGAAGCCGCTTGAGAAAAAAAAAAGAGATGGCTATATTTAATCGTTTTGACAGTGAGAGCGTGGGACCGAGATGCCAGCCTGGTAGCACGTTTAAATTCATGCAGTCCGGGAACCAGCGAAAGAATTTCGTCGGAACATTTGCCGTGAAAATATTTGTAGAAGAGACAGAGGGAGTCCACGGCACGTCTGTAGGATAGCGATTGTAGACTAGACGCCAGATCAGGCAAATTGGTCTCTGGATTTTATCAAGGACCTCGCGACGTACAGCGGGAGCACCAGACCCTATATGACAGCAATGTTCCATGCCAGGACGGATGGTTGATTTATAGATTTGAAGGATGGACTCAGACGGGAAGAACTTTGCGGCACGAGACAGAGAGCCAACTTGCGGCACTATCTGTTTGTTCTTGTCAATGTGCAAGTAAAAGCTTCCAATCTAGTTTGTGGGGTTGAAATATGCCCTGTTGCAGGGTCATTTTGAGACCCTATGTACTAAATATGTATTCTTTCTAAGGCCAGCCGTCATTGACGTAACAAGTCTTCCCAGTGTATCAGGGACAGGTACCGTATTTGTTTCATATGATTATATAATATCCATCTGAGAAAATATTATTTACATTATTGTTGAAACTTGACTAATGCATGGAATAATAATGCAAACACAAAATGTACTTAGAACAAAATGTATTGAAACAAGAAAGTGTACACAATATTTACATATAGTCTTTTGTATATTCCTGGGAAGACCGTTCCTGGAGAATGTGTTGACTAAGTCGCAGTCGGGCAGAGTCTCTAGTGAATCTCTTGATTCGCCTCCCATGTCTTCCCGGTACCAACCATATTTATATAGTCGGTACTCCACTATGGAAATTAGGTGGATCCTATCACAACAATTATTAACATTATTCGAACTCTTATCCTTACCTTCTTCGCCATATTCACAACGTTTCGGCCGTTGTTCGCTCCGGCCTTCTTCAGGTGATTAGAATTTCGAACCAAATCCTTTATCTTTTATTTCGTACACCGGAGTAGATTGTTTTTTTGGTTCACCACTGCTGTAGCCTGGTACTGAACTCGCAACACTTTGGGTTTGGTCACGGGAAGAGGCATGGCACGTGGAACTAGAACAATCTACGCCGGTGTACGCAATAAAGGGTTCGGTTCGAAATTCCAATCACCTGAAGAAGGCCAAAAGTTACACCCAGCCGAAACGTTTTGAATATGGCAATGAAGATGAGGATAACAGTCTGAACAATGTAAATAATATAAGTAATCATAATACCTTATATCAAATATATAGACAGATATTGGAAACTATACACAAGTTCTTTTATAGACTTGTCGGACTTTCATATGGATGTCATGAAGGCCGGAGAACACAGCGGCCGAAACGTTGTGAATATGGCAATGAAGATGAGGATAACAGTCCGAATCATGTAAATAATGTAAATAATCACAATACCTCATCTCAGAGATATAGACAGGCATTGACAAAATATAATTTGAACATTCGTAGCATATAATGAATATAAAAATAGGATCATTTTTTATATTGATTTTGTAGGCAGAAATCATGGAAAAGGATCTAGGTATTCCTACGTGTGGTTCCCACACAGTAACAAGCTACATCATCAAGATGCTGTTGGCATACGTATTTCATTTCACTGTTTTGCTTTTCATTATATCGCAATCGTTATTTGTATTGCAATGTCTTTTAACATAAATGATTAATTGAAGAATGTCACGATAATAAATATAAAAATAAAATTAAAATGTACACCCCCCAAAAAAAAAACATATAAGATATCTCGGCAGTCTCCAATGGCGTGGAATAGGACTATTGTTTCTTTGTTTCTTTGGAAACTCCCCGTATACCGGCAGACGATGACTCGGGTACAGCTACAGATGCATGTATGACACATTGAGTAACACTGATGGGGGGGGGAGGTAGATTGGGAGTCTCTAGTGGTCACTCATGAGAACAGCTTCTGCTTTTAGTAAGGAATTTCCCTGCGCGTGTATAATGAAGATCTGGAGAACGGTGTTTTCAGTGGCATGTCTACAGCAAATGGAATAAACCATTGGCATCATGGTGTAGTTTGACGTAAATTACCATTCTCGTTCGTAGCTCGTGTTTTTATGGGGGAAAATAAAATACATTTTTAAGGTCGAATGGAATCTAGAGACATAGTTCCGTTTTTTTTTTTTTTCGTTTTTTTTTTTGCAAATGACCGTTTTAAACGCATTTACAGAAAAACAAACAGCAGAAACCGACTGGGAGAGACGTCTATATCTGGTAGATAGAAACGTGCACAGGTCGATTTTGGAAGCATGGTAATGTACTCAATTTGAAAGTATGGTAAAGAATGTAACGAAATAGTTTTGTTTTTCGTAAAGTCTAAAGAATAAGTTTAAGTTCAAAATTGGAGCGTTGGAATTTTAGTCCCGTTCTAAGTGAACGCCGTACAGAACAGCCTTATAACATTTATAATTGAAATATATAGTTATTTGATTTGAAATTAAACGGGATAATACATTCTATAAGCCACAAATATATATCTACAACATGATCCAGAGAATAAAGTAACAGTCGACTGAAATAAAGAAGGTTGTATTAAAAATTGTACAGCACAATGCTTTCACCTTGTTTTCAGAAAATAGTATTTTCTCAATTTTGCAGTCAGATGAATTGGAGGCGAGGGAAGAGACTACAAAATAATTTTGTCCATTAGATGATTATTTATTTATACTTAATTAGTAATGTCAATTTACAGGACTCATTTTAAAATTTCATTTTAATTACATCACAAAAATATCACGAAGTATGGGTAAAGTTTCCAATACAAATATTTTTTTTGTTTCAAAAGTCTTGAGCCGCCAAAAAAGGGATTTAGAAAAATGACATTTATCAATTTTGAGCGATATACATTTACCCAATTTTTTTTTATTATTAATTATGACCTAACAAATTATGTAAGATCATATTCAACCCAGCTAATCGAGATTTCTGTCACTTTTTTGGGGAAGAGTCCTACTACAAATATTGTTTTTAGTTTCTTGTACAAACATCTTTTTCATTGTATATAAACATCTAAAAGTAAATGCATTGTTATGGTGAAAGGAACATTTTTTTTTATTAATTATGACCTAACAAATTATCTAAGATCTTATTCAACCCAGTTAATCGAAATTTCTGTCACATTTTTTGGGGAAGGGTCCTACTACTAATATTGTTTTGTTGAGATTCTTGTACAAACATCTTTTTCATTAAGTTTTGAATTTTTCCCCATCCCTCGATAATTGTATAAATAAAGATTCATGCTAGGGTTTTTCATAGAGAAAATGAGGTATTCTGGTAAACTGTGGTGTGACAGCTAAAAGTAAATGCGTTGTTATGGTGAAAGGAAAATTGTAAGTATGAATTGGTCAATGAGTGAGACTAGTTAGTTTTGAGGTAAGACTAGAGAAAACCAGTCTTTTCCCCATTCCCACTTTTTAAGCCTTGTGGCACATTTTATATCTAATCTTACAAATAAATATTAAGACCTTATTCAGTGATTAGCCATTTTTTGATCTTTTTGAATGTTTAGTTTTCAATTATCGAAGACAGTAAAAAATTACACATTTGCTTGATTCAGAAGTGTGTTTTGAATATATTTTCATTCAATGTATCTAATACAGAAAATATCAACTTTATTTGGATTTATTCTTGAAATAGGACAAATTTGGAATCGGTTTGTAAGAAAAACCTACGGAAATTAGGTATTCAAATAATATAATATAATATAATCATAATACCTCATCTCAGAGATATAGACAAGTATTGAGAAAATATTATTTGAACATTCGTAGCATTATTCATTTATGGCAGAAAAATATATTAATATAAAAATAGGATCATTTTTTAAATATTGATTTTGTAGGCATAAATCCTAGAAAAGGGTCTAGGCATTCCTAGGTGCAGTTCCCACACAGTAACAAGCTACATCATCAAGATGCTGTTGGCATACGTATTTCATTTCACTGTTTTGCTTTTCATTATATCGCAATCGTTAGTTGTATAGCAATGTCTTTTAACATGAGTGATTAATTGAAGAATGTCACGATAATAAATATAAAAATAAAATTAAAATGTACACCCCCCAAAAAAAAACATATCAGATATCTCGGCAGTCTATAGTGGCGTGGAATGGGACTACTGTTTCTTTGTTTTCTTGGAAACTCTCCGTATACCGGCAGACGATGTCTCGTGTACAGCTACAGATGCGTGTATGACACATTGAGTAACACTGATCGGGGGGGGGGGTAGATTGGGAGTCTCTAGTGGTCACTCATGAGAACAGGTTCTGCTTTTAGTAAGGGATTTTCCTGTGCGTGTATAATGAAGATCTTGACAACGGTGTTTTCAGTGGCATGTCTACAGCAAATGGAACAAACCGTTGGCATCAGATATCTCGGCAGTCTACAGTGGCGTCGAATGTGACTACTTTTTCTTTGTACATTTTTTCAGACAATATTTAGACCTAAATACTAGTTTACCGTTTTTTGAGGAAAATAAATTTAAAGAATAAGTTTAGGTTCAAAACTCGATCATTGGAATTTCATTTCGATGGTCTTATAAGACTAATTTTAAAATTTCATTTTAATTACCCCCCCGCAAAAAAAACGTTTGTTTTTGTTTCAAAATTAGCGAGCAGCAAAAGAAAAGATTTTAATAGTCAAATTCATCAACTCTGAAGTGACACACTAGTCACTTTTCAGCGATACGTTTTTATAATTTTTTTTGTTAATTATGACCTAACACATTGTGTAAGATCTCATTCATTGATTCGGCTTTTTTTGTAATATTTGACTATTTTTACAGTTTTCCCTTATCAAATGCAGCAAAAAATTACATATCTTGCTTGATTCACAATTAGAATTTTGTTTTGAATACATATTTCATTTAATGTATCTAATACAAAAGAAATATCAAGTTAATTTCGATATCTGTCTATCTCTGAGATGAGGAATCATGATCATTTGCATTATTTACATTATTCGGACTGTTATCCTAATCTTCATTGCCACATTCACAACGTTTCGGCCTTTGTAAACTCCAGCCTACTTCAGGTGATGCTAGGCCACAAAAATCTTCTGAGCCGACCAAGCATAGAAATGAATACAATCTGAGAACCAGTAATAATGAGTGCTAGAGAATGCAATGAATAGCAACATAAAAAATTGCAATATAAGCTCTGGTAAAAAAATAAATGCAATAATAATGACGGAAAAATTGCAATATGAACACTGGGAAAAAATCGGTTGCTGAGACATTAGGTTTATAAGTGCATGAAATTCATACGAAAATGTAATCAAATGGCTAAAGACGTGGGTAATGTGGATAATGACATTGGTTAAATCAAGTGACTAGACCCAAAGAGTTGTGAGTTCAATACCAGGCTACAGCTTTGGTGAACCAAAAATACTTGGATAGTTAACTTAAAGGGAAATAACTGAGACATCCGGAAGAGGCGTGGAACGAAAACAATCTAACCCCGGTGGACGAAATAAATGTTTTGGCTCGAAATTCCAATCACCTGAAGAAGCACAACGGCCGAAACGTTGTGAATATTGCAATGAGAATAACAGTCCGAATAATGTAAATAATTTCAATTTATTCTTAAAATAGTAACATTTTGAAGTCAGTTTGAAATAGTAACATTTTAAAATCAGTTTCCTCCTTTCTTTCTTTCTTTTTCATTTCCTTGGTTAAATCGTTCTTTTCTTCGTTTCCCTTTTCTTTCTTTCTTTATTTCTTTCTTTTTTCTTTCTTTTTCATTTCATTGGTTACATTTTCCTTTCTTCCTTTCTATTTATTTCCTTATTTTCCCTCTTCTTTCTTTCTTTTTCATATCCTTCGTTACCTTTCTTTCTTTCTTTTCATTTCTTTGGCAAGTTCTTTATTTTTTCCTTTTCATTTCCTTGGTTAGTTCTTATTTTCTCTTTTTTTCCTTCTTTGATTAGCTATTTCTTTCTTTTTTCTTACTTTTTCATTTCCTTCATTACCTATTTCTTTTTTCTTTCTTTATTCCTTTTTCCTTTCTTTTATTTCCCTTTTCATTCTTTATTTTTTATTTCTTTGGTTTCTCTTTTCTTTTTTTCTTTTTAATTTCCATGGTTACCTTTTCTTTTCTTCCTTTCTTTTTAATTATCTTATTTCCCCCTTTCTTTCTTTCTTTTTCATATCCTTCGTTACCTTTATTTCTTTTCCTTTCTTTGGCAAGTTCTTTCTTTCTTTCTTTCTTTCTTTCTTTCTTTGTTTAGCTATTTCTTTCTTTTTTTTTCTTTTTCATTTCCGTGCCTACCTATTTCTTTTTTTTCTTTCTTTCTTTCTCTTTGATTTCATTCTTTTCCCTCCAGTTTATTTCCCTTTTTTCTTTTTCATTTCTTTGGTTATCTTATTCTTCCTTCCTTTCTTTTTAATTTCCTTGGTTTTCCTTTTCTTTCTTTTTTCTATTCTTTCTTTCTTTGTTTCTTTCTTTTTTCTTTCTTTTTCATTTATTTAGTTCTTTCTTTCCTTATTCATTTCCTTTGTTTCCATTTTCTTTCTTTTTCATTTCTTTTGTTTCCTTTTCCATTTTTCTTTCTTTTTCATTTCCTTGGTTAATTCTTTCGTTCTTTCTTATTATTTCATTGTTTTCGCATTTCTTTCTTACATTCATTTTTCTTTTTCATTTCCTTGGTTTCTTCTTTCTTTCTTTCTTTCTTTCTTTCTTTCTTTCTTTCTTTCTTTCTTTCTTTCTGCATCTATCCATCCTTTCTGTCCCTATTTATTTTTTCTTCTTTTCTTTCCGAATGTTAATATTCTTCTTACTTCTTCTTTTTTCACTCATTTTGTTTCTGTTTTTTCATTCTTCATTTTCAATTCATTCCTTTTCTTTCTTCTTTCTTCTTTCTTTTCTTTATATTCCCATCTTCATTTGTTTCGATTTTTGTACATTTTTTCTTTCCTTTCATTCTCATCACCGTTTTTGTCAATCATTGATTTTCTTTTTCCCAGCCTCTCTTTATTTTTTCAATTTTTTTCTCTTTTTCACAACCCTTTTTATTCCCTTAACAGCGTGAGCAATCCATCTTGAACGTCTGCTTTCAATCAGATTGCTAAAGACGCTGATGATAACGTCTCTTCATTTTGTTATTAATCTACTAAGATAATAAATGAGGAGACAATGCTAGACGAGAAACAGAAAAAAGAAAACAGTTTGATGAGAGGTGAGTTGGAAGTAACAGAAGAATACCCAGGCAGACAATGTATGGGTAGAAAACGTCTATGTCTGTTAGAGAAATTTATAAAAATAAGAACTGTAAAAATTCCCAAAAGAAATAAAATGGTTTAAGCGTATAGAGAATATAAAGATGAAATGAAAAGTTATAACTTCTACGTAAGAATGACAGATAGAAACAAGTTTAAATATGAAGGGGTTTAATTAGATAGATATAGATCAAGATATATAATTCTGAATAGAGCCATATATAATGTGCATATATAGAGAGTTGGAGATCAACGTGTTTTAGTGGACCCAGCAGTTCTCAATCTGCTTGTTTGAATCGTCTTCAAGAAGCGAGAGCAAGATCTAAAAGGTCAGCCAATCTAACAGTGATCTCATCCAACAATCCATATGCGGCCACTTTTGTAAATCACTAGCGGGTCTAATGTGGCACTTAAGATTATCGCACAAAATTTTATTAACTGAATCAATATCAATTAAGTTGTCAGATCGTCATACAACGAAAGCGACGGGAGTGTCCTTTATATATATATATATATATATATATATATATATATATATATATCAACCTGAAGTAACTTTTTATATTTTATTTGTTTGTAGGTCATGAAGATGGGATCCGAAGTGCTTGATATGATTTAATTTATGTCAGTCGCTATATACTGCCCAAATTACTTTTTTTCTACTCATTACTAATGTTTCTGTTCCTAATTCTTTCATATCCCGTGACCCCGTGAGTATTAGAGCACGCACTGCCTTTCTTGGTGATGATACTGATTATATATATATATATATATATATATATATATATATATATATATATATATATATATATATATATATATATATATATATTAGCGGATATACATAATATCCAACGTCGAAAGCACGACTCAGAGTTTATTATCTATACGTACGTGCAAGTATATGCACGTGCATGTAGATTTTTATTCTACACATACCAATATATATATATATATATATATATATATATATATATATATATATATATATATATATATATATATATATATATATATATTTGATTATATTTTAAAGAAAAACAGACAACTTTAAGGCT